>JBAIZL010000001.1:392250725-392323225 GCA_036971475.1 Prosapia bicincta
TAATAACAGATGTGGGACGCGACTCAAAAATTATCAAAGAACAATAAAAACACCGGAGCCTTCATTATCCCTTCCTCTGGCAATTACAATTACACAGTCTCTTGGGCAGTGGTTTCTTTACAGGCTTTTTAGCCGGTGTTGAAATCTTCCACGTTGTGGCCTTTTGTTGGGCGCCGACCGAAAGCATACGCCATGGCCGAAAATGAATCGGGCGCGTTTTTTCTACGTTACGATGCAACATTAATGACAATTTAGCAACAGTCGGTTGTGTTAATTCTTTTTAAGCTGTGTTCGACTTCATTGTTCGAAATACAGTGTTTTAAAACCAGTTAGAATTGTAATCACACAGCGTTACTAATGCTCATTTACTCTCTGAACAATGAGTGAAATACGATAGCTATATGGTATGAGTAGCTAGTACAGCTCTCTGTGTATACCCCAGTAGAGAGTAGGTACTGGACAAAGTATTGCTTCTTTATAAGAACCAAATTAGAGTGACGTAAGAAAACCAGGGTTTATCTGTTTCTGAATTATAAATTTCATTATGTCTGTGACTCACAGCATTGAACAATGCACTGATCTAGTGCGAATCGCGTCTGCTGAAAATATCAGTAAATATTAGTTTTTTACCAAGTGATACTAAAAGTAGTAATACACAATATCAAGAGCACAGTGGTACAATATGTTACAATATCAAGAGCACAGTGGTACAATATATTACAATATCAAGAGCACAGTGGTACAATATATTACAATATCAAGAGCACAGTGGTACAATATATTACAATATCAAGAGCACAGTGGTACAATATATTACAATATCAAGAGCACAGTGGTACAATATATTACTATATCAAGAGCACAGTGGTACAATATATTACAATATCAAGAGCACAGTGGTACAATATATTACAATATCAAGAGCACAGTGGTACAATATATTACAACTGTAAATATTGGAAAGAACCCCAATTCCACAAAGAGTAATCACTCTAGTTTGTAACATCTTGTTTGCTAGATTGTAATTTTGTAATAAGACCCTCTGATGATGATGACATGGTCGTCGAAATGTACATAAGGGTTTAATCTTAACTAACTTGTTTTATTTGTTATTTTTATGGTATTGGGGTTCTTTCCAATATTTTCATTGTCTAAAAGTAGTAACTTTAAAAACCTCAACATGTACAAAACACAAAAACTGGAAGCTACAAATTTTATTTATGAAATAAAAATATTATGTTGAAACAACAAAATGACGGTAATTTAGTAAAATCTTTTCCTCATTTAGTAAAATCATTTACAAATTTCAATTTACTATAAAACCTAAGAAACCACAAATTACATTTTGTTGACAGTTAAAAAAAATCCTTTATAAGTAACCAAACGTCGTAATGTACGGCCCAATCAATTTCCTTCGTATTGGTTACTAATACTTTTAGTGATCAAGAAGGCACTGATTAAAAATGAACAAAGCTGATGATTGACTAATATGCCTAACATTTGGCGCAGTATTAGTCAATATCGTACAATTTTCAAAGTGATTGCCTTGAAAATTAAAAAAAAAAAAAAAAAAAAATCCTTTATAAGTAACCAAACGTCGTAATGCACGGCCCAATCAATTTCCTTCGTATTGGTTACTAATACTTTTAGTGATCAAGAAGGCACTGATTAAAAATTAACAAAGCTGATGATTGACTAACATGCCTAACATTTGGCGCAGTATTAGTCAATATTGTACAATTTTCAAAGTGATTGCCTTGAAAATTAAAAAAAAAAAAAAAAAAAAAATCCTTTATAAGTAACCAAACGTCGTAATGTACGGCCCAATCAATTTCCTTCGTATTGGTTACTAATACTTTTAGTGATCAAGAAGGCACTGATTAAAAATGAACAAAGCTGATGATTGACTAATATGCCTAACATTTGGCGCAGTATTAGTCAATATTGTACAATTTTCAAAGTGATTGCGTTGAAAATTTAAAAAAAAATCATTTTACCTTGCATAAAACAGTGGTCATCGAATCTGTTATTTTTAAACTCATAATTAAAGTTACGTCCCCATAATAACCGCCTCCCGAATCATATATTTTATTTAACAAGATTTCAAGACTAACATTTATGCTGGACAACAAAATATGATTTAAATACATTTAGCATCTTATAATGCCTATTTGTGTCTGTAAATACAAAACAAACGGTTTTCAGACCTAGTTTTATAAAACTTTCTTCTCTTGAAAGACGGCATCATTTGCTGAGATTTTCAGGATTCTCGTAAAACACGCTGTACAGATATGTAAATATGTATAGCAAATGCACGCGCACAAGCATGCGTACGTACGCTCACCTATGCACACACATGATCCCGCACGGTCACACACACGCGCTCGCGCGCGCGCACGTGAGCACAAAAAAACATTCACACGCACGTATGCTCACCCATTCACACAAATCACACTCGCAATTTATATTTCCTATCCTTAGAAAATTGTTACTAAAGACTCTGTGATAATCGATTCTGTTGTTTTTTATAACTTATTGACATTTACATTACAACAAAATTAAATTCTCTAATTTGTGTATGTTGGTAGCATATTTTCTGTAGTTAAGGTGTTACTAAGTTTTATTTCGTGGGAATTTTATTATTGTGAATACGATCGAAGCAACATGTGTTGGTCTCAATTTCTGAAGTAGGTAAAAATACTGTTTAAACTTTTTGGCTATTAGAAATATTTACAGAAAACTAGTGGAAAGATTTTAAATGAGATACTTGCTTTATTATATTTTGTGGTTCGTGGGATTAAATAATATCTTACAATTTAAAAACAAATTCTTCTAAAAAAAAACGATATTCAAGTTTTTAAACACATTTTGTTGACATTTCCTTATTCAGGTAAATTATTGTCTTGATAACACCCGAGATAACATCAAGTATCCCCAGAGATAGTTTTGATGTAGACATTCGAGAGGGGATAAATCTTTTCGTTTAGGGGGCGTGCTGCGGCGGCTACGTTTCCGGAGCAATCTGTCAGCAGCAACAGGTGCCGTGGTGATTTCGCTACGAGTATAGTTCATGACGAAAGTTGGCACGAAACCTGGTGATTGGCGAATAAAATCGCTTTACCAACGCAAAGATATCATGACCAAAAGTAACCGAGGTAAAGCAAAACAAGACTGTACACATTTTAGTTAAGATGATCTCATACTATATATCTGCGTATTTATTACATTCAGTTCGAATCTTGCGACCGTAAATTAATTTTACCAATTTTGTAAGTAAGATTAAATAATTGAGAGTAAAATATAAATCAATACAATCTATTATCTTTTTCAGAAATTTGATAAGTCAATAATAAAACAGCAAAACCGCAATATTATTAAATATATTCATCTAATAAAATGTCAAATTCTGTACATTTCGTTAATAAATGACATCTTCAAAAGTAAAATCATAGATAGTGTACACTCTACCTCTTTGTGACAATTAAAGCCATGTCCCTACACGCTGATATAAATATTGAGCCATCAATTGTTCTATTATTTCCAGGCTGACAATGCTAAGAAACAAATATCACAATGCTAAGAAGACAACGTGTAAGACAACGTAGGAGAAACTCTGGTACAGTTTTACGGTCTCACAAAACAAAACTAACCATGCACGTTAGATAGCTAGGGTCCACTAGGAGGATGAGAAGTAGGGTTATGGAGAGGCGTGGAATTAACTGTGAAGGAAGGCAAAGCAGAGGTCGATGGAGAATGGGTTGAAGGAAGGAAGGTAGTGACATATATAGAAAAATAACTCCCTTTCTAAGAATAACAGTATAGCAAAGAAAATGAACCGCTTGGGGAGAAATTAAGGTGTAAAGAATGGAAATAAAAATAAACTATAAGATAGACTGTGTGCGGAGGTAGACAAAGTTTCACTAATATTGCTTGTGTATCCATAATGAAACCCACTCGGAAGGAAGAAAAGCTAAAGGATTTAGTAGAGAAGAAAATGAAAGCGGCTACGTAGAGACGAGGTCTAAACAATAGAGAATAGAGAAACAAAATCGATGGAAGATTATGTTGACTGAAAATAGTGAACGCTGTAAAAACTATATTTGGAGGTAGAGAAAGGTATTTTGTTATTATTTGAAGACAGTCGATTGCGTGAGGGAATCAGAATACAACCAATGGTTAATTCGAATTCCGAGTGGGCCCAACAATGGAGCCTACTTGAAAGGAGGAGCTACATGATATTATAGAGAAGCTAACGATTGCGTGAGGGAATCAGAATACAACCAATGGTTAGTTCGAATTCCGAGTGGGCCCAACAATGGAGCCTACTTGAAAGGAGGAGCTACATGATATTATAGAGAAGCTAACGATTGCGTGAGGGAATCAGAATACAACCAATGGTTAGTTCGAATTCCGAGTGGGCCCAACAATGGAGCCTACTTGAAAGGAGGAGCTACATGATATTATAGAGAAGCTAACGATTGCGTGAGGGAATCAGAATACAACCAATGGTTAGTTCGAATTCCGAGTGGGCCCAACAATGGAGCCTACTTGGAAGGAGGAGCTACATGATATTATAGAGAAGATAACGATTGCGTGAGGGAATCAGAATACAACCAATGGTTAGTTCGAATTCCGAGTGGGCCCAACAATGGAGCCTACTTGGAAGGAGGAGCTACATGATATTATAGAGAAGCTAACGATTGCGTGAGGGAATCAGAATACAACCAATGGTTAGTTCGAATTCCGAGTGGGCCCAACAATGGAGCCTACTTGAAAGGAGGAGCTATATGATATTATAGAGAAGCTAACGATTGCGTGAGGGAATCAGAATACAACCAATGGTTAGTTCGAATTCCGAGTGGGCCCAACAATGGAGCCTACTTGAAAGGAGGAGCTACATGATATTATAGAGAAGATAACGATTGCGTGAGGGAATCAGAATACAACCAATGGTTAGTTCGAATTCCGAGTGGGCCCAACAATGGAGCCTACTTGAAAGGAGGAGCTACATGATATTATAGAGAAGCTAACGATTGCGTGAGGGAATCAGAATACAACCAATGGTTAGTTCGAATTCCGAGTGGGCCCAACAATGGAGCCTACTTGAAAGGAGGAGCTACATGATATTATAGAGAAGCTAACAATTGCGTGAGGGAATCAGAATACAACCAATAGTTAGTTCGAATTCCGAGTGGGCCCAACAATGGAGCCTACTTGGAAGGAGGAGCTACATGATATTATAGAGAAGCTAACGATTGCGTGAGGGAATCAGAATACAACCAATGGTTAGTTCGAATTCCGAGTGGGCCCAACAATGGAGCCTACTTGGAAGGAGGAGCTACATGATATTATAGAGAAGCTAACGATTGCGTGAGGGAATCAGAATACAACCAATGGTTAGTTCGAATTCCGAGTGGGCCCAACAATGGGGCCTACTTGGAAGGAGGAGCTACATGATATTATAGAGAAGCTAACGATTGGATCATGGAGAGCAAAGACTAAGCTATGGAGAAGGGGGGAACAGAAAACTATGGAAGATTGTATTGATGGAAGGAAGATAAAACAGTTAACGGAGATAGATAGATGCACGATATTATTCCTGGAATACAGTCGTTTTTGTAAGGGCATCAGAAAAGAACCCGTGGTAAGTTATACTGATTGTGTCATGGAGAAGGAGGCTATGGAGAAGGGAGGAACAGAAAACGATAAAATATTGTGTTGACGGAAGGAAGGTAGTGTAAAAACAAATGTAAATAATACTTATGGACGTATAGAGAGGTACAATAACACTCGTAGAAGACAATCTCTATCATGAGGAGAAAAAGGGAACCCTGGAGGATATTTAATACCACAGAGTGCTCTTGGGAGTGTCTACCTAAACGGTCTTGAAGGGTAGATGCTGTAGAGGCCATCAAGGGGCTAAGGAGGTATTATAGAGAATGGAAGAACAGAGGAAGTCTTCGATCAAAGGAGATAAATCATCTACAGTTGTAAAAGACCACCATGTGTGTGAGTGTGCGCGGATGCTTGTGAATATTTCGAAAAATATCCATACTCGTATTGTGATTACAAGTAAATTTCGTTTTTACTTTCAGAAATTATAATTTTATAATAATATATCTAAAGATAAATGTACAAGTAAGGGGAAGTAAGTGTATTAATACGGTAAGTAGGCCTACTTATATAAATAAATAATGTATCTTGTACTTCCAACAAGGTAAATTGTTGTTTTAAGACGTTGATTTCAAGTTTGAGTGACTTAATATTTCAAAACCTCCCGACAGCCCCACTGTCTTCGAACTTCGCCCGCAGCGTACGTCAGAACAAATAAAAACCGTGCGTTCGCAACATTTACCCTAAAAACGGCGACGAACGCATTTTGTCTAGAATTAGTGCGGTTTAATTATACAGCTACACCTCGGCAACAAATTGGTCAGGAAAATTCATTAACCACAGCGCGGCCTGGAAACAAAAAGGCCCTGGAGAAATTAGCCGCGTTGCAATTAAGAGCAATTTGAGAGCCGGTGCCCAACTGGCGGGAACCCGGGTACAATTACCCCCTCTGTGAATGTGGGGTAGTAATTATATTTCCCGACGGTAGACGGCGACACATTACGCGGCCTAAGTGCAAATTAAACAACGCGAGTATGGATTAGAAGGAATGACTTGGAACATTGTTCTAATCTGCCCCAATCTCCGGTGACCAGGATTTGTTTTATGTCTGCGCGTGGGCAAAGGGTTGCTCTGACGTCATTAGCGATATACTTGCGACACGTTTCACTACATAAATTAACAATCTTTATTAATTTTGCGTGAAATATTGAAACACAAATCATATCTAAATGCGAAAATATAATGAAATATAATGCGCTGATTTAAAATGTATTCAAGAAACCACTTAACACCGACCGCAACTGACAACGGTCATTGTAAGACTAAGGACAAACCTTTTCAGGGTGGATGAAGGTTCTCTCAGATAAGACCAAGAAACACGTTCCCTGCAGAAACTGTCCGGATCTCAGTCTAACGTCGAGAAACATCTTCGAGTGTCCAGCACTCAAGCCGCTTGTTTTGAAATTGGGAATAGTGGCACTTGAAGACCATCTGAGAACTGTGCTCTTCGGTCAAAAGGCGCTGGAGCTGGCGGGCGCTATCATCTGGACTTTCGATTTGATCAGGAAAGTTCAGGGGCACGTAAACAACAAAAACAAAATATATTTTTCATACGCAAATCTATAAAACCAAAGAAAATACTAAGCAGTAATATTAACCTTCACTACAAAATTCATTAGTGGTTTAAAATCTGTATTTCTTAAGCAGTTATGTAGTAAATGGACAATATGTATGATTGTCAAGGCCTAGTAAAATATTTGTTTACACACACACACACACACACACACATATATATATATATATATATATATATATATATATATATATATATAGAATATCAAATGTGTTTTCCTGTTAGAATATTTTTAAGATCAAATAATATACACAAATACAGGAATATTTAATTTATTGAATAATACACTCAAAGCTTTTCGTTGGTTGACATTACCAACATCCTCAGGAATACAATACTAAGAATGATAAAAGACTTTTTTCATTCTTAGTATTGTATTCCTGAGGATGTTGGTAATGTCAACCAACGAAAAGCTTTGAGTGTATTATTCAATAAATTAAATATTCCTGTATTAGTGTATATTATTTGATCTTAAATATATATATATATATATATATATATTTTATCTCCTCACATAATGCATCTTGGTTCATCGTACAGGCTAAATGGCGCTCTGTACCTAGGTGTTTAGCCTTTTTATATAGAAATGCAAATTTAAAGAAATACAATCAATTTGAATACAAAATTTTAAATTAGAGCCATTGAATTTAAGTGGAGATAATTTTTGGCATCGTGCTTCAGTATATTTACAAATGTATCAATTTTTCTTATTACACTTCAGAATGTTTCATACAGCTCGCCTGTAGGCTATACACCTGTTCTCTAAGTAACTTATTTTTGCGGTTTATTTCTACCCTCCGTTTTTCTTTTTTCACACACCGCTCTCTTCATATTCATTATCTATAAAGAGACAGGTTTCTGTTTATGCCATTTATATTTTACTGTTATTATTTGTGTTAATCACGTATTTGTAGATTTTTATCTCTCGAAATTCCACAAACATTTTTGGGTTCTTCAATTTCTACTGCTTTTACTTACACTTCTTTTACTTGCATTATCTTACATTTTTTGGCTCCTTAAAGCTAATATATAAATTTAGAGTTACGATATAAATGTTTCCTTACCATGTTTCCTTAGTTATGCTTAGTTTCTATTTTTATATAATTCTTTGTCTTTTTTTTACTTCCAATTAATTTGTCTTCACTATTTATTTTTATGCCTAGATTTTTCTATTTTGTGTTTGAATGTTCTCCATGTATCTTTTTTGTTGTTATCTCCTGTTGCGTCCCACAGATTATAAAAATCTAGAAAGCGTAAGATATTATTTTATGTTTAAACTGCTAATTATTTACTTTTATAAAATTTCTTTTTCCTCTTATATAATTATTTGTCTTTGCCCTAAACGTTTTCAACGTCAAGTTATTTGCATTAACTATTTATTTCTATGCCTAGGTATGTATATTTGTGTTTCAGTTTTCTCCCTGTATCTCTCCTTACTTGTCACACATATTTTGTCGCTATTCCTTGTCACGTCCCACAGATTATTAAGTATTAGCCTAAAAGGCGTAAGATACAATATATTTTTCAATATTAAACCTCTACTTATTACCTGCTATGAAGTTAGGTTTGTCTTTTTATATAGTTTTTGTCTTTGCCGTAAATGTTTTTCACTTCCAAGTAATTTGCCTTCACTATTTATTTCTATTCCTAGATATTTATATTTAGTTTTTCAATGTTTTCCGTATATCTCTCTATACTTGCCTCACACGTGAATTTCGCGGTTTTTCTCTGTCGCGTACCACAGATTATAAAAAAAATCTAGAAAGCGTAATATATTTTCCATTTTTAAACTTCTAATTATTTTCTTCTATTTAATTTCGTTTGTTTTTTTTTATATAATTGTTTGTCTTTGCCCTAAACGTTTTTTATCTTCAAGTTATTTGCCTTTGGTATTTACTTCTATGCCTAGGTATTTATATTTTATGTTGCAATGTTCTACACTTATCTCTCTTTACTTATCACACACTTTTATTTTATCATCGTTATTCCTATCACGTCTCACACATTGTGAAATAATAGCCTAAAAGCGTAAGGTACAATATATTTTCAATTTTAAAAATTTCTACTCATTTCCTATTCTTGAAACATTTTAACAGTAACAATTAGAAATGACCGAGTTGGAAACGTTCACAAAGTGCCACCTGTGCAGGCCCGAGTTCCGAGATCCGCCGCTGCACACGGGGAAATAATGCTCGCCAGCTACGCTCTAATCTGACTTCGAAATGTGATTTATGGAGAGATCTTGTCGCCGTTTCCCCTGACAATAACAGAAATCAAGCGCGGCAATCTGTCTCTGCCTCGCAGAGGCCTCCACAATATACATATCAAGCGCCGGCTTCAGTGCTTAGTCGCGAAATTTCTCACTTTGCCAGAAATTATTGCTTGCAAATTTGATTTTGTTTTATTTTCTGGGAAATTTGAAATAATATTAAGTTTGTAAATTTAATATTAATTTTAAAAATTCAAGTTTCTGAAGTCGTTATTTAACAGTCTTTATTAAGGAAAATTTTACGTTACTCGTCAGTTTCCACACGGATGATTGTTGATCGGATCATTTGTTCATCTGATTGTCAAACTTCTTATCTCTTGTGTGGTTTCGTACAACAGTTGTTCATAATTTACAGGTAATGTTCACATTATTTTCAAATTGGACTTTCGAAATACTCGGATAAATTTGTCTCCGATGAATATATGCTAAATAACATCAGATATTACTAAATCTATAAGTTATTTAAATTTAAATATTAAATTTAAATTTTAAATATGGATGTTAAAAATATAAATCATAATAACAAATAACGATTGCAAAATACAACGTAAGAGCACAGTTGCAATATTACAATAAAACTGAAAATAATACCAAAAGCACAAAAATAAATAAACGTAACTAATAAAAATAGATATCAAGATTTAACCCTAACGTATATTTCGTCGCCATAATCATCAGAGGGTTGTATTACAATACAAATACAATCTAGAAACCCTATTAATTACAATAATATTACTCCTAGCTTTCTACATTGTATTTGTATTGCACTAGTACTATATGACGCTGATGCTGACTCTATCATCGAGACGTACGTAAGGGTTTAATCTTCGTAAATTCATATATTAGTTACTTCTTCTTAGTTTCTGTTGTAATAAAGTTATTGTAAATAGTTTTAAAGTAATTAATAATTTGTTGTAATTGCTTATAAAGTTTGGTTTTGAAAGAAGAAGTCAAAGCTAGATAAATGTAGACTGTTGTCGTTTAAGAAGGCCACGAAAGGACTGTATAGGCGACAACTCCTAGAATATTGTCTTAGAACATAAAACTCCCGCACTGGAATATAGGGGATAATCATACCTTCCGTGTACTTGATATGAATCTAGGTTTTACCTTGGAAAATGTGGTTTGACCGAGGCAAAACCTTTTCTTCCTTAGCCGTTTCTTCTAGGCGTGGAAGGACAAAGAAGATAACGTAAGTGGAAAACTAAGGGCAAAAAATAGTAATAAACCACTGTTGGGAATTATGACTAGAGTGGGCTGAGTCCCTCACTCAAGTAGAAAGGCTTGTGGCTACCAGCTACCGTCCTCAAGGACCAATGGGAAGTTTGATGGCTGCTGGTTGCCGTCTTTCCTGTCTAACTCCAAGCCCCCATTCTGAGGGTCAAGCAAACCGAGGATAGATAAAGTCCCGACTGCATTATCTGGATTGAAACAATCAGATGGAACGGACAACCCGACCGTTCGGAAGGTTTTACTTCGATAGACTAGAAGAGCGAGCGAAACGGTGGTCTATAGGAGACTCTTCTCGTACTAGAGGGTGTCCGGTGAAGCGTTTTGGGCTTACAGTAAGGCCTCTGAACTCCTATATACTGGTACCACTAGTTTCAGCATTAAACCTCTAGACTCCGAGCACGCAAGCACAACCAAGAGCTTAGGTTGGGTTCGTGAGGCCAAAGGGATCGATTTAAACAGATAGACTACTAGTAAAGCTTATTTTTACTATTAAAATAATACCAGAATTAATCGTAATTAAATCTTTACTACGAGATTAAATAAAACTAGAATTTACCATAATATTACAAAATAATTTTCAGTTACTTTGTCTTAGAACGGCCTTTATCGTGTGAAGGTTTATATCGAAATGAGTCAAAATATTTTACTATGTCACAAAAGGAAAACAATTCCTTATAATAATACAACATATTTTCAGTTTGTGTGTCTTACAATGGCCGTCATCGTGGAAACTTTAATGCTGATTTGCGTCAATAATGTGTTTACTATGTCACACAAAAAATATCTTTTTAATATTACAAAATATATTTCAATGTCTGTGTCTTACAACGGCCTTCATCGTGGAAACTTTAATTCCGACTTGCGTCAAAAATAATGCACACGCCAATCTCACTATTTCCGATTAGCGTCATATCCCGTTCGCTTTCGAAACAATTTTGAAATGTCTAACACGAGTGGAAAATAAAGCATATCAACTCAGCAAATAGACTGAAATAAATTATTATGTGTTATTAAACGTGACACAATGCTAAATCAAAGAAATGTGTTGTACGACACGGCAACAGATATTTGTGAAACTTCTGCGTGAAAGTGCTGTGAATTGTGCAAGTCGGCTGAGCAAACGCAGTGGGAAAGGTTTCATGCTCAAAATGGAATTACTGTTGGCAACACAAACTGCAAAGTATGTACAGTAACATGGTCACCATGTTGGGAAGTATGAGCGAAGGTGTATAAGGCAGAGGGAAGTTATTCATGCCTATAATGTTTTCGTTGACTGCCTATTCTCTTAATCATATTTAACACCCCCTCCCCCCCCCCACACACACAACACACATACAAACACACACACACACACAAACACACACACACACACACACACACACACACAAACACACACACACACACACACACACACACACACACACACACACACACACACACACACACACACACACACACACTACACACAAAACATTCACACACTCACACATTACACATACACACTCACTCACAAACACACACACACACACACACACACACACACACACACACACACACACACACACACACACACACACACACACACACACTCACACACACACAACAGTCACACACACATAAACATACAAACACATCATTCACACAGATACTCACGCACACACACACACATACGCATATATATATATATATATATATATATATATATATATATATATATATACACACATAATTACACAACTCTCTGACACAGGGTAGAAGATATCTCTCTTCACATTAGTGAAGGAGATAATGCCATAGTTACTCCAATCTTAAGAACGGGTTATCATTATGTCGTCCTTTAGTCCTTCCTAATTCTAACTATATTTCTTATAGTAAGTTTTAAGGTTTGGACACTTTCTACGATCTCATTAGAGAGTTGGTCTGCGCCTTAATATCATCCCTTCTTCAAGGAGGTTGTAAGTTTCTAACACCCTTTCTAAATTTTTAATCATTTGCTATCCTTCGTAGGCTATTAATGTTCATTGAATATCCTTATATTCATTCTGTACATATTCATAAATTTACTCTTCCTCAAATAGCCTAATCTTTAAATTTTTGATGTATTTCTTCTAAATAATTTTATATAACAAAGTTAATTTAATTTTATTGTCACTTTGTGGCAATTAATATTCAAAATAATTGTCTCCTGGGTTCTAATATTAACAACACCCCTCCTGACATGTCAATACCTTAACCCCCACCAGAAACATTTCCAGCCGCGCTGCCCGTTTGGAAAGGAAAGTAAATCGTGTTAACAAGACAGGCAAATTTTAAACTCTTACGCGCCGTTGTGAGTAGCACAATTAAATCTTTAATATCTCTACTCTTCTCGACCCGACCTAACCATCGCTGCATCCCGCGCCAACTTACCCCGCTAAAATATTTCAAGCCTATAAAGTTGATTAACGACCAAGGGTTTCTCTTGAACAATTTGTAACCTTAAAGTCATCCCTCACTATCTCGAGTTTACAAAGTGAATAATGCAAGCAGCTAGGAGGGGTGGTTTGTTATCTATTATCAATGGTCTAATAGAAAGATGGCCGTTACGTGCTCGAGATGGAAACTACCCTTAAATAGGATCAGTTTGTCACTAAGTTAAGTAAAGTCGGCCCGTTATATTTTGTAATGGCGAGGATGTGATGAAGTGTTCCGGTTTGAGGGCGGAGGTGCCTTAAACTTTCGTTCCGTCAGGGTTGCGTTAAAAAAAACGGTAGATATATTGATTTCCGAAACTTTAATTTTAAATCGGTACAGTAAAATGCTTTAGATACGCAACAGATGAAACTGATTTAAATAAAAATATACCTGTATTAATAACTTTATAAACAGTAATGAACAGCTGTACAATGTTCTTCATATAAATACATTTTCCATTTTAGTTTTTATTATTTTAATATCAAACCGAAACAGTATCTTGTTCATCTTGTCATTAATATAGTAGGCTAACGTAACATATTTTATTTAATGAAATAAATTTCAGTATTCATTATGAACAATTTTTGCAAACCTCTTTCTAACTTCTCGTCTTTCCGATGTTGAAGTCACTAAATTAAATCCAAAAGATTTTAACTAAGAAGAAACTACGTTTCACCCTTACTTGTCATTACTTAGCCACCTAATATTTTATGAAGGAAATTATTGTGTATTTTATTAAAGATAGAAGCGTTTAAATATGAAAGAAAGATTAGAAAGACCCTAAGTATGGTGAATAAAGTATCAGAACCTGTCAGGGCTGGGACAATTAAATCAATAAGTACCTAGAACAAAAACACAGGTCTGATACTACAGAAAATAATGGGGAGGGAAGAAGGGTCGCGAAGAACTAGTGATTATCATTGGTTTTTTATATAAAGGGGATGATTGTCAGCAGTGATGTAACATTTTTTGTCACGAAACATAACGGATCATTTAGGACAGGACAAGCCTAAATGACCAACCTTTTTGTAGTCAGTTAACTCCGTATATACTCTAGCTTGAAAGTAAATGTTTTTTTTACAGTTAGAATTTCGATAAATGTTATTCGTTTTAAATTATTCATTATGAAACGTGAATTATTATAACTTATTTATATGATAAAGTAATATAATTAATTTTACTGATAACAACTTGTAGCAACTGCGGCGTATTTTCATGGTTAAAATATACAAAGCCTCTCTACCATAAATCAAACATTGCTATTTAAACCCTTATGTACATTTCAACTGTAAAACAGTCATCTTCAGAGGAAATCATTGGAAAAACATTATTATAAAAGATATTTCTAAAACGTTCGTCTGAAGATGTTTGATTTGCAGTTGAAATGTAAATAAGGGTTTAGCTGAAAGGTTTATTTCTTAATAATATGTTTAACTTATTTAACATTATAAACAGCTTATTAATAATATTATTAGACTATATAAATAAATAAATAAATGAAAATATATATATATCGCAATATGTATTCTTGTGTATTAATAAAGAACTAAGTCAAAATACAAATACAAGAATTATAATTGAATTCGTTCCTGATGAATATTAAACATTTAATATTAATTGTTTAGTATTTCTGATGATGTTGGTACTGTTAGCCAACGAAAAGCTTTGAATTGTAAATTCAATTATAATTCTTGTATTTGTATTTTGACCTAGTTCTTTATATATATATATATATATATATATATATATATATATATATATTCAATAATAATTCATGTATTTCTATTTTGACTTATTTCTTTATATATATATATATATATATATATATATATATATATATATATATAAATATAAAATACGTTTTCTTGTTTAATAATTTAAAACAACACAGGTTATTCAAATACAAGAATATTTATTATTTTATATCCAAAGCTTTTCGTTGGCAAACAGTACCAACATCATCAGGAATGAAAATTACAATAATGTAAGCTATAGGCCTAAAACATATGTTTATTTAGAGATAGAATTGTTGTTAAATTTATACAAATTGCTAAATTTATTTTGTTGCTGTAACATTATAGACATTGAATATAGTATCAAATTTAGAATGTATTTGTATTTGTTCTTTTATTAATTTGTTATTATTATTGTGTTTATATATTTCGAATGCTTCATATATATTCATTCTTAATCCCTTATTAATTTCTTTTATAAGTCTCATATTTTCTATATTTGGAAATTGGTGCTTATTATTAATACAATGATTTGCGAAATTTGATTTATATATTTCTGGATTAATGTAGGCATTTAAATGTTCTTTATATCTTTCTTTTAATTTTTTCTTTGTTTGACCTATATAAGCTTTATTACAATCTTTGCATTCTAATTTATAAACACCTCCTTTTTCATGCATATTAATTGTTTTATTATTGTTATTTATTATGTTTATTATTTTGTTATTAGTTTTGTATGCAATTTTGATATTTGTATTTTTAAATAATTTGGTGATATTTTTTATTTCATGGCCTATAAATAAAAATGAAGTCCATATTGTATTATTATTATTATTATTGCAAATTAAATTATTATTTTGTTTATTAAAAATATTATAATTAAGTTTGTCAACAGTTTTCTTTTTATAACCGTTTTCTAATGCAATTTGATAAATTATGTTTTTTTCTTTTCTTTTATTTTCTTCATTCATGGGTATTTTATGCATTCTATATAATAAGTTATATAAAGCAGCCATTTTTTGATTATATGGATGATTAGATTTATTTGGTATAATTTGGTTTGTCAAAGTTGGTTTACGGTATATCATATATTCAAATTTTTCATTTTTTCTTATTATTGTTAAATCTAGAAAATTTATTTTGTTATTTGTTTCAATTTCATAAGTAAATTTGATTTTATTATTAATTTTATTTATTTTATCCAAAATATTTGTTAAATTTATATTATTATTGTTTGATATATACATTCCATCATCTACATAGCGAAGCCAATAACCAGTTTTATCATATATTTTTATAATTTCATTTATTTTATTATCTAATTGTTGTAAAAATATTTCAGATAATATATTTGATAATGGCGAGCCCATAGCAAGACCATCCTCTTGTTTATAAATTTTGTCATTATATGAAAAATAATTTTGATTTAATATTATTTTGAGTGTATTTAAAATTTCTAATGTTAATTTTTTATCTTTCTCATGTTCCAATTTAGATTTTATAATTTCAAGAGTTTCATTTATAGGTATGTTTGTATACATATTTTTTATATCTAATGATATTAATTTTGTATTTTCATTAATTTTAATTGCATTTAGTTTTTCAATAAGATTAATAGAATTTATTATAGTATGATTATTATTTAGTTCTATTTTTTCTTTAAGAATATTTACCATAACCTTTGATATTTTATAAGATGGAGCATTTATAAAATTTATTAATGGTCTTATTGGTTTATCTATTTTATGTAATTTCACAAGTCCATTCAATGTTGGAATTTTTGGATTATCATTTATATAGTTGCTAATTTTATTTTTATTGAATAATTTGTATGAAGATTTTATAATATTTTTAATTTTATTTTGAAATTTATTTGTGGGATCTTTATATATTTGACAAAATTGATTATCATTTATGTATTTTTCTGTTTTTGTTATGTGCTCATTTTTATCAATAATGACAATAGCATTACTTTTATCTGCCTTTACTGTAATAAGATTATTATTTTGTAATTTTTGTTTTAAATCTTTAATTTCTGAATATTGTTTCTTATGTGTTTTATTAACTGTATTTTTTTTAATCAATTTTTTAATTTCATAAGCTGCTTCGATTCTGGTATTTTCTTGTAAGCTTGTATTTAGTTTACTAATAGCTAGTTCTGTATCTACTATAATATTATTAATATTATTATTTATGTCTGTTTTTATATTGGTTTTATTGTTTTCAAGCAGTTTTATTTCATTATTATTAAATCCAGTATTTGATAGATTAACTACATTAGGGTGAAAATTATGATATTTATTTTCAGGTACATCTTTTATTTGTTTTTCTAACTTCAAATTTTTAAGTTTTTTGTTTATTCTATTTATTTTTATATTTCTAATTTTATTTATAAATAAATTTATTTTATTATATTTTTCTTCCCATTTTATGTTATGCATAATAGAAGCTAATTTTATATGTAGCTTATATATTTCAATTGTTAAAGTATTTTTCTTTTGATACAAGTTTTTAATTTCATTCTTAGCTTTGGAATTAATTGGAAAAGCTTTGGATATAAAATAATAAATATTCTTGTATTTGAATAACCTGTGTTGTTTTAAAATATATATATATATATATTAAATATGGTGATATGTTTTCTTGTATTATAGTTAATAAATTAAAAATTTTTCAAAAACAAGAATACTTTCAATGCATATATTATTCAAAGCTTTTCGCCGATAAAACAGTACCAGCATCTTCAGGAAAATAATTATCTAACAAAATATTTTTACACAAATTAAATCATATGTACTACAAACAACCATATGTTTATAAGTATTATATTTATAAAAATACTTATAAACATATGGTTGTTTGTAGTACATATGATTTAATGTTTGTACAAATATTTTGTTAGATAATTATTTTCATGAAGATGCTGGTACTGTTTTATCGGCGAGAAGCTTTGAATAATATATGCATTAAAAGTATTCTTGTTTTTGAAATATATTTAATTTATTATATATATATATATAAATGAATGTTTGTACGTTTGTAATAATGAGCCTTATGCATTACTAAACCACTGATCCAATCGCCATGAAACTTTAGGAAATTGTTGGGTACATTCCTGAGAAAGCTTCCGGAGACATTACAATTTCATTCAACATGTAATTTTTTAATGCCAAAATAGGATAAAATATTACTTTTTATCTTCTCTCAAGACATTTCATTGAATTCATTCCAAATTCTGGTTGCTAGGCAACACTCAACAATCTAAAATTATTTTTCAACGCATTTCAAACAATATACAAAAAGGATTGTATATCCGAATGCAGTTCAATAAATAACATTCAATCAAGAACTGTTATTGTGACACTTTTCTCGACCGACTGCTATAAGCTCAGCTGTTATTATGTTAATAAAATACTAAATTAAGTTTAGCTAATGTTAACACTCCATTCATTAACTATTAGTACGAAGTTCTCCGGGTCTGCTAGTATTATACAAAATTGTTTATAAATTAATTTATAAAATACAATAATTATATTAAATATAAATTAATAAAATATATGACTTATCTGTAGAAATTAGCTTTAATAAATATTATTTTACAAATATTTATTGATTTTACAAATATTTATTGTAAATCTTACGCTATTTATGCAGACGTTTTAGGCGACAACAAACACATTGCCTTTTTTTATAAATGACAAATTATACATTACTTGTTTGTTAGCAAAACTATAATTTAATTTTATTTATATAAGCACTTACCAATGCAAAAAATTGTGATAAATTAAATAAAACACATTTTCATTGTTCATAAAACAAACCGTAAAACGATGTTACTTATTCTATTTTTTAAACAACATTTATTTTCATTTTTATTTATTTTATCAGAAATATTTGTTAAATTTATATTATTATTGTTTTATATATACATTCCATCATCTACATATCGGAACTAAACCCCATTTTTATCATATATTTTTATAAGTTCATCTATTTTATTATCTAATTGTTGTAAAAATATTTCAGATAATATATTTGATAATGGCGAGCCCATAGCAAGACCATCTTCTTGTTTATAAATTTTGTCATTGTATGAAAATTAATTTTGATTTAATATTATTTTGAGTATATTTAAAATTTGTAATGTTATTTTTTTTATCTCTCTCGTGTTCTAATTTAGATTTTATAATTTCGAGAGTTTCTCTTATAGGTATGTTTGTATATATATTTTTTATATCTAATGATACTAATTTTAATATATACTGTATATATCTCATTAAATAATATAATTAGGTAAAAATAATATAGTCTATATATATATATATATATATATATATATATATATATATATATATATATAGGGCCTATATGCCTACAAATACACTATAGGCCTATATTGATTTTATTATATACTAGCTGACCCGGCTTACTTCGTACCGCCTAAAAGTGAATGAGTGGGGTGCTAACATTAGCTAAACCTAATTTAGTATTTTATTAACATAATAATAGCTGAACTTATAGTAGTGGATCGAGAAAAGTGTGACAATAAAAGTTCTTGATTAAATGTTATTTATTGCAGTGGATTAGGATATATAATATTTATTGAATATTGTTTGAAAGTGTTTGAAAAAAATTTAGATTGTTGAATGTTGCCTAGCAACCAAAATTTGGAATGAATTCAATGAATAATATATTTTTTAATAAGATAGTCATATTTTATGCTATTTTGGCACTTAAAAAGTATATGTTGGAAGAAATTATGTCACCGGAAACTTTCTCAGGAGTGTGCCTAACAATTTCCCAAAGTTCCATGGCGATCGGATCAGTGGTTTAGTAATGCATAAGGCTCTAACATAGATTATACATATAAATATTCGTCTTTATATGTATAGATTATAAATATATTATATAGATATTGTAGGATAATATAAATCTGCCCTGCATAGTACTAATTTTTCAACTAAAACTTTCGATCGATAATAAACCTAATGGCTTCAATTGAACACAAATGTATCAGAATATCTACTAATCTGAACATAAACATATTCAGACATATACTAAGCACATGGCAAACTGACCGCGGATATATTTTTACCATAGATATTGCTCCTCTAAGTGTAAGATTTGAGAAAGGAAATTCGCTTAATGCCGCACGAGTTATACATCTATCGCTGTACGCTATGCATCACAGATGTAGATTCTGATGGGAAAAAGGGAAATAAAGCCTAAACACGTCTAATCTGCCTGCAAGCCGTGATTTATGGGCAGATTTTGTCGCCGTCTCCCTCTGCAACAGTGGCGCGATCTGTCTTGACTTTAACACGCGGCCAATCTAAAAGTTGTGCGGAATATAGTGTTGGTTATATTGGCTATACATGGTGTTTGAAACGGGAACTAGCTGAGCTTTGTAAACTTCTATGTTGAGGAAATAAAAACAGACGTGAAATAGTAGGTACTTTTAAGGAAGAATTGTCTAAATGAATAATATATCCAGAAACAAGCAGGTTTTCAAGTATTTCGGTTGTTTTTAGAAAACTGCTCTTAATCAATTTCAGTACAAGGTTTTTATTTAAAAATAAAATAAAAGACAAAGCGCCTGCGCGGTCTATTGGGTAGAGCAGTTGACTAGTAACCTAGAGGTCCAAGGTTCGATCCCAGGCAGACCCAATGAATTTCTGGTGACTTTTTCGGCTTCAGGTTCGACTTACCCTGTGAAAATGAATTTTATTAAGGAAACAAAAAATAAAATTACACTGCACTGATAAAACTAAAGCTAGCCAGAATGTTCAATGAACCTATTAGCCTGAATATGATTTAATATAGCCTTATACATAACTAATTATATTAAGGGAGAAAAGGGGCCAAGACAGTTAAGCCAATAAGTGGATGTGTGATATAGTAGGCAGAACACTGACTAAACCTGTAGGTCCAGTGTTCGATCCCAGGTAGAGCCAAATTATTTTTATGTAGTTTTCGACACCTATGACTATATAGTGTAAGAAAATGAGTTCTTAGGGTAAAACATATTAAGGAAGTGATGATGGGTGTTTGAAGCATGTTGCTGCCACATTCCATCCCTTGAAACCTTGTAGCAAGTGAGAAAGCTTTACTGTGTATTTCCTGAATAATGATGGTATAAAAAACATTAGTATCATAAACTTAATACAAGTAATCATACTCCCAATATCATAATAAGAAATATAGTCAATAATTAAATCAACAAAATTATACATAACATAATTAATTGAACGATTTAAACCGTGTTTATGTTTTGATGAATGTGTAGCCATCATCAGAGAGAATACCGTCATTGTAGTTCTTGTATTTCATTGTATTGACATCATTTGATGATGATGGCATGACCATTGAAATGTACATAAGGGTTAATCTGGATATCTTTGTTATTTAGTAATTAGTATTGCAACTTTATACATTTATTACAGATAATTTTATTCTAGTTTTTTAATAGAAAATTAATTAAAATAAAATTCTAACAATTTTTTTTTATAAATAAAACGAGAACATTTTATGTTGAATAAAAATGCGGTTGTCGCATGACTCAACTATCATTTTTGGCCACGTTTCAATAACTATATATTTTACAATGAAAACATTGGAAAGAAATACAATACCACAAAAATAATCAAAAATAACAAAACAAGTTACTTAAGATTAAACCTTTATGTACATTTCGATGACCATGTCATCATCATCAGAGGGTCTTATTACAATCTAGTGAACAAGAAGTTACAAACTATAGTGATGATGATGATATGGTCGTTGAAATGTACATAAGGGTTTAATCTTAAGCAACT
This sequence comes from Prosapia bicincta, assembly GCA_036971475.1. Classification (NCBI taxonomy): domain Eukaryota; kingdom Metazoa; phylum Arthropoda; class Insecta; order Hemiptera; family Cercopidae; genus Prosapia; species Prosapia bicincta. The sequence goes on from JBAIZL010000001.1 coordinate 392,272,476, forward strand.
TGTTTTATTTGTAATTTTTTATTATTTTTGTGGTATTGGGGTTCTTTCCAATATTTTCATTGTAATAAATTGTACCACTGTGCTCTTGATATTGCGAACTATATATTTCCTCATTACGGGACAAAATTAATTATTTATGTCTAGAAAGTTTTATATGAATTTATAATGAAAAATTACAATACGTGTTATAAATGGCCCTTATAGTCAAATTACAACACGTGTTATAAATGGCCCTTATAGTCAAATTACAACACGTGTTATAAATGGCCCTTATAGTCAAATTACAACACGTGTTATAAATGGCCCTTATAGTCAAATTACAACACGTGTTATAAATGGCCCTTATAGTCAAATTACAACACGTGTTATAAATGGCCCTTATAGTCAAATTACAACACGTGTTATAAATGGCACTTATAGTCAAATTACAACACGTGTTATAAATGGCACTTATAGTCAAATTACAACACGTGTTATAAATGGCACTTATAATTAAATTAAATTAATAGTCAAACTCTATACAACGTGTTGCTTCATGAGAAATAAAATCTATAAAAACAATTAAATAAATGTGTCAAAAAACGTAGAAATCTTATTCCATTAACATCAACCTCTTGAAATATTCACATATGTCCGCGTTCAAATTATTTAAAATGACAATTTCTTAATAAAGTAAAACACAACACACAACATGACTAATTTAACAATAGCAATTATCGTTACAAAGAAGCCATAAACAGACATAGATGAATAGGAAATTAATACTAGGTAATCTTTCAGCATCATAATGGGGTTGACTATATGTACATGAACACATATCTGAAAAATAACGTGTCAATATAGGTTGATAATATTAAAATAATAATTATTAGAAATCTGTTGTATCTACATTACTAGAAAATAAGGGACTTCAAGAGTGTTTAGGCTAAATAAGTAAAGGGCTAACTTTATACTGGCTACTTTATTAGTGTCTTACTTAATGTTGATTAGATTTTTATACTGAACATTTCAGAAAAAATTCGTCTACTGCAATTGCTTTCCGTATCTAAAATCGTAAGATTTTGCAAATTAAAAGAGTGTTTAGGTTGGTTAATGTGATTGCTAAACACAGTGGGGATATAAATTAACAATTAAATTTGTCCAATGAACTTTAGGCCTGAATGAGGATAACAATATAGTTGTGGAAACGTTTCCAAATTTTTAATAAATGATACTTGACTCACGAAACAACCGTATTTTTATTGAACAAAATTTCTTTGTGAGTGTACACATCAAGAGAGAAGATATTATTTTTATTATGACAAAACTTTACTAAATGCTACTTTAGACTTTACAGGACATAAAATAACTTAATTTTCTTTACAATAATCAATTCTACAAACTTACAGAACCCACCGACGTCGCGGGATGATTATTTTTTCCTCTTAATTGACTGTATTTTCTTATAATGTTGTTCCCGTCAGAAATATTAACCCTCCCCCACAAAGCCATTATTGTATTTCACGCAATGTTACCCCTCTTTAAGGGGTAGTTTCTGTGCGCTTCTCGCAGAGGGCAAAATTAAAAACGTGAGGTCTTATAACAGGCATCGTTATTTATATTAACGGCTGCTTTTGTGCGCGACGTCATCACAGACACACTCAAGGTGGCACTTGCGGAATTATATTTCTTCGGCGTGTGCTATCGACAAAAACCTTCGCGTTCGAATATAATGGGTTAAATGTACTGCCCACGAGATATTGCCAGAGTAATTCCACGTGGGAATGATAAATTGTGTTTTAGAATAGGTTATTTTAGAAATATTTCTGAATATATATATATATATATATATATATATATATATATATATATATATAGTTCAAATTTTTAATAGTTAATAAAATACTTTTTATTCATCCATTCAAGTTAAATACATTTTTAAACGTGTTGTTGATGACGATAATACAGTTTATAAAAAATATTAATTAATTAATTAAATTTAATAAATTATTTCTCTTTCTATTTTATAATTTAATATTGTGATTCTGTCTTATGTAGGATATATACATATTTATATTAATTGTAATTATTTAATAAAAAGTAATTTAAATAAAATTTTTCTTTGTTGACCCAAGTAGGAATTGATAACAGTTTGAACCAACTGTGGTGTAATCTTTTTATTTGAACATTTGAAGCTATTATCCTCTGACGACGATTGCTTTGCAATCGAAATGTACATTAGGATTTAAATAAAAGTTTTTTCTGATGAAGAGGTTTTATTTATTTAAAATAGTTGAAATTGAGTTGAAAATTTAATTTACAATAATGTTTAAACATAATAAACGCTAGTTTAGACATTTATTTATTAAAAAAACAAAAACATGTAAAAATAATAATAGAAACATTTTATGATGTAAAAATTCTAAACCGTTGTAAACAATACGTTGTGTATTCTGAGAAATGTATACTTTAATAGATTCTCTATTATTTTATAAAATTCAAACCTCTTCAGTCCAGAGATTACCTCCGAATGTTTTTGTGATATTCCAAAGTTATTGCTAGTGTGAAACCATTAAATAATTTTAGAATTGTTTTGGTATTTTAAAAATCAAAATACACATGTGTGCACCTCAGGAAATACAACATAAATAAATATAAAATTATGATTTTTTAATAATTTATGTGATCTAAACATACTAATGCATCACATCAATAATAGTCTTATTAGTGAATGTGTGATAAAATATCAACGTGAAATGCAATGATTAATTCGTAATAAAAAAAATAAATAGAAACTCCAGGGTGGCGCACATAAAGTAGCCCGTAACTTAGCCGAGATTGTATAATGTTTATACCAAATCCAGGGAAATTCCCCTATTTTTCCCTTACTGTGTACAACCTGTAAAAGTGAAGGTCTTAATAGCCTAGCAAACGCCCCGGATGTAGACGGGTTACTTGGATAATACAGTAGTATTAAGTGGGACAGAGAGTTTTATTGTAGAGTGCTATGTCCGAAGCGGTTCAATTAATAAAAGGCGGGAAAAGTTTCGTGAGAAATACCCAGAGAGTACTATTCCTGGCAAAAGGATGATTCAAGGGTTGTTACGAAAATGGCGTAGTACGGGCCATCGTAAATACATCGAGAAATAAGCCTAATTTAGTCGGAATTTCTGTAGTTGTTGCTAGCGCCGCAGCACGTATAGAACATAGTCCGTAAATCAACTCGGCATTCATCACAGCAAGTTGGCGTGTGACGCAGATCTTGCAAAAGAGTTCTACACGCTCGTTAAAGTATTTGTAAATTGTTACGATAATCCAAGATACGTTGTAAATAAACACATTTTATTACAATTGTGTTGCATTTTTTTACGGGGCTACTTTTATGCGCGGCGCCCTGTACTAAAAACTATTCTAATATTTGACAAAAGAAGTTTGGAAAAAGAGTCATTTCGACTAACGCAAAAATAGATATGTCAACGTTTACATTTTGCTCTTGTACTATAGGTTACCCTTATGCTGACATTTTAAAGTAAAATCATGTTGAAATGATAACAAACGGCATACAACATCATATCGCGGAACAATATAAAAATAAAACTATATATCGGGAAAAAGAAATATTTTGTTTGACCTCTCGCACTCTCTATTACGTTCACTGCTGGGGTATTTGGTCCTATACACTCAAAACCATGTGCCTCTGCTTTACCCTGTACAGACGGGTTCTTGAAAGCTATACATTAGTTAGAGGGATAGCTCTTCACTTCGGGATGTCTGCTTCGAAGATGATGCTATTCATCCCCTATTCCAGTGCCAGGGAACCATTATGCCTCACCTACTTCCATCTACGCATTCTTGTTACAAGTGTGCACTTGTACACGCCTCTTTTTTACTCCCATAGAGAGTATGTCTACTTGACGTGCGTCACCAATGCCATAGCCCAATCTGTGAGACTACTTTCCTTAATCCTACCTATGCAATGTATCCTTTCTTATTCTGCGAAGATGGTAATACGTGATGATCTGTAAGAAATTGAATTCAACTGGAATATTCTCACTTGTAGTGTAGCCTACTTTGCGGCTGGCTCATATAAGTCTGCTCAAAATTCTTCTTTAAACTGGTCTGGTATGTAATTTGAGAATATGTGTGCGTGCGTTTATATTTAGCAATTATATATATATATATATATATATATATATATATATATATATATATATATATATATATAAAACAACTGAGGTTATTTAAATACAAGAATTATTTATTAATTTTGATTTCAAACCTGTTGATAAACAGTACCAACATCATCAGGAATGAATAATACAATCGTTTGTGTTATTATTTCATGATGATGTTGATACTGTTTATCAACGAATAGCTTTCAATACAAATTTTTAAATAATTATTGTATTTAAATAACCTTAGTCATTATATATATATATATATATATATATATATATATATATTATTCAATTTCCAGAATTTCGTCATCTCACCATTATTAGCATTATCAGGAGCCTCTTCACTCGTCATCAGTTAAACTCAGACTGACTAATTAAACAAACGGTCTTATCTTAGCAGTGAAAACCGCCTGAAAATGTCAATTATAATAAGTCGACGAAATAATTTACAAATTTCTTGCGCAACTACTATTCCGCAAACAACCCACACGATGGCCCTTTACAAAATTAAAATATTCTAATAAAACCAATATTTAATTTGATTTTGTAAATGTAGGAGTAATTTTAGAATGTTTCACTCTTGTAAAGGAACACCGTGCGGCTCAAATTTAAACTTTAGTTAAGCAGTAACTGCCAAGAAATTTGTCTCTCAAGTCATTACAACCATAATCGTTTAAATGTGAGGCTTTGAAATCTTGAAATCTTGAAATTTTAAATCGGTCACTTCATTACATCAATAAAAACTTTCGAAAATAAGTGACGGTACAAAGCCTTCTGAAAACCACATTTTTGAAGAGGCAAGTGTTATGAAAACCCTCCCCTTCGGTCGAGTGGGCTATTAAAACCCAAAAAACCTGAAACATAAAGTGAGTCCACTTTTGTTCAATATGAATTGTTAATATTTCATTCACACACCGGTGTAATGTTCTAAAAGAGAAGAATTAGAAAAAAACCTAGATGCTTTTAGTTTTACGACAAGCTCATAAATGCTAATAGATAAGTCACCGGGCACAATACCCGGCCAGCTCATCATTAACAGGTTTATAGTTAGGTGCACTATGATACTAAAAGTGATTTGTTAATTTACTATCGAAGAAGCTCTGCGATTGGTCCACAGACCGTAAACATTCTTTTCGTGGTTGAAAAAAGGAATTTAATTCAAAGACTTAACTAAATTAGTTTTATTTAATGAAATCCTCCCGGACGCACATTTCTCCCGGGTCAGATTTATTAGCATAAACACACTCATAACAAAAACTTCATAACTTTTTGACATTTTTATTGTACAGCTGGAACACGATGTCCTTTGAATATTTTAATAGTCCTACCTGTGAAACGAGACTGGTCGTCATTAAATGTAAAAATACACTTGACTTTTATAGTATATCTGTGCTCGGCCTGATGGATCTGTCAAGCCGGATTTAGGCGTAGAGGGAATTATTAACTTCGGGAAAATGTTTAAGTCTTGTTGCGTTGGATTTATTAAGAACAAGTTTGTGGCGTAATATAAGAAGTGTCGGGGGAAATAAATTTAAAGCCGAAATGAACGGGGTGATTTTAGAAATAAAACTGCACACGTATTCAACGACACATGCCGGTGCGACATGTTCTTACCCGTATTCTACTCACATGCCAGTGCGACATGTCTTTCCAGCGTACAACTCTCATGCCAGTGCGACATGTTCTTACCAGCATTCAACTTTTGGAAAAACAGTTTTCTGTGTTGCGTTAATATGAACATTGCAAAATCCTACCAAGTCGGTTTAATTTTACGTTTTCATTTGATTTGTTGGGTTTTTCTAATAAAACTATTCACTGTTCCTATTCCCAATAGGGCATCCCAATCTGGCCAAACGATCTTGCCTCCGAGTATCCTGGATAAATTAACCCTAGTGCCCGAGGAGTTGATTTATGTAGGTCTCCTTCATCCAACTGGTTACCATTGTTGTCTATTTTAAAGCTTAACACTCATCTCCAGGTCTTAAATGAAATCTCTAGTCATATTTATGTTGTCCAGATAAAGCGACTTTTTATATTTCATATAGTTTTTTATAGTAAAATAGATTCTGAACTTTTTATAAAGTATAGACTTTATTTATATTTGAATTTTTAAAGTGATAACTTTTTTAAGCGCGGAGAACAAAACATAAGATTAAATCATTGCTTCCGCATCACGCTATCTCTGAAACCCATACCTTACAGCATACATTTCCGTCTGATTAAGCTATGAGTCAACTGTAAGTGAATTAATGGTAACGTATGATTTCATGTAACAGCTGATTTTGTGTTATAGGTTATGTTGTAGTACAGTAGATTATTATTAAACAGTTTAGATAAGTTAATAAAATAATTATCCATTGAAATTTAGATTAATCTCAATACAAATTCAATATAACGATAATATTAGGTTATGTATTATTAAGCTAATTTTTGAAAGGAAAACATTTTAGGCCGTCTTATACTCCTTAAAGTACTGATTTGAATTGAATTTGTTAAAAAGATTTGTATTAGGTAAACACCTAATAAATGTTTTTTGTTACCAACATTAATTTATTAATAACAACAATAAATAGGTAAACACCTAATAAATGTTTTTGTTACCAACATTAATTTATTAATAACATAAATAAATAGGTAAACACCTAATAAATGTTTTTGTTACCAACATTAATTAATTATTAACAACAATAAATAGGTAAACACCTAATAAATGTTTTTGTTACCAACATTAATTTATTAATAACAACAATAAATAGGTAAACACCTAATAAATGTTTTTTGTTACCAACATTAATTTATTAATAACAACAATAAATAGGTAAACACCTAATAAATGTTTTTTGTTACCAACATTAATTTATTAATAACAACAATAAATAGGTAAACACCTAATAAATGTTTTTTGTTATCAACATTAATTAATTATTAACAACAATAAATAGGTAAACACCTAATAAATGTTTTTGTTACCAACATTAATTTATTAATAACAACAATAAATAGGTAAACACCTAATAAATGTTTTTTGTTACCAACATTAATTTATTAATAACAACAATAAATAGGTAAACACCTAATAAATGTTTTTTGTTACCAACATTAATTTATTAATAACAACAATAAATAGGTAAACACCTAATAAATGTTTTTTGTTATCAACATTAATTTATTAATAACAACAATAAATAGGTAAACACCTAATAAATGTTTTTTGTTACCAACATTAATTTATTATTAACAACAATAAATAGGTAAACACCTAATAAATGTTTTTGTTACCAACATTAATTTATTAATAACAACAATAAATAGGTAAACACCTAATAAATGTTTTTTGTTACCAACATTAATTAATTATTAACAACAATAAATAGGTAAACACCTAATAAATGTTTTTGTTACCAACATTAATTTATTAATAACAACAATAAATAGGTAAACACCTAATAAATGTTTTTTGTTACCAACATTAATTTATTAATAACAACAATAAATAGGTAAACACCTAATAAATGTTTTTTGTTACCAACATTAATTTATTAATAACAACAATAAATAGGTAAACACCTAATAAATGTTTTTTGTTATCAACATTAATTAATTATTAACAACAATAAATAGGTAAACACCTAATAAATGTTTTTGTTACCAACATTAATTTATTAATAACAACAATAAATAGGTAAACACCTAATAAATGTTTTTTGTTACCAACATTAATTTATTAATAACAACAATAAATAGGTAAACACCTAATAAATGTTTTTTGTTATCAACATTAATTTATTAATAACAACAATAAATAGGTAAACACCTAATAAATGTTTTTTGTTACCAACATTAATTTATTATTAACAACAATAAATAGGTAAACACCTAATAAATGTTTTTGTTACCAACATTAATTTATTAATAACAACAATAAATAGGTAAACACCTAATAAATGTTTTTTGTTACCAACATTAATTTATTAATAACAACAATAAATAGGTAAACACCTAATAAATGTTTTTTGTTACCAACATTAATTTATTAATAACAACAATAAATAGGTAAACACCTAATAAATGTTTTTGTTACCAACATTAATTTATTAATAACAACAATAAATAGGTAAACACCTAATAAATGTTTTTGTTACCAACATTAATTAATTATTAACAACAATAAATAGGTAAACACCTAATAAATGTTTTTTGTTACCAACATTAATTTATTAATAACAACAATAAATAGGTAAACACCTAATAAATGCTTTTTGTTACCAACATTAATTTATTAATAACAACAATAAATAGGTAAACACCTAATAAATGTTTTTGTTACCAACATTAATTAATTATTAACAACAATAAATAGGTAAACACCTAATAAATGTTTTTGTTACCAACATTAATTTATTAATAACAACAATAAATAGGTAAACACCTAATAAATGTTTTTTGTTACCAACATTAATTTATTAATAACAACAATAAATAGGTAAACACCTAATAAATGTTTTTTGTTATCAACATTAATTTATTAATAACAACAATAAATAGGTAAACACCTAATAAATGTTTTTTGTTACCAACATTAATTTATTAATAACAACAATAAATAGGTAAACACCTAATAAATGTTTTTTGTTACCAACATTAATTTATTAATAACAACAATAAATAGGTAAACACCTAATAAATGTTTTTGTTACCAACATTAATTAATTATTAACAACAATAAATAGGTAAACACCTAATAAATGTTTTTTGTTACCAACATTAATTTATTAATAACAACAATAAATAGGTAAACACCTAATAAATGTTTTTGTTACCAACATTAATTTATTAATAACAACAATAAATAGGTAAACACCTAATAAATGTTTTTGTTACCAACATTAATTAATTATTAACAACAATAAATAGGTAAACACCTAATAAATGTTTTTTGTTACCAACATTAATTTATTAATAACAACAATAAATATTAGTATTTAGTAAATACCTTCTTCAAATAAGATGTAAAAATTGAATAAATAATGAAAAAATTAAAAATCTCGGAGATTTTCGTTGCAATTTTTGCGAAACCTGCTTTATTTTGTTATCCTTAAGTGCCAGGCCCATTTTTTTTTTAATTTCAGTTTTAATTAATAAAGATGTTACAATAAAAATATTGAAAAGAACCCCAATACCACAAAAATAATCAAAAATAACAAATAAGACAAGTTACTTAAGATTAAACCCTTATGTACATTTCGATGACCATGTCATCATCATCAGAGGGTCTAGTTACAAAACACAATCTAGCACACAAGAAGTTACAAACTAGAATGATACCAATCGTTCTCCGCGGTCTCTATATATAGGCGTGAGGTAAGCTCCGCCCCCTCTCCGCCCTCGACCGACAAATAACGATCGGCCATCAGGAACCAAATAGGTTATGTCAAAAATTACATTATAATAATACATATGTAATAAAAACTACAGCAATAACAATTAATAAACTAAAAGTAATTAGATTAAAACATCGTAATTTGAAGAAAGCTATTTAAGTAAAGTATATAATGGTGAGTAAGGAATAGGTCCTTTATCTGCATTCATTAATTTACAATTTGATTTGACTATAAAAACACTTTCATAACTATTAAGTAACTTTTTTGAGTTTATACATTTAGCTAAAATAACATTTTTATCTAAATCATGCTGATTACTAAGGACATGTTCTGCTACACTTGATTTTTCAGGTCTTTCATATTTAATATGGGCAAGATGTTCTTTAAATATTTGATTATTTTTGTGGTATTGGGGTTCTTTTCAATATTTTTATTGTAATATATTGTACCACTTTGCTCTTGATATTGTGTAATAAAGATGTTCATAACTGTATACGCACACAACAGGAACATATTTAAAACCAAATGATGTCGCTCTCGGAGTTACAGTGGAGCGAGGCTGTTCTATTACTAATGAACTGAAATAATATTGCTATTAAAACACATTTATTATAAAGAATATTTCCGAATTTTTAAAGTTTAGTTAAATTAGCCTTTATTAGTTTTAGACGAATTGTTCTCTTCGTATCTACACATTCACCCCGCTCTCCTTCATAAGTCGTTCTTCGAAACTAGAAAAAAACGATTTCTCTAAACGGTGTCTTTACACTAAACTCCAGATCTCTGAAAGGACTACCGTCCCTAAATAAATATTTGAATTCGTTTTTCTTCAAGAAGTAGCTTAAAATTTAGTTGCTAAGCCTATCATCAGCGCGATCTAGTAAAATATTGTTTCTTCTCAAACTAAACTGTTGCCCTTTTCACAAACGTTCGAGGTTTCATGGTTTACACGAGTTCTCTATTATGCCTGTCTTTAATCGAGCCTGAAATCTTTTCTAGAATTTTTCTGTCTGAAACCAAACACGTTTTAGTTTTAACTCTTTAATTTTATCTTTATACGGTTTATGCAAACAGTTATAGATGATTTCTGCTTTTTAAAACACAAACATTAACTTTGTTAGGTGCAAAACTTCACCTAAAAACAAGTAATATAATTTTTTTTGTAAGTCAATTCCTACTTAAGCCAACAAAGATAAATTTTATTATAGTTTCTTTTTGTTTTATAATTGCCATTAGCATAAATATGTATATGTACAATTAAAATATTAAGTGGCAAAATAGAAAGCGATTTTCCTTGCAATTTTCCATTTTCCTTCCTGTGCATGGTGTTAGGCCATTATTTTTAATGATTACTAACTATTTGCTTTCTTTTGTTTCGTCGCTTGCATTGTGTTGTAGTTTCCTTTCGCTTTCTTTTCGCGTTGTCCGTTTGTGAAGCAAGGTTCGATACAGTTTAACCAGTTTGTTTCCTTGTTATTTTCTTTAAATCCTAGAGAATTATTTATATTATGTGGTAACCAAGGCAACAACTTAAGGTGTGGAATGGAGGTTCGAAGACAACCAGATGGGGAAAAAAAAGTTCCTAAATTTTTGAGAACTACACTTCTAGCTGTGGGAAAGTTGGCTGAGTGCAACAGCGCTAAACTTTGAATGTGAAGATATTCAGTTCGAATCCGGCCTAGACATCCCACATTTTTATAATTTTACTATTGAATATATATTTTAAAATCTGTATTAATATCAATTGTCATCCACTAAAGGTTAAAAACAAATGCATATCAACGTGATTGGATGAATAAAATTGTATTTTATTAATAATTGAAAATTTGTACATTCGTAAGGAGAGTGTGAGCTAATAGAAAAAATTTAATAAAGGAAAAAATTATTAAAAGGTAGATATTTTTTAAAAAATTAGGATGACTGTACACTCGTATATATGCATTCACTTCAACTCTTATAAATAATCTATATATTCACACTTGGCAGCACTGTCTCTTGATAGATTGATGGACTAATTTCCGGCCTGCAGTTTTTCTTCCTTACCTCTCTAAGTTTAAGAGGTAGCCGGGTCGTCACATAAGCAAGTAAGATTCTTGGTAAGAATATCATTATGTATTTGTAATATAACAATTTTTGTACATCTTAAGATATTTTACTTTTTTATATCACAATAGAGATATTTTTACCTCTCTGATTCTAGCCTTCTTGTTATACGAAGCATTAAAGCTTTCTCCAGCTTTCAGGGCTCTGGACAGTAGCGCAGCAAAAGTTGAGCCTTCCTAGATAGATGTTTGCAATGCCAGATTGAAGTAAGTTTAACATTACCTCACTTTTTTTATTCATACTTTTAGTTTTAAGAAATAAATTTTAATACTAAAAGTAAATTTAAATTTTAAAGAGAATTTGTTAATAGCAGACTGTTTGTATACTGGACTGAACTATGTGATTGCTTATCGAAAACATCTCCACGTATTTATAATAAAATTAAAATTAGAAAAGTATTTCGAAATAGGAAAGATATGAAGCAGCGCTGTCAGTAGCCAGTACTATAGTTGACACCTCTATGAAAACTACCAACGGGCAGTAGGCAGCCCAATCACTGGACCATAGCAGGAAATGAAGAGCGTTGTTACGAGTAGTTGTCAAGGAAACCACTTGAGTGAGATTAAATGAACAGAATATCTGACTCGTTATTAACCTTGTCTCGCAAAATACCTTTTTAATTTCAATTCAACCATAGAGATCTTATAGTTCTCGAGTTTTCAAGCAGTTAAAGAGTAAACGAGTCTACTTTCTTATACGTTCTTGTTTTACTTAAAGTTTTCTCTAGATGATTTTTAATATAAAATTTAATTCATGTTTATTTGAATTAGCTGAAAGAAAGTTCTTGGAGTGTAGGGGTTTGATGTTTTGCCTCCTCTTATTATTTACTTTAACATTAAATGTAAAGTCTTTGTGTTTGATAGCACTACAGGTTTACAAGGGGCAACAAATTAGTTGCCGAATCGTCGCAATAAATAAATAAACTTATGACTCGACATTCAACCGACGTATTATTTATTCAATAAAATTTAATTGCCAACATGGAAAACTGCAAAACTATTATATGTCATTATGTACTATATAGGAATTTTTGTTACCGTGGACCTTTCATATAATATGTTTTTACAACACTAATAATTTATCATTTTAATCAAGCGTTGCTTTCAACAACAGGAACTGTTCCAGACTGTCCCCGAACAAAGGGAAACACGGTCCATCTCTCATATCCCTCACCGTAGAAACTCTATCGCGAAAGTTACTCCATTTCTCTAAGAAGCTGTAAATTCTAAGCTTTTTACGAACATTAGCGCTGCTGTTACGTCTATTTGTTTCACACGAGCCGCCATTTTGTCGCCTTTGAAATCTTCTTCGAACAAGAAATATACGCCAAAGGGAAGCAATTTCTTAAGGCACTCTGCATATGGGCGCCCCTTGCGTCCCTCCACCCACCTCGCGTCACCCGTGGACTTTTGTTAAGGGAAAACAACGTACGTGTTTCGTATATTAAAAATGTAATCAGCGGAAAATGCTTTCCGTCTTGTGTCTGAGGCATGTGGTTTCAAAATGTGTCACGGAAAACGAGCTGCAATCCAAACAGAAGATCAAAGCCGTGTGCGTGTGAGTCAGTTAAACAAACTCAAAAAGCAACAACATTCCGTCTAAATTTATTATGACCTTTTATGACATTGAAGGTAATCATAGCTAAGGACTATCTGCACCTTAGTTTATAAAGACCGTCAATGTATTTTTTCTAAAATGGAACTGGTCAACACTCTAATAGATGTGGAGGTCCCGAAACGCGTGAAGTGGTCATAAAAAACAGCAGAAAAATAAAGGGCTTTGATATCTTTAAAAAATTACCAATTTGCTTATTCCTGCCATCATTACGTCCTCATATATAGTTTGATGTCAAAATGACAGCTAACGCATAATTTTTACACCCAACGTTTCCCAAGTTCGGTTCTTGTACCTACTGTCTGTTACTATACATATTTCTATACGTCGTACACGTTAAAACACGTCCGTTCATGTCCTCCAAGTTCATACACTGTCGTAAACGTTGTACATGTCCCTACACGTTCTACAAATTCTTACACATTCCTACATGATTTAGACATTTCAACATGTTCATACACGTTTCTACTCGATCTACATATGTACACAACGTTTATTCTACACTTCCATAAACTTTCATGTAGGTTTATATATGTTCTATATCTTCATACATGATCTACACGTTTTTACACACGTTCCTAACATTCCCCTCGTTCATATGTTGTACACGTTCTATACTTTCATACAAGGTCATACACGATCTTGTCTGTAAACGTTCTATATATTCATGCAGGTTCCTATATGTTTTACTACTTCATATATATTCTAAACTGTTCGACATATTTTACATGTTCCTATAGCTTGTATACTTCTATATACGTTTCTAAACATTCTAAATATGCATACACATTCGACACTTTCATAAATCTTCCTGAATATCCTACGTGTTCATAGATGTTCTATATGTTCATACATGCTCTACACTTTCGTATACTTTTCTACACGTTATAAATGTCCATATAAGTACATCCGCATATCGAGAAGAGGTAATGTGCGAAATCCTTAGTTATCATTTCTCTTTTATCGTCTTAGTTTTGTATTAATTACATTCCATTTGGATCTACAGCTTTTGTTTTTTAAAGTTTTTATAATGTTTTGGCAGCTTTCCAACTCTCTATTCTGTCCTCAGAAATCTCCCAAATATGTAACATAACTACAGAGACTTGAGAGAGGTAATGTATGATATACCTAGCTAATACTTTACTCTCTTATCGACTTACATTCACTTGTCTACAATTTTACACTTTGTTTCTGTTCTATCCTTACAGTTTCCAAACGGATGTATAATAAATTCACAATGGTAAACCAACCTATTTTTGTATTTTAATTTCCGTGTAGTTAATAATTCACTTCCTCTTGCATGATTATTTTCAATTCTTCATTTGTATGATTTACATTTCTGAATCCTTAGTTAAAAGAGATGTTCTTAGCTTTCTTTTTAAATAGTTGAAAACCTTTATGAACGTTTTGCTAACGTCTTTGCCATCATCAGAAGGTTACAATTGAACCACTGTATTAGCGAAATGGTTATTAAGGTTTTGTAACTTTTGTAAGTAAAGGTTTTTAATGTTTATATTATAATTCACGATAGAGACTGTACATCTGTATATTCATTACTTACTCATATAACCAAAAAATGTTGAATATTTTAGACAAGACGTTTTACAAGCATTTATTGCTAAAGTCAGTTACAATTTACCTGGACTTTTAATAAAAAAGGCAAGTCTAACTAAAATATGGAAGTTATGGAATTTTAAAAAAAGGTCTTAATTTTTCTGAATTAAAATATTTTCCCCTGGAAAAGATGACTTATGAGGAGCCACTAGCCCGCTATCCCGCGGTCAGTACTGCGTCAGGGGATAAGTAGATAGGCCGTAGCTCTGAGTCACAGAGACGACTCAAGTCTGCATAGCACAGGTTTATTAAACAACACTAAATTAGCTCTGTCTACTCTTTGATATCAATAGTTTCTTTGTGCAAAGCCACAGTGTGTTCTATAACATTGTTGTGCTTTAAATTAGCTAATTGCTGATAACACTAGTTAATTGCTGATAAGACAGTAACGGATATGAGTGTTGTCGCTTGTTGAGAAAGTCGACACATTTATGACGTAACAATGCACTAATTATGCTTTTTATTATTGACACTTGTTGATGCAAAACAAGAACCTCTTTGAGCTAGCGTTGTAATTCTATAGTGATAAGCTAGGATTTATGAGCCAGTTGGTTAGCAAAGTTGTAACAGGCTCTAGCTATGTGTGTCTTGGTGATTTGAAGGTTCAGCAGATCTTATATATAATTATAATTGTTTGAAAATATCGAGTACAATTTTCTCACGTTATAGATTTACTGAAATGTTTCCTGTTTTAAGATTGTCTTGCTCTGTATTAAGACTCTTTCTTGGTTGACTCTCTCTTCTTCTTTGTTTACTTTCCTCCTCTATCTTTCTCCCTCTCATTTTCTTCCTCTATTTCTTTCTCTCGATCTTCCACTTTCTCTCTCTCTTTCCCTTCCTTTCGCTTAAATTTCACTTCCCTTGTCTCTAATTTTCTCTCTCTCTCTTTTATTTTTCTTTCTCTCTCATTTTTTCCTTCTCGCTCGTTCAGTTTCCTTTCTCTCTCTTTCTTTGTTTCTCTCCCCTTTTTTTCACAATCTTTCACTTTCCGTATCTTTATTTCTCTTCTTTTATCTATAAATCTTTTTTACTTTCTTTCTCTTTCATTTTCTCCCTCTATTTCTTTCACTTTGCTTTTTTTTCTTTCTCTCCCTTTACCCCTTTCTCTCCCTTTCCCTTCTTCCTTCTCTTTTCCTTTCTTTCCTACTACTTTCTTTAACACTCTCTACTACTGTCTAAAACCTTCCTTGTGCGTGTGTGTGTATGTTTGCGGGTGGGTGTGTGTGAGCGCAAGTACATTTACGGCCCAGATTCGGTTACATAGGAAAAGCTATGCAACTTGCAAAGGAAAAACCTTTGATGCTTGTAAAAATCTTTTTCGAAATCACGTTAAATTCGTTGATACAAGCAATTCTATCCAACTCAAATAGAATTCTTTGTGCTTTACAAACTACTTTAATGTACAACACACTTGGATAATGTTTGTGTTCATAACAAATGAAAACGTTAATTTTTGAAAGTGCCAATGTTTTTCGACGGGAACATAGACACATTTTAATTTTATAAAACGGAGCTTCGGTGGCGATATCAACCCTGTTTTAAAGTCCTTGAAATAAGCATTGAGGGCAGTGCAAAGAAGGACTAAACTAAGTACATAGAAATTTGCGTCTATTTTTGTAAAATATAATGTTCTGAATGACTTATTCATGATCGACTCACAGCCTACACTATAAATTAATAGATACAGGGTTTTTTTTATTATAAAACTCGGAGGGACCTTATCGGTGTAGAACACTTAGCTACAGTCTGTGTGCTCTCTTCCCATCTGCACCACAGGATTAGCCTAGTGGATTACATCTTTGCAGAATTCAAGTATCCGCTTGATGCTAAATCTGATGTCCTCTGGTGTACATACCTGACACCCAAACCACTTTCTCCTTGCAGCTCCCAAAGCAGGACATTCACAGAGCACATGGATTGGGATTTCCTCTTGGTTTTCGTCACATCTCTTGCATACAGGCGACCTAGATCTTCCAATTTTGTATTAGAACCCCCTCAGATTCTCCGGGCCTGTAACCAGCTCTACAGATAATCTGAGTTGAGGTCTACTTAAGGAGAAGTTCTTTGCCCCACAAGTCTCCCGAGTATCTTCACAGTACTTTGATTTGTTACACTCCAAAGTCGCATCCCATCTTCCCTGTACATCCTATCCATATGTGCCGTAATCCTCTTGCGCCCCTCCTGAGGCGGCATATCCACTGGCCTCAGCAACGCTCCTTGAGTTACACACCCTTGTCTTATACAGTCTTGGTATTAGAAACTTCTTTTGGTATGTAGAAGAGGTTTTGAAAAGTTTTAATTTTAAGATAAAAATTAAGTTTTAAGATAAATAAAAATTTGTCACTGAACAGTTGTAGCTGTTCAGCGAATCAGGTGTTTCAAATTCAGGTGTTTCAAATCAGGTGTTTCAAATTCGTAAAATAGCCACTTAATAGAAGAGGTATAGCTTTGAACCACGTAGGCCTAAGCGATCAGCTGTTTCAAATTCGTAAAATAGCCACTTAATAGAAGAGGTATAGCTCTAAACCACGTAGGCCTAAGCGATCAGCTGTTTTAAATTCGTAAAATAGCCACTTAATAAAAGAGGTATAGCTTCGAACCACGTAGGCCTAAGCGATCAGCTGTTTCAAATTCGTAAAATAGCCACTTAATAGAAGAGGTATAGCTTTGAATCACGTAGGCCTAAGCGATCAGCTGTTTCAAATCCGGTAAATTAACGAAGGTTAAATAATATCTGTCATTATTGTGAACATAGAACCTGTTTAATTAAATGTAAATGGTAGACTTATAACTCATCCCTTAGCTCCAGTGCCTGAGGTTTTCCATCTTTGTCTTACACCGTGCCTACTTCACAAGAACGTACTCGTGCTGTAGTGCCATACATGGTACAAAACCGGGAAAGATTTGCTGCTTTCATTGTACACATCTTGAAGGTGTTTTAAATATAAACTTATTCATATCACTTTTGGCAAAAAACCACTACTGGCTGATATTTTGCAGCAGACGCGATTCGCACTAGATCATTGCATTGTTCATTGTTGTGAGTTACGGACAAGATATCTAGACAAGATGATGTAAATAAATTTAGGATGTACAAGATTTTTGAAAATATAATACAATGGTTTTGGATAGTATTAATTTTAATCTGTAAGATTGATGTTTACTTTCATTGGTCATAGTTGATTTTTTTTAATATTCTATTTTGTTATAATTTTGTTAAAAAGCCTTAAAAACTATTTGAAAGACGTAAACAAATTGTTTACTTAAAAAACTTTTTGGAATGAAATGGAAAATCTATATGTATAGAATAAAGTTACAAACAACTTACTGAAATGTACAAAACCTATTTCAACCACTAAGAGATACTTCATAAATCTAATTTTTTTTATACGTATATTTTACTGATATATAACCTATATTTTAGAAAGTTATACAGTAGTAAATAGCTATAAGCTTGTTTCGTAATTAATTCACAATAAAAGTATTTTTCGGGCGTGGCAAGGATTATCCTTGTAAATGGAGAATGTCTATTGTTCGCTCCTTTGCGTCCTCATAGTATAAGTGGAACGCGAGAAGTACCTCATGTGGATACAAATGAATAGTTTTTCATTTCAAATGAATAAAATATCTTAACCACCAATATTTTAAATTTAAATCCTTGTGTACATTTCGATTAAAAAATAATCATCGTCAGAGGCAATGCTTACAAGAATATTAGAGTAAATAATTTTGTAATAATTTCCTCTTAAAGATGATTGCTTTGCAATCGAAATGTACATGAGGATTTAAACTATGTACAAAAAAACAAGTGTCTTTGATTATTTATTTAAAATGAAAAAAAAACATTGTTACTATGTAAGGTACTTCACGCTTTCCACTCATACACTTGTATGAGGAAAGGAAGGACTCGCGAAGGACTATCAATAGACAGTCTCCAATTAAAAGTATAATCCTTGCCACGTCCGTTAGATACTTTTATCATTGTTAATTTGTTAAAAAGTGGGTCATTATAAGTCGATATCGTAGAGAAAATAGCAGTTTAATACCGAGTCTAAAACGGTACAACCAAAATTAGATTCTTTAGTTGAAAAAAAATACGCTAATGAGACACTAAACAAATTTTAACTGAAATATATTTATGAATTTATTTGAACTCTATATTATTTTTGTAAAATAAAGGAGATATCTTGTGAAAGCAAGCTAAACAAATTGGTGATATCCTGATGAAGCTCGGCAGAGAATATCCTGTATCCTCCACCGGACCGGGCCAGGATACAATGTTTCTCCTTCGAGGAGTCTGACTCTCGCCGGCTCCATGCAGTCTCTGAATCCTTTAACGGCTTTCGGACCGGGAGCTGCATACAACAAAGAATGTTTAATTTGGCACGGTTACCCCCCCCCACCCCGCGGCCCCTTCAACATGGCGACTACTGCGCGCATTGTATTCTTTCAAACATCGATACTGATTCGAGATACGCTGACATACACTAGACACGTTTAGCATTGCAGAATGTGTAACGTGTGAACAATCAACGCCATTGTGTTGGTAATTTTATCTACGTAGGACAAGTGTGCGCTCTTGTAACGCTGATAAGAATTAATCAGTAAACAAGTAGAATTAGAAATGCAAAACAAAATTAACAAAAAACACTAATTAATGAAATCCGACATGTTTAGAAAATAATCTAAATATTTTCAATGTATCTACTGTGTTTTATTTTTTTTAAAATTTAATAAAAAGTACCTTTATAAATATTAAACCATTTATTATTATTATTTTTTTTTTTTTAATATATAAACACAGTATTTATGTCACTGTAAATGTAACTTAAAGTAATTTTAGAGGTCTTTAATTTTCAAGAGTTTTACGAAAAAAATCGTATTTAGCTAAAGTAAAAATAGGTTCAATAAAATTCTCGAGAAAATTAGAAATATTAAAAGAAAATATTTTTTTGCAATAAGATATGTCAACTTTGATGTTAATAATCCTGTATGTTATTGGAATGTGGGATTTTATTGTGTGTAGACAAGTCAGCCGTGCTTCTGCAAGTGCCCAACATATTCTAGTTTCTCTACATAGAATTCTGGGCCATATGACTTTTCTGCTACTACTCTTAGATAAGCTCCTCTATCACCAACATGAAATGTACTCTGATGCCGTCCATACTGTTTGACAATTTGCTGTAAATAATATAGTATAGGTCCGATTTAAATAAAATTGGTCTTAAATGAAACAAAATACACCAACGCCCAAATAAATATATGTCATATTACTATAAACTGTATGGTTGGATAGATTTAGATTAGGATAAAAACAAGTTAACTTCCATATTATAAAATAGCTACTTTTATTTTTAATCAAACACAGTGCTATGATTCATAAAAGAGCATTCAGTTTATAACTTACCGTTACGTGTGTTACCTTAAAGTTATGTTTCAATTTTATATCACCATGTTTTTTAAAATTTGAAACAGTTTATTTATTTAGAATTTATTTTTAAGAACAAAAAAATCAGTAGACCAAAGAAACTAGTTAAGTATTACCACATAAGATGTTTTGAAACAATTTATATTTATATTTTTGCTATGATAACCTCAGAGCTATGACAACCAAGAATGAGTATGGTTACTTGGTAACCTAAATGTACATACGATAAAATAAAAATATTTATTCCTGAGGATGATAACTTGGTATGCGAAAGGTACATCTTGTTAAAATAAAAATATTTGTTCCTGAGGATGATTACTTGGTATCCGAAAGGTACATCTTGTTAAAATAAAAATATTTGTTCCTGAGGACGATTACTTGGTATCCGAAAGGTACATCTGGCTAAAATAAAAATATTTGTTCCTGAGGATGATTACTTGGTATCCGAAAGGTACATCTTGTTAAAATAAAAATATTTGTTCCTGAGGATGATTACTTGGTAACCTAAATGTACATACGATAAAATAAAAATATTTATTCCTGAGGATGATTACTTGGTATGCGAAAGGTACATCTTGTTAAAATAAAAATATTTGTTCCTGAGGATGGTTACTTGGTATCCGAAAGGTACATCTTGTTAAAATAAAAATATTTGTTACTGAGGATGATTACTTGGTATCCGAAAGGTACATCTTGTTAAAATAAAAATATTTGTTCTTGAGGATGATTACTTGGTATCCGAAAGGTACATATTGTTAAGAAATAAAAATATTTGTTCCTGAGGACGATTACTTGGTATCCGAAAGATGCATCTGGTTAAAATAAAAATATTTGTTCCTGAGGATGATTACTTGGTATCCGAAAGATGCATCTTGTTAAAATAAAAATATTTGTTCCTGAGGATAATTACTTGGTATCCGAAAGGTACATCTTGTTAAAATAAAAATATTTGTTCCTGAGGATAATTACTTGGTATCCGAAAGATGCATCTGGTTAAAATAAAAATATTTGTTCCTGAGGACGATTACTTGGTATCCGAAAGATGCATCTTGTTAAAATAAAAATATTTGTTCCTGAGGATGATTACTTGGTATCCGAAAGGTACATCTGGTTAAAATAAAAATATTTGTTCCTGAGGATAATTACTTGGTATCCGAAAGATGCATCTGGTTAAAATAAAAATATTTGTTCCTGAGGACGATTACTTGGTATCCGAAAGATGCATCTTGTTAAAATAAAAATATTTGTTCCTGAGGATGATTACTTGGTATCCGAAAGGTACATCTGGTTAAAATAAAAATATTTGTTCCTGAGGATAATTACTTGGTATCCGAAAGATGCATCTGGTTAAAATAAAAATATTTGTTCCTGAGGATAATTACTTGGTATCCGAAAGGTACATCTTGTTAAAATAAAAATATTTGTTCCTGAGGACGATTACTTGGTATCCGAAAGATGCATCTGGTTAAAATAAAAATATTTGTTCCTGAGGATAATTACTTGGTATCCGAAAGATGCATCTGGTTAAAATAAAAATATTTGTTCCTGAGGATAATTACTTGGTATCCGAAAGATGCATCTTGTTAAAATAAAAATATTTGTTCCTGAGGATGATTACTTGGTATCCGAAAGATGCATCTGGTTAAAATAAAAATATTTGTTCCTGAGGATAATTACTTGGTATCCGAAAGATGCATCTTGTTAAAATAAAAATATTTGTTCCTGAGGATAATTACTTGGTATCCGAAAGATGCATCTGGTTAAAATAAAAATATTTGTTCCTGAGGATAATTACTTGGTATCCGAAAGATGCATCTGGTTAAAATAAAAATATTTGTTCCTGAGGATGATTACTTGGTATCCGAAAGATGCATCTGGTTAAAATAAAAATATTTGTTCCTGAGGATAATTACTTGGTATCCGAAAGATGCATCTTGTTAAAATAAAAATATTTGTTCCTGAGGATAATTACTTGGTATCCGAAAGATGCATCTGGTTAAAATAAAAATATTTGTTCCTGAGGATAATTACTTGGTATCCGAAAGATGCATCTTGTTAAAATAAAAATATTTGTTCCTGAGGATGATTACTTGGTATCCGAAAGATGCATCTGGTTAAAATAAAAATATTTGTTCCTGAGGACGATTACTTGGTATCCGAAAGATGCATCTTGTTAAAATAAAAATATTTGTTCCTGAGGACGATTACTTGGTATCCGAAAGATGCATCTTGTTAAAATAAAAATATTTGTTCCTGAGGATAATTACTTGGTATCCGAAAGATGCATCTGGTTAAAATAAAAATATTTGTTCCTGAGGACGATTACTTGGTATCCGAAAGATGCATCTTGTTAAAATAAAAATATTTGTTCCTGAGGATAATTACTTGGTATCCGAAAGATGCATCTTGTTAAAATAAAAATATTTGTTCCTGAGGATAATTACTTGGTATCCGAAAGATGCATCTGGTTAAAATAAAAATATTTGTTCCTGAGGACGATTACTTGGTATCCGAAAGATGCATCTTGTTAAAATAAAAATATTTGTTCCTGAGGATAATTACTTGGTATCCGAAAGATGCATCTTGTTAAAATAAAAATATTTGTTCCTGAGGATAATTACTTGGTATCCGAAAGATGCATCTGGTTAAAATAAAAATATTTGTTCCTGAGGACGATTACTTGGTATCCGAAAGATGCATCTTGTTAAAATAAAAATATTTGTTCCTGAGGATAATTACTTGGTATCCGAAAGATGCATCTTGTTAAAATAAAAATATTTGTTCCTGAGGATAATTACTTGGTATCCGAAAGATGCATCTTGTTAAAATAAAAATATTTGTTCCTGAGGATAATTACTTGGTATCCGAAAGATGCATCTGGTTAAAATAAAAATATTTGTTCCTGAGGACGATTACTTGGTATCCGAAAGATGCATCTTGTTAAAATAAAAATATTTGTTCCTGAGGATAATTACTTGGTATCCGAAAGATGCATCTTGTTAAAATAAAAATATTTGTTCCTGAGGATAATTACTTGGTATCCGAAAGATGCATCTGGTTAAAATAAAAATATTTGTTCCTGAGGACGATTACTTGGTATCCGAAAGATGCATCTTGTTAAAATAAAAATATTTGTTCCTGAGGATAATTACTTGGTATCCGAAAGATGCATCTTGTTAAAATAAAAATATTTGTTCCTGAGGATAATTACTTGGTATCCGAAAGATGCATCTGGTTAAAATAAAAATATTTGTTCCTGAGGACGATTACTTGGTATCCGAAAGATGCATCTTGTTAAAATAAAAATATTTGTTCCTGAGGATAATTACTTGGTATCCGAAAGATGCATCTTGTTAAAATAAAAATATTTGTTCCTGAGGATAATTACTTGGTATCCGAAAGATGCATCTTGTTAAAATAAAAATATTTGTTCCTGAGGATAATTACTTGGTATCCGAAAGATGCATCTGGTTAAAATAAAAATATTTGTTCCTGAGGATAATTACTTGGTATCCGAAAGATGCATCTTGTTAAAATAAAAATATTTGTTCCTGAGGATAATTACTTGGTATCCGAAAGATGCATCTTGTTAAAATAAAAATATTTGTTCCTGAGGATAATTACTTGGTATCCGAAAGGTACATATTGTTAAGAAATAAAAATATTTGTTCCTGATTACGATTACTTGGTATCCGAAAGATGCATCTGGTTAAAATAAAAATATTTGTTCCTGAGGACGATTACTTGGTATCCGAAAGATGCATCTTGTTAAAATAAAAATATTTGTTCCTGAGGATAATTACTTGGTATCCGAAAGGTACATATTGTTAAGAAATAAAAATATTTGTTCCTGATTACGATTACTTGGTATCCGAAAGATGCATCTGGTTAAAATAAAAATATTTGTTCCTGAGGATGATTACTTGGTATCCGAAAGGTACATCTGGTTAAAATAAAAATATTTGTTCCTGAGGATGATTACTTGGTATCCGAAAGGTACATCTTGTTAAAATAAAAATATTTGTTCCTGAGGATGATTACTTGGTATCCGAAAGGTACATCTTGTTAAAATAAAAATATTTGTTCCTGAGGACGATTACTTGGTATCCGAAAGGTACATCTGGTTAAAATAAAAATATTTGTTCCTGAGGATGATTACTTGGTATCCGAAAGGTACATCTTGTTAAAATAAAAATATTTGTTCCTGAGGATGATTACTTGGTATCCGAAAGGTACATCTTGTTAAAATAAAAATATTTGTTCCTGAGGACGATTACTTGGTATCCGAAAGGTACATCTGGTTAAAATAAAAATATTTGTTCTTGAGGATGATTACTTGGTATCCGAAAGGTACATCTTGTTAAGATAAAAATATTTGTTCCTGAGGATGATTACTTGGTATCCGAAAGGTATATCTTGTTAAAATAAAAATATTTGTTCCTGAGGATGATTACTTGGTATCCGAAAGGTATATCTTGTTAAAATAAAAATATTTGTTCCTGAGGATGATTACTTGGTATCCGAAAGGTATATCTTGTTAAAATAAAAATATTTGTTCCTGAGGACGATTACTTGGTATCCGAAAGATGCATCTGGTTAAAATAAAAATATTTGTTCCTGAGGACGATTACTTGGTATCCGAAAGGTACATCTGGTTAAAATAAAAATATTTGTTCCTGAGGATGATTACTTGGTATCCGAAAGGTACATCTTGTTAAAATAAAAATATTTGTTCCTGAGGACGATTAGGCTACTTGGTATCCGAAAGGTACATCTTGTTAAAATAAAAATATTTGTTCCTGAGGATGATTACTTGGTATCTGAAAGGTATATCTTGTTAAAATAAAAATATTTGTGGCCACAGGCTTTTGAGTATTTATTAATGTTTAACCACAGTTTCTTCCAAATATATCATATTTATCTAAATATTTACAAAACGTCACTAAATGATATTGGCAACACAAACACTTGTACGTAAACTGATAAGGATTTAAATAGGGTTTCTGAAATCGTAAAACACCAATACTAAAACGAGTAAAGCTTTGGTTCTGACACGGGTACTAAGACGGATACTAATTATAATACAGTTAAGAATATGAGAACAAACACGATTGGAACACAACACAAATTAGGATACGAATACGTAAGTAGATACCAAGTCAGATACTTATATGACTATGTAGGTACTAACACGGATACTAATTGGAATACAGATAAGAGTGAGAGAACAAATACGATTAAATCACTACACAAGTTAGGATATAGATACAAATGTAAATAGTAACAAGGATACTAATATGAATACCTATTTGGGTACTAACACGGATACTTACACGGATACTAATACGAATACAAGTGTGGAAAGTAATACAGATATTAATCGGAATACAGATACGAATGAGAAAACACTCACAAGTTCAGGTACGAATAACATTGTAGATTCTGACATCAATACTAATGCGGATACTTCTATGCAATACGAATAAAATCTCTGGATGGGGTTGGATATACTAACACTTGTACAAAGACAATGCAGATAAGTAAACGAATGAACATTTAAATGGAGATACTAATACAAAATTATACAAGGGATGACACGAACGGGAATTTTGATACTGTTCGAAGAAGAATTTCAATTTCGATAGAAATAAAACATTTTAGTAATTCAAAGAAATATATAATTAACTTTAGTAAATAATTTAATAGCTATAATAATGTATATATAATAAATTACCATGTGTTATGAAAAGTATATATATTTTAAAATTTATTAGCTACAAATAGTTTTAAACGTATATTATAGTTAATATTATAAATGAATTGGTAAGTAAAATCTTGATGAAAAATATTTATTGTAAAAAAAGGTAAATATATAAATTTTATAAGTAGTGTGTGAAAACAGATGTAACTAGTATAAATGAAATGCTCGCTTCAAATTTGCTCTGTTTCTTCGAACCAAGTTTTCTTACAAAACAGCGCCGAGAAAAGGAAAAAAAGCCGGTGTCACTGAATTTGCATCTGAATTATCGGCGAGATTTACAGCCAAGTCTATAAAACAATCCCTGTCAGGCAGTAAAACGGCCGTTGGAATTCCTGGGATTAATTAAACAAACCCCACATATTGCCGTTATCCCGGCCAGCGCCTGTAAATCATTTAGCGTGACCCACGCGTTAATCACCAATTTAATTTATACAAACAGTTTTCTACTCGCGTCGAATGGAATCGTGCGATTTATCGAACCATTGTGATAGTCGGAACTATGTATTTGGCCTTACAATTAATAATCATTGCTGGAGACAAGGCGAGGAATTGTTTGTTACAACATTGCGGAATTCCAATGTGATAATATCCGAAGGCTGTTGCGACGGGAGAGTGCGCCGTGGATAGGTTAGGGTTTTTGAAGAGATGCCAAGGTACAAGATAAGACATAGACATTCTTTCATTTGATGTTAAACAGAAATTAATACAACATACGAATAACTTTGCTCAGTTACACAAAACATAAAAAAGTAACATTTTTATTAAAACGTTTTACGACCACATAAGCTATCTAAAGGCCAAAACGTTTATTACGATTTGTGAGTTTTTGGAAATATTTCTTTGCTTTCGTTACATTCAGATTTTCTTTTTTTACATCACGTTCTCCTTTTTGTTCTTGCGTTTTTACGGAAGTTTTTGAAAAATCCGATTGTCTTTTTGCACTAGCTTCACTCTACAGCATATCGTTATGGATTGCCAGCTTCTGCAATATCTGAACCTATTGCCGCTTTTGGTCTTGATACGTTCGCGGAGGTTGTATTTAACTATCCATGTTTAGTAAACATAAAAGAACCCTTTCATCTTTACATTTTAACATATATATTATTATGAAAACACTAGCATAATAATAGGTGAACAAATATTAATATGTAAACACTTGTTCATTAATAGGGGAACACTTACTAATATGTAAATGTTAAACATATATAAACACTAGCATATTGATAGGTAAACATATTAATATGTAAATACTAATATTACATATACACTAGCATCACACACACGCACACACACACACACACACACACACACACACACCACACACCACACACACACACACACACACACACACACACACACACACACACACACACACACACACACACACACACACACACACACACACACACACACACACATACACACACACACACACACACACACACACACATACACACATACATACACACACACACACACAACACACACACACACACACACACACACACACACACACACACACGCACACACACACACACACACACACACACACACACACACACACACACACACACACACACACACACACACACACATACACATACACACACACACACACACAATTTGAATATTATCTCTTGAAATTTTATTTAACTGATCAGACAACATCAACAAAATCTTGGACAAATGAATATCATCCAGGAGAGGCCAAAGAAGAACTCCATCCAGCAAGCATATTTGAAAAGTACTGCACGAGAAAACTACAGAAAAACTAGAAATCTTTGGACAGTTATTCATCATTACGTTGTAACCTATCAGTCGTCAACCCCCCCCCCCCTTTACCAACCCTTAAGGAAACCTTTCCGCCAATAAGTACTTGAATATTGTTTGGTATAAATTCTGAATGCCGAATATAGCGCGATAAATGCGTTTGGATCGGACCAGATAGAAAAGGAATGTCCTGAGCAGTTTTAAAAGGCAATTCTAAGTGTCTCGATCAAGTTGGCAGATAAAGGCTCTCCGCAAAAGAATCTTCACCCGTGATCGTAAACGTTGTCCAGATAAGGTGACAACATTCACATCAAGGACGAACCCTCGGGCAGTTGTTCCGCTACGGACGGTCTAATTATTGCATCTTCAATCTCGCCAAATGTTGTGTCTGATATGTCCAGTGGAGTTTTGAGCACAGGTAAATGCCGTTAGAGAAAAGCCAAACGTAACAGTTGAAAGGACAAGCGAATTGTAAACCATATTAAAACACATGTAACAAGGAGTGGCACTTGATGGTAAAATGAGAGACTTGAATGAAACGAATATTGATAGGAAATAAAACTTAAAGTACAGCATAGATTTAAAAAATGGGTCTATCGGGTCACGCAACCGAAAAGGTAAAAAGTAAGAGTAAGATGTTAGGAAGCAGATATCAACGACAGAAAACCTTATGAAAGCGTTTATTATTTAAATTTTTCTCAAATATTTATTATTTATATATTCTAATGTTGTGTTCTAAAATGACAGATTGGGAATTTTACGACAAAAATGGGATACGTATTTTATCTGTATTATTATATGTTGTTTTAATATTTAATCTTTTACTTTTGCTGACAATTTATATTCCTTTCCTTCTGTTAGTTCAAACTATATATATATATATATATATATATATATATATATATATATATATATATATATTATATTAAATATGGTGATATGTTTTCTTGTATATATAGTTAATAAATTTAAAATATTTCAAACACAAGAATACTTTTAATGAATATATTTATTCAAAGCTTTTCGCCGATAAAAAAGTATCAGCATCTTCAGGAAAAATAATTATCTAATAAAATACTTTTACAAAATTAAATCATATGTACTACAAAGAATCATATGTTTATAATTATTGCACTTTATGTAAATTTTTCTACAACATCAATGACTTTATAATTATTGAATTTTGAATATTATCAGAATTTTGATAATAAAATATAATATATCAAATTGGCTTAGAAAATGAATATAAAAGAAAAACTATAGATAAATTAAATAATAATATAATAAGAAAACAGAAACTCGAAAATAATTTTGTACCTAATAAGAGAGAAAATATTTGGACAACTTTTACATTCACTGGTAATGAAATAAATAAAATTACAAGATTATTTAAAGAAACAAATTTACAAATTACATATAAAACCGATAATAAAATTACAAATTTAATAAACAATAACAAAAATCAAAATAATATGCACGAAAGAAATGGAGTATATAATATAAAATGTCAAACTTGTAATAAATTATATGTAGGACAAACAAAAAAGAAATTAAAAGAAAGATACAAAGAACATTTAAACGCTTATATCAAACCAAACATATACAAATCCAATTTAGCTACGCATTGTATTAATAATGGACATGAGTTTCCGGAAATAGAAAATATGAAATTAATAAAAGAATTAAATAAAGGATTAAAAATGAATATCTTTGAAACATTGGAAATTTATAAGCATAAAGTTAAAGACAAATTAATTGATGAACAAATTCAAGTGAGATCAAGGCACAAAACTATTTATAAAGTCATTGATGTTATAGAAAAATTTACATAAAGTGCAATAATTATATACATATGATTCTTTGTAGTACATATGATTTAATTTTGTAAAAGTATTTTATTAGATAATTATTTTTCCTGAAGATGCTGATACTTTTTTATCGGCGAAAAGCTTTGAATAAATATATTCATTAAAAGTATTCTTGTGTTTGAAATATTTTAAATTTATTAAATATATATATATATATATATATATATATATATATATATATATGTATGTATGTAGAATATCAAATATGTTTTCCTGTTAGAATTATTTTTAAGATTAAATAATATACACTAATTACAGGAATAATTTATTGAATAATAAACTCAAAGCTTTTCGTTGGTTGACATTACCAACATCCTCAGGAATTACAATACTAAGAATCCTAATAATGTAATTCTTAGTATTGTAATTCCTGAGGATGTTGGTAATGTCAACTAACGAAAAGCTTTGAGTGTATTATTCAATAAATTAATCCTGTAATTAGTGTATATTATTTAATCTTAAATATATATATAGTTCTAATTTTCAGTAGTTATTCCAATACTTTTTATTCATACACCCAAGTTCGATAGACTTTTTAAAACTTGTAACGGATGACACTTGATGTTAATATAGTTTTTTCAAACAATAATTCATTAATTAAATTTAATTAATTAATTTTGGTTTTATATCAGAGAAAAATATTTCACAAAAGGGGCAAGATATGCAATTTAGTTATTTCGTCCAATTTGGATTCAAACAAGTGATAACGTATGATTTCATAAAACAGCTGATTTCATGTTATAAGTTATGTAGTAGAACAGCCGTTTAAATTATGGTTTGTGTTACTTTATTTATATTAATTAATTATAATTCTTTAATAAAAATTAACTTGAAAGAAATGTTCTTTGTTGATCAAAGTTGGAATTTTGTTAGAATTTTTTTTATATACTTGATTTTAAACGTACGTAAAGCAAATTTGTGTTTATTATTTTTTATAACTTACTTACAAAGCCTTTTAAAGATACAATAATATAATTACATAAACATGTATTTATAACGAAAAAAACAGATTATTTTTACAGTCTATCGTAAAAACATAATATAAGCTTATAAAAACGTTTAATAGATCAATTTACCTTAAACATCTATTGTATATCATAATGTTCTATAAACTGGATAAATCTTATATAATACATAACTAATTTATTATTTTATATAATAACAATAATTATTATA
The DNA here is from genome assembly GCA_036971475.1 of Prosapia bicincta. Classification (NCBI taxonomy): domain Eukaryota; kingdom Metazoa; phylum Arthropoda; class Insecta; order Hemiptera; family Cercopidae; genus Prosapia; species Prosapia bicincta. The sequence goes on from JBAIZL010000001.1 coordinate 392,303,348, forward strand.
ACACAAAATGTTTAAATTTTTCATTTTTTATTTTATCATAGTTGTAAATATAATTAAATAGGACAACATAAATGCACTTAAATATAGAAATTATACAAAAACAATTATAGAGACCAGTTGTAACCTTCTGATGACGTCAGCAGTTACTGAAATGTGGATAAAGCTACGGCAACTGTCTTAAAATTTGTAGGGTTAGTAATTTCTAATTATAAAAATATAGGCAAAATCATTCCCAACTCAGTATAATAGATAACTGAATTAGGATATGTGTTAACGTGTAGAGACTGTGACGTAATCTACGAGTGATGGAAACAGCTGTTATATGAAATCATATGTCACAATATAATGCGATCAAATATACGGTATTTGGTGAAACAAGAAGACAATGTGATCTGATAGGGCTGAGCCTTTATCCCTTCGTCTGGTGGAGCCCAAAGATAGACGCGAAATTGTGGATTACCTACAACCCTACATATAAAACAACTACCCTTGCGATCCCACCTCGAACTCGTTATTCCCGAATCAATCCCGAAAAGAAGGTTTGGTTCCTTAAAAATAGGCTTCATGTTTCGTAATTTCAATTCAGTTTCTAGTAACTATAATTTTCATGGACAGTTGACAGTTGTAATTGAAGAAGACATCTTGTTAGTCGAAACATACTTGAATATTAAAAACACTATAGATATTGTAGTGGTTGTTTTGTTATGGCTATAGGTTTTGTACTGAGAAATTTTTAGGATATGTTTTGAGAAATACAGAAGTAATAGGTTTTAATTATAACGTTTTAAACAAATTTTAAAATTTTCATTTTGAAATTTAGATCGATGTAGGTGGGTTGTTTTTGTAAAAGCATTGCCCATTAATGTTATCCGATAAACTTATAGGGTCGTATCCAATTAGAAACCCCTCGAAATTTTAAAGTAAAAACGTACTTTGCACGAGAAGTGTGAGCAGTTAGATTTATGCACGAGAAGTATGAGCAGTTAGATATATGCACGAGAAGTATGAGCAGTTAGATTTATGCACGAGAAGTGTGAGCAGTTAGATTTATGCACGAGAAGTGTGAGCAGTCAGATTTATGCACGAGAAGTGTGAGCAGTTAGATTTATGCACGAGAAGTGTGAGCAGTTAGATTTATGCACGAGAAGTGTGAGCAGTTAGATTTATGCACGAGAAGTGTGAGCAGTTAGATTTATGCACGAGAAGTGTGAGCAGTTAGATTTATGCACGAGAAGTGTGAGCAGTAAGATTTATGCACGAGAAGTGTGAGCAGTTAGATTTATGCACGAGAAGTGTGAGCAGTTAGATTTATGCACGAGAAGTGTGAGCAGTTAGATTTATGCACGAGAAGTATGAGCAGTTAGATTTATGCACGAGAAGTGTGATCAGTTAGATTTATGCACGAGAAGTGTGAGCAGTTAGATTTATGCACGAGAAGTGTGAGCAGTTAGATTTATGCACGAGAAGTGTGAGCAGTTAGATTTATGCACGAGAAGTTTGAGCAGTTAGATTTATGCACGAGAAGTGTGAGCAGTTAGATTTATGCACGAGAAGTGTGAGCAGTTAGATTTATGCACGAGAAGTGTGAGCAGTTAGATTTATGCACGAGAAGTGTGAGCAGTTAGATTTATGCACGAGAAGTGTGAGCAGTTAGATTTATGCACGAGAAGTGTGAGCAGTTAGATTTATGCATGAGAAGTATGAGCAGTTAGATTTATGCACGAGAAGTTTGAACAGTTAGATTTATGCACGAGAAGTTTGAGCAGTTAGATTTATGCACGAGAAGTATGAGCAGTTAGATTTATGCACGAGAAGTGTGAGCAGTTAGATATATGCACGAGAAGTGTGAGCAGTTAGATTTATGCACGAGAAGTGTGAGCAGTTAGATTTATGCACGAGAAGTGTGAGCAGTTAGATTTATGCACGAGAAGTGTGAGCAGTTAGATTTATGCACGAGAAGTGTGAGCAGTTAGATTTATGCACGAGAAGTGTGAGCAGTTAGATTTATGCACGAGAAGTTTGAGCAGTTAGATTTATGCACGAGAAGTGTGAGCAGTCACATTTATGCACGAGAAGTGTGAGCAGTTAGATTTATGCACGAGAAGTGTGATCAGTTAGATTTATGCACGAGAAGTGTGAGCAGTTAGATTTATGCACGAGAAGTATGAGCAGTTAGATATATGCACGAGAAGTGTGAGCAGTCAGATTTATGCACGAGAAGTGTGAGCAGTTAGATTTATGCACGAGAAGTGTGATCAGTTAGATTTATGCACGAGAAGTGTGAGCAGTTAGATTTATGCACGAGAAGTATGAGCAGTTAGATATATGCACGAGAAGTGTGAGCAGTCAGATTTATGCACGAGAAGTGTGAGCAGTTAGATTTATGCACGAGAAGTTTGAGCAGTTAGATTTATGCACGAGAAGTGTGAGCAGTTAGATTTATGCACGAGAAGTGTGAGCAGTTAGATTTATGCACGAGAAGTGTGAGCAGTTAGATTTATGCACGAGAAGTGTGAGCAGTTAGATTTATGCATGAGAAGTGTGAGCAGTTAGATTTATGCACGAGACGTTTGAACAGTTAGATTTATGCACGAGAGGTTTGAGCAGTTAGATTTATGCACGAGAAGTGTGAGCAGTTAGATTTATGCACGAGAAGTGTGAGCAGTTAGATTTATGCACGAGAAGTTTGAGCAGTTAGATTTATGCACGAGAAGTGTGAGCAGTTAGATTTATGCACGAGAAGTGTGAGCAGTTAGATTTATGCACGAGAGGTTTGAGCAGTTAGATTTATGCACGAGAAGTGTGAGCAGTTAGATATATGCACGAGAAGTATGAGAAGTTAGATTTATGCACGAGAAGTGTGAGCAGTTAGATTTATGCACGAGAAGTGTGAGCAGTTAGATTTATGCACGAGAAGTGTGAGCAGTTAGATTTATGCACGAGAAGTGTGAGCAGCTAGATTTATGCACGAGAAGTGTGAGCAGTTAGATTTATGTGGAACTGAATTTGACATAAACATTTCCCCTTCTGTTTTTCTCTTGAAACATCTTTAGGGACTCTCACCACTTTACCACTTTTAATTACTAACTACGAGCCTGGCAAAGACCCGAAAATATTTATACTACGGCCACGGTCTATTTTAAGGTTTAAATAATTAAAGAGAATGTTTCACTTCATGAGACATGTTTGAGGGCTTCTTGGGAGAATATATCTTTTGTTTTATAAGTCTTAAGTAGGAGTAAATTTATTTTAAGCGAAATTACTTTAATTTCAAGAGTCAATAAACGTTAAATATAGCTTCAAAATAAATAAATGTCGAGGCTAATAATAGTTTCAGCATTGTAGAAGACAGGTAAATTATATTTCATCCAACCTATTAGTGACGGCTTTTTCTTCAAATTTTCAATCCTTAATAAAATACTTTTTTTCATCCACTCAAGTTCAAATACATTTTTTAAAACTTAGTGGAGACCATTGATGTTAATACAGGTTTTTCAAATACTTAAATACAGTAGGTTGGAATTTGGCTTGAAAGTCAAATTAATTTTAGTGACAAGTACATTTACTAAATGAAATTTGTTTGTATGTATATGCAGTCACTGATGATGTTGGTATAACAACCAAAATGAGCTATGTTTGATTAATTTATTTAATGTGATTTTGATTTAGATCGGTTGTTAAATCAATAGACCAACATCGCAGAATACTGTATATTTATTTCTACAAATAACACAGACTATATGGCTTTACGTCTCGAGAAGTGAAAAGGCTAAATGTTTTTCGTTTGTAAACATGAATTTTCTTTTTTTACTACTAGGGGAGCTACTAGTCCTTAGCATGATCCGCACTTAGGGTAGCTAGTTGCTGCTTACACAAGATATGAGTCCAACCCTTTCCGTAACAAATGCCATTCATAATCCCAACCTAATATTACCCATATATCCTTTACACGTTCCAAATATTGTCTATTTTTATTCAATCCCCACTCTTAGTTCCCACTCTTAGTTCCCACTCTTAGTTCCCACTCTCAGTTCCCACTCTCAGTTCCCACTCTCAGTTCCCACTCTCAGTTCCCACTTTTAGTTCCCACTCTTAGTTCCCACTCTCAGTTCCCACTCTTAGTTCCCACTCTTAGTTCACACTCTTAGTTCCCACTCTCTTTATATATAGTTTATCTTGTTTAAATTCTCAACGGTTAATCAAATACGTTTTTATTTATCCACTCAAGTTCAAATAAATTTTTGTAGTGGATGACACTTGATGTTAATACAGTTGTTTCAAATATTAATTCATTAATTATATTTAATTCATTAATTATAGTTTTATATGGGAGGAAAATGTTTAACAGAAGGAGCAAGGTAAGCAATAGTTATTTCGTCCCATTTGGCTTAATATAAGTGATAACTTATAATTTCATAAACAGCTGATTTTATGTTATAGGTTATGTGGTAGAACAGCTGTTTTAAAGCATAGGTTATGTTACTTTATTTTAATTGTAGTTATTTAGTAAAAAGTAGCTAAAATAAAACTTTTCTTCGTTGACCTAAGGAATTACTCACTTTATGTTGTTTATATTACTTGTTTAGCATTAGGATGTTATAAGAGAGTTTGGCTGGAATTCCTTATTTGGAAAACACGGTGGAAGATGACGCCACCGGGTTCCATTATTACCCTAGACTTTACCTTAGATACGTTGTTTTCACGCTAAGAATACTTGAGGACTGAAAGCATGTAAACGTTCATTGGCGATACTGGGGTCGAACCTTTAGGGTAATTAAGATCTCTATCCACTAAACCACTCAGCTGCCTAATTATATTATATACAACCTCATAATTACTGATTTTATACCATTAGTGCGTTGTAGAAGAGATAGGGTAGAATACTCCACTAGGGCATAAGCTATACAAGGAAGATAATTTGACCACCAATAGGTTTTAGCCATCCGTTATTTTCCTAGGTGTGACTTTTAAGCAGTTATTTTCACAGGCTTGGTCGACTTTAGCGTTGAAAAATCACATAAAACGTTTTGGTACATGTGGGGATCGAACCGAGGACCTTTAGGTTTACAGGTAAGTGCTCTATCCACTACACCATTCTCGCACTTTTATTCTTTGGCAAAAAATACTTTAATATTTAGATTCCTCTTGTGTTTAGCTTAATGATAACACACGGTGCTTAAAGAGTGAGCGAGATGGTTGTTAACGGTCTGGGGAGTTGTACTTCTGCCAGCTCTAGATCGTCCATGGACACTGCCGTCATATTTTCCGACATTGAGATGGACATAAAACTTCTATAAAATATAAAATTATGCAAAAGCAGCCGGTAGTTGCAGATAGGGATCTTACGGCAGACCCAATGACGAGGCATTAAAATCAGTCTACACCCTTCCTCGACCTTACCGTAACCTAAACGAGCGGCAAATTACCACGTAATTTATTGCAGGCTTTTCTGCAATACTTACGCTTTTAGCGTATTTGCATTTCAGTGAATGATCGAGTTTGGAGTGAGTTATAAATCGGCGACGGAGCCGCCCGCACCGCGTTGTCCAAACACGCCCAGAGATGACAAACGCCGGATCAGTCGGTTTAATAGAATTGTACGAATAAAAATGCGCTCTCGCTGCCCACGGGACGGTGTACCCGTGAAATACCGAGTGACAAGAACATTTTGCAGACTGTCTAAGTGGGCAGCAGCGCGTGGTGTGGAGGCCGGGTACCGCCCCTTGCCAATCAGAGTCCGCAGGCCACTAACACGTCAGAAATTTACAGTACCGGCTGTAATCCAACAAATAACTTCAGGTTTCTATTATTTTTATTATCGTCGAAGTAAAATTACCAGCGATATTATTTTATTTTCACAGTACCTTCGATATATTTTTCTAGTTTTTTCAATTAGTTCCATTATATATACTGTATCTTGTTCAACTTTTCAATCATTAATAAAACACTTTTTTCATCCACTCAGGTTCGAATACATTTTTTAAACCTAAAGTGGACGGCACGTTATGTTATTACAGTTTTATCAAATATTAATTAGTTAATTAAATTTAAAATGAATTTTAATTTCATATGGAAGAAAAACTTCTCACAAAAGGGGGCAAAGTATGCAATGTAATTATTTCGTCCCATTTGGTTTAAAATAAGTGATAACATCCGATTTCATAAAACAGCTGATTTTATGTTGTAGGTTATGTGGTAGAACAGTTGTTTTATGCACAGGTTATGTTGCTTTACTTATGTTAAATGTAATTGTTTAGTAAAAAGTAATCAGAATAAAATTTTAAAATAAATAATAATATTTCAAGACATCTGGATTTAAAGACGAACTTAGATGCACAGAACAGGGTTGTGAGAACGTTTTACCGATGTATTTTATTTTCTATTTTATTTTATGGGTTCTAGTATTCTAAGACATATTTATATCCACCCTATTTTAATTTATGTAATAATTGGAAATAATTAATAATTTTAGCCATTACTGTCTGAATAACTAGTTAATCAAACAGAGTGTTTCAAACTTCCTTAAATCACACAATTTATAAAGAACATTGTTTTTATAAATTTACTGTTTCGGTAATTTTATTTTCTACAAAGATACATATTTTATGGACAACATGTAATGAAATATATGTTTTATATTATTTAATCTTATTTCTTCGTTTAGAATTTGTTTTATTAGAAATAAAGTTTTTTGTTTTATTCTTTTTTCAAATTATAATGTGTTGATAATATTTATAATGTCATTAAAGGTCCGTTTGATATGAAAAAAAGGTTTTTTTTGTTTTACTATCATGATATTTTTTGCAAAACTAGAAACTTTAACCTTTTTTAATGAAAATTTATTTTTATTCTCAAGTGTTTTGGCTCTTTTTATATTCAAGTCTTTATGGTTGAGAAATAGGTTACATATGCAGAAAATGGAAATTGTAATTTTGTTTTTCGGCAGTAAACAATTAAAATTATTCTATTGATTTTTCCAATTTTTAAAAAATGTTTCAATAGACCTTTAACAGCTTCCTAGACTTCTAAAAATTATTCGTATATTTAAAAATAATATAGAAATTTCGTATCGATTAAAGACAAAATCGATATTCTATATTTTTGTTATATATTTCTATTTGCTTTTATTTAGATATGCTAGACGTAGGAAATCCTGCAATTTGGCTTTTTCAATTTCTCCGATTAGTTCACACTCTGTAGTATATATATATATATATAGTTGAAATTTCCAATCGTTAATAAAATACTTTTTAATCATCCACTCAAGTTCAAATACACTTTATAAAATTTTTAGTGGTGACACTGGATGTTAATACTGTTTTTTTAAAAATTAATGAATTATAATTCAATAATAAAATTTAATAAATTAATTTTAATAACTAATTTCGCTTGCTATTTTGCCACTTAATATTATAGTTCTGTTGTATGTGTATGTATATTTATATTATTTGTAATTATTTAATAAAAATGAACTAAAATAGATTTTTTTTTAGCTATGTAGGAGTTAAATTGAAGTTTTTTCATATCACTATCTTATATTTATATAATTTTTATTTACAATTTGTTATATTTACGTTGTCTTCTTTATCCGCAAAATAAACATTTATTATATTTACTCAGTTTATAGTGTTTATATCACTTAGTACAAATTTTATACCTTTGAAATCATTTTAATATACGTGCACCTACTATACCCTTATATCTTACTTGAAACAAGCACTAATTATGGCAAAATTACAAAAAAGTTAATTTTAGACTATATTTGTTTTCAAACAACAGTTCTATAGCTGTATAATTAAAATCTGCCAAAATATCAATTATATAACTACATATTTTAAAAGAAATTAAGAATAGTTTAAAAGAATTTAATAGCACAAAACACCAGTACAATATAAGTAGAATCAGTCCTAAAATAAAATTTAAATATAAACGTTTCAACTATGTTCAGTTAACAAATGAATACCTCTAATTGTTGGAATATGTAACTACTTGTAGTGCGATAGATTTGTTCAGAGCAGTTAGAAATCAAGTTAAAAATGAAGCAGGAGTCACATTGTATTCCATAACAAAACTCGCACTTTTTGTATGTATAGGCCTACTATCTGACCCGGCGAACTTCATATCGCCTAAAAGTCAATAAATGGCGTGTTAACACTTGCTGAACTTAATTTAGTATTTAATTAACATAAAAATAGCTGAACGTATAGCAGTCAATCGAAAAAAGTGTGACAATAAAAGTTCTTGATTGAATGGTATTTATTTAAGTTCTTTCGGATGTAGAGTATTTTTTGTAGATTGTTTGAAATGTGTTGGAAAATAATTTTAGATTGTTGAATGTTGCCTATCAACCGCCAAAATTGGAAGGATTTTCAATGAAATTTCTTAAAATAAGCTAATATAAAAAATCATATTTCATGCTATTTTGGCACTTGAAAATTAAATGTTGGAAAACATTGTTATGTCGCCAGAAACCTTCCCAGAAATGTACTCAACAATTTCTCAAAGTTTTATGGCGATCGGATCAGTGGTTTAATAATGCATGAGGTGCATACATACATACATACATACTTACAAACATTAATTTTTAGATATATAGATATAGAAAATAGATAGAATGGGACTCGTTTAGCTAACTGTTGTTTTGTTCAACAGGACTCTACGAGTAACAAGACCATACCAAAACACGGATGCAATAAACATGAGTTTTGTTGTTTGACTGATGTTGTGTGACGCGATTCCTCTATTTGTCCTTTTATTTATAACTTATACTCACAAGCCAGCTCGAATATTGTTTATTATTATTAATATTTATCAATATTTTATCTAGTAGGAGAAAATAAAATTTCTTTCTTAGGAAGAAAGTGATAATGATGTTGTTATTTATGGTATTGTTGTATTCATTGTTGTTAATGACATGGTAATGTTCTGCTTAGGATAAGGTGAAGTACAATCACATTTTTCTCTACTGCCACGAAATATGGAACGAACTATAGGCAATATAACAATGTGTCTACTCGTTTTCTGAAACGATTATAAAATCTTTCCAACAAATGTTAACCATTTTCCTTTTATTAAAATAAACATTTTAGAGTTAAACCTGTCTTCAGGAAACAAGCAAAATATTTAGGTAAACTGAATTCAGATGTAATTTCAATTTTTGTACACCACAATGCAACTACAACCACGATGTTTCTCTTCTGCCACGAAATATGGAACAAACTATAGGCCATTTAACCATTTGGGTTTTCGGATGTTTGAATTATTTATAAAGTTTTTCCCGGTATTGTTAACAATTTTCTTATTATTAAAATTAATCTTTGAAGTAAATATTTAAAACTTTTAGTTTTTTACACAAAAATCCAGGAAGCAAACAAAATATTTAGCTAAAATACTGTCATTCAGTTGTAATACAATTTCTGTTTACCACAGTGTAAATACAACCACAGCAGTATTTGGATTCGGAACTTCTATTTAGCTAAAATACTGTCATTCAGTTGTAATACAATTTCTGTTTACCACAGTGTAAATACAACCACAGCAGTATTTGGATTCGGGACTTCTATTTAGCTAAAATACTGCATTCAGTTGTAATACAATTTCTGTTTACCACAGTGTAAATACAACCACAGCAGTATTTGGATTCGGGACTTCTATTTAGCTAAAATACTGTCATTCAGTTGTAATACAATTTCTGTTTACCACAGTGTAAATACAACCACAGCAGTATTTGGTACGGGACTTCTATTTAGCTAAAATACTGCATTCAGTTGTAATACAATTTCAGTTTGCCATAGTGTAAATACAACCACAGCAGTATTTGGATTCGGGACTTCTATTTAGCTAAAATACTGCATTCAGTTGTAATACAATTTCTGTTTGCCATAGTGTAAATACAACCACAGCAGTATTTGGATTCGGGACTTCTATTTAGCTAAAATTCTGCATTCAGTTGTAATACAATTTCTGTTTGCCATAGTGTAAATACAACCACAGCAGTATTTGGATTCGGGACTTCTATTTAGCTAAAATACTGCATTCAGTTGTAATACAATTTCTGTTTGCCACAGTGTAAATACAACCACAGCAGTATTTGGATTCGGGACTTCTATTTAGCTAAAATACTGTCATTCAGTTGTAATACAATTTCTGTTTACCACAGTGTAAATACAACCACAGCAGTATTTGGATTCGGGACTTCTATTTAGCTAAAATACTGCATTCAGTTGTAATACAATTTCTGTTTGCCATAGTGTAAATACAACCACAGCAGTATTTGGATTCGGGACTTCTATTTAGCTAAAATACTGCATTCAGTTGTAATACAATTTCTGTTTGCCATAGTGTAAATACAACCACAGCAGTATTTGGATTCGGGACTTCTATTTAGCTAAAATACTGCATTCAGTTGTAATACAATTTCTGTTTGCCACAGTGTAAATACAACCACAGCAGTATTTGGATTCGGGACTTCTATTTAGCTAAAATACTGCATTCAGTTGTAATACAATTTCTGTTTGCCATAGTGTAAATACAACCACAGCAGTATTTGGATTCGGGACTTCTATTTAGCTAAAATACTGCATTCAGTTGTAATACAATTTCTGTTTGCCATAGTGTAAATACAACCACAGCAGTATTTGGATTCGGGACTTCTATTTAGCTAAAATACTGCATTCAGTTGTAATACAATTTCTGTTTGCCATAGTGTAAATACAACCACAGCAGTATTTGGATTCGGGACTTCTATTTATCTAAAATACTGCATTCAGTTGTAATACAATTTCTGTTTGCCACAGTGTAAATACAACCACAGCAGTATTTGGATTCGGGACTTCTATTTAGCTAAAATACTGCATTCAGTTGTAATACAATTTCTGTTTGCCACAGTGTAAATACAACCACAGCAGTATTTGGATTCGTGACTTCTATTTACCTAAAATACTGCATTCAGTTGTAATACAATTTCTGTTTGCCACAGTGTAAATACAACCACAGCAGTATTTGGATTCGGGACTTCTATTTACCTAAAATACTGTCATTCAGTTGTAATACAATTTCTGTTTGCCACAGTGTAAATACAACCACAGCAGTATTTGGATTCGGGACTTCTATTTAGCTAAAATACTGCATTCAGTTGTAATACAATTTCTGTTTGCCACAGTGTAAATACAACCACAGCAGTATTTGGATTCGTGACTTCTATTTACCTAAAATACTGTCATTCAGTTGTAATACAATTTCTGTTTGCCACAGTGTAAATACAACCACAGCAGTATTTGGATTCGGGACTTCTATTTAGCTAAAATACTGCATTCAGTTGTAATACAATTTCTGTTTGCCACAGTGTAAATACAACCACAGCAGTATTTGGATTCGTGACTTCTATTTACCTAAAATACTGTCATTCAGTTGTAATACAATTTCTGTTTGCCACAGTGTAAATACAACCACAGCAGTATTTGGATTCGGGACTTCTATTTACCTAAAATACTGTCATTCAGTTGTAATACAATTTCTGTTTGCCACAGTGTAAATACAACCACAGCAGTATTTGGATTCGTGACTTCTATTTACCTAAAATACTATCATTCAGTTGTAATACAATTTCTGTTTGCCACAGTGTAAATACAACCACAGCAGTATTTGGATTCGGGACTTCTATTTAGCTAAAATACTGCATTCAGTTGTAATACAATTTCTGTTTACCACAGTGTAAATACAACCACAGCAGTATTTGGATTCGGGACTTCTATTTAGCTAAAATACTGCATTCAGTTGTAATACAATTTCTGTTTACCACAGTGTAAATACAACCACAGCAGTATTTGGATTCGGGACTTCTATTTAGCTAAAATACTGCATTCAGTTGTAATACAATTTCTGTTTACCACAGTGTAAATACAACCACAGCAGTATTTGGATTCGGGACTTCTATTTATCTAAAATACTGCATTCAGTTGTAATACAATTTCTGTTTGCCACAGTGTAAATACAACCACAGCAGTATTTGGACTCGGGACTTCTCTAGAGCAGCCCAACAAGCATCAGGCTGCCCATAACAGTTCTAATCTTCGTGACCAGCGAGCACTCGGGGCGATTTCACGCGTTGCTTTACATATTGGGAAAGTTTACAATCGGCACCGATAGCGGGGAATGATAATTGATTTCCGGAAGGTATGCTTTTACGACTTGCCTGCAATTTGGTTTGTATATGGTTTACGTTCTCTACTTGGAACATTCCTCGGCCATTTTTCGGACGTTTCTAGGACAGGAGGATTATCTGGCAGTTTTATTTTGATTTCAAGTTTTATAAACAGAGATGATATTTGTTATAAAGAAATAATAAACAGGGGATATGAAATATCTTTTGTTATATAGTAATATCTTTTGTTATATAGTAATATCTTTTGTTATATAGTAATTGATTGTAAAAGTCAATGCCTTCTACACACTAAGTTACTCTGCTTTGTTTTTCCTGCCAATTAGTGTTTATTTATATTTGTAATCGAAAAACGTGTATGTGCCTTGTTTATTTATTTTTGAAAAATTTTACAATAAATAGTTTTGACTCTTAGTACATAAAACAATGTTAATTACTAAAAATGTCCGCTACAGGTTCGAAACTATTTCCAAAGAAACAAACGAGCAGACATTTCTATTTAATTACATAAACGTTTTATTTTTAATTCGTTATGTACATTTCGATTGCAAAGCAATCATCTTCAGAGGATTTTAGAAGAATAACTCATAAATAAACAATGATATAATTTCTTCTGAAAATGATTGCTTTGCAGTCGAAATGTACATAAGAAAATAAATAAAACCTATGTGTGGTTAGGAGGTTTTGTTTATTGTATATATTAAATTACACCACAGAGCTCCAAGTCGTTAAACTAGTAGAAGGTCAAGTTATAACAATATCTGCTAGATAATAATATTTCTGTTAGATTCATTATAAATATCTTAAATATTGTTCCCCCACGTCTAGCATTGTCAAATTATTAATTGTTGTGTTTTGGATAACTTCCAGCTACAAAAACGAAATACATACTCATAGGGGGGGGGGTAGAGGGAAACCATTCGAAAGCCACCAATAAAGAATTATTAAATTCACACAGATAATGCTAGGGATGATGCCAGAAAAATGTCATACTTAAGGAATGCCTTAACGGTGTGACGAATTGTCACCACAAACTCTTTCTAATACTTACGATCATCAGTCTATTATAATATCTTTTTTACGTGCAAATTTAAAGTATATTATTGCGAAATAATTCTAAAATGTCTAATAGGCCTACATTTTTTGTATGATGGATAAAACTAATGGATTTAAATTATATAGTTTGTTAACTTTCTTGTTAGGCACAAACCAGTACCGGTGATATATCCTGGGACAGGCAGAACGTGTAGAATCCGTTTCTTCCTTTGTACCGCCCTTGTACCACCCTTGTACCACCTTTGTACCGCCCTTGTACCACCCTTTGTACCGCCCTTGTACCACCCTTTGTACCACCCTTGTACCACCCTTGTACCACCCTTTGTACCACTCTTTGTACCACCCTTTGTACCACCCTTGTACCACCCTTTGTACCGCCCTTGTACCACCCTTTGTACCGCCCTTGTACCACCCTTTGTACCACCCTTTGTACCGCCCTTTGTACCACCCTTTGTACCACCCTTTGTACCGCCCTTGTACCACCCTTTGTACCACCCTTTGTACCGTCCTTGTACCACCCTTTATACCACCCTTTGTACCACCCTTTATACCACCCTTGTACCACCCTTTGTACCGCCCTTGTACCACCCTTTGTACCACCCTTTGTACCACCTTTTGTACCGCCCTTGTAGCACTCTTTGTACCACCCTTTGTACCGCCCTTGTACCACCCTTTGTACCACCCTTTGTACCGTCCTTGTACCACCCTTTATACCACCCTTTGTACCACCCTTTATACCACCCTTGTACCACCCTTTGTACCGCCCTTGTACCACCCTTTTGTACCACCCTTGTACCGCCCTTGTACCACCCTTTGTACCGCCCTTGTACCACCCTTTGTACCACCCTTGTAAAGCGTTTCACATCATTATCTTCGTTATAAGTGGTTGCTTAAAACTGAAATAAAATATTTAAAATATTTACTAAAAAATGCGCTTTTTAAAATATTTAACTTGATCAAAACTATCCCCCTCTCATACCTCGGACAACCCCGTAAGGGCCCCAATGCATTTTATACAATTTATTTTGACGTTTTAATTTACGTATTTATTGTCCAAATGTAATGCTCTTCTGACGGAACCAAATTTCTATCGTTATAACAGAAAAAAATATCTAGTAATTTTCAAATATTAAAAAAAAAATAAAATAAGATTACAGATTTTTAAAATTTTAATTTAAATTTACACCTGTTGGCGTTATCTGACGAGCAAGAATAACAATGGTCATTCGTTAGTATGTTTGGTTTGGCGCAGAAGAACTCGTGGCGATCGCTGGCGCCGTCCGGTTTAGCGAGCTTTAGAGCGCCCAGTCGCCAATCTATTAAGACGTCATTTTTAAAACAACCAAAAGGAACACAACTTAGTGAGTTTACCAATACTCCGTCGCACGGAATTATTCAAGGCCCTTCGCGCGACACTTTGAACCATGTTCAGACCCACCGCTCGGATTTGCCTAATTGCAACACAAGATAGGTTCCGTCTCCCACGCCGTGCCTCCTCCAGACGATTTGTATCTCTTAATCTTATCTCAAAAGACCAAGTCAAGCTAAACGCACTTGCCGTGTATTTTAGTAGCGGTGCACGAATATTTCTAGTCGGATCTTTCCTTCGGACGATGTTCCGATTCCTTAGGAAACTCAGTCTTTCACTTCCGTGTGGGCGTGGACACCCTTCGTAGAAAATGTCTTCCATTAATAATATTCAAAAGGAAAAGTCCTATTTCTTGTAAGAAATAAGCAATTAAATATTTTTTTCAAAAAAGGAGTTTTATTTCTTACATTTTGTCAATTTTTTAACAAATTTTTAATTTTTATTTAAATATTTGTCATAACGTTCTGCAAGCTACTCTATGGCAATGCTTGTTGAAACATTTTTGCCACAAGTTAAGGAAGCCCCCTTTCTACAGATTCGTTTACTCGCAAACTATGGTAAAGCTTAACATGCTGCCCCCAAGTTAGTGTAACTAGTTTTCTACTACTGCTAACCTCGTCACCTGTAGCAAAGCTTACAATTATGCTATAAGTTAGGATATTCAGTTTTCTACTGCTTCGTTTACTCTTCTCCTATGGAAAAGGTTAAAAGATTGCCACAAAAGTAGGTAACGACTTTTCTATAGCTTCGTTCTCTCTTCACAAGCTTATAATTCTACCACACAAGTTAGGGCATTCAGTTTTCTACTCCTTCTTTCACTCGTTACCTATGGAAAATCTTAAAACTTTGCCACAAATCAAAGTAACCACTTTTCCGCTCCTTCTTTCACTCGTTACCTATGGCAAAGCTTATAACTTTGCCACAAATCAAGGTAACCACATTACTACTCCTTCTTTCACTCGTTGCCTATGGCAAAGCTTAAACTTTTTACCACAAATCAAGGTAACCACTTTTCTGTTCCTTCTTTCACTCGTCACCTATGGAAAAGCTTAAAACTTTGCACAAATCAAGGTAACCACTTTTCTACTCCTTCTTTCACTCGTTCACCTATGGAAAAGCTTAAAACTTTGCCACAAATGAAGGTAATCACTTGCCTGCTCCTTCTTTCACTCGTTACCTATGGCAAAGCCTAAAACGTTGCCACAAATCAAGGTAACCACATTACTACTCCTTCTTTCACTCGTTGCCTATGGCAAAGCTTAAACTTTTTACCACAAATCAAGGTAACCACTTTTCTGTTCCTTCTTTCACTCGTCACCTATGGAAAAGCTTAAAACTTTGCACAAATCAAGGTAACCACTTTTCTACTCCTTCTTTCACTCGTTCACCTATGGAAAAGCTTAAAACTTTGCCACAAATGAAGGTAATCACTTGCCTGCTCCTTCTTTCACTCGTTACCTATGGCAAAGCCTAAAACGTTGCCACAAATCAAAGTAACCGCATTACTTCTACTTCTTTCACTCATTACCTATGGCAAAGCCAAAAAATTTGCCACAAATCAAGGTAACCCCTTTTTTGCTCTTTCTTTCACTCGTTACCTATGGCAAAGCTTAAATGTTTGCCACAAATCAAGGTAACCACTTTTCTGCTCCTTCTTTCACTCGTCACCTATGGCAAAACTTAAAACTTTGCCACAAATCAAGGTAACCACAGTACTACTCCTTCTTTCACTCGTTACCTATGGCAAAGCTTAAACCTTTTGCCACAAATTAAGGTAACCACTTTTCTGCTCCTTTTTTCACTCGTTCACCTATGGAAAAGCTTAAAACTTTGCCACAAATCAAGGTAACCACTTTTCCGCTCCTTTTTTCACTCGTTCACCTATGGAAAAGCTTAAACCTTTTGCCACAAATCAAGGTAACCACTTTTCCGCTCCTTTTTTCACTCGTTCACCTATGGAAAAGCTTAAAACTTTGCCACAAATCAAGGTAACCACTTTTCTGCTCCTTCTTTCACTCGTCACCTATGGCAAAGCTTAAAACGTTGCCACAAATCAAGGTAACCACTTTTCCGCTCCTTTTTTCACTCGTTCACCTATGGAAAAGCTTAAAACTTTGCCACAAATCAAGGTAACCACTTTTCTACTGCTTCGTTCACTCGACACTTATGACAAAGCTCACAACTCTGCCACAAGTTAGAATATCCACTTTTCTACAGCTTCGTACACTCGTCACCTATGGCAAAGCTTACAATTCTGCCACAGGCTACGGTAAACAGTTTTCTTTAAAGCTTTGTTCCCTTTTCACCTATAGGGAAGATTTTGCCGTCGAGATACTCCTTTCTGTAGACGAACAAGTGACATTCGCCCAGCTTAAGTATAATAATGTACTGCTGTCAATTTGATGTGATCAAATTATCTAAAACAGATTTCGGTTGGTTATAATTGACCAAATCGCCATTTTCACGTAGCCAAAAACTCCCCAGTTGCTTGATCGGACGTGATATTTATTTAAGGTAAAGCAATAATTAGCTACATTCATCTTGGTGCGTAAACTCGACAAACAAGACTCTACGACTAACAAGACCATACTAAAACACGGATGCGATAAACTTGAGTTTTATTGTTGTTTGACTGATGTGTGACGCGATTCCTTTGACTGACACCCCTGTGACGTCAAAAAACTTAAAAGTCCTCTATGACGTCACGTTTCCTAAACAAAATTAACAATAAACTGATCTGCTTGCTCAGCCAGGAACCCAGTCAAGCATTATGCACATACTTACCTAACTTAGCACAAGGTTTTACGTACAAATGTATATACATGCCCAGCCAAGTAAAACCTAGCATCTCCGAAACGCTAATGGTAAACACTGGAAAATCATCTTTTATTTTAAAATCTTTACATTTACCATCTACTTGAAAAAATCTAAGTTTTATAGTTAAAACTAAAGATTTACTGGTAACACCAAAGATATTCTGATAAAACAAGCATAAACTGGTGAAACCCCAGATTTATTGCTAAAACCTAAGATTTACTGGTAAAACCTAATATTTACTGATGAAAGCTAACATAAAATGTTAATCCTAAGATTTATTTGTAAAAGCTAATGTTTACTGGTAAAAGCTAATATAAACTGGAAAAATTCATGATTTATTGGTAAAGCCTAATATTTATTGCTAAAATCCAAGATTTACTGGTAAAACCTAAGATATGCTGCTAAACTTAATATAGTCTAGTAAAACGTAACATAAACTTGTAAAACCTAAGAATTATTGGTACGACATAATATTTACTGTTAAAACCTAACATTAACTTGTAAAACCTACAATTATATGCTATAATTTAGGTTTCGTTGAATGATAGTTGAAACATATAAAGTAATGGAATATATATATATATATATATATATATATATATATATATATATATAGAATGTAAGGAATCTCAGCTTATGGGAAATAATTAATGGTTGTGTATCTACTATTTTCCTTTTTGTGTTTGAAATTTCGGGAGGGCATTGAGCCCCGTTATATACGCCCTTGTATCTAACAGTGATAAGTCAGTATAGAATATTATCTTACATGAAGGATGTGAAATTATAAACATGAACACAGGAGGGGTATAATTGCTCCTGGTCTGGCATGCAAGAACCATCGAGGGCGTATCCTAGACGTACTCTCTGAGTTGTGCAGAGCTAGGACGCCTCCTAGACGTACTCTCTGAGTTGTGCAGAGCTAGGACGCCTCCTAGACGTACTCTCTGAGTTGTGCAGAGCTAGGACGCCTCCTAGACGTACTCTCTGAGTTGTGCAGAGCTATAACGCCTCCTAGACGTACTCTCTGAGTTGTGCAGAGCTAGGACGCCTGCTAGACGTACTCTCTGAGTTGTGCAGAGCTATAACGCCACCTAGACGTACTCTCTGAGTTGTGCAGAGCTAGGACGCCTCCTAGACGCACTCTCTGAGTTGTGCAGAGCTAGGACGCCTCCTAGGCGTACTCTCTAAGTTGTGCAGAGCTAGGACGCCTCCTAGACGTACTCTCTGAGTTGTGCAGAGCTAGGACGCCTGCTAGACGTACTCTCTGAGTTGTGCAGAGCTATAACGCCACCTAGACGTACTCTCTGAGTTGTGCAGAGCTAGGACGCCTCCTAGACGCACTCTCTGAGTTGTGCAGAGCTAGGACGCCTGCTAGACGTACTCTCTGAGTTGTACAGAGCTAGGACGCCTCCTAGACGTACTCTCTGAGTTGTGCAGAGCTAGGACGCCTCCTAGGCGTACTCTCTAAGTTGTGCAGAGCTAGGACGCCTCCTAGACGTACTCTCTGAGTTGTGGAGAGCTAGGACGCCTGCTAGACGTACTCTCTGAGTTGTGCAGAGCTATAACGCCACCTAGACGTACTCTCTGAGTTGTGCAGAGCTAGGACGCCTCCTAGACGCACTCTCTGAGTTGTGCAGAGCTATAACGCCTCCTAGATGTACTCTCTGAGTTGTGCAGAGCTAGGACGCCTGCTGGACGTACTCTCTGAGTTGTGCAGAGCTAGGACGCCTCCTAGACGTACTCTCGGGACGCCTCCTAGACGTACTCTCTGAGTTGTGCAGAGCTAGGACGCCTCCTAGACGTACTCTCTGAGTTGTGCAGAGCTAGCAAGAATTTGAATTCTAATACAAGAAGTAAGGATCAGGATAAGGTAGGTTAAGGACTAAGGATCCGAAGAAGGAAAGGACCGCTTCCCAGAACTAGTCTTAGCGTACTTTTTACCAGAGTCTTCTCGCCGCTCTGATGAAACTGAATGTCCAGAGTCATTCTATTACTAAACAACAATGTAGTTTAACGTTTCTCTAAATTCCTTGAATATGCAACAATGTTTTATCAACAATCTTGTTTTTCCAGTAACTATGGAAATTATTCTTTATGTTTACAAGCAGTCAGGAATAGTTAGAAACCGCAGCTATTTAGTTTTAAGACTAAGGTTTTTGTAATATTTAAGATATAATTATTTATTACACTATAAATTATACAGTGTAATTACACAAGATACAATTAACACTATAGACACGGAAAACAAATACGTCACAATACATACATAAACAGAACATCAAATAAAATAGCCCACAATTTTCCAAAAACATGATACAAAATAGCATATAAAACTAATAATAATTTACAATACAAAATACAACACAGCACCAACAACAAAGCCAAACTAAAAGCATCGGGTGTATATAAATTCAGCTGCAGTAAGTGCAAACAATTCTACTTTGGGCAAACAGGTCGCAGCTTTAAACAAAGAGTC
>JBAIZL010000001.1:392328225-392365725 GCA_036971475.1 Prosapia bicincta
AATTATTTCAATGAATATCTGTGCACTACAGACAATAGAAGAATCCCCACTATTACCGTGTTAGTAAGATATTGTAATAGGTTTGGCTTATCAAAACTTAATTATTTCAATGAATATCTGTGCACTACAGACAATAGAAGAATCTCCACTATTACCGTGTTAGTAAGATATTGTAATAGGTATTACTTATCAAAACTTAATTATTTCAATAATTATCTGTGCACTACAGACAATAGAAGAATCTCCACTATTACCGTGTTAGTAAGATATTGTAATAGGTATGGCTTATCAAAACTTAATTGTTTCAACGAATATCTGTGTGCTACATACAATAGCAGAATCCCCACTATTACCGTGTTAGTAAGATATTGTAATAGGTATGGCTTATCAAAACTTAATTATTTCAATGAATATCTGTGCACTATAGACAATAGCAGAATCCGCACTATTACCGTGTTAGTAAGATATTGTAATAGGTATGACTTATCAAAGCGTAATTATTTCAATGAATATCTGTGTGCTACAGACAATAGCAGAATCCCCACTATTACCGTGTTAGTAAGATATTGTAATAGGTATGGCTTATCAAAAATTAATTATTTCAATGAATAACTGTGTGCTACAGACAATAGAAGAATCCCCACTATTACCGTGTTAGTAAGATATTGTAATAGGTTTGGTTTATCAAAACTTAATTATTTCAATGAATATCTGTGTGCTACAGACAATAGAAGAATCCCCACTATTACCGTGTTAGTAAGATATTGTAATAGGTATGGCTTATCAAAACTGAATTATTTCAATGAATATCTGTGTGCTACAGACAATAGCAGAATCTCCACTATTACCGTGTTAGTAAGATATTGTAATAGGTATGGCTTATCAAAACTTAATTATTCATTGAATATCTGTGCACTACAGACAATAGAAGAATCTCCACTATTACCGTGTTAGTAAGATATTGTAATAGGTATGGCTTATCAAAACTTAATTATTTCAATGAATATCTGTGTGCTACAGACAATAGCAGAATCCCCACTATTACCGTGTTAGTAAGATATTGTAATAGGTTTGGTTTATCAAAACTTAATTATTTCAATGAATATCTGTGTGCTACAAACAATAGCAGAATCCCCACTATTACCGTGTTAGTAAGATATTGTAATAGGTATGGCTTATCAAAACTTAATTATTTCATTATATATCTGTGTGCTACAGGCAATAGCAGAATCCCCACTACTACCGTATTAGTAAGATACTGTAATAGGTATGGCTTATCAAAAAAGAATTATTCAATGAATATCTGTGCACTACAGACAATAGAAGAATCCCCACTATTACCGTGTTTGTAAGATATTGTAATAGGTTTGGCTTATCATAACTTAATTATTTAAATGAATATCTGTGCACTACAGACAATAGATGAATCACCACTATTACCGTGTTAGTAAGGAATTGTAATAGGTATGGCTTATCAATACTTAATTATTCAATGAATATCTGTGCACTACAGACAATAGAAGGATCCCCACTATTACCGTGTTAGTAAGATATTGTATTAGGTATGGCTTATCAAAACTTAATTATTTCATTGAATATCTGTGTGCTACAGACAATAGTAGAGTCTCCATTATTACCGTATTAGTAAGATATTGTAATAGGTTTGGCTTATCAAAACTTAATTATTTCAATGAATATCTGTGCACTACAGACTATAGCAGAATCCTCACTATTACCGTGTTAGTAAGATATTGTAATAGGTTTGGCTTATCAAAACTTAATTATTTCATTGAATATCTGTGCACTACAGACAATAGAAGAATCTCCACTATTACCGTGTTAGTAAGATATTGTAATAGGTATGGCTTATCAATACTTAATTATTCAATGAATATCTGTGCACTACAGACAATAGAAGGATCCCCACTATTACCGTGTTAGTAAGATATTGTAATAGGTATGGCTTATCAAAACTTAATTATATCAATGAATATCTGTGTGCTACAGACAATAGCAGAATCCCCACTATTACCGTGTTAGTAAGATATTGTAATAGGTATGGCTTATCAAAACTTAATTATTTCAATGAATATCTGTGCACTACAGACAATAGAAGAATCTCCACTATTACCGTGTTAGTAAGATATTGTAATAGGTATGGCTTATCAAAACTTAATTGTTTCAATGAATATCTGTGTGCTACATACAATAGCAGATACCCCACTATTGCCGTGTTAGTAAGATATTGTAATAGGTATGGCTTATCAAAACTTAATTATTTCAATGAATATCTGTGCACTACAGACAATAGAAGAATCCCCACTATTACCGTGTTAGTAAGATATTGTAATAGGTTTGGCTTATCAAAACTTAATTATTTCAATGAATATCTGTGCACTACAGACAATAGAAGAATCTCCACTATTACCGTGTTAGTAAGGAATTGTAATAGGTATGGCTTATCAATACTTAATTATTCAATGAATATCTGTGCACTACAGACAATAGAAGGATCCCCACTATTACCGTGTTAGTAAGATATTGTATTAGGTATGGCTTATCAAAACTTAATTATTTCAATGAATATCTGTGCACTACAGACTATAGCAGAATCCTCACTATTACCGTGTTAGTAAGATATTGTAATAGGTTTGGCTTATCAAAACTTAATTATTTCATTGAATATCTGTGCACTACAGACAATAGAAGAATCTCCACTATTACCGTGTTAGTAAGATATTGTAATAGGTATGGCTTATCAATACTTAATTATTCAATGAATATCTGTGCACTACAGACAATAGAAGGATCCCCACTATTACCGTGTTAGTAAGATATTGTAATAGGTTTGGCTTATCAAAACTTAATTATTTCAATGAATATCTGTGCACTACAGACAATAGAAGAATCTCCACTATTACCGTGTTAGTAAGATATTGTAATAGGTTTGGCTTATCAAAACTTAATTATTTCATTGAATATCTGTGCACTACAGACGATAGAAGAATCCCCACTATTACCGTGTTAGTAAGATATTGTAATAGGTATGGCTTATCAAAACCTAATTATTTCAATGAATATCTGTGCACTACAGACAATAGAAGAATCTCCACTATTACCGTGTTAGTAAGATATTGTAATCTGTTTGGCTTATCAAAACTTAATTATTTCATTGAATATCTCTGCACTACAGACGATAGAAGAATCCCCACTATTACCGTGTTAGTAAGATATTGTAATAGGTTTGGCTTATCAAAACTTAATTATTCATTGAATATCTGTGCACTACAGACGATAGAAGAATCCCCACTATTACCGTGTTAGTAAGATATTGTAATAGGTTTGGAATATCAAAACTTAATTATTTAAATGAATATCTGTGCAATACAGACAATAGAAGAATCTCCACTATTACCGTGTTAGTAAGATATTGTAATAGGTTTGGCTTATCAAAACTTAATTATTCATTGAATATCTGTGCACTACAGACGATAGAAGAATCCCCACTATCACCGTGTTAGTAAGATATTGTAATCTGTTTGGCTTATCAAAACTTAATTATTTTATTGAATATCTGTGCACTACAGACGATAGAAGAATCCCCACTATTACCGTGTTAGTAAGATATTGTAATAGGTTTGGCTTATCAAAATTTAATTATTCATTGAATATCTGTGCACTACAGACGATAGAAGAATCCCCACTATTACCGTGTTAGTAAGATATTGTAATAGGTTTGGCTTATCAAAATTTAATTATTCATTGAATATCTGTGCACTACAGACGATAGAAGAATCCCCACTATTACCGTGTTAGTAAGATATTGTAATAGGTTTGACTTATCAAAACTTAATTGTTTCAATGAATATCTGTGTGCTACATACAATAGCAGAATCCCCACTATTACCGTGTTAGTAAGATATTGTAATAGGTTTGGCTTATCAAAACTTAATTATTCATTGAATATCTGTGCACTACAGACTATAGTAGAGCCTCCGTTATTACCGTATTAGTAAGATATTGTAATAGGTTTGGCTTATCAAAACTTAATTATTTCAATGAATATTTGTGCACTACAGACTATAGCAGGATCTCCACTATTACCGTGTTAGTAAGATATTGTAATAGGTTTGGCTTATTAAAACTTAATTATTTCATTGAATATCTGTGCACTACAGACTATAGTAGAGTCTCCATTATTACCGTGTTAGTAAGATATTGTAATAGGTTTGGCTTATCAAAACTTAATTATTCATTGAATATCTGTGCACTACAGACTATAGTAGAGTCTCCACTATTACCGTATTAGTAAGATATTGTAAAAGGTTTGGCTTATGAAAACTTAATTATTCATTGAATATCTGTGCACTACAGACGATAGAAGAATCCCCACTATTACCGTATTAGTAAGATATTGTAATAGGTTTGGCTTATCAAAACTTAATTATTCATTGAATATCTGTGCACTACAGACGATAGAAGAATCTCCACTATTACCGTGTTAGTAAGATATTGTAATAGGTTTGGCTTATCAAAACTTAATTATTCATTGAATATCTGTGCACTACAGACGATAGAAGAATACCCACTATTACCGTGTTAGTAAGATATTGTATTAGGTATGGCTTATCAAAACTTAATTATTTCATTGAATATCTGTGCACTACAGACTATAGTAGAGTCTCCATTATTACCGTATTAGTAAGATATTGTAATAGGTTTGGCTAATCAAAACTTAATTATTTCACTGAATATCTGTGCACTACAGACTATAGCAGAATCCCCACTATTAC
The DNA here is from genome assembly GCA_036971475.1 of Prosapia bicincta. NCBI lineage: Eukaryota > Metazoa > Arthropoda > Insecta > Hemiptera > Cercopidae > Prosapia > Prosapia bicincta. The sequence goes on from JBAIZL010000001.1 coordinate 392,333,019, forward strand.
CGTGTTAATAAGATATTGTATTAGGTATGGCTTATCAAAACTTAATTATTTCATTGAATATCTGTGCACTACAGACTATAGTAGAGCCTCCGTTATTACCGTATTAGTAAGATATTGTAATAGGTTTGGCTTATCAAAACTTAATTATTTCAATGAATATCTGTGCACTACAGACTATAGCAGGATCCCCACTATTACCGTGTTAGTAAGATATTGTAATAGGTTTGGCTTATCAAAACTTAATTATTTCATTGAATATCTGTGAACTACAGACTATAGTAGAGTCTCCACTATTACCGTATTAGTAAGATATTGTAATAGGTTTGGCTTTTCAAAACTTAATTATTTCAATGAATATCTGTGCACTACAGACTATAGAAGAATCCCCACTATTACCGTGTTAGTAAGATATTGTAATCTGTTTGGCTTATCAAAACTTAATTATTTCATTGAATATCTGTGCACTACAGACTATAGTAGAGTCTCCATTATTACCGTATTAGTAAGATATTGTAATAGGTTTGGCCTATCAAAACTTAATTATTTCAATGAATATCTGTGCACTACAGACTATAGCAGGATCCCCACTATTACCGTGTTAGTAAGATATTGTAATAGGTTTGGCTTATCAAAACTTAATTATTTCATTGAATATCTGTGCACTACAGACTATAGTAGAGTCTCCATTATTACCGTGTTAGTAAGATATTGTAATAGGTTTGGCTTATCAAAACTTAATTATTCATTGAATATCTGTGCACTACAGACTATAGTAGAGTCTCCACTATTACTGTATTAGTAAGATATTGTAATAGGTTTGGCTTTTCAAAACTTAATTATTTTAATGAATATCTGTGCACTACAGACTATAGAAGAATCCCCACTATTACCGTGTTAGTAAGATATTGTAATCTGTTTGGCTTATCAAAACTTAATTATTTCATTGAATATCTGTGCACTACAGACGATAGAAGAATCCCCACTATTACCGTGTTAGTAAGATATTGTAATAGGTTTGGCTTATCAAAACTTAATTCTTCATTGAATATCTGTGCACTACAGACGTTAGCAGAATCCCCACTATTACCGTGTTAGTAAGATATTGTAATAGGTTTGGCTTATCAAAACTTAATTATTTCATTGAATATCTGTGCATTACAGACGATAGAAGAATCCCCACTATTACCGTGTTAGTAAGATATTGTAATCTGTTTGGCTTATCAAAACTTAATTATTTCATTGAATATCTGTGCACTACAGACGATAGAAGAATCCCCACTATTACCGTGTTAGTAAGATATTGTAATCTGTTTGGCTTATCAAAACTTAATTATTTCATTGAATATCTGTGCACTACAGACGATAGAAGAATCCCCACTATTACCGTGTTAGTAAGATATTGTAATAGGTTTAGCTTATCAAAACTTAATTATTCATTGAATATCTGTGCACTACAGACGATAGAAGAATCTCCACTATTACCGTATTAGTAAGATATTGTAATCTGTTTGGCTTATCAAAACTTAATTATTTCATTGAATATCTGTGCACTACAGACGATAGAAGAATCCCCACTATTACCGTGTTAGTAAGATATTGTAATAGGTTTGGCTTATCAAAACTTAATTATTCATTGAATATCTGTGCACTACAGACGATAGAAGAATCTCTACTATTACCGTGTTAGTAAGATATTGTAATAGGTTTGGCTTATCAAAACTTAATTATTCATTGAATATCTGTGCACTACAGACGATAGAAGAATCTCCACTATTACCGTGTTAGTAAGATATTGTAATCTGTTTGGCTTATCAAAACTTAATTATTTCATTGAATATCTGTGCACTACAGACGATAGAAGAATCCCCACTATTACCGTGTTAGTAAGATATTGTAATAGGTTTGGCTTATCAAAACTTCATTATTTCATTGAATATCTGTGCACTACAGACGATAGAAGAATCCCCACTATTACCGTGTTAGTAAGATATTGTAATAGGTTTGGCTTATCAAAACTTAATTATTCATTGAATATCTGTGCACTACAGACGATAGAAGAATCCCCACTATTACCGTGTTATTAAGATATTGTAATAGGTTTGGCCTATCAAAACTTAATTATTCATTGAATATCTGTGCACTACAGACGATAGAAGAATCTCCACTATTACCGTGTTAGTAAGATATTGTAATCTGTTTGGCTTATCAAAACTTAATTATTTCATTGAATATCTGTGCACTACAGACGATAGAAGAATCCCCACTATTACCGTGTTAGTAAGATATTGTAATAGGTTTGGCTTATCAAAACTTAATTATTCATTGAATATCTGTGCTCTACAGACAATAGCAGAATCCCCACTATTACCGTGTTAGTAAGATATTGTAATCTGTTTGGCTTATCAAAACTTAATTATTTCATTGAATATCTGTGCACTACAGACGATAGAAGAATCTCCACTATTACCGTATTAGTAAGATATTGTAATCTGTTTGGCTTATCAAAACTTAATTATTTCATTGAATATCTGTGCACTACAGACGATAGAAGAATCCCCACTATTACCGTGTTAGTAAGATATTGTAATCTGTTTGGCTTATCAAAACTTAATTATTTCAATGAATATCTGTGCACTACAGACTATAGCAGAATCCCCACTATTACCGTGTTAGTAAGATATTGTAATCTGTTTGGCTTATCAAAACTTAATTATTTCATTGAATATCTGTGCACTACAGACGATAGAAGAATCCCCACTATTACCGTGTTAGTAAGATATTGTAATAGGTTTGGCTTATCAAAACTTAATTATTCATTGAATATCTGTGCACTACAGACGATAGAAGAATCTCCACTATTACCGTATTAGTAAGATATTGTAATCTGTTTGGCTTATCAAAACTTAATTATTTCATTGAATATCTGTGCACTACAGACGATAGAAGAATCCCCACTATCACCGTGTTAGTAAGATATTGTAATAGGTTTGGCTTATCAAAACGTAATTATTCATTGAATATCTGTGCACTACAGACGATAGAAGAATCTCCACTATTACCGTGTTAGTAAGATATTGTAATAGGTTTGGCTTATCAAAACTTAATTATTCATTGAATATCTGTGCACTACAGACGATCTAAGAATCTCTACTATTACCGTGTTAGTAAGATATTGTAATCTGTTTGGCTTATCAAAACTTAATTATTTCATTGAATATCTGTGCACTACAGACGATAGAAGAATCCCCACTATTACCGTGTTAGTAAGATATTGTAATAGGTTTGACTTATCAAAACTTAATTATTTCATTGAATATCTGTGCACTACAGACTATAGTAGAGTCTCCATTATTACCGTATTAGTAAGATATTGTAATAGGTTTGGCTAATCAAAACTTAATTATTTCACTGAATATCTGTGCACTACAGACTATAGCAGAATCCCCACTATTACCGTGTTAATAAGATATTGTATTAGGTATGGCTTATCAAAACTTAATTATTTCATTGAATATCTGTGCACTACAGACTATAGTAGAGCCTCCGTTATTACCGTATTAGTAAGATATTGTAATAGGTTTGGCTTATCAAAACTTAATTATTTCAATGAATATCTGTGCACTACAGACTATAGCAGGATCCCCACTATTACCGTGTTAGTAAGATATTGTAATAGGTTTGGCTTATCAAAACTTAATTATTTCATTGAATATCTGTGAACTACAGACTATAGTAGAGTCTCCACTATTACCGTATTAGTAAGATATTGTAATAGGTTTGGCTTTTCAAAACTTAATTATTTCAATGAATATCTGTGCACTACAGACTATAGAAGAATCCCCACTATTACTGTGTTAGTAAGATATTGTAATCTGTTTGGCTTATCAAAACTTAATTATTTCATTGAATATCTGTGCACTACAGACTATAGTAGAGTCTCCATTATTACCGTATTAGTAAGATATTGTAATAGGTTTCGCCTATCAAAACTTAATTATTTCAATGAATATCTGTGCACTACAGACTATAGACGGATCCCCACTATTACCGTGTTAGTAAGATATTGTAATAGGTTTGGCTTATCAAAACTTAATTATTTCATTGAATATCTGTGCACTACAGACTATAGTAGAGTCTCCATTATTACCGTGTTAGTAAGATAATGTAATAGGTTTGGCTTATCAAAACTTAATTATTCATTGAATATCTGTGCACTACAGACTATAGTAGAGTCTCCACTATTACTGTATTAGTAAGATATTGTAATAGGTTTGGCTTTTCAAAACTTAATTATTTTAATGAATATCTGTGCACTACAGACTATAGAAGAATCCCCACTATTACCGTGTTAGTAAGATATTGTAATCTGTTTGGCTTATCAAAACTTAATTATTTCATTGAATATCTGTGCACTACAGACGATAGAAGAATCCCCACTATTACCGTGTTAGTAAGATATTGTAATAGGTTTGGCTTATCAAAACTTAATTATTTCATTGAATATCTGTGCACTACAGACGATAGAAGAATCCCCACTATTACCGTGTTAGTAAGATATTGTAATCTGTTTGGCTTATCAAAACTTAATTATTTCATTGAATATCTGTGCACTACAGACGATAGAAGAATCCCCACTATTACCGTGTTAGTAAGATATTGTAATAGGTTTAGCTTATCAAAACTTAATTATTCATTGAATATCTGTGCACTACAGACGATAGAAGAATCTCCACTATTACCGTATTAGTAAGATATTGTAATCTGTTTGGCTTATCAAAACTTAATTATTTCATTGAATATCTGTGCACTACAGACGATAGAAGAATCCCCACTATTACCGTGTTAGTAAGATATTGTAATAGGTTTGGCTTATCAAAACTTAATTATTCATTGAATATCTGTGCACTACAGACGATAGAAGAATCTCCACTATTACCGTGTTAGTAAGATATTGTAATAGGTTTGGCTTATCAAAACTTAATTATTCATTGAATATCTGTGCACTACAGACGATAGAAGAATCTCCACTATTACCGTGTTAGTAAGATATTGTAATCTGTTTGGCTTATCAAAACTTAATTATTTCATTGAATATCTGTGCACTACAGACGATAGAAGAATCCCCACTATTACCGTGTTAGTAAGATATTGTAATAGGTTTGGCTTATCAAAACTTCATTATTTCATTGAATATCTGTGCACTACAGACGATAGAAGAATCCCCACTATTACCGTGTTAGTAAGATATTGTAATAGGTTTGGCTTATCAAAACTTAATTATTCATTGAATATCTGTGCACTACAGACGATAGAAGAATCCCCACTATTACCGTGTTATTAAGATATTGTAATAGGTTTGGCTTATCAAAACTTAATTATTCATTGAATATCTGTGCACTACAGACGATAGAAGAATCCCCACTATTACCGTGTTAGTAAGATATTGTAATAGGTTTGGCTTATCAAAACTTAATTATTCATTGAATATCTGTGCACTACAGACGATAGAAGAATCCCCACTATTACCGTGTTAGTAAGATATTGTAATAGGTTTGGCTTATCAAAACTTAATTATTCATTGAATATCTGTGCTCTACAGACAATAGCAGAATCCCCACTATTACCGTGTTAGTAAGATATTGTAATCTGTTTGGCTTATCAAAACTTAATTATTTCATTGAATATCTGTGCACTACAGACGATAGAAGAATCTCCACTATTACCGTATTAGTAAGATATTGTAATCTGTTTGGCTTATCAAAACTTAATTATTTCATTGAATATCTGTGCACTACAGACGATAGAAGAATCCCCACTATTACCGTGTTAGTAAGATATTGTAATCTGTTTGGCTTATCAAAACTTAATTATTTCAATGAATATCTGTGCACTACAGACTATAGCAGAATCCCCACTATTACCGTGTTAGTAAGATATTGTAATCTGTTTGGCTTATCAAAACTTAATTATTTCATTGAATATCTGTGCACTACAGACGATAGAAGAATCCCCACTATTACCGTGTTAGTAAGATATTGTAATAGGTTTGGCTTATCAAAACTTAATTATTCATTGAATATCTGTGCACTACAGACGATAGAAGAATCTCCACTATTACCGTATTAGTAAGATATTGTAATCTGTTTGGCTTATCAAAACTTAATTATTTCATTGAATATCTGTGCACTACAGACGATAGAAGAATCCCCACTATCACCGTGTTAGTAAGATATTGTAATAGGTTTGGCTTATCAAAACGTAATTATTCATTGAATATCTGTGCACTACAGACGATAGAAGAATCTCCACTATTACCATGTTAGTAAGATATTGTAATAGGTTTGGCTTATCAAAACTTAATTATTCATTGAATATCTGTGCACTACAGACGATCTAAGAATCTCTACTATTACCGTGTTAGTAAGATATTGTAATCTGTTTGGCTTATCAAAACTTAATTATTTCATTGAATATCTGTGCACTACAGACGATAGAAGAATCCCCACTATTACCGTGTTAGTAAGATATTGTAATAGGTTTGACTTATCAAAACTTAATTGTTTCATTGAATATCTGTGCACTACAGACAATAGACGAATCCCCACTATTACCGTGTTAGTAAGATATTGTAATAGGTTTGGCTTATCAAAACCTAATTATTTCAATGAATATCTGTGCACTACAGATAATAGAAGAAACCCCACTATTACCGTGTTAGTAAGATATTGTAATAGGTTTGACTTATCAAAACCTAATTATTTCAATGGATATCTGTGCACTACAGACAATAGAAGAATCCCTACTATTACGGTGTTAGTAAGATATTGTAATAGGTTTGGCTTATCAAAACCTAATTATTTCATTGAATATCTGTGCACTACAGACAACAGAAGAAACCCCACTATTACCGTGTTAGTAAGATATTGTAATAGGTTTGACTTATCAAAACTTAATTATTTCATTGAATATCTGTGCACTACAGACAATAGAAGAATCCCCACTATTACCGTGTTAGTAAGATATTGTAATAGTAATGGCTTATCAAAACTTAATTATTTCATTGAATATCTGTGCACTACAGACAATAGAAGAATCCCCACTATTACCGTGTTAGTAAGATATTGTAATAGGTATGGCTTATCAAAACTTAATTATTTCATTGAATATCTGTGCGCTACAGACAATAGAAGAAACCCCACTATTACCGTGTTAGTAAGATATTGTAATAGGTTTGGCTTATCAAAACTTAATTATTTCATTGAATATCTGTGCACTACAGACAATAGAAGAATCCCCACTATTACCGTGTTAGTAAGATATTGTAATAGGTATGGCTTATCAAAACTTAATTATTTCATTGAATATCTGTGCACTACAGACAATAGAAGAATCCCCACTATTACCGTGTTAGTAAGATATTGTAATAGGTATGGCTTATCAAAACCTAATTATTTCAATGAATATCTGTGCACTACAGACAATAGAAGAATCCCCACTATTACCGTGTTAGTAAGATATTGTAATAGGTTTGGCTTATCAAAACCTAATTATTTCATTGAATATCTGTGCACTATAGACAACAGAAGAAACCCCACTATTACCGTGTTAGTAAGATATTGTAATAGGTTTGACTTATCAAAACTTAATTATTTCATTGAATATCTGTGCACTACAGACAATAGAAGAATCCCCACTATTACCGTGTTAGTAAGATATTGTAATAGGTATGGCTTATCAAAACTTAATTATTTCATTGAATATCTGTGCACTACAGACAATAGAAGAATCCCCACTATTACCGTGTTAGTAAGATATTGTAATAGGTATGGCTTATCAAAACTTAATTATTTCATTGAATATCTGTGCGCTACAGACAATAGAAGAAACCCCACTTTTACCGTGTTAGTAAGATATTGTAATAGGTTTGGCTTATCAAAACTTAATTATTTCATTGAATATCTGTGCACTACAGACAATAGAAGAATCCCCACTATTACCGTGTTAGTAAGATATTGTAATAGGTATGGCTTATCAAAACTTAATTATTTCATTGAATATCTGTGCACTACAGACAATAGAAGAATCCCCACTATTACCGTGTTAGTAAGATATTGTAATAGGTATGGCTTATCAAAACTTAATTATTTCATTGAATATCTGTGCGCTACAGACAATAGAAGAAACCCCACTATTACCGTGTTAGTAAGATATTGTAATAGGTTTGACTTATCAAAACTTAATTATTTCATTGAATATCTGTGCACTACAGACAATAGAAGAATCCCCACTATTACCGTGTTAGTAAGATATTGTAATAGGTATGGCTTATCAAAACTTAATTATTTCATTATATATCTGTGTGCTACAGGCAATAGCAGAATCCCCACTACTACCGTATTAGTAAGATACTGTAATAGGTATGGCTTATCAAAAAAGAATTATTCAATGAATATTTGTGCACTACAGACAATAGAAGAATCCCCACTATTACCGTGTTTGTAAGATATTGTAATAGGTTTGGCTTATCATAACTTAATTATTTAAATGAATATCTGTGCACTACAGACAATAGATGAATCACCACTATTACCGTGTTAGTAAGGAATTGTAATAGGTATGGCTTATCAATACTTAATTATTCAATGAATATCTGTGCACTACAGACAATAGAAGGAACCCCACTATTACCGTGTTAGTAAGATATTGTATTAGGTATGGCTTATCAAAACTTAATTATTTCATTGAATATCTGTGTGCTACAGACAATAGTAGAGTCTCCATTATTACCGTATTAGTAAGATATTGTAATAGGTTTGGCTTATCAAAACTTAATTATTTCAATGAATATCTGTGCACTACAGACTATAGCAGAATCCTCACTATTACCGTGTTAGTAAGATATTGTAATAGGTTTGGCTTATCAAAACTTAATTATTTCATTGAATATCTGTGCACTACAGACAATAGAAGAATCTCCACTATTACCGTGTTAGTAAGATATTGTAATAGGTATGGCTTATCAAAACTTAATTATTTCAATGAATATCTGTGTGCTACAGACAATAGCAGAATCCCCACTATTACCGTGTTAGTAAGATATTGTAATAGGTATAGCTTATCAAAACTTAATTATTTCAATGAATATCTGTGCACTACAGACAATAGAAGAATCTCCACTATTACCGTGTTAGTAAGATATTGTAATAGGTATGGCTTATCAAAACTTAATTGTTTCAATGAATATCTGTGTGCTACATACAATAGCAGATACCCCACTATTGCCGTGTTAGTAAGATATTGTAATAGGTATGGCTTATCAAAACTTAATTATTTCAATGAATATCTGTGCACTACAGACAATAGAAGAATCTCCACTATTACCGTGTTAGTAAGATATTGTAATAGGTATGGCTTATCAAAACTTAATTATTTCAATGAATATCTGTGCACTACAGACTATAGCAGAATCCTCACTATTACCGTGTTAGTAAGATATTGTAATAGGTTTGGCTTATCAAAACTTAATTATTTCATTGAATATCTGTGCACTACAGACAATAGAAGAATCTCCACTATTACCGTGTTAGTAAGATATTGTAATAGGTATGGCTTATCAAAACTTAATTATTTCAATGAATATCTGTGTGCTACAGACAATAGCAGAATCCCCACTATTACCGTGTTAGTAAGATATTGTAATAGGTATAGCTTATCAAAACTTAATTATTTCAATGAATATCTGTGCACTACAGACAATAGAAGAATCTCCACTATTACCGTGTTAGTAAGGAATTGTAATAGGTATGGCTTATCAATACTTAATTATTCAATGAATATCTGTGCACTACAGACAATAGAAGGATCCCCACTATTACCGTGTTAGTAAGATATTGTATTAGGTATGGCTTATCAAAACTTAATTATTTCAATGAATATCTGTGCACTACAGACTATAGCAGAATCCTCACTATTACCGTGTTAGTAAGATATTGTAATAGGTTTGGCTTATCAAAACTTAATTATTTCATTGAATATCTGTGCACTACAGACAATAGAAGAATCTCCACTATTACCGTGTTAGTAAGATATTGTAATAGGTATGGCTTATCAATACTTAATTATTCAATGAATATCTGTGCACTACAGACAATAGAAGGATCCCCACTATTACCGTGTTAGTATGATATTGTAATAGGTTTGGCTTATCAAAACTTAATTATTTCAATGAATATCTGTGCACTACAGACAATAGAAGAATCTCCACTATTACCGTGTTAGTAAGATATTGTAATAGGTTTGTCTTATCAAAACTTAATTATTTCATTGAATATCTGTGCACTACAGACGATAGAAGAATCCCCACTATTACCGTGTTAGTAGGATATTGTAATAGGTATGGCTTATCAAAACTTAATTATTTCAATGAATATCTGTGCACTACAGACAATAGAAGAATCTCCACTATTACCGTGTTAGTAAGATATTGTAATCTGTTTGGCTTATCAAAACTTAATTATTTCATTGAATATCTCTGCACTACAGACGATAGAAGAATCCCCACTATTACCGTGTTAGTAAGATATTGTAATAGGTTTGGCTTATCAAAACTTAATTATTCATTGAATATCTGTGCACTACAGACGATAGAAGAATCCCCACTATTACCGTGTTAGTAAGATATTGTAATAGGTTTGGAATATCAAAACTTAATTATTTAAATGAATATCTGTGCACTACAGACAATAGAAGAATCTCCACTATTACCGTGTTAGTAAGATATTGTAATAGGTTTGGCTTATCAAAACTTAATTATTCATTGAATATCTGTACACTACAGACGATAGAAGAATCCCCACTATCACCGTGTTTGTAAGATATTGTAATCTGTTTGGCTTATCAAAACTTAATTATTTTATTGAATATCTGTGCACTACAGACGATAGAAGAATCCCCACTATTACCGTGTTAGTAAGATATTGTAATAGGTTTGGCTTATCAAAACTTAATTATTCATTGAATATCTGTGCACTACAGACGATAGAAGAATCCCCACTATTACCGTGTTAGTAAGATATTGTAATAGGTTTGGAATATCAAAACTTAATTGTTTCAATGAATATCTGTGTGCTACATACAATAGCAGAATCCCCACTATTACCGTGTTAGTAAGATATTGTAATAGGTTTGGCTTATCAAAACTTAATTATTCATTGAATATCTGTGCACTACACACTATAGTAGAGCCTCCGTTATTACCGTATTAGTAAGATATTGTAATAGGTTTGGCTTATCAAAACTTAATTATTTCAATGAATATTTGTGCACTACAGACTATAGCAGGATCTCCACTATTACCGTGTTAGTAAGATATTGTAATAGGTTTGGCTTATCAAAACTTAATTATTTCATTGAATATCTGTGCACTACAGACTATAGTAGAGTCTCCATTATTACCGTGTTAGTAAGATATTGTAATAGGTTTGGCTTATCAAAACTTAATTATTCATTGAATATCTGTGCACTACAGACTATAGTAGAGTCTCCACTATTACCGTATTAGTAAGATATTGTAAAAGGTTTGGCTTATGAAAACTTAATTATTCATTGAATATCTGTGCACTACAGACGATAGAAGAATCCCCACTATTACCGTATTAGTAAGATATTGTAATAGGTTTGGCTTATCAAAACTTAATTATTCATTGAATATCTGTGCACTACAGACGATAGAAGAATCTCCACTATTACCGTGTTAGTAAGATATTGTAATAGGTTTGGCTTATCAAAACTTAATTATTCATTGAATATCTGTGCACTACAGACGATAGAAGAATACCCACTATTACCGTGTTAGTAAGATATTGTATTAGGTATGCCTTATCAAAACTTAATTATTTCATTGAATATCTGTGCACTACAGACTATAGTAGAGTCTCCATTATTACCGTATTAGTAAGATATTGTAATAGGTTTGGCTAATCAAAACTTAATTATTTCACTGAATATCTGTGCACTACAGACTATAGCAGAATCCCCACTATTACCGTGTTAATAAGATATTGTATTAGGTATGGCTTATCAACACTTAATTATTTCATTGAATATCTGTGCACTACAGACTATAGTAGAGCCTCCGTTATTACCGTATTAGTAAGATATTGTAATAGGTTTGGCTTTTCAAAACTTAATTATTTCAATGAATATCTGTGCACTACAGACTATAGAAGAATCCCCACTATTACCGTGTTAGTAAGATATTGTAATCTGTTTGGCTTATCAAAACTTAATTATTCATTGAATATCTGTGCACTACACACTATAGTAGAGCCTCCGTTATTACCGTATTAGTAAGATATTGTAATAGGTTTGGCTTATCAAAACTTAATTATTTCAATGAATATTTGTGCACTACAGACTATAGCAGGATCTCCACTATTACCGTGTTAGTAAGATATTGTAATAGGTTTGGCCTATCAAAACTTAATTATTTCAATGAATATCTGTGCACTACAGACTATAGCAGGATCCCCACTATTACCGTGTTAGTAAGATATTGTAATAGGTTTGGCTTATCAAAACTTAATTATTTCATTGAATATCTGTGCACTACAGACTATAGTAGAGTCTCCATTATTACCGTGTTAGTAAGATATTGTAATAGGTTTGGCTTATCAAAACTTAATTATTCCTTGAATATCTGTGCACTACAGACTATAGTAGAGTCTCCACTATTACTGTATTAGTAAGATATTGTAATAGGTTTGGCTTTTCAAAACTTAATTATTTTAATGAATATCTGTGCACTACAGACTATAGAAGAATCCCCACTATTACCGTGTTAGTAAGATATTGTAATCTGTTTGGCTTATCAAAACTTAATTATTTCATTGAATATCTGTGCACTACAGAAGATAGAAGAATCCCCACTATTACCGTGTTAGTAAGATATTGTAATAGGTTTGGCTTATCAAAACTTAATTATTCATTGAATATCTGTGCACTACAGACGTTAGCAGAATCCCCACTATTACCGTGTTAGTAAGATATTGTAATAGGTTTGGCTTATCAAAACTTAATTATTTCATTGAATATCTGTGCACTACAGACGATAGAAGAATCCCCACTATTACCGTGTTAGTAAGATATTGTAATCTGTTTGGCTTATCAAAACTTAATTATTTCATTGAATATCTGTGCACTACAGACGATAGAAGAATCCCCACTATTACCGTGTTAGTAAGATATTGTAATCTGTTTGGCTTATCAAAACTTAATTATTTCATTGAATATCTGTGCACTACAGACGATAGAAGAATCCCCACTATTACCGTGTTAGTAAGATATTGTAATAGGTTTAGCTTATCAAAACTTAATTATTCATTGAATATCTGTGCACTACAGACGATAGAAGAATCTCCACTATTACCGTATTAGTAAGATATTGTAATCTGTTTGGCTTATCAAAACTTAATTATTTCATTGAATATCTGTGCACTACAGACGATAGAAGAATCCCCACTATTACCGTGTTAGTAAGATATTGTAATAGGTTTGGCTTATCAAAACTTAATTATTCATTGAATATCTGTGCACTACAGACGATAGAAGAATCTCCACTATTACCGTGTTAGTAAGATATTGTAATAGGTTTGGCTTATCAAAACTTAATTATTCATTGAATATCTGTGCACTACAGACGATAGAAGAATCTCCACTATTACCGTGTTAGTAAGATATTGTAATCTGTTTGGCTTATCAAAACTTAATTATTTCATTGAATATCTGTGCACTACAGACGATAGAAGAATCCCCACTATTACCGTGTTAGTAAGATATTGTAATAGGTTTGGCTTATCAAAACTTCATTATTTCATTGAATATCTGTGCACTACAGACGATAGAAGAATCCCCACTATTACCGTGTTAGTAAGATATTGTAATAGGTTTGGCTTATCAAAACTTAATTATTCATTGAATATCTGTGCACTACAGACGATAGAAGAATCCCCACTATTACCGTGTTATTAAGATATTGTAATAGGTTTGGCTTATCAAAACTTAATTATTCATTGAATATCTGTGCACTACAGACGATAGAAGAATCTCCACTATTACCGTGTTAGTAAGATATTGTAATCTGTTTGGCTTATCAAAACTTAATTATTTCATTGAATATCTGTGCACTACAGACGATAGAAGAATCCCCACTATTACCGTGTTAGTAAGATATTGTAATAGGTTTGGCTTATCAAAACTTAATTATTCATTGAATATCTGTGCACTACAGACGATAGAAGAATCCCCACTATTACCGTGTTAGTAAGATATTGTAATAGGTTTGGCTTATCAAAACTTAATTATTCATTGAATATCTGTGCTCTACAGACAATAGCAGAATCCCCACTATTACCGTGTTAGTAAGATATTGTAATCTGTTTGGCTTATCAAAACTTAATTATTTCATTGAATATCTGTGCACTACAGACGATAGAAGAATCTCCACTATTACCGTATTAGTAAGATATTGTAATCTGTTTGGCTTATCAAAACTTAATTATTTCATTGAATATCTGTGCACTACAGACGATAGAAGAATCCCCACTATTACCGTGTTAGTAAGATATTGTAATCTGTTTGGCTTATCAAAACTTAATTATTTCAATGAATATCTGTGCACTACAGACTATAGCAGAATCCCCACTATTACCGTGTTAGTAAGATATTGTAATCTGTTTGGCTTATCAAAACTTAATTATTTCATGAATATCTGTGCACTACAGACGATAGAAGAATCCCCACTATTACCGTGTTAGTAAGATATTGTAATAGGTTTGGCTTATCAAAACTTAATTATTCATTGAATATCTGTGCACTACAGACGATAGAAGAATCTCCACTATTACCGTATTAGTAAGATATTGTAATCTGTTTGGCTTATCAAAACTTAATTATTTCATTGAATATCTGTGCACTACAGACGATAGAAGAATCCCCACTATCACCGTGTTAGTAAGATATTGTAATAGGTTTGGCTTATCAAAACGTAATTATTCATTGAATATCTGTGCACTACAGACGATAGAAGAATCTCCACTATTACCGTGTTAGTAAGATATTGTAATAGGTTTGGCTTATCAAAACTTAATTATTCATTGAATATCTGTGCACTACAGACGATCTAAGAATCTCTACTATTACCGTGTTAGTAAGATATTGTAATCTGTTTGGCTTATCAAAACTTAATTATTTCATTGAATATCTGTGCACTACAGACGATAGAAGAATCCCCACTATTACCGTGTTAGTAAGATATTGTAATAGGTTTGACTTATCAAAACTTAATTATTTCATTGAATATCTGTGCACTACAGACAATAGAAGAATCCCCACTATTACCGTCTTAGTAAGATATTGTAATAGGTTTGGCTTATCAAAACCTAATTATTTCAATGAATATCTGTGCACTACAGATAATAGAAGAAACCCCACTATTACCGTGTTAGTAAGATATTGTAATAGGTTTGACTTATCAAAACCTAATTATTTCAATGGATATCTGTGCACTACATACAATAGAAGAATCCCCACTATTACGGTGTTAGTAAGATATTGTAATAGGTTTGGCTTATCAAAACCTAATTATTTCATTGAATATCTGTGCACTACAGACAACAGAAGAAACCCCACTATTACCGTGTTAGTAAGATATTGTAATAGGTTTGACTTATCAAAACTTAATTATTTCATTGAATATCTGTGCACTACAGACAATAGAAGAATCCCCACTATTACCGTGTTAGTAAGATATTGTAATAGGTATGGCTTATCAAAACTTAATTATTTCATTGAATATCTGTGCACTACAGACAATAGAAGAATCCCCACTATTACCGTGTTAGTAAGATATTGTAATAGGTATGGCTTATCAAAACTTAATTATTTCATTGAATATCTGTGCGCTACAGACAATAGAAGAAACCCCACTATTACCGTGTTAGTAAGATATTGTAATAGGTTTGGCTTATCAAAACTTAATTATTTCATTGAATATCTGTGCACTACAGACAATAGAAGAATCCCCACTATTACCGTGTTAGTAAGATATTGTAATAGGTATGGCTTATCAAAACTTAATTATTTCATTGAATATCTGTGCACTACAGACAATAGAAGAATCCCCACTATTACCGTGTTAGTAAGATATTGTAATAGGTATGGCTTATCAAAACCTAATTATTTCAATGAATATCTGTGCACTACAGACAATAGAAGAATCCCCACTATTACCGTGTTAGTAAGATATTGTAATAGGTTTGGCTTATCAAAACCTAATTATTTCATTGAATATCTTTGCACTATAGACAACAGAAGAAACCCCACTATTACCGTGTTAGTAAGATATTGTAATAGGTTTGACTTATCAAAACTTAATTATTTCATTGAATATCTGTGCACTACAGACAATAGAAGAATCCCCACTATTACCGTGTTAGTAAGATATTGTAATAGGTATGGCTTATCAAAACTTAATTATTTCATTGAATATCTGTGCACTACAGACAATAGAAGAATCCCCACTATTACCGTGTTAGTAAGATATTGTAATAGGTATGGCTTATCAAAACTTAATTATTTCATTGAATATCTGTGCGCTACAGACAATAGAAGAAACCCCACTATTACCGTGTTAGTAAGATATTGTAATAGGTTTGGCTTATCAAAACTTAATTATTTCATTGAATATCTGTGCACTACAGACAATAGAAGAATCCCCACTATTACCGTGTTAGTAAGATATTGTAATAGGTATGGCTTATCAAAACTTAATTATTTCATTGAATATCTGTGCACTACAGACAATAGAAGAATCCCCACTATTACCGTGTTAGTAAGATATTGTAATAGGTATGGCTTATCAAAACTTAATTATTTCATTGAATATCTGTGCGCTACAGACAATAGAAGAATTCCCACTATTACCGTGTTAGTAAGATATTGTAATAGGTATGGCTTATCAAAACTTAATTATTTCATTGAATATCTGTGCACTACAGACAATAGAAGAATCCCCACTATTACCGTGTTAGTAAGATATTGTAATAGGTATGGCTTATCAAAACTTAATTATTTCATTGAATATCTGTGCACTACAGACATTAGAAGAACCCCCACTATTACCGTGTTAGTAAGATATTGTAATAGGTATGGCTTATCAAAACTTAATTATTTCATTGAATATCTGTGCACTACAGACAATAGAAGAATCCCCACTATTACCGTGTTAGTAAGATATTGTAATAGGTATGGCTTATCAAAACTTAATTATTTCATTGAATATCTGTGCGCTACAGACAATAGAAGAAACCCCACTATTACCGTGTTAGTAAGATATTGTAATAGGTATGGCTTATCAAAACTTAATTATTCATTGAATATCTGTGCGCTACAGACAATAGAAGAATCCCCACTATTACCGTGTTAGTAAGATATTGTAATAGGTTTGACTTATCAAAACTTAATTATTTCATTGAATATCTGTGCACTACAGACAATAGAAGAATCCCCACTATTACCGTGTTAGTAAGATATTGTAATAGGTTTGTCTTATCAAAACCTAATTATTTCATTGAATATCTGTGCACTACAGACAATAGAAGAATCCCCACTATTACCGTGTTAGTAAGATATTGTAATAGGTTTGGCTTATCAAAACCTAATTATTTCATTGAATATCTGTGCACTACAGACAATAGAAGAATCCCCACTATTACCGTGTTAGTAAGATATTGTAATAGGTTTGGCTTATCAAAACTTAATTATTCAACGAATATCTGTGCGCTACAGACAATAGCAGAAACCCCACTATTACCGTGTTAGTAAGATATTGTAATAGGTTTGGCTTATCAAAACTTAATTATTTCATTGAATATCTGTGCACTACAGACAATAGAAGAATTCCCACTATTACCGTGTTAGTAAGATATTGTAATAGGTTTGGCTTATCAAAACTTAATTATTTCATTGAATATCTGTGCACTACAGACAATAGAAGAATCCCCACTATTACCGTGTTAGTAAGATATTGTAATAGGTTTGACTTATCAAAACTTAATTATTTCATTGAATTTTTGTGCACTACAGACAATAGAAGAATTCCCACTATTACCGTGTTAGTAAGATATTGTAATAGGTTTGGCTTATCAAAACTTAATTATTTCATTGAATATCTGTGCACTACAGACAATAGAAGAATCCCCACTATTACCGTGTTAGTAAGATATTGTAATAGGTTTGGCTTATCAAAACTTAATTATTTCATTGAATATCTGTGCACTACAGACAATAGAAGAATTCCCACTATTACCGTGTTAGTAAGATATTGTAATAGGTTTGACTTATCAAAACTTAATTATTTCATTGAATATCTGTGAACTACAGACAATAGAAGAATCCCCACTATTACCGTGTTAGTAAGATATTGTAATAGGTTTGACTTATCAAAACTTAATTATTTCATTGAATATCTGTGCACTACAGACAATAGAAGAATCCCCACTATTACCGTGTTAGTAAGATATTGTAATAGGTTTGACTTATCAAAACTTAATTATTTCATTGAATATCTGTGCACTACAGACAATAGAAGAATCCCCACTATTACCGTGTTAGTAAGATATTGTAATAGGTTTGGCTTATCAAAACCTAATTATTTCATTGAATATCTGTGCACTACAGACAATAGAAGAATCCCCACTATTACCGTGTTAGTAAGATATTGTAATAGGTTTGGCTTATCAAAACTTAATTATTCAACGAATATCTGTGCGCTACAGACAATAGCAGAAACCCCACTATTACCGTGTTAGTAAGATATTGTAATAGGTTTGGCTTATCAAAACTTAATTATTTCATTGAATATCTGTGCACTACAGACAATAGAAGAATTCCCACTATTACCGTGTTAGTAAGATATTGTAATAGGTTTGGCTTATCAAAACTTAATTATTTCATTGAATATCTGTGCACTACAGACAATAGAAGAATCCCCACTATTACCGTGTTAGTAAGATATTGTAATAGGTTTGACTTATCAAAACTTAATTATTTCATTGAATATCTGTGCACTACAGACAATAGAAGAATTCCCACTATTACCGTGTTAGTAAGATATTGTAATAGGTTTGGCTTATCAAAACTTAATTATTTCATTGAATATCTGTGCACTACAGACAATAGAAGAATCCCCACTATTACCGTGTTAGTAAGATATTGTAATAGGTTTGGCTTATCAAAACTTAATTATTTCATTGAATATCTGTGCACTACAGACAATAGAAGAATTCCCACTATTACCGTGTTAGTAAGATATTGTAATAGGTTTGACTTATCAAAACTTAATTATTTCATTGAATATCTGTGCACTACAGACAATAGAAGAATCCCCACTATTACCGTGTTAGTAAGATATTGTAATAGGTTTGACTTATCAAAACTTAATTATTTCATTGAATATCTGTGAACTACAGACAATAGAAGAATCCTCACTATTACCGTGTTAGTAAGATATTGTAATAAGTTTGGCTTATCAAAACTTAATTATTTCATTGAATATCTGTGCACTACAGACAATAGCAGAATCCCCACTATTACCGTGTTAGTAAGATATTGTAATAAGTTTGGCTTATCAAAACTTAATTATTTCATTGAATATCTGTGCACTACAGACAATAGCAGAATCCCCACTATTACCGTGTTAGTAAGATATTGTAATAAGTTTGGCTTATCAAAACTTAATTATTTCATTGAATATCTGTGCACTACAGACAATAGCAGAATCCCCACTATTACCGTGTTAGTAAGATATTGTAATAGGTTTGGCTTATCAAAACTTATTATTTCAATAACTGTATAGCGATATAATTATAGGACATTATAAAAATAGTATTAATAAACGTATTTGATAACAGAGTAGGCATTGTATGAGGCATACCTTACATATCCTTAAATCCCTTTACACTTCTCTCTAGTTACGGTTTAGTCGTTTAAAGGATCACGAATAAATTATACAGGAAGTACTGTTTAGATAATGTAACCAACGTTTGAATTGTGGTAATATAGTTGTATAAATAGACTTTTTCCCGGTTGAAATTTGATTATGGAAAGTCTGGTTTCCGGATATTGACATTGTTAAATTCTTGGCATTGTTAGTTGTTCGGAAAATCGAGTGTTCTGATTTTAAGGTTTTTAATTAATTATTGATTATTAAAAATTTCATATATCGAAGGTTCGGTCTAATATTCATATTATTGGATTTTCGAGCAATAGAATGCTCTAATTATTAGACGTTATAACTGTGGAATGCCCGGATTAGCGGAATCTAAAAAGAATATGCAACTGATGTTTATTTAGGCGCTCGTACGAAATTTTTTAGTAAAGTAAATGCTGTTGATAAACGTGTCAATAACCGGTCGATTACTGACTTGTTTCTCAACCGTATTTTTCTTCATAAAATGAATATAAATTTTACTCTATAAGTTAGCCAAAAGCGCCGGATTGAAACGTTTTTTGCCCTCCTATAGTTAATAGGTTCACTCCCGGTGAACAAGACTGCCTATGTAAGCCATGATTCTTCATCACGACAAATAATGATATTTACATGATGATGCATGGCCAGTGGAGCAGTTTATCTTTACACCCCTTACCAATCTGATCCTTCTTACTGCACAGGATCATTGCTACTAGACACCCCTTTCTTCACCATAGAGCCCTCAATGTATTCTACCCTCTCCTTCCCAAAATCTAAAAACCCGGAGAAAAATATCCTTTCACATATTAAACTTTTCCATTTATTTATTTGACCTGAATATCTTTCTATTTGCATAAAAACGAGTTTAATAAAATAAATACTTTAACCTTCTCTTGTGAGTCCAGGTTAAGAACATCAACTCACAAGCAATAATTAATTTCTGAAGCGCAATTCAATTAAAAGGTCACCATCATCACTAAGAATAGCTAAGCATCAAAACTATAATTCACTCAAAGCTATATATTATAGGTTACATGATTCTGACTAATGATGATGACTTTGTTATTGAAACGTGTTTGAAAAATTAATTATTAATTGTGAGTTGCTATATATATATATATATATATATATATATATATATATATATATATATATATATATATATATATATATATATATTATAGACCTATATATAAAATTAGTTTTTGTAAATAGTTGAACAGTTTACATTCTGAATTTCTTAATTTAATTTTCTATACTTCAACATGTTTTATACTCTCGACTGGTTAGATTGTTCTCTAAAAAAAAACATTCAAAGATTTAATCTATATCACAAAAGAAGAAAAATACTTGGCAAGAAAATCTGGGCTAAATGTAGTAAAGGATTGAATATGGGTAAATATTTTGGGCTGAATCAATAACGTGGTTCTGTTGATTATTTTCCAAAATGCTTTTACATAAATTAGTCTTTATTCAATTCCTTCTATTAGTTCACACTCCCCTTATATATACCTTTTCAAATTTTCAATCGTTAATAAAATACTGTTTATTCATCCACTCAAGTTGAAATACTCGTACATTTTTTAAACTTGTAGTGGATGACACCAGCTGTTATTAATTTTTTTTCAAATATTAATTAAATTTAATGAATTAATTTTTAGTTCTATATGGGGGAAAAACTTCCACTAAAAGGGCAACGTATACAATATAGAATTTTCGTCTCGTTTGATTCAAACGATAACATATGATTTCATAAAACAGCTGATTTTATATTATAGGCTATGTGGTAGAACAGCTGTTACGCATAGGTTATGTTACTTTATTTATATTAATTGCAATTACTTAATAAAAAGTAACTAATATAAAAATTTTGTTCTTGACCTAGTGGGAATTTACTTTAAAATATTTTTTTTTAATATTATTTGCTGTTATATTTATGTAATTTTGTATAACATACTGAAATTTATGTATGTTTTTAAATTAGGTAGTATTTCCAAAATAAAACCTGACTAGAAATGAAACTACGGCCTCTTTCACTCAAGTTTTTATTCATTAAAATATTTTTGCTTCTGTTAATTTATAGTTAACTTTTATACAAAATTGTTTGATTTACTACACCCTCCGGAATGCATACATTCTGTACGGCTTGGTACAAAAAGGGCTAAACGTTTTCAATTAACAGGTTTTTATTTCGGTTCCGATATGTTCGCCGACCAAAACTCGTATTTTGGTGTCATTTTCGTAGCGGTTTTAAAATCAGCTGTTATTTATAGCCCATTAGTATCTGCGGTCGGCGCTGGTGCTGAACCCACCACCTCAGCGTTTACCGCGCCTGGATCTCTCATACACCATCGCAGCTGTAAAAAGAAGTGTATTTTTACTTTTATTACTAATAACTTATTTATAAGTGGTAATAAACGTATAAGTGCTTATAATATTTGTTATTTGCTATTAAAGTTGTTATATCGATTATGTTTCTATGTACAGTGTGTTGAGTTGATTAAACAGCTGATCCACTTCGTACTGACAAGTGATTATGTTTTGCCATTATTATTTCTAACATTTGTAAACTAACCTTACAGTTAAACGTAAAAATTGACAAGGACAACATTCTGTTTCTGTAATATCTGAAGACTTACTTACAATTTGGTTTACCTAATATAAACTATGATGCTCTTTATGCAAAGGCTAAAGTAATAAAGGTAAACATTCATTTGCTATTTTATTCTTTTACTTTATTTTGACCAGATATAATAAATAATTATAAAACGATCGAAGTTCATTTAAAGTTAATGAAATAAATGTTATAAAGTTGGATAGGTAGTGTGTTTAAAATTTTCGTTTTTATTCAAACATTCAGTTTATTAATTTTTTAGAAATAAATAAAACGTCTTCAACATAACTACAACGTTTTGTTTAAGCCATTAGTACTCCAGCCTGGTGAGACCTGAGAATTTCTATTAATTGGCACTTTTAAACTTTTATAAAAACGACTACACTAGTTTTGTTTATCATTATATCTTTTTGGAACTTTTAGGACTTATTACTTGAAATGTATACTTCATAAAACTACTATTATAGTTTTATTGATTTAATTATTTAATTAAATTTGTGTTGGCTGAGACTAAACTTGTTTTCAGGCTTGATAAGGGCAACAAATTAGTTGCCAAAATACTAAATAAATAAACTTTTGACTCGATATTCAACCGCCTTATCATTTATTCAATAGCTATCTTGAATTCTTGAATTTTATACTTCATTACGTTCGGTGAATCTTATTAATCACTTAAACAATAGTTTATGACTATCCGAACTTTAAATTTAGTAAATTTGTTAAAACTTACTGAGACAGAACGTTTTCGATCGCTATGTGCCGATCTTCATTAGTGTCTTCTACTTGGAGATGTTGGGTCAAGCGGTGACGGTTTTAAAGGTAGGTTTTCGATAATATCAAATAGTATGTATGATTTGTATTGTGTTTGTTCGTTTAATATGTTTGTATTTTGTATTTTTGTGTGTCTGTAAATTTCATATTGTTCTAGTGTGTTGAGATGGGGTCCTTTTTTGTTGATGTGTAGAGTTTCTAGATATGGTAAATGTCTGTGTATTTGTGTCCTGTATCTTTTATGTGATTGTAAAATGTTGAGTTGGTGTTCTGTTTGTGTTCCTCGATTCTTTGTTTAAAGCTGCGACCTGTTTGCCCAATGTAGAATTTGTTACATTCGTTGCAGTTCAGTTTGTATACGCCTGGTGTTTGTAGTTTATCTTTGTTGTTAGTGTTGTGTTGTATTTTGTATTGTAACTTGTTATTAGTTTTGTATGCTGCTTTGTATCCTATTTTTTGAAATTTGCGGGCTATTTTGTTTGTTGGTTTGTTTATGTATGGTAATGTGATGTATTTGTTTTCCCTGTCTGTAGTGTTAGTTTTAGTGGTTTTTTTTTGTATTTTGTACCATAGTTTGTCTATTATTGTGGTGTTGTATCCATTTGTGTATGCTAAACTGTGTATGATAAATTACAAGCACCAGGCGTATACAAACTGAACTGCGACGAATGTAACAAATTCTACATTGGACAAACAGGTCGCAGCTTTAAAAAAAGAGCCGAGGAACACAAACATAACACTAACTCAACATTTTACAATCACATAAAAGAAGCAGGAAACAAATACATAGATATTTACATAACCTAGAAATCCTACACATCAACAAAAAAGGATCACATCTCAACACACTAGAACAATATGAAATTTACAGACACACAAAAACACAAAGTACAAACATATTAAACGAACAAACACAATACAAATCACACATACTCTTTGATACTATCGAAAACCTACCTTTAAAACCGTCACCGCTTGACCCGACATCTCCAAGCAGAAGTCACTGATGAAGATCACCACATAGCGATCGAAAACGTTCTGTCTCAGTAAGGTTTAACAAATTTACTAAAATTAAAGTTCGGATAGTCATAAACTATTGTTTAAGTGATTAAAAAGTTATCTCTAATGCTTACATAAACATTAATGTAAATAAATCTGTCTATTTCACTTTAGTGTAAACCCCGACGCGACATTGTTTACATCAAATACAACCTCAAAACTTCATGCCGTAGTAACTTACTTTATTCGTATTTCCAAAAACGTTACCACTCCTAAAAGCACAATATTTATAGAACAAATATTGGTAATTCACCTAGTAACAATAATCGTCTCGGATAATGCTGCGTTACTGAAACTACTGGGGAGCTACACTGGATGGAACAGCGCTGCGACAGTAAGATGGAAATGCCCTGTCTAAGTATTCTAATGGGTTAAACCCTTAGTACATTCCGATCGCAAAGCAATAATATTCATAGGAAATTATTACAAATTTATTCTTCATTATATATTTTTGTAACATTGCTTTTAAATCGAAATGTACATAAGGGGTTAAATAAAAAGGTTAATTTGTGTTTAAGTGGTTTTAGTTATTTAAAATAAAAACTACGTCACAATTGCTTCAAATTGTTAATTTATTTGTAGTTCAAGTCCTTACACTCAAAAGAATTTTACTTAGAGCAAGAGCGCGCACTCGCAAAATTCATTCCTATATTTTTTATATTTAAAGTAATTTTGACATCGTCCAGGCTATGGTTTATAAAATGCGACTAAATAAAAGTTGCTAGATGTAATCATCTTGAATTCACTGATTAAACTAATTTTAAAAATACTCAACTAAGTATGAATACGTATTTGCTAACTTGCTGACGCGTTTCAAAACATTCGTTCCTTTTACATTCGTTTCTTTCAAGTAGAGGGTTAGCTTGGTAAAAGGAACGAATGTTTTGAAACGCGTCAGCAAGTAAGCAAATACGTATTCATACTTAGTTGAGCATTTTTAAAATTAGCTAGATTAAATGTTATTCAAATTAGAATTTTTCTTTTTCACGTAAATATTCCTTCTAAACAAGAAACAGGTGATCTCAATTGCCATAAAACACAAATATAGATTAAAATTTTCAAAATGTGTGAAAACGTAGGTTCAATGCAGTAACACATATATAACCTAAGCAAATTAAGTATTTATTTTATTAATATACACTTATAACTGTATAAAACAACTATGGCGTAATGTTTAACATAAATAAATGTAACCTCTATACCAGAGACTTTTTTCTTTTATTTAAAACCTTATGTACATTTCGATTGCAAAGCAATCATCCTCAGAGGATATTTACAATACAAATACCTATTTTTATTGTAAATTACCTCTGAGGATAATTGCTATGCAATCGAAATGTACATAAAGCTTTAAATAAAAGAAAAAAGTCATTTGTGGTATAGAAATTACATTTATTTATGTTAAATATACACTTACATTGAAGTATAGGCTTTTATTCGCAGTACCCGGTTTGCTTGGTCATGAAAAACACTGAAATAGAAAAATAGTTCAACAGGCATTATACTACGAGTATTTACGTTACGCACAATAGCAGACGCTACGGCAATTTATAAACTACATTTGATTTATTTACGTCAACAATGGAACACATGCTTAACTGTATAACCAAATATATATTAGCTAGATAGTTTGTAGCTATTATTTCATTACAGGTACATGATAACGCAGAATAGGTATGAGTAAAGACATATTTCTTCCAGGATTATGTTTGTAAAGTGTGGTTATGTTTTGAAGACAATCATTAGTGTAACCTTTTGAGCAGTATTTATAATGTGGTTTTAAATATCCCTTGCTTCTTGTTTAAAACCTTATGTTTGAGTAACATAAGTCAAATCATTGAAGTTAAATACCATTTGGTACTTTTTACCTTAAGGAAAGAAGTAGGCGATTTTTAATCTCAAGGACAAATTTGTAAAGGTGACATTGGATCTATAATATAAAGAGTATTATATTCAACCCTATAAGAGGATAATATATAATCTTTTAAGGGTGTGTTGAAACCAAACAAAAGGCTTTAATCTAAAGTATAAGAGTTTATTATAGAGAAATTTACAGATTTTGGATCTAAAATGTCGAAAAAAATTCGAGTTACAAGACAAAAGTTTTTCGGTCTGACAACTTCAGCGTATGCAAAGCAATCGCATAATGCTTCTTTAGAGGACGTCCATCTAGTGTGTGTTTATCGGCGTTGTGTGTTTTCCATTAGGTAGATTATGTGCCGGGGGTCGAGAGTATCGACCAATCAAAACACTTGTCCAGTGAACAAGATTTATATGGCAGAGAAATAATTTGAGCATTGATAAAAAGCTTGTATAAACAAAACGCGGACGGAAGGTTTGCATTGTTGTTAAAGCAAGGCGACAAACAAACACGCCTTGCTGGCTTTCAGTTAATGCGGCGATGCTTTTAGTTATTAAATCTGTTTCCGAAGCTGTCTCTCCTTCT
The DNA here is from genome assembly GCA_036971475.1 of Prosapia bicincta. Classification (NCBI taxonomy): domain Eukaryota; kingdom Metazoa; phylum Arthropoda; class Insecta; order Hemiptera; family Cercopidae; genus Prosapia; species Prosapia bicincta. The sequence continues at coordinate 392,359,935 of JBAIZL010000001.1, forward strand.
TCGATCATTATTTAATTTCTTTAATTTTTTGCACTTTTTTATAAGTAAGGGAATTACAGCGAAATAATTCAAAGTTTTGCATGTATGGCCGCTATAGAGCTTAGTTAATTAGATAATATTCAGATATATAATTGTGATTGGTTGCCTAAAGCTTGGTTAATTAGATTACATTCTGACATCGAAACCTGTTTTATTGCCTCAAAGAAAGGTTAATCACATATTATTGAGATACCTAAATCTGTTTTACTGCCTCAAAGCTTGGATAATCATATTAGATTCAGATGTTCAAACGTGTTTGATTTCCTCAAAGCTTGGATAATCAGATTATATTCAGATGTTCAAACGTGTTTGATTTCCTCAAAGCTTGGATAATCAGATTATATTCAGATGTTCAAATGTGTTTGATTACCTCAAAGCTCAGATAATCAGATTATATTCCGATGTTCAAACGGGTTTGATTACCTCAAAGCTTGGATAATCAGATTATATTCAGATGTTCAAACGTGTTTGATTACTTCAAAGCTTGAATAATCAGATTATACTCAGATGTTCAAACGTGTTTGATTACTTCAAAGCTTGAATAATCAGATTATATTCAGATGTTCAAACGTGTTTGATTACTTCAAAGCTTGAATAATCAGATTATATTCAGATGTTCAAACGTGTTTGATTACCTCAAAGCTTGAATAATCAGATTATACTCAGATGTTCAAACGTGTTTGATTACTTCAAAGCTTGGATAATCAGATTATATTCAGATGTTCAAACGTGTTTGATTACCTCAAAGCTTGAATAATCAGATTATATTCAGATGTTCAAACGTGTTTGATTACCTCAAAGCTTGAATAATCAGATTATATTCAGATGTTCAAACGTGTTTGATTACTTCAAAGCTTGAATAATCAGATTATACTCAGATGTTCAAACGTGTTTGATTACTTCAAAGCTTGAATAATCAGATTATATTCAGATGTTCAAACGTGTTTGATTACCTCAAAGCTTGAATAATCAGATTATACTCAGATGTTCAAACGTGTTTGATTACTTCAAAGCTTGGATAATCAGATTATATTCAGATGTTCAAACGTGTTTGATTACCTCAAAGCTTGAATAATCAGATTATATTCAGATGTTCAAACGTGTTTGATTACCTCAAAGCTTGGATAATCAGATTATATTCAGATGTTCAAACGTGTTTGATTACTTCAAAGCTTGAATAATCAGATTATACTCAGATGTTCAAACGTGTTTGATTACTTCAAAGCTTGAATAATCAGATTATATTCAGATGTTCAAACGTGTTTGATTACTTCAAAGCTTGAATAATCAGATTATATTCAGATGTTCAAACGTGTTTGATTACCTCAAAGCTTGAATAATCAGATTATACTCAGATGTTCAAACGTGTTTGATTACTTCAAAGCTTGGATAATCAGATTATATTCAGATGTTCAAACGTGTTTGATTACCTCAAAGCTTGAATAATCAGATTATATTCAGATGTTCAAACGTGTTTGATTACCTCAAAGCTTGAATAATCATATTAAATTCAGATATCTAATCGTGTTTGATCACCTTAAAGCTTGAATAATCAGATTATATTCAGATGTTCAAACGTGTTTGATTACTTCAAAGTTTGGATAATCAGATTATATTCAGACGTTCAAACGTGTTTAATTACCTCAAAGTTTGGATAATCAGATTATATTCGGATGTTCAAACGTGTTTAATTACCTCAAAGTTTGGATAATCAGATTATATTCAGATGTTCAAACGTGTTTAATTACCTCAACGTTTGGATAATCAGATTATATTCAGATGTTCAAACGTGTTTAATTACCTCAAAGTTTGGATAATCAGATTATATTCAGATGTTCAAACGGGTTTGATTACCTCAAAGCTTGGATAATCAGATTATATTCAGATGTTCAAACGTGTTTAATTACCTCAAAGTTTGGATAATCAGATTATATTCAGATGTTCAAACGTGTTTAATTACCTCAAAGTTTGGATAATCAGATTATATTCGGATGTTCAAACGTGTTTGATTGCCTTAACATATATTGCATAATAATATATATCATAATATATAATCATAATATATATTGCCCTAATCGATTGAAAAGATAATTTTGATATATACATATATAATTAATAAATTAAAAATATTTCGCAAATATCAATCATTTTATAAAACATAAACCTGTCTTTTATAACTATTGGTAAGTATTCTAATTACCATGGTTAATATTTCTAATGACGTATTATCAAATCAAAGCAATTATTTCTTTTTAAAAACAATTGTTAAACCTTACAAACGTATTTTATCGTAACCTTGAATTTTAAATTAACATATAAATACGTAATCAATAAATCTCTTCTAAAGCGAATAATTTATACAAAGTACAGGAAATTACATTTGCAAATTGCCATAATTATAACCTCTAAATGAAGATGAAAACAGCTGTTTTATGTAATTGTTGGGTGAGTTGTGAAAATCAGCTGATCGAAGAAACTGACCTTAGATCTTGTACAATTTCCTTCTGTCAGAAAGTACAATGTTGGTGCTATGAAAGTGTTTTACTTCAGACTCTAAAAGGAATATTAAGAGCCGAAACAAGCAAGAGTGTCTGGGATTTTAAGGGTTTACTTTGCCTGGCAAGAGTTTCATGGTTTTTAATTCGTATAGCTATAAGTCCTGACCAACGAGATTGGAAGTAAAAATACAAATGAAACTTATCTAGTTCAAAACTAACTTCACTTTTATTGTGTGATTATGATGGGTTTAGCGTGATAAAAAATGTAATTATGTTTTTCACACCTTTATTTTATTGTCGTCATAAACGTTAGTATTAAGTCTTTTTCAATTCGCCCTTTAATTTATAACTTTTCCCTTATACAACATAAGGCTTGACATTATTATATAAAACAGTATATTAACTGAATGTAATTGAAACTCTTATCTAAAGACCACCTTTAATGTTAAAAATAACGTCCTGAATATTAGTTGCATCGGGAAGGGTGGAACTGCGCAAGTGGTCAAGAAGTTGGTAAGCGGATTATTTCTGAGCCTCAGTGGTTATGGTCGAACTGCACAGGTAGACAATAGGTAAACTATACACTTTAGTGTAGGCCTACTAGTCGTCTTTCAGGCAACTCTGAGGGGTATTAGCTGACAGTTTAGGCTATTTAATATGACGAGAAGGAATTTGGTCGTACATTGTATATGTTACACTTTCGTTGAGAATTACTTTGGAAATTGCCTGCAACTATAACAACTCTATATTCGTTATTACGTAAAAAATATTTAACCAGCCTAAACTTACTAAATTTGTAACTATTAAATACAAGATAATTAATGTTTTCAATTTATATTTCAAGAAAATTTATTTATAATTAAATTAATTATAATTTTAAAGTTGTATTTGAATGTCCATTGGCAGCTTTTTTTTTATTGTAAGTTCTTTGTAAGTTATAACGTTTAGTTCTCACTTTAATTTTACTCTACATTCTTGGCATACGGTGCGTTTGTTTGTTCGACACTACCCTCGACTTAACCACCTGAACACTTCGATCAATTAGGGTAGTTCTCAACGATCTTGCGCAGTTCGACCGCACCGAGTTGCTTCGTAGATTTGAACTTTAAACGGCAAATTAAGATAATTATTTCGAATATTGCAACTAGTGAAATTAATTTTGTAAAACACCATCGCTGCAGACATATGGACACTATAGTTCACCGTCTTAAGAACTGTTGTATAAACCTTACAGTAGAACAAAATACGTAATGTGTTTCCCCATTCTATTGCCATTATCGGTAGTAATTGATTTTTACGTGCTATCATAATCAAAACCAAATAGTTCTAGTTTTTTATGCAAGTTTGTAATTTTATAAATAGAATATATTTTCAACACAATGCATTCCGTAAGATAATGTTAACAAGATTTGTTAACCTTTAGAATATATCAACACAGTTTATATAATAGATAACCACATATTGTTGTATTGAGGTGTTTTAATACTGTATTGGTTTACTTCTTGTTTCATTCAACTATTGATTAAACTAACAAAAATCGCGTCATTAGCTCAAGTTTGTGCTCTAATATAGAATGATTTTGAATTACTTAGGCACATGTCTTTCTGAAAAAGAATTTGTTGTCCACTTTATAAAACTGTTTACCAGCGAAGATAGTTTTTACCTTGCACTACGTTCATTGCACTACGTTCATTGCACTACGTTCATTGCACTACGTTTTCTAAATAATTATTTATGATCACAAAATCTTTACGAGAGGAGAAATAGGCAAACATATCAATTACTACCCGTGAACGCAGAGTACAACGATGTAATTTTGCTTGGATGTTACAATTGTCTCTTAGAGGTTAGTGGTCGAAATTGCAGGGCAAAACGTCCAGTTCAAGAACGTCAAATGCAGTTAACATAATTCTCTGATGATTCATTATAGACGACTGTTCCTTTTGTAACCTAATCTATCACGACAGTGCATTCATTAGCTATTGAGGGAACATGCATACAATGTCCTGCATTACTTCTTTCATTCTGGCTTTATCATATCACTGCCAGTTACATCAATACTTCGGGTTACCATCCTTCTGGAAGGATGACAGATTCGGTGAATCTTTTACCTTGAACTCCCGGTCTACCTACTGCTTTCTGCAGTGTCTGATCGATATTTTCTTTGGACGTTATCTCCTCTACTTCCCTTGTGTAGAGTACTACATCGCACAACTTACTTTTAAAGCCTACCTTTGCCTTGGACTCCTACCCTTCTTCATATGGATTCCAATTTGTCTGTTTCCCTTTAGAATGACCAGTAGCTGCTCATTTGCTCTCCTCACCTCTTCGATATTTTCTTCCACTTTCTCGATACAGAGTTACCGCCCTTGAACTTCTTGGCTATATCCTCAGAAGACACATCGTACTTTACTAATCAGAAGTGCCTCAGGCAGCATTCTTGTCCTTCGTTGCTTTATTAGATTCTCTTCTTTTTTCTCTTTACTTTTGTTCATCTCGATGACTTCTTCCCATTCCATATATTCGTCACGCTATTATACCTACTTCTGTCTGATTATACGGTTTCTCTCTTGGGTATTGTTCCTGACGCGGTCAACCTTTTCACATACCTCGAAGATATCTGTACTCTTCGCTGGTGTTTCACGTAATCCGCTACTCCTCAGGGGTAGCCCCTCATATCGCTAAGCTTAGAACCATAGGATGGAATCCTCTGGCTTTTCGATTCTCATACAAGAATCTTTTATTGCCCTTGCCATTCATCTGACATTACTTCTACCCTCAAGATTTAGAAGGACTTTACTTATGACATGTTGTGCTCATACGTTTGCTTTCCTTCCTTCTTGGCTACCATCATCGGATTTTTCACCATCGATCATCCCCTTTAGGTCAGGAATGAACCTTCTCCTCTAGCTTTACTTGGAGCTATCTGTGCGGCCAAGTGTGACGCAGGCCATGGTCTTATTACTTCTCTCAGTATCTGTGGAGACAGCAGCGTCCACCCGAGCACTAACTGGATCGGAATCGCTGTCAGGATACCCGGTATTGCAAGTACCTCTCTGGGGTATCTTGTTTTTATTACCGATCATCTCTTCATGCAAGTATTATTTTCTGGGTTCCTTCTCTTAACCGGTTTTAAATATCCGCCCGGAATATTTCTTGTTTCCGGAGCCTCCATTAATTTGGCGATCATCCCTCTATCCGCAACCGGTAATATATATACATGTGTGTGTGTGTGTGTGTGTGCGTGTGTGTGT
>JBAIZL010000001.1:392375725-392423225 GCA_036971475.1 Prosapia bicincta
ATCTATTGCTGGGAATTAATTTGTTAATGTTTCTTACTGTTAGGAATTAGTTTGTTAATATTACCTATTGCTAGGAATTACATTGTTAATATTATCTATTCTTAGTAATTACTTTTTTTTATACAGCCTACTGTTAGGAATTACCTTATTAATATTATCTATTGCTGGGAATTAATTTGTTAATGTTTCTTACTGTTAGGAATTAGTTTGTTAATATTACCTATTGCTAGGAATTACCTTGTACATATTACCTCTTGCTTGGAATTATCTTGTTAATATTACCTATTGCTTGGAATTAATTTGTTAATGTTATCTACTGTTAGGAATTACATTGTTAATATTATCTATTCTTAGTAATTACTTTTTTTTATACAGCCTACTGTTAGGAATTACCTTATTAATATTATCTATTGCTGGGAATTAATTTGTTAATGTTTCTTACTGTTAGGAATTAGTTTGTTAATATTACCTATTACTAGGAATTACCTTGTTAATATTATCTATTCTTAGTAATTACTTTTTTTTATACAGCCTACTGTTAGGAATTACCTTATTAATATTATCTATTGCTGGGAATTAATTTGTTAATGTTTCTTACTGTTAGGAATTAGTTTGTTAATATTACCTATTGCTAGGAATTACCTTGTACATATTACCTCTTGCTTGGAATTATCTTGTTAATATTACCTATTGCTTGGAATTAATTTGTTAATGTTATCTACTGTTAGGAATTACATTGTTAATATTATCTATTCTTAGTAATTACTTTTTTTATACAGCCTACTGTTAGGAATTACCTTATTAATATTATCTATTGCTGGGAATTAATTTGTTAATGTTATCTACTGTTAGGAATTACATTGTTAATATTATCTATTCTTAGTAATTACTTTTTTTATACAGCCTACTGTTAGGAATTACCTTATTAATATTATCTATTGCTGGGAATTAATTTGTTAATGTTTCTTACTGTTAGGAATTAGTTTGTTAATATTACCTATTACTAGGAATTACCTTGTTAATATTATCTATTCTTAGTAATTACTTTTTTTTATACAGCCTACTGTTAGGAATTACCTTATTAATATTATCTATTGCTGGGAATTAATTTGTTAATGTTTCTTACTGTTAGGAATTAGTTTGTTAATATTACCTATTGCTAGGAATTACCTTGTACATATTACCTCTTGCTTGGAATTATCTTGTTAATATTACCTATTGCTTGGAATTAATTTGTTAATGTTATCTACTGTTAGGAATTACATTGTTAATATTATCTATTCTTAGTAATTACTTTTTTTATACAGCCTACTGTTAGGAATTACCTTATTAATATTATCTATTGCTGGGAATTAATTTGTTAATGTTTCTTACTGTTAGGAATTAGTTTGTTAATATTACCTATTGCTAGGAATTACCTTGTACATATTACCTCTTGCTTGGAATTATCTTGTTAATATTACCTATTGCTTGGAATTAATTTGTTAATGTTATCTACTGTTAGGAATTACATTGTTAATATTATCTATTCTTAGTAATTACTTTTTTTATACAGCCTACTGTTAGGAATTACCTTATTAATATTATCTATTGCTGGGAATTAATTTGTTAATGTTTCTTACTGTTAGGAATTAGTTTGTTAATATTACCTATTGCTAGGAATTACATTGTTAATATTATCTATTCTTAGTAATTACTTTTTTTTATACAGCCTACTGTTAGGAATTACCTTATTAATATTATCTATTGCTGGGAATTAATTTGTTAATGTTTCTTACTGTTAGGAATTAGTTTGTTAATATTACCTATTGCTAGGAATTACATTGTTAATATTATCTATTCTTAGTAATTACTTTTTTTTATACAGCCTACTGTTAGGAATTACCTTATTAATATTACCTATTGCTGGGAATTAATTTGTTAATGTTTCTTACTGTTAGGAATTAGTTTGTTAATATTACCTATTGCTAGGAATTACCTTGTACATATTACCTCTTGCTTGGAATTATCTTGTTAATATTACCTATTGCTTGGAATTAATTTGTTAATGTTATCTACTGTTAGGAATTACATTGTTAATATTATCTATTCTTAGTAATTACTTTTTTTATACAGCCTACTGTTAGGAATTACCTTATTAATATTATCTATTGCTGGGAATTAATTTGTTAATGTTTCTTACTGTTAGGAATTAGTTTGTTAATATTACCTATTGCTAGGAATTACATTGTTAATATTATCTATTCTTAGTAATTACTTTTTTTTATACAGCCTACTGTTAGGAATTACCTTATTAATATTACCTATTGCTGGGAATTAATTTGTTAATGTTTCTTACTGTTAGGAATTAGTTTGTTAATATTACCTATTGCTAGGAATTACCTTGTACATATTACCTCTTGCTTGGAATTATCTTGTTAATATTACCTATTGCTTGGAATTAATTTGTTAATGTTATCTACTGTTAGGAATTACATTGTTAATATTATCTATTCTTAGTAATTACTTTTTTTATACAGCCTACTGTTAGGAATTACCTTATTAATATTATCTATTGCTGGGAATTAATTTGTTAATGTTTCTTACTGTTAGGAATTAGTTTGTTAATATTACCTATTGCTAGGAATTACATTGTTAATATTATCTATTCTTAGTAATTACTTTTTTTTATACAGCCTACTGTTAGGAATTACCTTATTAATATTATCTATTGCTGGGAATTAATTTGTTAATGTTTCTTACTGTTAGGAATTAGTTTGTTAATATTACCTATTACTAGGAATTACCTTGTTAATATTATCTATTCTTAGTAATTACTTTTTTTTATACAGCCTACTGTTAGGAATTACCTTATTAATATTATCTATTGCTGGGAATTAATTTGTTAATGTTTCTTACTGTTAGGAATTAGTTTGTTAATATTACCTATTGCTAGGAATTACCTTGTACATATTACCTCTTGCTTGGAATTATCTTGTTAATATTACCTATTGCTTGGAATTAATTTGTTAATGTTATCTACTGTTAGGAATTACATTGTTAATATTATCTATTCTTAGTAATTACTTTTTTTATACAGCCTACTGTTAGGAATTACCTTATTAATATTATCTATTGCTGGGAATTAATTTGTTAATGTTTCTTACTGTTAGGAATTAGTTTGTTAATATTACCTATTGCTAGGAATTACATTGTTAATATTATCTATTCTTAGTAATTACTTTTTTTTATACAGCCTACTGTTAGGAATTACCTTATTAATATTATCTATTGCTGGGAATTAATTTGTTAATGTTTCTTACTGTTAGGAATTAGTTTGTTAATATTACCTATTGCTAGGAATTACATTGTTAATATTATCTATTCTTAGTAATTACTTTTTTTTATACAGCCTACTGTTAGGAATTACCTTATTAATATTACCTATTGCTGGGAATTAATTTGTTAATGTTTCTTACTGTTAGGAATTAGTTTGTTAATATTACCTATTGCTAGGAATTACCTTGTACATATTACCTCTTGCTTGGAATTATCTTGTTAATATTACCTATTGCTTGGAATTAATTTGTTAATGTTATCTACTGTTAGGAATTACATTGTTAATATTATCTATTCTTAGTAATTACTTTTTTTATACAGCCTACTGTTAGGAATTACCTTATTAATATTATCTATTGCTGGGAATTAATTTGTTAATGTTTCTTACTGTTAGGAATTAGTTTGTTAATATTACCTATTGCTAGGAATTACATTGTTAATATTATCTATTCTTAGTAATTACTTTTTTTTATACAGCCTACTGTTAGGAATTACCTTATTAATATTATCTATTGCTGGGAATTAATTTGTTAATGTTTCTTACTGTTAGGAATTAGTTTGTTAATATTACCTATTGCTAGGAATTACCTTGTACATATTACCTCTTGCTTGGAATTATCTTGTTAATATTACCTATTGCTTGGAATTAATTTGTTAATGTTATCTACTGTTAGGAATTACATTGTTAATATTATCTATTCTTAGTAATTACTTTTTTTATACAGCCTACTGTTAGGAATTACCTTATTAATATTATCTATTGCTGGGAATTAATTTGTTAATGTTTCTTACTGTTAGGAATTAGTTTGTTAATATTACCTATTGCTAGGAATTACATTGTTAATATTATCTATTCTTAGTAATTACTTTTTTTTATACAGCCTACTGTTAGGAATTACCTTATTAATATTATCTATTGCTGGGAATTAATTTGTTAATGTTTCTTACTGTTAGGAATTAGTTTGTTAATATTACCTATTGCTAGGAATTACCTTATTAATATTATCTATTTCTGGGAATTAATTTGTTAATGTTTCTTACTGTTAGGAATTAGTTTGTTAATATTACCTATTGCTAGGAATTACCTTATTAATATTATCTATTGCTGGGAATTAATTTGTTAATGTTTCTTACTGTTAGGAATTAGTTTGTTAATATTACCTATTGCTAGGAATTACATTGTTAATATTATCTATTCTTAGTAATTACTTTTTTTTATACAGCCTACTGTTAGGAATTACCTTATTAATATTATCTATTGCTGGGAATTAATTTGTTAATGTTTCTTACTGTTAGGAATTAGTTTGTTAATATTACCTATTGCTAGGAATTACCTTATTAATATTATCTATTGCTGGGAATTAATTTGTTAATGTTTCTTACTGTTAGGAATTAGTTTGTTAATATTACCTATTGCTAGGAATTACATTGTTAATATTATCTATTCTTAGTAATTACTTTTTTTTATACAGCCTACTGTTAGGAATTACCTTATTAATATTATCTATTGCTGGGAATTAATTTGTTAATGTTTCTTACTGTTAGGAATTAGTTTGTTAATATTACCTATTGCTAGGAATTACCTTATTAATATTATCTATTGCTGGGAATTAATTTGTTAATGTTTCTTACTGTTAGGAATTAGTTTGTTAATATTACCTATTGCTAGGAATTACATTGTTAATATTATCTATTCTTAGTAATTACTTTTTTTTATACAGCCTACTGTTAGGAATTACCTTATTAATATTATCTATTGCTGGGAATTAATTTGTTAATGTTTCTTACTGTTAGGAATTAGTTTGTTAATATTACCTATTGCTAGGAATTACATTGTTAATATTATCTATTCTTAGTAATTACTTTTTTTTATACAGCCTACTGTTAGGAATTACCTTATTAATATTATCTATTGCTGGGAATTAATTTGTTAATGTTTCTTACTGTTAGGAATTAGTTTGTTAATATTACCTATTGCTAGGAATTACATTGTTAATATTATCTATTCTTAGTAATTACTTTTTTTTATACAGCCTACTGTTAGGAATTACCTTATTAATATTATCTATTGCTGGGAATTAATTTGTTAATGTTTCTTACTGTTAGGAATTAGTTTGTTAATATTACCTATTGCTAGGAATTACCTTGTACATATTACCTCTTGCTTGGAATTATCTTGTTAATATTACCTATTGCTTGGAATTAATTTGTTAATGTTATCTACTGTTAGGAATTACATTGTTAATATTATCTATTCTTAGTAATTACTTTTTTTATACAGCCTACTGTTAGGAATTACCTTATTAATATTATCTATTGCTGGGAATTAATTTGTTAATGTTTCTTACTGTTAGGAATTAGTTTGTTAATATTACCTATTGCTAGGAATTACATTGTTAATATTATCTATTCTTAGTAATTACTTTTTTTTATACAGCCTACTGTTAGGAATTACCTTATTAATATTATCTATTGCTGGGAATTAATTTGTTAATGTTTCTTACTGTTAGGAATTAGTTTGTTAATATTACCTATTGCTAGGAATTACCTTGTACATATTACCTCTTGCTTGGAATTATCTTGTTAATATTACCTATTGCTTGGAATTAATTTGTTAATGTTATCTACTGTTAGGAATTACCTTGTAAATTTTACCAGTTGCTGGGAATTATTTTTTTTTTGGTAATAAGTATTTCTTGGAATTACTTTAATAATATTACCTATTGCTGGGAATTAATTTGTTAATTTTACCAACTGTTAGGAATTAATTTGTTAATATTACCTACTGGTAGGAATTTATTTGTTAATATTACCTATTGTTTGAAATTACTTTGTTAATGTTATCTACTGTTAGGAATTACCTTGTAAATTTTACCAGTTGCTGGGAATTATTTTTTTTTGGTAATAAGTATTTCTTGGAATTACTTTAATAATATTACCTATTGCTGGGAATTAATTTGTTAATATTACCTACTGGTAGGAATTAATTTGTTAATATTACCTACTGTTAGGAATTTATTTGTTAATATTACCTACTGTTTGAAATTACTTTGTTAATATTACCTATGGCTAGGAATTACCTTGTAAATATTACGTCTTGCTGGGAATTACCTCGGTAATATTACATATTGTTAGGAATTACCTTCTTAGTATTATCTATTATTTAGGAGTTACTTTGTTAAAATTACATATTGCTGAGAATTACTTTGTTATATTACCTATTGTTTTAAATTACTTTCTTAATATTGCCTAATTCTGGGAATTACTTTGTTAATATTTTAAAACAGAAGCTAGTTTATCTTAATAACTGCTTCCACCGAAACTATCACATCTATAACATTATAACAACGCTATTAATAAAACCTAATTTAAATAAAATATAAACATCTTCCCCTTAGTGTTATAGTTAAATGTAATAGAATTTCAGCAACATTATGCGCAACCTTCACGGCTCCAAGACCTTAATACAATATGTATTCATGAGTTCGTAACAATAAATATTTATCAACAAGCGCCGTAGATGTCGCGTTCTCTTAATTTTAGGAAAATGTTTTCAATACGAGTTAAAAAAAAATCTTAGATTCGTAACGTAAGCGTCTTGTTGCATATCTGTTGATGATGTCATCGTAGTCCTCCTGCTTTTCTAATAAACTTTATATTTAAATTGCGGAACAAAATTTTATTTAAAGTCCTAATGTATTTATTATTTTAATTACATGTTTTTTCTATATAACAATATAATGATAATTATTAAGCATCATGTTATGAACGTAATAAAAGTTGTTTTCTCTGTTATATTGTAGTAAAACTGTTGTAAGCGTGATAAAAAGCACGCTCTTTGTTTAAAGTAGAGATTGCGTTTACCTAGAGAGAGTTGCATAGCGTGGTAGGGCCAGAATTACAAGTTATTTGTATCGAGAAAGGGACATTTTTGAAAATTGATATTTTGTAGAGATTATAGCTCGGCTGGCCAGGAGTTGGATGTCTACTTCCTATCTTTAAACATATTATGTTGTGTACGAGTTTATTAGTTTGTTTTGGTTTAGCCAACCCCCTTTCAGCCGTTCGATGCCCGACTCCTAGTAACGGCCATCGGGCTCCTTAGGGGAGCCGGAGAGACCTGGACAAGAGTTTACGTGTTCGCCGTAAATTCTGCCCTTTAAGCAGAAGGGGAAGTAGGGGTTTCCAATCTGCCGATCCGATGAATATGGTTCTGGAGGTAGCCAGTCAATAGGCGAGATATTGTAATCGCTTAGAAATGAAAGCCTTGGACGATAGAAGCTTTCATTTCTTACTTTTGGCCAGATCAGCCTTTTTAGTCTGAGATGGTCGTTGACAAGATTTTCAATGATGCTCTTTGCGAGATTGTAGAAATGTTGGGGCAGTAGGTTAATCGGTTTCTCCACCCCTTACCGTCAGTTTATCAGTCATTTAGGGTAATTTTTCAAATCAACTTGAACAAGGCCTTCTTCAGTTAAAGGGCACAGCCCACGCGAGCCAGTACCAGGGAATCAATTTTTTTTTTTATTTAGCTCTATCTATCTCCACCTGAAGTTCCTTATTACCTTACAAAAGGGATGTAAGAGTTGATAGTTCTTTACGACTCCATTAGAGAGCAGATAATCACGTTGCTAAAACGTTTTTAATACCAGAGATAGTATATCCTTTTTTTTAGTCCCACCTTAATCCCTTTCCTCTATTTAAAAAGAGTTGTGATGGTTGACACTCCTACTGACCCCAATACACACACGCGATCCACCCTATATCCTCTACCACAGGATATTACCTTCCCATTTTAATCCTATTTAAATTCATAATCCTCTCCTATCTTTGAAGGGAGAAATAGTCATACTGCCTGACCTCAACCTAAAAAGAAATAATATTTTTCCTAAACTGAAAAACTTAATATTATACAAAAAAATATTCCTGAAATTTCAAAATGCGACCGTTTCATCTTTCTACAAATTCTCTTGTTTTACTATCGAGAAAGCAATTTCATGTAAAACAATCTGAAGATTTGGAATTTCCTGAGCGACTTGTGCCGCCATCTATCCACCGATAACATGATACTTTTATTGGCCCGGTGATTGCATTTTGCAGCCTCTGAAAAACGAACCTTAGCTTTTAAAAAACAAGATTCCCGTCTTGATCCCTTTTTGATGAAAAGTAAACACCACATACAGTTGAGCCCCTTAGCGCCGCGCCGTGCGGGAAATTATCGCAGTCACTCTTCAACCCGACTTTTACCTCCAGTATGTGGAAATTGTCACTTATCCTGAAACTTGACTGCCTATGCAACATGTTTAATGCTATCTGCCGCTGTACAATTTGTTTATAATATTAAAGAGACAAGTTATATTCATTCCAATTAAATAAAATTACAAATTATTGTTTCAAACTAATAAATGATCAGTAGAAAAATTAAAAATTGAATAAAAAAACACCCTGTTAAAAATATTTTTTCCCCGAACGTGTTTCAATGAAAAATTCGTCATCATCAGTGAGTAAAGATATACATCTAAACTAAAAGTAAAATTTTATGTGGAATGAAACCAAGAATTCTTCAATGGCGATAACAATCATTTGATTGACACTGTTAAGGTTTGTGGTGTGTAAATGTAATGTATAACTGGATCCAGCTGAGATCAAGCTGTAGCAAATTGATATTAGAGACAGAGATAATCAAACAGTTTCTTGCGTGGTATTTTTTCATATTTTTAAAGATTGAAATGTTTTAAAGAATTTATCAATTTGTGTACCTTTAACCAATTAGTGTTTAATACTTCGTTTGTCAGGGCTTTGCATTTATTCTAATCCTGGTTCTTACAGGAAAACAAGTAACTATCGAGATATCGCAAATGAAAATGTATGAATAATGTATTTTTTTTTAACACGTCCCATAAATAATAAATCCAATTAAAAATTACATTATTATAATAGCTGTGTAATTTATATTTTGCAGGAAATAAATTTTGTTTTCAAATTAACGTCATTTCAAAACTGTAACTGTAAATAAACAGAGAAAACAGAAAAACATTCTTAAATAGTATTTCCTCACTTTATGAAAGTCATGATCCAGCAAAGTAGGTTCCTTAAATAGTTGCCACTCTCTAATAGATGGGGCGTTACACGTAATACGAAGTAGTATCTATTTGACTTCGTGAAGTCATTATATCAGAATGTGAAGTCGTTCTGCTCACATTTTCTTTATTATTGGCTAAATGTTTACGAGTAAAACTTTTTAAACTCAAAATTCATCCATTTATTTCATCAGAATCTTTCAGGCATCCCCAATTCGTACAATTGTAATTTTAAAATTTAAAATTTATTTTCTTTCCGTTATAAATTACATTTTTATATATGATTTACTCACTGAAGATGACTATTTTGACTCTGACTCACTTCTGAACTGAAAATTTATAGTGAGTTAGCTTTAGGAATGTTATTAACCTTCATCGCAAGCAGAGCTCTAGGCTTATTTATAAATTTGTTGCTCCCAACTTAAAATTTGCCATGGTTTTTTTAAAGTTTGAACATAAATTGTTTGTGCTTAAAGGAACTCGCGCTTCAATAGAGATCGGTATGTAATAGATTAGGGACAATATCCACAGAACCTAATAGTGTATCCTAGATGCAATGACAGATGGAATTCAAAAATATAAGTGCATGTAAATGAATAAAATATAAGTGAGTTGAGGTGTACATATTCAGCTGAGAGGAATGTACAGAGAAAACTCCGGATCTTCATAAAAATTCTTAAAAATATAAATCAGGTTCCAGCAAGAATGGTGACTAACAATGAAGGATTATTTTGACTAAATAATATAGTAAGGCATGAAGCTTAGATAACACTAGAGAGGTAAGAGTTAGACCACCTCTTCACTCAGTTTGATTCAGACGTTTATTTCAGGCCAACGGTCTTGCCTACAGGATGTTATAAATTACCTTCTAAGTAGGCCTACTTGGTGGTCTTTATACTTTCCTTAGTCTATTTCTATCTACACTCCCTTATCCTCCTCTTACAAGGAGGTATAAAACATATATACTTCTTAATGACCTCGATATAAAGTGGGTTTACATCATTTTAGCACCCCATTCTATGTGGTCATAATCTTCCTTCTAAGTAGGCCTACTTGGTGGTCTTTATACTTTCCTTAGTATATTTCTATCTACACTCCCTCATCCTCCTCTTAAAAGGAGGTATAAAACATATATACTTCTTAATGACCTCGATATAAAGTGGGTTTACATCATTTTAGCACCCCATTCTATGTGGTCATAATCTTCCTTCTAAGTAGGCCTACTTGGTGGTCTTTATACTTTCCTTAGTCTATTTCTATCTACACTCCCTTATCCTCCTCTTAAAATGAGGTATAAAACATATATACTTCTTAATGACCTCGATATAAAGTGGGTTTACATCATTTTAGCACCCCATTCTATTTGGTCATAATCTTCCTTCTAAGTAGGCCTACTTGGTGGTCTTTACACTTTCCTTAGTCTATTTCTATCTACACTCCCTCATCCTCCTCTTAAAAGGAGGTATAAAACATATATACTTCTTAATGACCTCGATATAAAGTGGGTTTACATCATTTTAGCACCCCATTCTATGTGGTCATAATCTTCCTTCTAAGTAGGCCTACTTGGTGGTCTTTATACTTTCCTTAGTCTATTTCTATCTACACTCCCTCATCCTCCTCTTAAAAGGAGGTATAAAACATATATACTTCTTAATGACCTCGATATAAAGTGGGTTTACATCATTTTAGCACCCCATTCTATGTGGTCATAATCTTCCTTCTAAGTAGGCCTACTTGGTGGTCTTTATACTTTCCTTAGTCTAGTTCTATCTACCCTTCCTTACCCTCCTCTTACAACGAGATATAAAACATATATACTTCTTCATGACTTCGGTACAAAGTAGGTTTGCAGCATTTTAGCACCCCATTCCATGTGGTCATAATCTTCCTTCTAAGTAGGCCTACTTGGTGGTCTTTATACTTAACTTAGTCTAGTTCTATCTACCCTCCCTTACCCTCCTCTTACAAGGAGATATAAAACATATATACTTCTTAATGACCTCGGTATAAAGTGGGTTTACATCATTTTAGCACCCCATTCTATGTGGTCATAATCTTCCTTCTAAGTAGGCCTACTTGGTGGTCTTTATACTTTCCTTAGTCTAGTTCTATCTACCTTACCTTATCCTCTTCTTACAATGGTGTATAAAACATATATACTTCATAATGACCTCGATATAAAGTGGGTTTACATCATTTTAGCACCCCATTCTATGTGGTCATAATCTTCCTTCTAAGTAGGCCTACTTGGTGGTCTTTATACTTTCCTTAGTCTATTTCTATCTACACTCCCTTATCCTCCTCTTAAAAGGAGGTATAAAACATATATACTTCTTAATGACCTCGATATAAAGTGGGTTTACATCATTTTAGCACCCCATTCAATGTGGTCATAATCTTCCTTCTAAGTAGGCCTACTTGGTGGTCTTTATAATTAACTTAGTCTAGTTCTATCTACCCTCCCTTATCCTCCTCTTACAAGGAGATATAAAACATATATACTTCTTAATGACCTCGATATAAAGTGGGTTTACATCATTTTATCACCCCATTCCATGTGGTCATAATCTTCCTTCTAAGTAATCCTACTTGGACTTTCCTTAGTCTAGTTCTATCTACCTTACCTTATCCTCTTCTTACAATGGTGTATAAAACATATATACTTCTTAATGACCTCGATATAAAGTGGGTTTACATCATTTTAGCACCCCATTCTATGTGGTCATAATCTTCCTTCTAAGTAGGCCTACTTGGTGGTCTTTATACTTTCCTTATTCTATTTCTATCTACACTCCCTTATCCTCCTCTTAAAAGGAGGTATAAAACATATATACTTCTTAATGACCTCGATATAAAGTGGGTTTACATCATTTTAGCACCCCATTCTATGTGGTCATAATCTGCCTTCTAAGTAGGCCTACTTGGTGGTCTTTATACTTTCCTTAGTCTATTTCTATCTACACTCCCTCATCCTCCTCTTAAAAGGAGGTATAAAACATATATACTTCTTAATGACCTCGATATAAAGTGGGTTTACATCATTTTAGCACCCCATTCTATGTGGTCATAATCTTCCTTCTAAGTAGGCCTACTTGGTGGTCTTTATACTTTCCTTAGTCTATTTCTATCTACACTCCCTTATCCTCCTCTTAAAATGAGGTATAAAACATATATACTTCTTAATGACCTCGATATAAAGTGGGTTTACATCATTTTAGCACCCCATTCTATTTGGTCATAATCTTCCTTCTAAGTAGGCCTACTTGGTGGTCTTTATACTTTCCTTAGTATATTTCTATCTACACTCCCTTATCCTCGTCTTAAAAGGAGGTATAAAACATATATACTTCTTAATGACCTCGATATAAAGTGGGTTTACATCATTTTAGCACCCCATTCTATGTGGTCATAATCTTCCTTCTAAGTAGGCCTACTTGGTGGTCTTTATACTTTCCTTAGTCTATTTCTATCTACACTCCTTCATCCTCCTCTTAAAAGGAGGTATAAAACATATATACTTTTTAATGACCTCGATATAAAGTGGGTTTATATCATTTTAGCACCCCATTCTATGTGGTCATAATCTTCCTTCTAAGTAGGCCTACTTGGTGGTCTTTATACTTTCCTTAGACTAGTTCTATCTACCTTACCTTATCCTCCTCTTACAATGGTGTATAAAACATATATACTTCTTAATGACCTCGATATAAAGTGGGTTTACATCATTTTAGCACCCCATTCTATGTGGTCATAATCTTCCTTCTAAGTAGGCCTACTTGGTGGTCTTTATACTTTCCTTAGTCTAGTTCTATCTACCCTCCCTTATCCTCCTCTTACAATGGTGTATAAAACATATATACTTCTTAATGACCTAGATATAAAGTAGGTTTACATCATTTTAGCACCCCATTCTATGTGATCATAATCTTCCTTCTAAGTAGGCCTACTTGGTGGTCTTTATACTTTCCTTAGTCTAGTTCTATCTACCCTTCCTTACCCTCCTCTTACAACGAGATATAAAACATATATACTTCTTCATGACTTCGGTACAAAGTAGGTTTGCAGCATTTTAGCACCCCATTCCATGTGGTCATAATCTTCCTTCTAAGTAGGCCTACTTGGTGGTCTTTATACTTAACTTAGTCTAGTTCTATCTACCCTCCCTTACCCTCCTCTTACAAGGAGATATAAAACATATATACTTCTGAATGACCTCGGTATAAAGTGGGTTTACATCATTTTAGCACCCCATTCCATGTGGTCATATTCTTCCTACTAAGTAGGCCTACTTGGTGATCTTTATACTTTCCTTAGTCTATTTCTATCTACATTCCCTTATCCTCCTCTTAAAAGGAGGTATAAATCATATATACTTCTTAATGACCTCGATATAAAGTGGGTTTACAACATTTTAGCACCCCATTCTATGTGGTCATAATCTTCCTTCTAAGTAGGCCTACTTGGTGGTCTTTATACTTTCCTTAGTTTAGTTCTATCTACCTTACCTTATCCTCTTCTTACAATGGTGTATAAAACATATATACTTCATAATGACCTCGATATAAAGTGGGTTTACATCATTTTAGCACCCCATTCTATGTGGTCATAATCTTCCTTCTAAGTAGGCCTACTTGGTGGTCTTTATACTTTCCTTAGTCTATTTCTATCTACACTCCCTTATCCTCCTCTTAAAAGGAGGTATAAAACATATATACTTCTTAATGACCTCGATATAAAGTGGGTTTACATCATTTTAGCACCCCATTCAATGTGGTCATAATCTTCCTTCTAAGTAGGCCTACTTGGTGGTCTTTATACTTAACTTAGTCTAGTTCTATCTACCCTCCCTTATCCTCCTCTTACAAGGAGATATAAAACATATATACTTCTTAATGACCTCGATATAAAGTGGGTTTACATCATTTTATCACCCCATTCCATGTGGTCATAATCTTCCTTCTAAGTAATCCTACTTGGTGGTCTTTATACTTTCCTTAGTCTAGTTCTATCTACACTCCCTTATCCTCCTCTTAAAATGAGGTATAAAACATATATACTTCTTAATGACCTCGATATAAAGTGGGTTTACATCATTTTAGCACCCCATTCTATTTGGTCATAATCTTCCTTCTAAGTAGGCCTACTTGGTGGTCTTTATACTTTCCTTAGTATATTTCTATCTACACTCCCTTATCCTCCTCTTACAAGGAGATATAAAACATATATACTTCTTAATGACCTCGGTATAAAGTGGGTTTACATCATTTTAGCACCCCATTCCATGTGGTCATATTCTTCCTACTAAGTAGGCCTACTTGGTGGTCTTTCTACTTTCCTTAGTCTATTTCTATCTACATTTCCTTATCCTCCTCTTAAAAGGAGGTATAAAACATATATACTTCTTAATGACCTCGATATAAAGTGGGTTTACATCATTTTAGCACCCCATTCTATGTGGTCATAATCTTCCTTCTAAGTAGGCCTACTTGGTGGTCTTTATACTTTCCTTAGTCTAGTTCTATCTACCTTACCTTATCCTCCTCTTACAATGGTGTATAAAACATATATACTTCTTAATGACCTCGATATAAAGTGGGTTTACATCATTTTAGCACCCCATTCTATGTGGTCATAATCTTCCTTCTAAGTAGGCCTACTTGGTGGTCTTTATACTTTCCTTGGTCTATTTCTATCTACACTCCCTTATCCTCCTCTTAAAAGGAGGTATAAAACATATATACTTCTTAATGACCTCGATATAAAGTGGGTTTACATCATTTTAGCTCCCCATTCTATGTGGTCATAATCTTCCTTCTAAGTAGGCCTACTTGGTGGTCTTTATACTTAACTTAGTCTAGTTCTATCTACCCTCCCTTATCCTCCTCTTACAAGGAGATATAAAACATATATACTTCTTAATGACCTCGATATAAAGTGGGTTTACATCATTTTATCACCCCATTCTATGTGGTCATAATCTTCCTTCTAAGTAATCCTACTTGGTGGTCTTTATACTTTCCTTAGTCTATTTCTATCTACACTCCCTTATCCTCCTCTTAAAAGGAGGTATAAAACATATATACTTCTTAATGACCTCGATATAAAGTGGGTTTACATCATTTTAGCACCCCATTCTATTTGGTCATAATCTTCCTTCTAAGTAGGCCTACTTTGTGGTCTTTATACTTTCCTTAGTCTAGTTCTATCTACCTTACCTTATCCTCTTCTTACAATGGTGTATAAAACATATATACTTCTTAATGACCTCGATATAAATTGGGTTTACATCATTTTAGCACCCCATTCTATGTGGTCATAATCTTCCTTCTAAGTAGGCCTACTTGGTGGTCTTTATACTTTCCTTAGTCTATTTCTATCTACACTCCATTATCCTCCTCTTAAAATGAGGTATAAAACATATATACCTCTTAATGACCTCGATATAAAGTGGGTTTACATCATTTTAGCACCCCATTCTATGTGGTCATAATCTTCCTTCTAAGTAGGCCTACTTGGTGGTCTTTATACTTTCCTTAGTATATTTCTATCTACACTCCCTTATCCTCTTCTTAAAAGGAGGTATAAAACATATATACTTCTTAATGACCTCGATATAAAGTGGGTTTATATCATTTTAGCACCCCATTCTATGTGGTCATAATCTTCCTTCTAAGTAGGCCTACTTGGTGGTCTTTATACTTTCCTTAGTCTATTTCTATCTACACTCCCTCATCCTCCTCTTAAAAGGAGGTATAAAACATATATACTTCTTAATGACCTCGATATAAAGTGGGTTTACATCATTTTAGCACCCCATTCTATGTGGTCATAATCTTCCTTCTAAGTAGGCCTACTTGGTGGTCTTTATACTTTCCTTAGTCTATTTCTATCTACACTCCATTATCCTCCTCTTAAAATGAGGTATAAAACATATATACTTCTTAATGACCTCGATATAAAGTGGGTTTACATCATTTTAGCACCCCATTCTATGTGGTCATAATCTTCCTTCTAAGTAGGCCTACTTGGTGGTCTTTATACTTTCCTTAGTATATTTCTATCTACACTCCCTTATCCTCCTCTTAAAAGGAGGTATAAAACATATATACTTCTTAATGACCTCGATATAAAGTGGGTTTACATCATTTTAGCACCCCATTCTATGTGGTCATAATCTTCCTTCTAAGTAGGCCTACTTGGTGGTCTTTATACTTTCCTTAGTCTATTTCTATCTACACTCCCTCATCCTCCTCTTAAAAGGAGGTATAAAACATATATACTTCTTAATGACCTCGATATAAAGTGGGTTTACATCATTTTAGCACCCCATTCTATGTGGTCATATACTTCCTTCTAAGTAGGCCTACTTGGTGGTCTTTATACTTTCCTTAGACTAGTTCTATCTACCTTACCTTATCCTCCTCTTACAATGGTGTATAAAACATATATACTTCTTAATGACCTCGATATAAAGTACGTTTACATCATTTTAGCACCCCATTCTATGTGATCATAATCTTCCTTCTAAGTAGGCCTACTTGGTGGTCTTTATACTTTCCTTAGTCTAGTTCTATCTACCCTCCCTTACCCTCCTCTTACAAGGAGATATAAAACATATATACTTCTTCATGACTTCGGTACAAAGTAGGTTTGCAGCATTTTAGCACCCCATTCCATGTGGTCATAATCTTCCTTCTAAGTAGGCCTACTTGGTGGTCTTTATACTTAACTTAGTCTAGTTCTATCTACCCTCCCTTACCCTCCTCTTACAAGGAGATATAAAACTTATATACTTCTTAATGACCTCGGTATAAAGTGGGTTTACATCATTTTAGCACCCCATTCCATGTGGTCATATTCTTCCTACTAAGTAGGCCTACTTGGTGGTCTTTATACTTTCCTTAGTCTATTTCTATCTACATTCCCTTATCCTCCTCTTAAAAGGAGGTATAAAACATATATACTTCTTAATGACCTCGATATAAAGTGGGTTTACATCATTTTAGCACCCCATTCTATGTGGTCATAATCTTCCTTCTAAGTAGGCCTACTTGGTGGTCTTTATACTTTCCTTAGTCTATTTCTATCTACACTCCCTTATCCTCCTCTTAAAAGGAGGTATAAAACATATATACTTCTTAATGACCTCGATATAAAGTGGGTTTACATCATTTTAGCACCCCATTCTATGTGGTCATAATCTTCCTTCTAAGTAGGCCTACTTGGTGGTCTTTATACTTAACTTAGTCTAGTTCTATCTACCCTCCCTTATCCTCCTCTTACAAGGAGATATAAAACATATATACTTCTTAATGACCTCGATATAAAGTGGGTTTACATCATTTTAGCACCCCATTCCATGTGGTCATAATCTTCCTTCTAAGTAGGCCTACTTGGTGGTCTTTATACTTTCCTTAGTCTATTTCTATCTACCTTACCTTATCCTCTTCTTACAAGGGTGTATAAAACATATATACTTCTTAATGACCTCGATATAAAGTGGGTTTACATCATTTTAGCACCCCATTCTATGTGGTCATAATCTTCCTTCTAAGTAGGCCTACTTGGTGGTCTTTATACTTTCCTTAGTCTATTTCTATCTACACTCCCTTATCCTCCTCTTAAAATGAGGTATAAAACATATATACTTCTTAATGACCTCGATATAAAGTGGGTTTACATCATTTTAGCACCCCATTCTATTTGGTCATAATCTTCCTTCTAAGTAGGCCTACTTGGTGGTCTTTATACTTTCCTTAGTCTATTTCTATCTACACTCCCTTATCCTTCTCTTAAAAGGAGGTATAAAACATATATACTTCTTAATGACCTCGATATAAAGTGGGTTTACATCATTTTAGCACCCCATTCTATGTGGTCATAATCTTCCTTCTAAGTAGGCCTACTTGGTGGTCTTTATACTTTC
Organism: Prosapia bicincta; assembly: GCA_036971475.1. Classification (NCBI taxonomy): domain Eukaryota; kingdom Metazoa; phylum Arthropoda; class Insecta; order Hemiptera; family Cercopidae; genus Prosapia; species Prosapia bicincta. The sequence goes on from JBAIZL010000001.1 coordinate 392,394,053, forward strand.
CTTAGTCTATTTCTATCTACACTCCCTCATCCTCCTCTTAAAAGGAGGTATAAAACATATATACTTCTTAATGACCTCGATATAAAGTGGGTTTACATCATTTTAGCACCCCATTCTATGTGGTCATAATCTTCCTTCTAAGTAGGCCTACTTGGTGGTCTTTATACTTTCCTTAGTCTAGTTCTATCTACCCTCCCTTATCCTCCTCTTACAAGGAGATATAAAACATATATACTTCTTAATGACCTCGATATAAAGTTTGTTTACATCATTTTAGCACCCCATTCCATGTGGTCATATTCTTCCTACTAAGTAGGCCTACTTGGTGGTCTTTATACTTTCCTTAGTCTATTTCTATCTACATTCCCTTATCCTCCTCTTAAAAGGAGGTATAAAACATATATACTTCTTAATGACCTCGATATAAAGTGGGTTTACATCATTTTAGCACCCCATTCTATGTGGTCATAATCTTCCTTCTAAGTAGGCCTACTTGGTGGTCTTTATACTTTCCTTAGTCTATTTCTATCTACACTCCCTTATCCTCCTCTTAAAAGGAGGTATAAAACATATATACTTCTTAATGACCTCGATATAAAGTGGGTTTACATCATTTTAGCACCCCATTCTATGTGGTCATAATCTTCCTTCTAAGTAGGCCTACTTGGTGGTCTTTATACTTAACTTAGTCTAGTTCTATCTACCCTCCCTTATCCTCCTCTTACAAGGAGATATAAAACATATATACTTCTTAATGACCTCGATATAAAGTGGGTTTACATCATTTTAGCACCCCATTCTATGTGGTCATAATCTTCCTTCTAAGTAGGCCTACTTGGTGGTCTTTATACTTTCCTTAGTCTAGTTCTATCTACACTCCCTTATCCTCCTCTTACAAGGAGGTATAAAACATATATACTTCTTAATGACCTCGATATAAAGTGGGTTTACATCATTTTAGCACCCCATTCTATGTGGTCATAATCTTCCTTCTAAGTAGGCCTACTTGGTGGTCTTTATACTTAACTTAGTCTAGTTCTATCTACCCTCCCTTATCCTCTTCTTACAAGGGTGTATAAAACATATATACTTCTTAATGACCTCGATATAAAGTGGGTTTACATCATTTTAGCACCCCATTCTATGTGGTCATAATCTTCCTTCTAAGTAGGCCTACTTGGTGGTCTTTATACTTTCCTTAGTCTATTTCTATCTACACTCCCTTATCCTCCTCTTAAAATGAGGTATAAAACATATATACTTCTTAATGACCTCGATATAAAGTGGGTTTACATCATTTTAGCACCCCATTCTATTTGGTCATAATCTTCCTTCTAAGTAGGCCTACTTGGTGGTCTTTATACTTTCCTTAGTCTATTTCTATCTACACTCCCTTATCCTTCTCTTAAAAGGAGGTATAAAACATATATACTTCTTAATGACCTCGATATAAAGTGGGTTTACATCATTTTAGCACCCCATTCTATGTGGTCATAATCTTCCTTCTAAGTAGGCCTACTTGGTGGTCTTTATACTTTCCTTAGTCTATTTCTATCTACACTCCCTCATCCTCCTCTTAAAAGGAGGTATAAAACATATATACTTCTTAATGACCTCGATATAAAGTGGGTTTACATCATTTTAGCACCCCATTCTATGTGGTCATAATCTTCCTTCTAAGTAGGCCTACTTGGTGGTCTTTATACTTTCCTTAGTCTAGTTCTATCTACCCTCCCTTATCCTCCTCTTACAATGGTGTATAAAACATATATACTTCTTAATGACCTCGATATAAAGTAGGTTTACATCATTTTAGCACCCCATTCTATGTGATCATAATCTTCCTTCTAAGTAGGCCTACTTGGTGGTCTTTATACTTTCCTTAGTCTAGTTCTATCTACCCTCCCTTACCCTCCTCTTACAAGGAGATATAAAACATATATACTTCTTCATGACTTCGGTACAAAGTAAGTTTGCTGCATTTTAGCACCCCATTCCATGTGGTCATAATCTTCCTTCTAAGTAGGCCTACTTGGTGGTCTTTATACTTTCCTTAGTCTAGTTCTATCTACATTCCCTTATCCTCCTCTTAAAAGGAGGTATAAAACATATATACTTCTTAATGACCTCGATATAAAGTGGGTTTACATCATTTTAGCACCCCATTCTATGTGGTCATAATCTTCCTTCTAAGTAGGCCTACTTGGTGGTCTTTATACTTTCCTTAGTCTAGTTCTATCTACCTTGCCTTATCCTCTTCTTACAATGGTGTATAAAACATATATACTTCTTAATGACCTCGATATAAAGTGGGTTTACATCATTTTAGCACCCAATTCTATGTGGTCATAATCTTCCTTCTAAGTAGGCCTACTTGTTGGTGTTTAGACGTTCCTTAGTCTAGTTCTATCTATTCTCTCTTATCCTCTTCTTACAAGGAGGTATAAAACATATATACTTCTTAATGACCTCGATATAAAGTAGGTTTACGTCATTTTAGCACTTCATTCCCTGTGGTCATAATCTTCCTTCTAAGTAGGCTTACTTGGTGGTCTTTATACTTTCCTTAGTCTAGTTCTATCTACACTCCCTTATCCTCCTCTTACAAGGGTGTATAAAACATATATACTTCTTAATGACCTCGATATAAAGTGGGTTTACATCATTTTAGCACCCCATTCTATGTGGTCATAATCTACCTTCTAAGTAGGCCTACTTGGTGGTCTTTATACTTTCCTTAGTCTAGTTCTATCTACACTCCCTTATCCTCCTCTTAAAATGAGGTATCAAACATATATACTTCTTAATGACCTCGATATAAAGTGGGTTTACATCATTTTAGCACCCCATTCTATTTGGTCATAATCTTCCTTCTAAGTAGGCCTACTTGGTGGTCTTTATACTTTCCTTAGTCTAGTTCTATCTACACTCCCTTATCCTTCTCTTACAAGGAGGTATAAAACATATATACTTCTTAATGACCTCGATATAAAGTGGGTTTACATCATTTTAGCACCCCATTCTATGTGGTCATAATCTTCCTTCTAAGTAGGCCTACTTGGTGGTCTTTATACTTTCCTTAGTCTAGTTCTATCTACACTCCCTCATCCTCCTCTTAAAAGGAGGTATAAAACATATATACTTCTTAATGACCTCGATATAAAGTGGGTTTACATCATTTTAGCACCCCATTCTATGTGGTCATAATCTTCCTTCTAAGTAGGCCTACTTGGTGGTCTTTATACTTTCCTTAGTCTAGTTCTATCTACCCTCCCTTATCCTCCTCTTACAATGGTGTATAAAACATATATACTTCTTAATGACCTCGATATAAAGTAGGTTTACATCATTTTAGCACCCCATTCTATGTGATCATAATCTTCCTTCTAAGTAGGCCTACTTGGTGGTCTTTATACTTTCCTTAGTCTAGTTCTATCTACCCTCCCTTACCCTCCTCTTACAAGGAGATATAAAACATATATACTTCTTCATGACTTCGGTACAAAGTGAGTTTGCTGCATTTTAGCACCCCATTCCATGTGGTCATAATCTTCCTTCTAAGTAGGCCTACTTGGTGGTCTTTATACTTTCCTTAGTCTATTTCTATCTACATTCCCTTATCCTCCTCTTACAAGGAGGTATAAAACATATATACTTCTTAATGACCTCGATATAAAGTGGGTTTACATCATTTTAGCACCCCATTCTATGTGGTCATAATCTTCCTTCTAAGTAGGCCTACTTGGTGGTCTTTATACTTTCCTTAGTCTAGTTCTATCTACCTTACCTTATCCTCTTCTTACAATGGTGTATAAAACATATATACTTCTTAATGACCTCGATATAAAGTGGGTTTACATCATTTTAGCACCCAATTCTATGTGGTCATAATCTTCCTTCTAAGTAGGCCTACTTGTTGGTGTTTAGACGTTCCTTAGTCTAGTTCTATCTATTCTCTCTTATCCTCTTCTTACAAGGAGGTATAAAACATATATACTTCTTAATGACCTCGATATAAAGTAGGTTTACGTCATTTTAGCACCTCATTCCCTGTGGTCATAATCTTCCTTCTAAGTAGGCCTACTTGGTGGTCTTTATACTTTCCTTAGTCTAGTTCTATCTACCCTCCCTTATCCTCCTCTTACAAGGGTGTATAAAACATATATACTTCTTAATGACCTCGATATAAAGTAGGTTTACATCATTTAAGCACTCCATTCCCTGTGGTCATAATCTTCCTTCTAAGTACGCCTACTTGGTGGTCTTTATACTTTCCTTAGTCTATTTCTATCTACACTCCCTTATCCTCCTCTTACAAGGGTGTATAAAACATATATACTTCTTAATGACCTCGATATAAAGTAGGTTTACATCATTTAACACTCCATTCCCTGTGGTCATAATCTTCCTTCTAAGTAGGCCTACTTGTTGGTGTTTATACGTTCCTTAGTCTAGTTCTATCTACCCTCCCTTATCCTCCTCTTACAATGGTGTATAAAACATATATACTTCTTAATGACCTCGATATAAAGTGGGTTTACATCATTTTAGCACCCCATTCTATGTGGTCATAATCTTCCTTCTAAGTAGGCCTACTTGGTGGTCTTTATACTTTCCTTAGTCTAGTTCTATCTACCCTCCCTTATCCTCCTCTTACAATGGTGTATAAAACATATATACTTCTTAATGACCTCGATATAAAGTAGGTTTACATCATTTAACACTCCATTCCCTGTGGTCATAATCTTCCTTCTAAGTAGGCCTACTTGTTGGTGTTTATACGTTCCTTAGTCTAGTTCTATCTACCCTCCCTTATCCTCCTCTTACAAGGGTGTATAAAACATATATACTTCTTAATGACCTCGATATAAAGTAGGTTTACATCATTTAACACCCCATTCCCTGTGGCCATAATCTTCCTTTTAAGTAGGCCTACTTGGTGGTCTTTATACTTTCCTTAGTCTATTTCTATCTACACTCCCTCATCCTCCTCTTAAAAGGAGGTATAAAACATATATACTTCTTAATGACCTCGATATAAAGTGGGTTTACATCATTTTAGCACCCCATTCTATGTGGTCATAATCTTCCTTCTAAGTAGGCCTACTTGGTGGTCTTTATACTTTCCTTAGTCTAGTTCTATCTACCCTCCCTTATCCTCCTCTTACAATGGTGTATAAAACATATATACTTCTTAATGACCTCGATATAAAGTGGGTTTACATCATTTTAGCACCCCATTCTATGTGGTCATAATCTTCCTTCTAAGTAGGCCTACTTGGTGGTCTTTATACTTTCCTTAGTCTAGTTCTATCTACCCTCCCTTACCCTCCTCTTACAAGGAGGTATAAAACATATATACTTCTTAATGACCTCGATATAAAGTAGGTTTACATCATTTTAGCACCCCATTCCATGTGGTCATAATCTTCCTTCTAAGTAGGCCTACTTGGTGGTCTTTATACTTTCCTTAGTCTAGTTCTATCTACACTCCCTTATCCTCCTCTTACAAGGAGGTATAAAACATATATACTTCTTAATGACCTCGATATAAAGTGGGTTTACATCATTTTAGCACCCCATTCTATGTGGTCATAATCTTCCTTCTAAGTAGGCCTACTTGGTGGTCTTTATACTTTCCTTAGTCTAGTTCTATCTACCTTACCTTATCCTCTTCTTACAATGGTGTATAAAACATATATACTTCTTAATGACCTCGATATAAAGTGGGTTTACATCATTTTAGCACCCCATTCTATGTGGTCATAATCTTCCTTCTAAGTAGGCCTACTTGTTGGTGTTTATACGTTCCTTAGTCTAGTTCTATCTATTCTCTCTTATCCTCTTCTTACAAGGAGGTATAAAACATATATACTTCTTAATGACCTCGATATAAAGTAGGTTTACGTCATTTTAGCACCTCATTCCCTGTGGTCATAATCTTCCTTCTAAGTAGGCCTACTTGGTGGTCTTTATACTTTCCTTAGTCTAGTTCTATCTACCCTCCCTTATCCTCCTCTTACAAGGGTGTATAAAACATATATACTTCTTAATGACCTCGATATAAAGTGGGTTTACATCATTTTAGCACCCCATTCCCTGTGGTCATAATCTTCCTTCTAAGTAGGCCTACTTGGTGGTCTTTATACTTTCCTTAGTCTAGTTCTATCTACCCTCCCTTATCCTCCTCTTACAAGGGTGTATAAAACATATATACTTCTTAATGACCTCGATATAAAGTAGGTTTACATCATTTAAGCACTCCATTCCCTGTGGTCATAATCTTCCTTCTAAGTAGGCCTACTTGGTGGTGTTTATACGTTCCTTAGTCTAGTTCTATCTACCCTCCCTTATCCTCCTCTTACAATGGTGTATAAAACATATATACTTCTTAATGACCTCGATATAAAGTAGGTTTACATCATTTTAGCACCCCATTCCCTGTGGTCATAATCTTCCTTCTAAGTAGGCCTACTTGGTGGTCTTTATACTTTCCTTAGTCTAGTTCTATCTACCCTCCCTTATCCTCCTCTTACAAGGGTGTATAAAACATATATACTTCTTAATGACCTCGATATAAAGTAGGTTTACATCATTTTAGCACCCCATTCCATGTGGTCATAATCTTCCTTCTAAGTAGGCCTACTTGGTGGTCTTTATACTTTCCTTAGTCTAGTTCTATCTACCCTTCCTTATCCTCTTCTTACAAGGGGGAGTAAAACATATATACTTCTTAATGACCTCGATATAAAGTACATATACATCATTTAAGCACTCCATTCCATGTGGTCATAATCTCTGTTGTAAGTACTTTATGATCTCTATATATTCTTTAGTCTAGTTCTCTCTGCCTTCCCCCATCCTCTTCTTGTCCAAGGGGGTGTAAGGCATAGATACTTCTTTACGACCTCTATAGAGAGCAGGATTTTCAGTAAAGCTCCTCTAGCCACTTTATGTATAATGTTCCTCAAAGTATTAGGTGATCATTTTGTTTTTTTTCCTATCCCTTCCTAATTCTACCCCATCTTTTTCTTATTTTGCAAATATAACGGGTAGACATTACCTCGACAAAGAGTACATCTACATCAAGCAAGCAACCCTCCACATGTAATGCTATACTATCTCTTCTATACCCTATACCAGGACCCTCCATCCTTAATCCTAACTACAGTGTATTCACAATCCTTCATTGTCAATAATAACGCAACTACCTCGTCTTTTAAAAACCTCGAAGAAATCAATAACATTAGCTAAAAAAAAAATAAAATAAAGGAAATGAAGTTATCAAGAGGCATTGTTTGGGGGAAGAATGGAATATAATCTAAATTAAATAATGGATATCTAAAGAAAGTTGTCGTCGATTTCGATCGAACAATTTACAAGAAGGCTTTAATGGTAGTTCTTAAACAGTGTCAGAAGAATCTCAATGAGGTCTAAAGATCACATGGGACAAGAGGGACTAAAGGACCAAGTACGGGCATTGTGTAGAAAGAGAAATTTTGAGAACACTATGGAAAGAAAAAGTGCGAAATTCCTCGACCAAGTAAAGCATCCACTGCCATAACAGTGTTACATAACGCACTAGGGCTTTTTATAACTCTATCAAAACACTTCTTGTTAAACCTGAATTTACACTCTCGATTTCAAGGTCAGACGAACCGCCTTTATCGGAAACTGAACCTAACCTATCCGTTACTTGAGCGTGTATTGTTAAAACATGTGATTTTGTTACATAAAACTTCTATTTGTAATTTGTGTCTATTTATGTTTTGTGTAAAGTACGAAATTAACTACGTGTTCCAAGATTCAGAAGTTTGCCATTATTATTTATTGTTAATAGTATTAATGCTGATTTTATATATACATAGTTCTAAATATAGTTCTATATAAGTATATACGATACTTCAAGAAGACTTTATTCATGAATACTTAGTTGTTCGCCATCCTATCACGACGTTCTAACGATAAATAAAATAAACAAACTCTAAGTACGTGTTTAATTACGATAAGACAGGTTTCATTAATTGTTTTAAAAAAATTTAAGAAAGCATTAAATGTTTTCTTGAAACAGTACGCAGTTTCTATTTTACTGAAAAAAAGTTAATGATCTTTTTGAAAAATACTGAGCTTAAAAATTCGTGAGGCATTTTAAAGGTAAGAAATATTTTTGTAATAGTGCTTCGTGGAACAGAGCATCTCATAATTCAAAATTATGTAAATTTTGTATAACGGGATATAATTATAATTATGTTAATAAATGAAATTATGAACAAGAAAAACAAATGATAGATCTCTACAACGAAGTCTCTCTATTAGTACTGTAGAATAAACATAATGGGGAGAAATAAAGAAATAAAACAAATAAAAAATATAAAAAATGTTGCCGTCAAGTATATAAAAGAAACAGATTAGAGCCAAATAGAAAAACTAAATTACTAGAGGGGGAGAGAGGAGGACAACTAACTTATAGTGTTTAAGACCAACTATAAACTCTAGTTTTAAGAAAAATAAGACTTCGTCCGTGTTAGAGAAAAGATAAAGCCGAGTCAACGGAAATTAGAGAAAAGGAGGAAGGTAACTGGAGACAGCTGTGAAATACAAAAGCAGTCAATACGCGCCCGAGCGCGCGCGTGTGTGTGTGTGTGTATCCGTACGTGTGTGTGAGCGTCCACTTGTGTGTGTGTGTGTGTGTGTGTGTGTGTGTGTGTGTGTGTGTGTGTGTGTGTGTGTGTGTGTGTGTGTGTGTGTGTGTGTGTGTGTGTGTGTGTGTGTGTGTGTGTGTGTGTGTGTGTGTGTGTGTGTGTGTGTGTGTGTGTGTGTGTGTGTGTGTGTGTGTGTGTGTGTGTGTGTGTGTGTGTGTGTGTGTGTGTGTGTGTGTGTGTGTGTGTGTGTGTGTGTGTGTGTGTGTGTGTGTGTGTGTGTGTGTGTGTGTGTGTGTGTGTGTGTGTGTGTGTGTGTGTGTGTGTGTGTGTGTGTGTGTGTGTGTGTGTGTGTGTGTGTGTGTGTGTGTGTGTGTGTGTGTGTGTGTGTGTGTGTGTGTGTGTGTGTGTGTGTGTGTGTGTGTGTGTGTGTGTGTGTGTGTGTGTGTGTGTGTGTGTGTGTGTGTGTGTGTGTGTGTGTGTGTGTGTGTGTGTGTGTGTGTGTGTGTGTGTGTGTGTGTGTGTGTGTGTGTGTGTGTGTGTGTGTGTGTGTGTGTGTGTGTGTGTGTGTGTGTGTGTGTGTGTGTGTGTGTGTGTGTGTGTGTGTGTGTGTGTGTGTGTGTGTGTGTGTGTGTGTGTGTGTGTGTGTGTGTGTGTGTGTGTGTGTGTGTGTGTGTGTGTGTGTGTGTGTGTGTGTGTGTGTGTGTGTGTGTGTGTGTGTGTGTGTGTGTGTGTGTGTGTGTGTGTGTGTGTGTGTGTGTGTGTGTGTGTGTGTGTGTGTGTGTGTGTGTGTGTGTGTGTGTGTGTGTGTGTGTGTGTGTGTGTGTGTGTGTGTGTGTGTGTGTGTGTGTGGGTTTTAATGCACGCACGTGTGTGAGTGTACGGGGGTGGATGTGAATCGGTGTTTTCACTTGAAGATGCCTTTTCATCGAAACAAATAGCTGGTATTGAAGTTGAAGTATGTATTGGTTGAATGTAAGTTCTATTAAAACTAACTCAAACTATTTTTATGAATCATCAGAAATAGTTCTAAGATTAACACTTTTTAATATTATATACAGTAATACCACTGTATATCACTGAGATACATTTTTCTATTGTTAGAGAATAAAGTTTGCCTTTTATAATCAAACATAAGTAATTTTAATATTGATTTACAAACTCCATTTAAGCTGAATATTTAAGGGTATAATAATATAGTAATCCATAAATATTTATTTAAAAAGATCGGCGAAAGTTCTAAGATTATTTTCAAACATCCTTCATTTTATAAATTCATGCCTTGATTCAATGAAATAATTAGACTGTTATACGTTTTATTATACAATACTTACCCCCACATCTAAACACGCAAGAAAACATTTCACCCCAACCCTTTCAAAATATAATATCCGACCACCTAAAAAACCTCGAGTGCACTACAAAAGAATACTTTATATCTTTACTCGGTTTCATAATATAGTGGAATATAAAAAAGAATAAAAAAGGAGAAACAAGTGGAATAGTTATTATAAATCTGCCAATGTATCCCCAAAATACACGGAATCATCCCTCTTAGCGAGGACCCCCGTGGCGCGTTCGATATCTGAGAGCAATTTGTACAAGCCCGTGCCTTCACGATGGCAAGCACAACTATAAACTCAGTTTTACTGGCTACGGCATCCAACACAGTCCTGTATAACAAATTGTTAGACGAGATTATGTGCAGCAATCAAAGCATGCACAGATACCGCACAGATAAATGTTATGTATTGGTGAATCACGGGTTGGATTGGCATTTGGTTTTTATTGCTTGCACGCGGGTCAACCGACGCGTTACCAGAATGGCCGTTGCTTCATTTTATTTCCCGATATGCCCCTACTCCGTAATGCCTGTATTAATATGTAGGGAAATTTTACGCGACGGTTACGTCTCAGTTTTGGTTCTGTTGTAGTGGCAGTACTAATTGTGCACGCATCGTGTTGGAAGTAAAACATTTTATATAATATAGAGGCCATTTTGCATACGAAGCTGGTACTGGTCATTAGAAATGGAAAATTACAAATTTAATGACAATATAAGGTTGACATTTCAGACTCTAGTAGACAAAATTTCTGTTGACACCTTTTTAGATAATATATCTTAATTATTGCTTGCGTAGATACAATACGCAATACGCTTAGGTAACCTAAATTAAATTCTTGAAACAATACTCAATGCTCCAAGATTACATAACCTAACGCCAAGGTTAACTAACTTAAATTCTTGCTTTGTATAGGAACAATACGCAATACTCCAACGTTATCTAACGTAAATTCTTGCTTCTATAGGTACAATACACAATACGACTAGGTAACCTAACCTAAATTCTTGCTTCGACTACGTGCAATACAAAATACGGCAATGCTACGAACAAATTCTTACTTTGTGTAGTAACAAAGCTCAATACGCCAAGGTTACCTAACCTAAATGTTTGGTTGTATAGTTGTAATACACAATACGCCAAGGTACCTAACCTAAATGTTTGGTTGTGTAGGTACAATACACAATACGCCAAGGTTACCTAACGTAAATAATTGGTTGTGTAGGTACAATACACAATACTGCCAGGTTACCTAACGTAAATTCTACCTTGTATATTTGCAATACACAATACGCCAAGGTTTCCTAACGTAAATGATTAGTTGTGTAGGTACAATACACAATACTGCCAGATTACCTAACATATATTCTAGCTTGTATAGTTGCAATACACAATAAGCCATGGTTACCTAACGTAAATGATTGGTTGTGTAGGTACAATACATAATACGCCAAGGTTACCTAATGTAAATGATTGGTTGTATAGATATAATACACAATACTGCCAGGTTACCTAACATAAATTCTAGCTTGAATAGTTGCAATACACAATACGCCAAGGTTACCTAACCTAAATGTTTGGTTGTATAGGTACAATACACAATACGCCAAGTTTACCTAACGTAAATGATTGGTTGTGTAGGTACAATACACAATACTGCCAGGTTACCTAACATAAATTCTAGCCTGTATAGTTGCAATACACAATACGCCAAGGTTACCTAACGTAAATGATTGGTTGTGTAGGTACAGTACACAATACTGCCAGGTTACCTAACATAAATTCTAGCCTGTATAGTTGCAATACACAATACGCCAAGTTTACCTATCGTAAATGATTGGTTGTGTAGGTACAATACACAATACTGCCAGGTTACCTAACATAAATTCTAGCCTGTATAGTTGCAATACACAATACGCCAAGTTTACCTAACGTAAATGATTGGTTGTGTAGGTACAATACACAATACTGCCAGGTTACCTAGCATAAATTCTAGCTTGTATAGTTGCAATACACAATAAGCCAAGGTTACCTAACGTAAATGATTGGTTGTGTAGGTACAATACACAATACTGCCAGGTTACCTAACATAAATTCTAGCCTGTATAGTTGCAATACACAATACTGCCAGGTTACCTAACATAAATTCTAGCCTGTATAGTTGCAATACATAATACTGCCAGGTTACCTAACATAAATTCTAGCCTGTATAGTTGCAATACACAATACTGCCAGGTTACCTAACATAAATTCTAGCCTGTATAGTTGCAATACACAATAAGCCAAGGTTACCTAACGCAAATGATTGGTTGTGTAGGTACAATACACAATACTGCCAGGTTACCTAACATAAATTCTAGCCTGTATAGTTGCAATACACAATACTGCCAGGTTACCTAACATAAATTCTAGCCTGTATAGTTGCAATACACAATACTGCCAGGTTACCTAACATAAATTCTAGCCTGTATAGTTGCAATACACAATACTGCCAGGTTACCTAACATAAATTCTAGCCTGTATAGTTGCAATACACAATACGCCAAGGTTACCTAACCTAAATGATTGGTTGTGTAGGTACAATACACAATACGCCAAGGTTACCTAACCTAAATGATTGGTTGTGTAGGTACAATACATAATAAATTCATAAATTCATGCTTTATGTAGTATTAATACGAAATACGTGAAATAAATTGAGCTTAAATTCTTCTTGAATATGAACAATACGGGATGAAGAAATGTATACAATACATATTACCTGTAATCGCCAGTCAGTAGTGCAACACTTTGTGTGTTGCGTAGTTTTTATTCTAAACATAATCAGCTATACAAAGAGAAATATCTGGCTTAAGTTTCGTAATAACGTCATTTTTAAATTCTCTTACAAAGTTAATTATTTATGTAACACCATTTTTCCGTTCACTTAAATGAGAGTGGATGACCTTTACTCTACTATACGATAAATTACTTCAAGCAAATCGAAAATCCCCGAAGTGCATCCACTATCGATAGCTCAACGCCGTTACGTCTCTGCTCAATACTTTCTATACGATTCCCCGTCCCAACGATCCTTATTGCCCGCGCTAATCGTTCGTTTCGATGAGCGTTTCGATGAGCGTTTCGATGAGAGTTTCGATATGAACATCGGAACGACCGACGCCAATTAAACTGTTTGCCAACGGTGCGCAAGTGTTGCGGGGAAAGCCAAAGTAAGCTATCTTTATCTCCCGCAACCGACTCCATAAAGGCCAATAACTCATCCCAGGTCGCGATAGTAATCAAATAGATTTTATTAGTACCTTAAGTAAATGCACTTTTAAATCTGGTTCTCATTGCTATTCAGTAATCCCACCCGGAGAAGGACATGAAGGGCAAGTGCAAACATGGAGCTTAATGCCTTTGTTTCCGTATAGGAGGGACATAGGCCTAGTTGTAACCTTGGCGCCCTGACAAGAAAACACAAGTACCTTTGTGTTTCTGGGTGATCTTGATAACTATGTATTAACTTGTATTCTGCGCTTATTGAGCTAAACCATCCCCACTACGGTCATCATTAAGGGTGTGGAATGTAAGTAATATGCTGGAGCAGTTAGGGGAAGCCTTAAAGGATTGAGATTGTAAGCATTATGCCTGATTTCAACAGGGATCATCCTTGAAGGATGTCAGTTGTAAGATGGATGTCGAGCTGAAGTAGGAACGACCATTAAAGGAAGTGAATTATAAGCAGTATGCCGGATATAAATAGGAGCATTCTTAGAATGATGTGGATTGTAACCAGTACACCTAACCTAAGTAGGGACAACCTAAAAAGGGTGTCGATTGTAAGCAGTATGCCGGGCTCCAGTGGAAACAACCTTTGAAAGATATGGATTGGAAGCAATGTGCTAGAATTATGTAGGAACAACCTTTAAATTATTTGGATTGCACGCAGTATGCCAGACGTATGTAGGGACAACTTAGAAGGTTATAGATTGTAAGTATAATAACGGGCTGAAGTGGGGACAACCTTTTTATAATGTGGATTCTAAGCAGTATGCCGGACTTAGCTGAGGACAGACCTTGAATGATAAGGATGGAAGAAATATGGCGGATTAAAGTAGGGACGACTACTGAAGGAGGTGGATTGGAAGCGATATGCCGGACTGAAGTAGGGACAATAGAGAAGGATGTGGATTGTAAGTAGTATGCCAGACTGAAGTAGGGACAATCTTAGAAGGGTTTGGATTGTAAGCAGTATGCCGGACTTAAGTAGGGACAACCTTGGAAGGATCTGAATTGTAGGCATAATGATGGGATGAAGTAGGGATAATCTTTGAATGATGTGGGTTATAAGCAATATGCCTGATTTAAGTATGGTTAAACCTCGAGGGATGTAGATTGTGTACAGTACCCCGGACTCAACTAGGGACAGCACTTAAAGGGTTTGTATATTAAACACACTCAAGTAGGGAAAACCTTTGAACTATTTGGATTGTCAATAATATGTTGAATCAAGTAGGGGCGTCCTATAAAAGATGTGGATTGTAAATAATGTTTTTGATTAGGGGCAGCGTAATAGGATTGGATTTAAATAATAGATACGATGAGTAAGTAGGAGAAGCCTTTGGAAGGATTACTAATGTAAGTAATACGTTATAGCTAGTAAGAAAGAGCAAGGGAGAAGGATATGGATCGTAAATAATAATCGGATAATAATGGATATAATAAAATTAATAATAATGGATCTGTATTGACTGAAGTAGGAACAATCCTTGAAAGATAAAAGACAAGTGAAATAAAGTAGGAGGAAATATCATAATAATCTGGTAACAGAAGTATTAGGAAATATGGTTCGGGTGAGAAAGCTCTCTTACTGAAGTAGAACTTACTCGCTGCTTGGGAAAAGGGCAAGCATCTTACCTTTATCATTCGTATGATATGGTAAGATCTTACCTTTATATGTCGATATGTTACAATTAACCTATTAAGTTGTAAATGGTATGATGTGGTAAGTCTCTCTCTCTCTATCTTTCTCTCTCTCAATCTCTGTATGTGTTTGTGTCTGTGTGTGTGTGTCTCGCTCTTTGTGTGTGTGTATCTGCCTTTGTCTCTTTTATTCTCTCTCTCTCTCTGTATGTGCGTATGTGTATGTGTGTGTGTGTGTGTGTGTGTGTGTGTGTGTGTGTGTGTGTCGCTCTCTGTCTGTCTCTCTCTCTCTCTTTCCTTGTATGTTGTGTGTGTGTGTGTGTCTCACTCTCTCTCTTTCTCTTTGTGTGTCTGTGCATGTATGTGTGTCCGCCTTCCTCTCTTTTACTCTGTCTCTTACTTTCTGTATGTGTGTGTGTGTGTGTGTGTGTGTGTGTGTGTGTTTCTCTCTCTCTCTCTCTACACACACACACACACACACACACACACACACACACACACACACACATATATATATATATATATATATATATATATATATATATATATATATATATATATATATATATATGTGTGTGTGTGCCTTTAAGAGTGTATGTGTGTCTGGTGAACCAAGGGCAATGCGACAGTGAAGTATGGGCGGAAAACTACCCTAACGACACAGTTGTAAAAAAGAGAGTAAAGCAGGCTGTTCGCTCTATGAGCAACAGTTAATAATGTTCTGAACTTGGGGTGTGCTTCAAGGTCAGTGACTCAATACCCAATCCAAGGTGGAAGGCATCGTGCCGAAGGATGAATGGCTGCAGGGTATAAAATGCAGTCGCACACGATCCCCTTGAGGAATCAGACAAAACCTCATTGTATGTTGTCTTGCCAGGGCAGTGGGGGCTCTGCTCTGGTCGACTTTTATTTCCCCCATACTCGTGGGACGTTAATGGACCATAAAAATAAAACAATTGATTTTGAGACTGCACAGACGGCGGGAGCCAATGAGTTGGCAAACCGTGGGTCTGTAGCAGAGATGCCAACGGCAACCATCACTGGGGGTGCGGGGGCGGCTGTCAAGCTGCCGACTGCAGAAACCGGTGAAGTGGCTGCAGAGTTGAGCACGCTCTCTTTACGGAGAAAGCGAATGAGTGGAGCGGCCAAAAAGCGGCTCCGAAAAGAACAGGCGAGAGCAGCGGGAGGGCCAACAACCCTGAAAAAACGAAGGGGAGGCCAAAACCGAGCTGAGTCTGTCAAAGTCCAGGGCTTGGATGTTGTGAGGAGGGAGGTGCAATAGGGAAGAAATCAACCAAGAGCACCAAACCCCAGCACGTCAAAAAGCCCTAGGAGTGAGACGTCCAATCCCTCTCCAGTGGAGGGAGGAATGAAGAAAGTGAAACTGGGACAAGGGGGGATGCTGGAGAGTCTTCGGGCACATACGGCGATACCCTCAGGCAAAAGCTAGCAATTGTCCCAGTTAGTTACCCTGAGAGACAACTCTCGGAAGAGATGGCGTTGGAGCTGGAGGAGCTGTTCTTCTCGGAACTCTCTAAGGACCCAGTTAACCCGGTGGGGATGCTAAGAACCCCACTGGGAAATATAACAAAAACGGCAGGGGAAACTGTGGAAGAATTAATCAGAACACATTTCCCTTCCAGTACCCTGAGGAAACTTGCGGGAGCAGACACTGAACCAGTTACCAAACTCTCCACAAGACGTGGTAAGAGGGAGGACAAGGAAGTGGCAAGGAGGATAGTAACTCCACAAAGGGTAAGATGGGCTGTTGGCACATTTAAACCCTACAAATCTCCAGGTCCAGATGGGATCTATCCTGTGCTGCTGCAGCAGGGAATGGATATGCTGGTGCTGGTACTTACTAAATTATACAGGCTAAGCATTGCTCTAGGGCATGTGCCGGCAGCCTGGAAATCTAGTAAGGTGGTCTTTATACCTAAGCCCACCGGTAACCAATCGGAAGGGAAAGGATACAGACCTATTACACTCATGTCCTTTGTTCTCAAGGGACTTGAAAAACTGGTTGATAGGCATATTAGGGGGGGGGGTGCTTTGGCTATCAAACCACTGCATTGGAACCAGTATGCTTATCAACCGGGGAAATCCTGCGAGGGAGCTCTCCATCAAGTGGTTGGTAGGATTGAGCAAATGATCGCTAAGAAAGTTTGTGCCATAGGTGCCTTCCTCGACATTGAAGGGGCTTTCAATAACCCCTCAGTGGAGACGATGGTAAGTGGTGCAAGACGTCATGGAGTGGATGCGACCACTTGTGGTTGGATAAGTTCCATGTTAACAAACAGAAGCATTTCTGTAGAGGTGGCAGGGGAGGTCAGAAGGGCGGAGACAAGTCTGGGCTGTGCACAGGGGGGGGGGGGTTCTCTCTCCTCTGTTGTGGTGCCTAATGGTTGACAACCTTATTGAACTCCTGAATGAACAGGGGTACTTCTGTCTAGGATATGCGGACGACCTAGTTGTCCTGATCCTGGGCAGATTTCTTGATACAGTCCTTGAGGTAATCAGAAATCCTCTACGACTGATTGAAGAGTGGTGTTAAAATGAGAACCTTAGGGTGAATCCAAAAAAGACTGCTCTCATTAACTTCACCAGACAGCGAAAAGATCTGACGACCAGGATGCCTCGCTTGTTTGGTGAATACCTTGAGTTTGTGGGGGAGGTGAAGTACCTGGGAGTTACTCTGGACAGGAAACTCACCTGGAACTCACATCTTGAGAGGACAGTTAACAGGGGCAAAAGGGCACTGATGACTGTGAGAAGAATGGTGGGTAAGAAATGGGGACTGAAGCCATCAATGATGCACTGGATGTATCTGAGGGTGATAAGACCTATGATTACCTATGGAGCTCTGGTGTGGTAGACAAAGGCCAACCAGGCACAGACAAGAGCTAAACTGAGCTCTATCCAGAGATTGGCCTGTCTGTGCACACTGGAAGCGATGTCAACTACACCAGGTGCAGCAATGGAAGTAATGCTTAACCTCCCTCCCCTTGAGCTTGTCCTTAGGGGAGAGGCAAGGCTGGCGGCATGGAGATTGCGCAACTCGAGCAACTGGGCTAACCTCCCAGATGTCTCGGGACATATGAGTATCGAGTGCGTGGTCAAAGAACCCGTCTTGGAAATGGGCAGCGACCACATTACTCGAACGTTTGCACCTGACCAGGTCCACCAAACTATGATGGAATGGTCAGGGACATTAACATCGGGAGCTCAGATCTGGTACACAGATGGCTCCAAGATGGACTTCGGCACTGGAGCGGGGGGTGTATTGTAAAAACCCAAGGGTAGAACTAGTTTTTTTCTTGGGGAGGCATACCTCTGTCTTTCAGGCCGAAGTATATGCTATAAATGCCTGTCTGGGAGAGATAGCGAGAAGGGGAACACACGGGACCCGGATTGCTATTTTCTCCGACAGTCAGGCAGCAATTAAGGCACTAAACGGACATGTGGTCACCTCGGCCATAGTCAGGGAGTGCCTAAATAACCTACAAGCCCTGGCAAGGCACAATCAAATCAGGATAGGTTGGGTGCCAGGGCATAGGGGAATACTTGGAAATGAAGCCGCAGATGCGCTGGCCAGGGAGGGGTCTTCGACTCCCCTGATTGGACCGGAGCCTGCGGTAGGTATTTCCAAATCCATGATCAAGATGACAGTGCGAAGGTGGATGGCTGAAAGACACTGTGAGCACTGGATCAGGGTTGAAGGGATGAGACGCAGTAAGCTAACCCTTAGGAAACCTTCCTTGGGGCTGCAGAAGAGTCTCATCTATCTGTCTAGGCAGGAATTGAGGATAGCCACAGGTCTACTTACGGGACACTGTGGACTAAGGAAACATTTGCATAAAATGGGTGTTTACAAAGATGAACCAGTGTGCAGATTATGCGGGCAGGAACTGGAGACTGCCACACACATTATTTACAGATGTGAAGTACTTGCCGAGAGGCGCTTCAACCTCTTTGGTGATGGAACGGCTTTGGTGGACGCTGAAGGTAAAACTCTAGTCAGGAAACTCCAAAACCTGGTAAGAGGGAAGGGGTTATTTGACTAGATCAGGGAGGTAAGTACAATATACCTTAAGGTAGCAGTGCTTCGGGCAGTTCAAACCCGCTCCCAAGTTATAAAAAAAAAAGACTTTGTCTCTTTTACTCTGTCTCCCCCTCTCTGTACGTGTGTGTGTGTGTGTGTGTGTGTGTGTGTGTGTGTGTTTGTGTGTGTGTGTGTGTGTATGTGTGTGTGCTGTCAATTTGAATCTGAAAGGGATGATGCATAAAGTAATTAAGGGTAATAAACATAAAATCTAATATTACTTACCAAATTAACTACCTACTATTGTCAAATTACCTTACCTATTGCCAAATTACCAAATTAGGGGGTCCTAGTCATAATGGCTGACTGCCCTAAGACTACACAAAAGTGTATTAGGACGAATGGAGTCATTACTCAGAAAATATGTCAAAGAAATATAACCTTTATAATAGCATATCAAAATTCTATTTCAATGTCCAAAAGCAACAGTTATTGCGAAAGCGTCGTTGATGAATTAAAGATTCCTTCTCGACAACGACAAGGGGTGGGGGAGTTATGTCTGTACGGCTGACGTTAAGTACAGAACGGAATTTCGAAACTTAAAAACCGGATCAAAACCAACACTTTGGATTTATTCCAACAGACCTTCTAATTGCACCGGCGACCTGACGTCATTTGGTTTTGAACGACAAAGATATCGCTCAGCGCATCGACACGCGCAGTAAATTTATTTCACAGGTGCATTTCGTTGAACAAACCGTCACATAAAACATCGGTAAGGCTAACTGGATGCGCAGATCCCAGTGCGCAGCCCGACTCGGCCATTACTGGATCATTAATATTTTTATTTACTTAATAAAATAAAAACGGCCTTTGAAATAATTAACACAGCCTATGCTAAATGGGCAGATTTGCATTCTAGTTTACAAATAATTAACATATTTTACGAGATATATTTTTTATTGCTCGGGATGCTTATGCTGGTATAGACGGGGTCTTCAAGGCAACTCTATAAATCTTTGCTTTAACGGGTTGAAAATTAATTTAAAACTTGATATTTGATGTAGTGTAGGCCAGCGATGAGGAGCGTCACTTGAAGGATTTGTGACGTATTGATTTAATGTCAACATCTTTTACATTTTATTGAGTTTAACTTTGTACCATTATTGTAAGTAATGTTAGAACATAAAAATAAATTATAAAAACTAATGGAATGCATGAAAATAAATTTAACTGTAAGTGTAACCAATCGAATCCTTTAGAAAAATACTTCTCCTAGGATAATATTAATCTCACATATTTGTTTATTAGTCTTATATTTGCTTTACAGAAACTATAACCTTTAGGCCTACTATAAATTTTTATAACAAATCATGCAAACATTTAAATACATTTTTTTATCACGATAATATATTGTATACTTCGTGACTGTTGAAACTGGAAAGTTCAACGATAAGTTCATAAGACCATGTATGTCTGCTCTGTCACAACTAGATTTAGGTCAAGCAAAATCGTAATGTTTGCCCTTCAAGTTTCCCTCATGGTCATTCTGAAACTACTTCAAAACCATATAAGATAGTCTAGCAATCTTCATTTACTTGGCTGTCAAATCTCTAGTTTTAATAATAACCGTATAGCATTTTCTGGAGATAATATACTTCCCAGTGTTAAGGTCTCTCTAGTCATCCTTAATGTTTCGCAATTGAAATAAGTAATATTTCCCAGATGTAAAATCCAAAAAGTGGGATGATTGTAATTTTTATTCTACTCTAATTTCAATGAAAGAGACTTTAATACCTAA
This sequence comes from Prosapia bicincta, assembly GCA_036971475.1. Lineage (NCBI taxonomy): Eukaryota > Metazoa > Arthropoda > Insecta > Hemiptera > Cercopidae > Prosapia > Prosapia bicincta. Next base: position 392,414,786 of record JBAIZL010000001.1, read on the forward strand.
GCTTGATTTTCTTTGAATGGTTTTCACGTAATAATAATGGTTTGAAATCCATAAATTTATGAGTCCATACAATGAGGAAAGCTTATTGGTGTAGATTTCACATTTCATCTTCAATGGTCTTTCTGAAATTTCTTCTGTCTGCATTCACTAAATAAATTAAACACCAACGCATATTTTCACAGTATGTGCCAAAATAAACAGTACTGACACTGAATCAGCTGTTTTTTCGATGATACAAAACCTTCGAGAACAGTACGTGTGTTGCCTCAAATTGAACTGAGTCTATATAAATCATGTTTATGTCCGAATCTAGCCGATTTAGCTTCTTTTTAATGATATGTATTTGTAAAACTATGTAAATAAAATAAAATCTTCAACTGTTTCAGTAGGGTTTGGCGCTTACGGTAATATCACTTGTACACTGCTCTCCATTCCCAAGATAAGTTATAATCAGTGTAAGACTACAATTATTTGGAAAAAGTACTAAAATTGAATATACCTTCATTTTAAGCAGAACCAAATAATTATTTACCCTAAAGAATCCCAACTTGAAGATATTAAAAAGTGAAGTGTAATGAATATATAAGATAATCCGTATGTATTTATTCACTTTAATCACTATCTACTAATTGCTCTTGTAGTATAAACAATTTTTAACGATATTTCCCAAAGCGTAGATTATCCCTGAGCCCTGGCTATAAGATTCACATTAATATCTGGCTTGTTATTTAGAGAAATATACATGTACACGTTATATCACTTACATGCTACATATGAGGCATATTTGGACATAAAATCAAGCAAGAACAATGCTTATCCTTCTTGTGTTAACCGATCGTATTCGTCCTAGACGACAAACTTTTTTTTGCTCCAGTTATGACTCAAATTAGATCTGATAAGCTGTAAGTATATCTTTCAACATAACAACTAAAGCGTGGCTGATACTGTAATTTGTACTTTTGCATCTACTTAATGACATTTAAATGTTAAATTGTAAAAGAGTATTCACACGACTCTACCCACGCGAGCCATAATTTTCCTCTACTTTTACTGTCATAGAATCATTTTACTCTTCCTTAAGAAAAAACCCACATTAACTCTGCTAAATATGTTTCTAAGAAACGAATTTACCCCTACGTCACTGATAGAGAGTAGGACCACAACCCTGCTGAAGTTATCTATCCCCTTTCTCTATAATCCAGAGTAGATAACGGCTTACCTAGACACTGTCTCTACATCTGCAATTATTTCTACACGTCATAGTAGAAATGACAAACAATTCCCTTTTGTAAACGTTTTTGCCCCCCATTTTAGTTTCTCGCTACTAAAACTATACTTTGTTACTACTTTCACCAAATTTAAATTGTTACCACATTTAGTCTGTTCTCAATGTCTACAAGACGCGACCAAAACAATAAAAGGTCAGTCCAAATAAAACCCTTCTTAAAATATTTAAAATCTGTACTACTAACAACCTCATCACAGATCTGTTTCAGGAAACGCAGAAGAAGAACCGAAGGATTGCAGCCCCGGAAACACTAACGGTTGTTTTTCATGCTCTTTCCAGCTTTGAGTAGGCAGCAGAAAACAAAATACATGGTCAATTCTGGCTGTAGCTTCACTAACAAGGTATTTTTAGCATATTCCCCTCCTAACCCCTTAGCATAAGGATATCTCAATCTTCAGGTTCCAGCATCATCTATCGAGGTGTTTTTGGCAATTTTTCTCTCTTGTCAGGTTTTCACCAGGCTCGTAGTCGTGACATTTAGCGTACCCTCATTTCATTCTCTTCTGAGTTTCAATGGACAGACGTTATCAGCTTGGTGCATAGGTAAACGTTTCGATTCCTTCTCTCAAGCTTGGGTTATTAACCCTATAAACATGTTAGACGGAAACAACTTCCTAGAGACTATCAGGATTTTGGTCGGGTTTTGGGAGCCCATCGGACCAAAAAATTCCTTACATATTTAGGCTCTAGCAAAACAAACAAAGGAAGTATTTGTTCATTTATAAAAGTCCACTTCTTATTCGCTATATACTAGATAGTTCATTTTTGTACTAACAGTTCATTTTACTAGAAACAGTCCTTTAGAATTATGTTGAACTAGTTAAATTTGGATTCTTAAATGTCTTGCGATTTTAACTTCCTTAGTAATTTTCTGCCTCTGTTAGCGCTGAAACATGACAATATGACGAAACCCACGTCTTGCATATAGTTATATATAATCACGACCCTCATGACTAGCACAATATATGAATAACTAGATAATTTAATATGCCCGTCTACATTTCTACCATTTACCCTGTAACTTATGGTGATTTTCATATTGTAAACCAACTACAAACAAAAAATTTTTATGACAGTAATTGGCCTTTGTTTTAGTCTTGATTGTAGGACATAGATAATAAATGTAAATTATCATGAAATATTAAACTATCTAATTCTTCAATTATCTTTTCCTATTCGTGAGTCCTGAATATTTCTTACTGAAAGTAGTATTTTGAAAAGATCTTTTTCTGATGATAATAAGAACACCATGTCTGGATAATATGTATATCCCGTTTTGTCCTTTGATACTTTCAAATCGTCCTGTTTAAAGTGATTTTTCAACTCTATCAAATATTGGGCATTAGAGAACGGAGAAGCTTAGTCTATCAGAACTCGTCTTATGAATTCATTTTACGTCGCCTTTGTTTTCCTTGTTTTGAATTCCATCTCTCTTTCACTTATACTTTAGCAAATATCTCTTTCCAAACTTCTTGTTCCCCTTAAGCTCCATTAATATAATAAGGAACGCATTTTTTAAACCAGCAAATACTACATACCTTATGCTTTCCTCCTTAATAATATTCGCATAAGTAACATTTTATCTTCTTCCCATTCTACTCAGTTTCCCCCTTAATCATAACATTCTTGTCACAATTCTTCCTTATGATGGTGATTAATCGCAATATTTAACTTTAAAGCTTGCTTAAGTGGTGCTGTATATAGGACGTCATGCAAGACTGGATTCATGCAGAGACGAATTATGTTGTATATTGATTAAACATTGTACATTCATAAAAATCAGTAGATTTCAAATTGATTTAATTTCATGTCATTTAAATATTTCTTGAACCCAAAGAAAAAATTATTTTGTACTAAATATAACTTTTGAGATACTATTAATTTACAGTTTTTCAAAATTCTATGTTTCTATTCAATACTGTTTTGTTGTGGATGCTAAACATTTATCGCTTGTTTTTTTTTAATGTCTAATATTTAAACCTCTCCTTTTATTTAACTCCTTTTTGGAACATCGTTAATTTATGAAATCAAACTGTTAAGCCTGAGATGTTACAATGGAAGTGATACGAAAATGTGGGTAGGACAGATTTCTATGTCATGTGATAAAAATGAATTCCCTTTATATTAGAACATCAAATGATTCGTAGAGAATGTAAAAACAGATTAAAAGATAAGGTAAACTATAAATCTAGCATCTAGAATAAGAGAAAAATTGTATTGAAATATAATATGTAGAGACAATGATGAAAGTTTTAACGTAGTAGCAGCAACCTTACGTTAGTACAGTTGGGAGTGTATCCTTTGGAGTAAAAAAACAAGAAAATTAGTAGACACTACTATAATCATAATTTACCGTTTCCTTGTATTACTCTGTACAAAGTTATTCTTTGAGTGAGTGGAGAAAGAAGTTGCTTATATGAGTACATCACACCTGAAAAAAGACTTTGAAGATATAGGATATCTATTGCAGGCGTCCTTTCGATTTCTTTATTTTGTTTACCATCTTGAGTCTTTTTGTCACTATTCTAATAGTTAAAACTGCTTTCGACACCACTGTGGCTGCTCTCAGTAACTTTGAAAATCTGAATATTTTTTTTCCTTTTGACTTCTTATTTCACTACAAAAGGTTTCTAGATGACTAAAAATTGTAGCTTTTCAGTTTATGTATTGAATTATGAGCAAAATATCAGAATAATATGATATGTTTGTAAGTTTGTATTTCTTTATAAGGGTTTATTATTCTAAACGTTATAAATACGTTCTTAGTTTGGTTCTGTATTCATATCATATGATTTTAAAATTTTGTTTTATTCTTTTATGATGGGAAAAAATATTATTTTATTTTTCTAAAGATGTTCTTCAGTTAATTGTTTTTATTTCTTTCATTTTTCTAACTAGCTTTTGTTGTAATTCCATTCCAGAGCATCCGTTTTGTTTCAAAGTATGTTTCTCTTATTTTTGAAACGATGTTCATAAGTAAGGTGTCTTTTTCAGTTGCGTATTTTAAGGGATTATTTTGTTAAACACTTTTGTGAAGTTAAATTTACTTTATAAGTGCTTTATTTACCGAATACAGGTTTAAATGGTAAAATACTAGGTAGCCCATGGAGGGAAAATTATCTCTACATTTTCATTATTGTAGGTAATAATTTTAATTTTTTTTCTACATTAATTTTTTTAATGGTATTTCTTCATAATAAATATTATTATATATTTTTTTCAATATATAACACAGTTATAAGGAAAGGTCCATGGGCCTATGTAACGATAATAAACATATTATCATCTGGTTTTGTTTTCGCTTTTTGAGCAGAATCGGTTTTTTAATCGTCAACTCCAATTTATTAATAATTTTATTTTTACTTTATTAACTCATTGTTTGCTATCATTTCCTACATACTCTTTAATTATTCTACACCACTCGTGTGTTAGTTACTCCTATTAGAGTATCATTTATTCTCTAGAGATCTCTTCATAGTACGATTATTTTTTAACGTAAGGCAAGCATAATAACAAAGTGTGTTGCATAGATTTATATTTTAAATTTATTCATTTTATATTCTTAAAAATTTCTCATTAATTTAAAAAATGATTTGTCACATTGTCAAAGATTGACGTGGATTGCGAAATACTGCTTTCCTTATTTTCTTGGTGTTATGGTTCGTTCTATTTTAATAACACTGTTTCTTTCGTATAATTTTCTTCTTTGTTTTATTTTTAAATGCAATCAAAAACACAATTATCATATGATTATTACCATTATTAAATTTATTACCAATTACCATTACCTTTTTTTCACGAGACTAATGGTACTTGGGAGAGAACTTTCTCTCTTTATCTTAAGAACATTTTCTTAAACTAGTAGCATTAAAGTCTTTAAATAAAACTATCAAGATTAAGGCATAAGGGAAAAACAGAAAACTCATTTTACTCATAAACTATTAGTTTATTACCATTTATACAATGTTGATACTCGAACTGGCTGTAAGTTAAACGGTTGCCTGACTAAATCGTTATTTTTTTATAGTTTAACATAAGAAAAAAACAAACAAACAAATTGACCAGTCTCTTCTACTTATTTTTACAGAATGCAAAATATTTTCGGTTTTCGTTTTTTTAAGATTAATTAAAAACCATGTTTTAATAACAGACATACAAGCACACTGTAATTCAGTCTAAACACTCACGCACGCACGCACACTTGTCCGTCTTAAATATCGGCCTCGCAGAATAAATTTCAAAATAACCTTGTCTATGTACAATACAAAATGAAATACGTGAACAAAAATAAATTATCGAAAAACTAATCATAACCCATATATAAACAAACAGATCGTTATATTACAAATTATAACTAAAGTACGCAATACAGTGAGCACTGAGATAAAATACAATATTAACAGTTCAAAAAATATCGGTCACATGAGATTCAAATTGCTGTTCATAAAATATAAATACAAATAAACTATAGCACATAATTAAATGCATAATAAATAAATATGTTATACTTATAAGCAATAAATATTTTTACAGTATAATGAAACAGTTGTAGAATAATTTGACCTAACAATACTAAAATCTAGGCTGAACAACATGTACGACAACCATCTACGACTACAATTAAACAAATACAATCAGGAGGTTTTAGGGTTGTTTAGTATGTTTTGTAGGGTAATGGTTGAATCAGCATCCAAGGTTCAAGCTAAGGCAGGCATGCGTGCAAAGCAAATAGTGTTTCTAAAGAGCGTTTCCAAAAAAAAAAAAAAAATAGTTTTAGTATAGTGCCAAAAGAGAGGTCCAAGCTTTTGTTTTGTTATTAAAACATAGAAATGACCAACTCCTGACTCACCTGTTATGGAAAGTTTAATACTGTCAACCAGGGTTTTAACAAGTCTAAGTGTAGGAGAATGTGTAGTAAAACTTAATTATTCCAGTTGAGAATATTTATTTTGTATTTTTCAAATAATTAAATTAATTAGGAATTACAGTGGTGCTTTGTAATTTTAGAGAAACATTGCTCTAGACGGTTAAAAAGACGATTTTTAAATTGCTAATTTCGATAGTTTCGAAAACATTTGTGTACCTATACATTAAATATGTTTGGTTTATATTTGGATAAAAAAACATTATCTAGTACATTAGTAGTTATTTAGTGTCATAAAATTTAAAAGAGTATTATTGCAAAAACTAGAGATCCAATTACTTTAATTTTTTAATTAAGTTGTCAATTTTCTATTAAATAAGACAATTAGATAAATAATAACGAAAAATTGTAATAACCCATTTAGTTTGTACGTCATCGCTCAAGAAAATTTAAAAAATATTTTTGAAACCTCCCCATGATGCCTTCATTGCATCTGATGTTTTACGACATTGTAGCACGTCGTAAAAGTGGAAAAATAAAGGAATGACACTTCTTCTTCAACTTATAATTTTGATACATGTAGTAACTCGTGCAAGAGGAAAACTCAATAGAAGTCATGCCTAGTACAACACTATTGTGATACTTATGAGTAAATGTAAATATTATGAGTTTATAAATTATATGCATGCTTAAAATACGAACTAAATATCAACTTTTTATTTAAAATTATTATGCAATTGACGGTTTTATTTTATGCTCGCTTTCTTAGAGAAATCTCTTGAGAAAAATTATCGGAATTCGCATTTTCCGTTGAAATAAAAAATCTATAATTTTTTTATATTTTTAATACATAGCTTTCAGTAATATTTTGAAAATAATATTTTACGATTTTTTAAATACGCAATACATTAGTATTATATATTTTTTTAACGTAAATTTTTCTGGTCATAAAATCTTACTCACATAAAAATTTTTAGTAAAGAATTTTGAGGTTTAGTAAAAGGGTTTTTGTTTTAGCAAAAATTTTAAAGTAACAATTATTTTGAACTTGGAATAAAATCATATTTAGGCGAAATATCTTACGTTTTTGGTTATTAGTGATAAAGTAATTGTTATTAAACACTATATTTTTCAAATACGAAAATCTTGTTTCTGATACGAAGTAAACAATTATGCTGAGAAACATGCTATCTATTTTGACGCCTTTAGAATGTCCTCAATTTTTCAGAATTACCTGTTTACAATATAGTTTTAATAAATTGGTGACATGCGACACTTTTCCTCACATAGAAGGTAAACAAGTCAGAAGATAAACAACGAAAATCTTTTTACTGTTTTAAATTTAATTTTCAAACGATAAAATACTGTATTTAATTTTAATAAGGCTAGGGGTTTGAATATTTGGTTAATTAATAACCGACATACAACTACGCATGCGTACTACTTACCTTCTACATTAACATGCAACAAGCAGAAGTTAGTATTGTTAGATCATACATTAGTACAAAAATAGAACAGAATTCATAAAACTAAAACCAAGTCATTGATTGATTTTTTAAAACTTTCAATACTGAATAATTTGCAATCTCAGTATTAAAATAAGAAATATTTTAAAAATAAAATGTAACATGATAAACATACAACATTTGTCAGTGATACGGGCGAACCTAGCAGGAGGCGAATGGCACTGTATAAATAAGATAAACACTCTGACATAGAGAACATATTAGGAACATTACACTCGTCAATAAATAATCTTAAATTGGTCAATATCGTCACACCATAAAAAATTTTAAACAATCCGAACAAGAAGAAAAAATCTGATCCACAAAAACGAACACACTACAATGATAAATTTCTTGTTCGGGGCGAGGCGTTCGTTCTTATTTGTACGTTGATTTTACTTTTATTTTAGGAAAAATAAAAATCAACAATATTATTGCCACAATATATAAACGAATCTTCGGAAGTTTAAAAGCAAATAGGAACCAATCGAACATGAGGATACAACTCTAGGTTATTTTGACAATGTGCGCATATTGGAAAAATAACAATTTATGAGTTAAACAATATAATAATCAACACATGACAAGTAACAAAGAGCATTCATTGAAAGAATAAAAAAAGGAAATTTCCTGCGCCGAAATTAACCTCGGCGCTTCGTCAAATAGAAATTATTATTAAAAAGAACAAGAGTCGGGAAAGTTCTGGTGAAGTTTGTTTGAGAAAAAACTTCAAAAAAATAGCAAAACTCTAATAACCAGACGTCCTTCGTCCTGTTCTGACAC
>JBAIZL010000001.1:392428225-392435725 GCA_036971475.1 Prosapia bicincta
AGAAACAAACCTAGAGCCGACAAAAATATCAAGTGTTAGATAATACTTCGCCATAATTATACAAACAGCCTTATACAAAAGCTCCATTAGGGAATGTTTTATCGTTAACACAACTTGTTCGTCTGATAAAACAGTTTAAAAACTGGACCATCTTTAAAAGTATTAAACTGTTACAATGAGAACATTACGGGCTCATTAGTTTATCTTATTTCCACAGCCACACCTTTCCGTTAAGGATGGACGGTTTTGTTAAGCCCAACCTTTATCAAACGAAAGGAACAGATTAAGTAAAAACACTTGTTCTAATCGAGATTTTTGTTTATGATGTGTTTTTTCTGTCCGTTCAGACAAATCGCTGGATAATTCTCATTTTCTACTCTTCATATTTTCAACACAATTCCTTTCACAACGCTTAAAAAACTGTCTCCATTAAGTTATTTGTTTGTTTTAGAAAAACTTCCTCTTTTGTGGGAAATCTTTAGCAATACAGGATATTAGACTAATACTTAGGCTATATACAAACAAAGATTGTCTTATAGACTAGACATAGTTGTTGGAAAATTGTCGATATTATATAATAAATATCTTATAGCCTAATGTTTTTGTAATTTAAAAAGTTCTGTAAAATATTTAAAGATTTATAATTTAATTTAGTTGAGTAAAATGTTTCTTTCAGTTAAAATTGACCAAAATAGACAAATCTAAAACTATAATCATTTAGCATACAAAGCTCTATATTTTAATTTTGCTCTTAGAAAATTTTTTATTCCAGTTAAAACTGATCAATAAGCTACACATCTAAAACTATTGTTTTAATTTAGCAAATAAAGTTTTATATTTTAATTTTGCACGTAAGAAAAGGTTTATGTAAGATAAAATTGACCCATAAATAAAAGATCTAAAACTATTTTTGTCATTTAGCAAATAAAGTTTTATTGTTAAATTTTGCTCATAGAAAAACTTTTCTTCCAATTAAAATTGGAAAATAAACGAAAAATCTTTTTTGTCATTTAGTTAATTTTCCACACAGAACATTTTTTCCAGTTTAAAATTGACTAATTAACGAAAAATCTAAAGCTATTGTTGTCATTTAACAAATAAAGTTTTACTGGAGATTTGGACGCCGGACTTGCTTACTTTCCAACGGAACGAAGTAGCGCTGGACGGCCGTCTGCTTCATTACAACCCAACGAGCTCGATTTAACACCGTAAATTGAGTCTCATATTAAACTACAATTCAAAGCATAATGAAGGAGTAAACGCTGATGCTAATGACAAAAACCTACTTCCGCCATTGTAATCACTGAATTAAACAGCCAGCCAATCCTAACAGAAGAAACTCATTTACCGTGAAAAAAGCATCTAAAAACATCTAAAAGAGAAAGACCTCGGCCATTAACTCGTACAGAAGATTCTGGATAAAGCGATCCCTTTAGATTATAAATGACTTTGGAAAAGTCAAGCCGTACAATGAATATGACGTCATTTCCTGTTTCAGTTGGGCTTTTGTTGTTACACATCCGATTTGTCACTTCCGGGCTTGGTGACAATTTAATGAGAGCCCGAGGCGAGTGGGAATCAGATGATGAGCTTAATGAGTCAATGAGTGACCTTCTAAAGGGCTTTGTTGGTGCAATCACGACCGTCGCGCGCTCTATTTCGTCCCAATTGTAGTTAACCTTTACATTGGCCGTGTAACATGTTGCCCGGGTCAAAGGTCAAATGTAGTTAATTATAACTAGGGCAAAACTGAGATTGTTTTTCATGACTACTTTAAAAATGTAGTTCAATTTATTTTAAATTTCGTGTTTTATTGCTTGACCTAATTAAATAAGAAAGATATATTTATAATATAAAGAAGAGGAAAATAATAGCATGACAAATTCTGTTATTCAAATAACATCGAAATGGTGTTTAATTTTCTTTTCTTTATAGAAACCTTATTGGATTTTTAGTAGTGTTTACGCAGTTATAATTTTAAAATGTCTCGATTATAAATCTGACTAGCTTTATTCATAAAATTCGATTACTTTATCAAACGTTTATTTAAAATCATAGTTACATTTGCAAAATACCATAAATAAAGTAAACGGAAGAAAATTTAAAACATTTTAGGATTTGCATTAAGGCCAAGTAGCTCCTTATAAATTAGGATATAGTGGATATAGGATATAGTATTATTTCCTTACTTCCACTTAATCCCATCTACCCTTCCTTCTTATTTTAATAAGGGGGTAACAAGTAGACGTCCTATATTACCCTGATAGAGAGCAGGTCTACTTCAGATAGCGATACCCGCTTGGTGCCATAATGTTTTCCTGATGCCAGTGCCAAGTTATTGTTGTGCCCTTTTTTTACTTACGCCTGATTCAATCGACCCTTCCTTAACCCACTTTTAATAAGGTTATACTTGTAGACGTCACTTTATGACCATGATAGAGAGTAGGTCTATTAAAGATAAACAACTCGACCTTTTCTTAACCCACTTTTAATGAGGGTGTAACGGGTAGACGCCTCTTTATGAGCTTAATAGAGAGTAAGTCCATTACAGATAAACAATTCGACCCTCCCTAACCCCACTTTTAATAAGAGTATAATGGGTAGACGCCTCTTTATGACCCTGATAGAGAGTAGGTCTACTTCAGATAAATAATTCAACCCTTCCTTAACCCAATTTAAATAAGGATGTAACGGGTAGACGCCACTTTATGACCCTGATATATAAGAGGTCTAATTCAGATAAGCAATACCTGCTTATGCCATAATGTTTTCCTGACGTCAGTTCTAATGTATCGTTGTGCCCTATTTTTTACTTTCACCCGATTTCATCGACTCTTCCTTAACTAATCGCCTTTTAATAAGAGTATACTGGCAGACGCCTCTTTATGACCCTGATAGTGAGTATGTCTACTTCAGATAAGTAGCCGTTCCCACGTAATGCCAATTTTTTCCTGTCCCCAGGGTAAGGTAACATTGTTCTTTCCTTAATTCCACCTAGTTCTAACTACTATTAATTTTCCTTGTTTATATTAAACTATTAAAAATAATATAGGATAACATTACAATGTTAAAGTCTCGTAAAGTTTAACTCATAAATAATCTTTAAGGAATAAGACACCTAATAATTCACACATGAGTTTGATGTTTTGAGAAACTAGGACATTTAAAGTCTTTCTTTCTTGTACTCGTTAAAATTATAGTTAATTGTAAAAGACAGGGAATTTGTCTGCCTATAAGATAATATTCTTCAAAAATTATTTAATATCTAGAGACTTTAACACCGAAATGAGAATAAATTAAGTAGTCATTTTATCACAAAACTCTCTAATAAATCGGTTGCGTTGTATATGGAACCATAACAAATGTATGTATTTTAAAATATTTTTTAATCGAAGCAAATTAAAAAAATATACTAAGAGAAAATTTATAAAGAGGTAGCAAACTTTGTGTAAAATACTTTTAAAATAAATTAGGCACTTAAAATTATTTTATTCATTTTTTATTATGGTATTTCCCTAAGAGTTAATCTGACTAATTTTCTCTTCAACTAAACTCATAAACGCTTATAAAATTCTCAGGCATGAACATTGAAAATAAATCTAAACATAATTGCGAGTCAAATGAATCATAGTTTTCTCAGGTTGAAAGAGTAATTTAACCAATCACAGATTATACATATCGTCACGGTTCTGAATCTTTTAATTCCTTTCCATTGGCTACGAACGTGCACTGAATCAGCATCATTTAAATATAATTTAATTCAAATTTCAAAGTCGGCAGCGCATAAACAAACACCCAAAACCATCCACGCGGTCAGATAAGATCGCTTTTAATTAATCTTTCTTAACACGTTGTTGGGCGTAACAATTGTTTTCTGGGCCCAATTTGTACTGCTTAACATAGAAATTACACGTAATAATACACGCATCATATTTCGTGTAAATAATTACACACACAGATGGTAAATTAAAACATCTGTTTCCCGGACTGCAGTCATTGTTTTAATAGAAACTCTGTTATCGCCGCGTGGAATCGGGTTCCGGGCCGACACCTTGGCTTTCATCACTCCGCAGCTCGCAGCAATCATAATTATGTAATTGTGAGAATATATTTAACTTATCTGACACAAGACTGCCTTTGTTTTATAATTTTGCTCTGTAATTAGTTTAAGAAAAGAAATGTAGGTTTAATTTTAGTGGATTTGATTGTGTGGTTTGTGTTTGGTAGCGGGAGGGGGTCTACATGAGGTACAAGGCCTTGTACATGGTTTTCCAGTACCAAGGGACAACGAGTCTTTTACTTACTCCATCCCTATTCCGTCTACTCTTCTACCTTACAAGAGGGTGCAGCGAGTAGTCACCTTTATGATTCATTATATATAACAGTTCACTTCACATTAGCGGCGCTGACCTTGAGATGCCATAACATTCTATTTGTCTCATCAAAGGTACATTATATCCTTTTCATAATGCTGAATAATTGCATGTGTCCTTCTTTACAATTGTTTATATATATATATATTTGTATGTGTGTGTGTGTGTGTGTGTGTGTGCGCGCGCGCGCGCGCGCGTTATTGTGTGTGTAAACACTACAACTATTACAGCTGTCACTGCCACCTTGTCCCCAATTTCCAATTTCTTCTGTCAAACGTTAATGACTCTTGTAGTTTTCTTGCAGTCATTGATTCGTCGATGCCACTACGCCACCTTCTTAGTGGCAGTCCTGTCTTTCTTTTCTCCGGGGGAATCCACTGTAGTAGTTTTCGGTTCCACCTGTTTTCTGCCCTTCTCTTTACGTGCCTATTCTATGCCAATTGCCTTCTCCCTATCTCTCCCCTTATTTTATCCATTTCAATTTCGTTACAAATGTTCTTATTTCTGACTCTTTCATGTCTCGATTTACCCCAGCTTCGTCATAAATAGTCCATTTTAACCGTCATTAGTTTCTTATTATTACCTCTGGTAACCTCCCGTACCTCGGAGCCGTCGAGTGTAACGCTCTGAACAATACTTTTATAAATGTGTTTCTTTCGTTATTGCCTTTTGCGAGAGAAGAGAGTTTAAGGTTCGTGCCTCAGATCCGCCTTTGTTTATTATTTTCCTGATTTCATCCTTTCTTATTACAGATCATACCTTGATATTCACGGTTTTTTAAGCTAAGGTCACCAATCTCGTCTTTGCCTACTATTAGATATTCGCATTTTGGAATGTTCATTGTTAATCCTGCTGCCTAATATTCCTCCTGACATTTCTTATCATGTAACTAAGGTCGTGTTCGTCTTCCGCCATCATGGTCCGCGAAGAATAGTGATAACAGCTATAATGGTAAGTAAATGATCCCTATAGAAAGTACTTGCGAAGAGTTTAACTCAGGTAAGAGACATTGCATAAGTGATAAAGCAACATCCTCCCAAATTTCCTATCAGGGGAGGTATACATCCCCATATTATTTCTACCTTCCTTCATATCCTTTGTTAGCGTTAATAGCTTAATCCTGGTGATCACGTTAAAAATATAAAAAATGGTCTAAGCGTTATAGTTATGTAGTTACGCGTTTCGGGAAAGAAGAAAAGTTGTTTCGTCAAAAAATGTCAAGTTTTATTGAAAAGCATTTGTGGTTTATTTTGTTTTAAAAAAGAGTCTAATAATTTGTAATTGTAAAGTGGTGACTTTAATTCGGGGAAATTAAAACATCATAAAGCATAGATAAGACTCCGCTCAAGTAAGAAAGGTGTCGCCGCCAAAGCGCCAACTACTACGCCGATAAACAATGTACTTTTAAATTGAAAAAAAACTCATTTAGCCTTTGCTAAAATATCAATTCATTTCCTCCCCTTCACGTCATCGGCTGTTTTTTAATGCTCCAAGGCTTCTTTAAGATTGTTACGGGGAGAAATCATCCCTTGTGTGGGGGAGGCTTCCATTGAAAAGTAAAGAAAAAGAATCTATAATGCAATGTTAAGGGAAGGAGGGGAGGGGTGTGTTTTTCATTTCATGAGAATTAAGAAGGGTGCCTCAGGGGTGCGGGGATGAAAGGCTCTAACAAGAAGTTGCGTCCAAATTAAATAGAATGAGACGCATTCTAAGAGAAAAAGTTTGCATTTTGAAACTTTGAGGTTTTTTCAATTTATTTTTTTAACAGACTTTTTCGTTTTTTATCTACTCCGCGAAGCTTATATTTCAAGTTATTAGTTTTATTTATTAAAAGGTAGTTTACTATAATTATTAATTAATTGTAACTCGTAAACTTTTATACTTTCCGCCAAATAATAAAAATGTCAATAGAAGTTTACTGATCTAAACTTGTAAGTTCCTTATTATAAATCAATAACAAATCCTTAATATTAACGTAACAATTAATCACTCTTAATTACATTAAGTAAACAAACATGAAATCAAAACATAATCAAACTTTGTTGTGCATCAAAATACGAAAATGTTAACAATAAATTCCAATTAACCGAAACCAGATTTGGGAGTCGGCAATCCTGAGACTATTGCAATCGTAAAAATATCAAAGGAAACATAAAGGCCATCACAAACTGCTTGTAACGTTATGTTTATGCAACACAAAACATATAGGCCTATTTATAAAATGTAGGTTAAGTGTTAAACAGGAAGCTTTTTTTAATACTAATTATAAAGCGAAATTTCGTTATAAATTGGCCATTTTTATTTTGAAGGAGTATTGAGATATATCCTAAGGGATGTTGGAAAAGTAAATTAAGTTAGTACAGGATGTGAAGTCCTATTTAGTGCTGTGTGTACTATAAACAGACATGTAGTCAGGTCCCCTCAGGACCTCTCAAAGGTTTCTGCGAAAAATAAAAAAAATATGACTGATTTACAAAACATTTTAGCATTATACGGATTTACAAAACATTTTAGCATTATACGGATTTACAAAACATTTTAGCGTTATACGGATTTACAGAACATTTTAGCATTATACGGATTTACAAAACATTTTAGCATTATACGGATTTACAAAACATTTTAGCATTATACGGATTTACAAAACATTTTAGCGTTATACGGATTTACAGAACATTTTAGCGTTATACGGATTTACAAAACATTTTAGCATTATACGGATTTACAAAACATTTTAGCATTATACGGATTTACAGAACATTTTAGCGTTATACGGATTTACAAAACATTTTAGCATTATACGGATTTACAAAACATTTTAGCATTATACGGATTTACAAAACATTTTAGCATTATACGGATTTACAAAACATTTTAGCGTTATACGGATTTACAAAACATTTTAGCATTATACGGATTTACAAAACATTTTAGCATTATACGGATTTACAAAACATTTTAGCATTATACGGATTTACAAAACATTTTAGCATTATACGGATTTACAAAACATACTGCAATTATACGGATAAATGGTAAAGACAATATGATCTGTTCTGTATTTCGTTACAGCTATATACATGCTATATAATATTAATTTAAATATAAAGCATAAAACCCTTATAGG
>JBAIZL010000001.1:392440725-392528225 GCA_036971475.1 Prosapia bicincta
ACGATTTTTTAGACGTATATGAAACGTATGAACACTATAAAAGTATATTGCCACACCAAAATAATTATAGTTTCTCTTGCCTTTATCGGTAGACAAACTTTTATATTGTTAGTTTTGTAATAAACTGACTTAAATTTGAAACTCTGATAAAGACATTCAAATGCTACAACCATCTCAGTACTCTATAAAACGAGGCGACCTTACATTGGGAGCTGGGAGTAATAAAGCAAATAGGTAGATTATACAATATCAAGAGCACAGTGGTACGATATATTACAATACAAATATTGACTAACCCCTAATACCACAAAAAATAAACAAAAATAACAATAATAAAAAATAACAAATATTACAAGTTAACTAACAATTAACCCTTTCATTTCGATGACCATGCCATCATAATCCGAGGATCCTACTACAAAATTATATAACAGAATACAATAATTTACAAACTAGACTGACTATAGATACAGTGAACTCCCGATTATCCGTGGGCGGATTAACCGGTTTGCGGGTTATCCGGGGTCTGCCATTGTTTTACAAATATTCAATTTTTATTCCAGTCTGATTCATGTGTTTAAATTTCCAAACGGTGAATTACGACGTAAATACATATAAGGCTTAATAGAAGTTAAGATGAAGGGAATAGATATGTAAATGTACGTACTATTTTTTACATTGAAAGGGAAGCATCCCGTCGCGGGCCAGTGAAATAAAAGGGGCGAGCAGACTACTGTATATAAGAGACAATGACAAAATGCTTGAACGCCCGAAAACCTAATGTGTATCATAAGATTGTAAACAAATGTCAGCTAATCTCGGCTATAAATAGTCTATAACGTGACATATGCATTATCCATATCTGTCATATACATTATCGATCTTTATGGCTTTGTGACACACGTGGCACAAGTAGACACTGTGGGACAAAATGGTTCTCAAGAAACTTAGATCGCACATTAAAGCTAAATCAATGCTCACAAAAAACAGACGAAAGTGACAGATTATTTTGTTAAAAAGTGAAAGTATTATGTGTAAAGGGAATTACATATGTACATACATACTTAATTTTGACATATACCTATGTACGTATTGTAAATAGTTAGACATATAAATGTACATGTTATAATCCGTCAAATACATCGACATTTTAAATTATTTTCTGTATTTATTTTGTCCTCTGAAGATTATTTGTGAATTGCATTAACCAGGGTCATTATTTGTGTAACTTATGGTATAATAATCGATTATCGATCGTTTTGCGTATTCTTTGTTCATAGCGGATTATCCGGGGAATTCGTTATCCGGCGCTGCCGGGCCACCCTATTCCACGGATAATCGGGAGTTTACTGTATTATTGTATTCTAGATTGTAATTTTATAATTACAATCTGATGATGATGATGACATGGTCATCAAAATGTGCATAAGGGTTAAATCTTAGGTAACTTGTTATATTAGTTTTGTGGTATTGGGGTTTTCCTTATCTTATTGTAATACAAACTGTAAAGGGTATTTCTTACGCGCGTATAGGCAGATACTTAAAAGAATACCACCCTTTGTATGTATATATTTTTTATAGTTAATTAGTACTGTACAGATTTGGAGAATATTTAAATTAGGCACAAATTTAATTCCTTCTTTTTACAACTTAAATTTAATTTAAAGTTTTCGAATAGCTTAGAATGGTACTTAGTTTTCAAAATTTTGCGTTGGGGTATTAATTAGATCCTCGTTTCCCTTCCAGAAGGGATTTCTGGTTCTTGGATTGTACTTCAAACTTATGACTAGCCAACTAATATAAATAGTAGACGAGTGGAAAATAATTATTCACATCTTTTTAAAGTGTGAGTCTACCGTCGAAATTCCGATGGGGTTGAATCCTGTGAGCACGAGTGCTTTACGCCAACTCTAAGGAAGCAAGTTAAAGACCATACATTCTTGATCGAGGTCAAAAATAAATTCTGTTTTACAAAATATAAGGTCCGTTTAGTGATTCAAAACAGTAACAATATAGGCCTACTGTCAATGGTATTTGGAGGGTGCATATTGACGGTTTCGCCGGTTAAACATTATCGTGGAAATAATTTTCCGTAGATGGAATTTCTCATAAAAGTTCGCTTATAAAAAAAATAATTTAAAAATTAAATCCAATCGATAGCACTAAAAAGCACGCGTGCCTCGGTTTAGGGAGGCCCAGGATTCAATCTCGGAGCCCGCGGGCGTAAATATCCGACCATAATCTCGGTTTATTAAAAAAAAGCGAGTCGGTGCATTTTCGGGGGAAATTAACAAGCGCAATATACTTTTTATCGCTCCTGTTCAGATACCTCCCCCCTAAAACCGAAGCGTCGCTAGAGGGGCGAAGAAAGACGTCAAGATTTCCTCCCTTTTAATTAGAAGGGTAGTGCTGACATCTCAAATTATACGTCGGACTAAGTCTTATAAATATTTGCATTCTTGTGTTTTCTCTTAAAACTCTCTCGAGAGAAGAGAAAACTGGAGGTTTTATTTTGTCTGAGGGTTGCTAATTGTGTTGTGTAATCTGGAATTAAAATGTACCCTCATCCCCCGTTGTTTAAACGCTCCCTCGCCTAATCAGAAGCTTAATTGCTTAGTCAAGGAAATTTGTGGAATGCTTTGTACAACATTTCTGGCCGCAATTAGGTCTTGACGGTTTATTAACATAGTTAAGGCAAGTTGCACGGTTGGTATCGATTAATTACATCAGAATGACTCATTAGAACTTATCTTTCAACAAGCAGTGCTTTAAATTGCAATCTATATATTTCAACTAATATAATTTCCTAAATAAAGTATTACGCTTATCAATATTTATGTACTAACTTTTCACTATCTGTTAAAACAATACTAATAAAACATTCTTTACTGATTTTTGTGACTGATTTTATAAAATATTTTAAAGTACTTTTGTACTTTTCTGACGACCTTGTTTTTTTTGTTTAAAATCTATCTTCTACGTAGAGGGAATTGATACTACGACTGCCATCGTTTAAAATATTTAAAGCCCAGAATCTCCGTCTCAGTTTAAACGCAGTATCTAGGAATGTCTAGGAGTACCGCGATCTCTCTTGATGTATGTTAAAGTCACCCAATCCGGAGGTCAGGTTGGGATTAGGTATAGTGTCTCACAGAAATAACGTTCCTCAATCGAGTAGGCTGATACCGTGCTGTTCCAAAAACATCCGTTTGTTAGGATGCTTAAAAACGCTTGTAATTCTCGTCAACAATCAGAACAACTAGGAAAATGTTTACTTCCAGGCTAGTAGCAGAAAAAAGGTGAATATCTATGGTCAGACAATAGCTTACTTGGACAAGAATATTTCATGGAGGAGTAAGACAAATTAAAAACAAACCATTAAAATAAAAAATTACACAAATTTTAATTAATAGATTTTGTCCGATTGGGGACGAAATTACTCAGTTCACTGTAAGTATAAAATACAAGAGAGATAGAGAGTGCTTTTATTCCAAACCATTTTATGTTGTCTCTACTTTCTTCACTTTACAGTGATATATTCAATAAAACATTTTTCGCGTTTTCGTGGGAAAAGGTTTGTATAGAACATTTTTAACTTTTGAATAAATAAAATTATATTTTTCAAGTGAAAAAACGTTTTGGCGCGCCAGAACTTAAAAATTATACGGGAGGAAATCTTCTAATTAGCGTTACGCTAAAATCGTCAAGCTCTAACACATCTATATAATTGTATATATGTTCTGTATACAACTATTTTAGCTTAAATTAAGCGATAACATACGTCTTTATACGACAGCTGATTTTATGTTTACTCAACAGGTAGCTTAGGCTAATGTAGGCAACGTATATTTTAACAGACAGATTATGTTACTTAATTTATATGTAGCCTACACTAATAGGTTACAATGATATTATTCAACCAGTTAATAAAAATATTAATTTATACTTAAATAAATTGTACTGCAAATTGATTCAATATAATGATAATAAATTATATTTTTTATTACAACTTTTTTAAAATTAATTTTTTTAGGCACATCTGACGCTTTTAATTTAAACTAAATTCTTTGGATGATTTTTTTCAACATTTAATAAAAATTTAATAACTGTATTATTTTTTTACTACTCTAACTACATTCTATTACTTGTCATTTTGAACTGTTTAATTTTTTAATTTACCCGTCAAACAAAATTTCGAACCCCCATGTTGTAAACTCAACGATAAAGTTTGAAAAACTATCCTTGTTTCCATTTTCAAAACGACCGGAAATCGAATCGAACTTCTTTCTAATCCCTTTCGAAAGAGATCAAACAATAATTCCATTGTGTTACAGAATCAAGTTAGGAAAAAGTCAACCCTTAAAGAAGGGGTGAGTGACAGATAGACAAAAGTTTCCCTCGAAGGTCTTGTTTGGGCCGCCCCGCCCTTCTTGGTCACCTCGACAAACAATCATTTTCTCACACTGTGCATATAGGATTACGATCAGGTTTATTGTATTTAAAAACCCCAAGGTCTACCAACCTAACGATATTCCATTATGCCAGGCTTAATTGCGTTTATTCAAAGTCTTTTAAATTTTTAATGGTGTAAAATTCTAGTGTTGTTATCTGTTTTAGTCTGTATTTACATTGATTGAAATATGTTTTTATTTCTGTAACAAATGTTTTTAGTTTAGTTAGTACATTATTGACTCTATTCTAGCATTAAACTAAAAGCTGTAATAAATGTAAATGAATCCAAAATTTTACTTTTAGTTCTAGTACACTAATTTAATTTGTGATTCAATTTTGTTGTTGTTGTTTAAAATATTTTGTGTATAACAAAAAGAGGATGGTGATTTTTCCTAAAAATAATTCATTCTTTTATAAAAAAACACACCATTTATATAAAACTTATAATCTACATACTTTAATAGCAATAATAAAAAAACCTAACATGTAACAATTATAAATCATAAATAATACTTAAAAAAACGTGTAATAACAAATATTTTTATTCTAACGTGTACATATCGGTTACCAAGTAAACATCCTCAGAGGCATGTCAAACAAATGTCATGCCTCTGAGAATGACTAATTGGTAACCGAAATGTACTTCAGGTTAGAATAAAAATAGGTGGTTTGAGGTTTTTTGAGTATTATGAATTATTTTTTAGCCACAATAAATTATTCCAAATATTTAATGAGCTTTTAAATCATGCCAATTCTGAAATTAATTTAACTTTGAAATTATAAAACACCAGTACACATCTCAAAATTATAGACATTTTGTAAGTGTTTTAGTTACATACGTCATCACTACTGACGATTGAACTGTTGTTTCTTTGATGATGGTGACGTATGCATCGAAACGCGTATAAGAATAAAATGTTTACAATTGTGAGTTTTTGGACAGTTATTTATTATAACTCACAAGCCTTTTTAAATATTTCTAATGAACTTTAACTGTTTAACGAGGAAGAAATAAATTTATAAATAAATTTAAAATAAGGAAAATAGTTTAGGATAATTTCCTGGGAAACGTAGAACAGGCTGCATTTTTGCATGCATTAGTTATTTAGGAAAACAACATAAAAACTTATATAGTCATTTCAATTGAGCTATTAAGAAAAAGACAGCATGATTTTACGAGTACAATGTTTTTGTTTTAATGTGTGCGTTTTTATATTTGACAAGTGCTGGTTTAAAATACCTTGGTAAATAAAGCGGTCGTACCGGATGTGAAGAATTACTTCCGGCAGGTAATTTGTTGTACAAAACGGTTAGATTAAAATCAGTACAATCTACGTCTCATGGAAATTATAAAAATAAACTTATATTTTTCCACCTGTTAAAGTCAACATGACGCCTGGTTTTAACATACAAATTGAATAACTAGAATTTGTATTGGTTGAGTACAATCATTTGTTTTTGTGGTAATACGTCCTTAACACCTTTTTTTATGAGAATTTTCAAAAAACCTTCATTTTTAAAAGTTGTACTGATAGTGGAACATTAACGTGCATAGAAAATTTGAAGAAATTATTTCTTTCTATTGTTGATTTGGTCCCGTAAAATTTGTTGTTGATAATTACTGTATCAGTACCCATACCTGGCCTACAGATCCCGTATAGAATAGCTTGCAAATTGATTTCTCCTCTGTTAGAAGCGTTCAAAAGTCACCAATTTTTAAAGCCGTGTTTTTAGAAAGAACATGAGTAGATATTGTTTATTTCTCTAAAGGAAGGTTAAAATATGAATACATTGTAATCAGTTTTAAAATGTATTCGTTACGGAAATGGAAAATAACGTCTTAGACAAAGTAAAAGGGCTGAACATTTTAACAAAATGTTAAAAACAATATAAAGTAAAAGTTCGAAATTGTTAGTCTTCATAAATAATACGCTATTCCGTTGTATGAAAGGATCAAGAATGGACCTGTTGACTTTATTTCCAAAGAATATGTCAGAAACCATAGAAAACTATTATTGAGGTTTAAATTAATACATATAGGTAAATATGTGTAAAAAAAAATTTAACACAAAAATATACATTTTTGTCGTAAAGCAAATACATCAAATTTTAAAGAAACCATAAAGAAAACAAATACCAAAATATGAACAAAATTGACAACAAAGAATTAGAAACAGACTGAAAACACAACATACAAGGAATTGAATTTCAAATAAACATTAAGTGCTATAATAATAAAGATGTAAAAATATATAACAGACAAGAAGCACAATATTCCAATAAAAAAGTAAAACATGTAGATGTAGATAGACAAAATGAAAACAGGGGACAACAAAACCAACATACATAACCTGAACAAATATGTCAAATGAATTGAACCAAGAGAAAACCACAAAAGATGATAATTAATCCGTTACCTGTCTAAAGAAGTGGAAAAGAAATCGTTAAAAATACTGTGAAATCAGAGAAAGGTTATTAACTAAATAATAATCTTGTATACAGAATTACAAAAAGAAAGTAAAAAACTAAACAATAGATAGCCTACAATAATAACACACGATGAAAGAAACTGAACAGAAAATAAACAGAGATGAACAGCTCTTGTATAAGATATAAGAAACAGGTTTGAAAATTATGATAGTAATTTAAAATAAAAAGTATTGGAATCACGTCTGTTGGTGGCATGTAGAAGAGTTTAAAGATTAACAGAAACAAATGTATTTTCAAAACATATTCTGTAGACTGAATATTTGTATAAAATAAAAATAGAAAGATAAAGATTAAATCATTTCAAATCCGCCCAAAGTTATATTACGTTTTTAAAACCTACCAAACTCATCAATAAATCATCTCCCTTTGGAAAATGTAATGAGAAGTTAACTGAAAAAGTTTAAACAACTTTTTGAATTAATTATACACCTCAAATTAATGAAGGCAGAGTATCCCTTTCAAGTCATTATTCTATTTGCGAAGGGAAGATTGAAGGGGTAGAAAATCGGCTTGAGGTAGGCTTAAGCGAAGTGTTAAACGGGCTAATTGTTCTTCCCTTTTTGAATTTAATTAAGTAATTAACAAAACACCCCCTAACCTGTTGCTCGCCGCACTCAAGCCGTTCTGTGTTGTGCGTGCCAACAATTACAGCCGAGCCGATCCTATCTTTGTACATTGTTCAGTCTTTTGCGTTTTTCGAAACAATTAAATACATTGAGATAAGTAAAATTGCTTTAATTATACACAACAGCGTTCTAAAACCTTTTAATTACAGGTTGGCTAAAGTAAAGACAAGGTTGGCCGCTTCATAATTATACAACCGCTTCGGTGTTGTAATAAACGTTTAAGACAGATTAACTGATTTTAATTATTCCTCGCGCGTGTGTGTGTGTGTGTGTGTTTGTGTGTGTGTGTGTGTGTGTGTGTGAAACAGAGAGAGAGAGAGAGAGTGAGATACAGAAAGAGGGGGAGGAGAATAGAGAGACACGAGAGAAAGAGGAAGAGAGAGGAAAGGAGAGACAGACAGACAAAACGAGAGAGAGTTGTTTGTCGTAGAGAATAATCTGAATTTTATCTAGCTGAGGATATACAGATTCAAATACCCACGCATTAATAAAACATATACGTTTGGTGTTTTAAATATAATTTAGTAACAAACTTTAGAGATTTTTAATTTGCTTGTAGCTAGTCATATATTTGTATGTTTGTAATTCCAAATATTTGTTTAAATTATCAATTTTTAAAGCGGTGAAATATTTCTCCTTAATACTTGATTTTACTTGTAATGTTATTAACCTTCAAATGCAAGTTGAATAATTATTTCTTTTCCGATTTATTTTCTACTCTGTTTCTTCTGTTACCGATAAGAGTCTATATACATTACTATTATCTAAGAGTCTAGGAAAATTACTAATATTTATAAGTATTTGAATCTTTTAAATTTTTATTGCTAAAATCGGTTGTCAATCAATAAATTGTTTACCTGATGAAAAAACAAAAACATTCGCGAGGGAAAATTAAAAAAACAACAGCTGGGTAGTGAAAGTAACGTTGTTTGTGAAGGTGATTATACTCGTACATTGTTATTTTCCCTTATGTACATTTCGATGACCATGTCACTCTAGTTTGTAACTTCTTGTTTGCTAGATTGTAATTTTGTAATAAGACCCTCTGATGATGATGACATGGTCTTCGAAATGTACATAATTGTTTAATCTTAAGTAACTTGTTTTATTTGTTATTTTTGTGGTATTGAGGTTCTTTCCAATATTTTCATTGTAATATATTTTACCACTGTGCTCTTGATATCGTGTATTCTTATTTTTACCCATTTTTACATGAAGTAATAAAATGTACCCCTAAACAGTACCAACATTTTCACTTTAAAACATCAAAGAATAGCTTAGGATTCTCAAACTGACGGAGGGGAGAAGGTTTTTCAGGGGGGCATGGATAAAAGCACTGAAGCTGCCTACAGACCCGAGGTGTGCGTCCTCACCTAGATATAGCAGCGGGTAGAATGACGTGACATGTGCGTAGTGAACTGCTATTGTTCTTGTAAAATATTTAGGCTTGATACACCTTTGTTATTGAGTTATGGTGTCTGTGTTTCAAAATAACATATTTTTACCTACGTTGTGCATTTTTGAGAATATTGTAAGACATACGTTGTGCAAGGCCCGAATCAGGTCCATCACTGCGGGATTGCAGCATTATTATTTGTAGGGTGATATATGTTTATATATTATATAAATATCTATAATAAAAGTTAAATTACATTACTATATGTTTAATTGATCTAGCTAGCTTCAGTTTTATACCCAGATTGCAATCTTCACCTTTTGTAAATAAAGGGGGCGCGTCATCACGATGTTATAAGGAGGGGGGGGCGCAGAGAGATTGAGAATCCCAGCCTCAGCTGTTCAATATCGTACTACTATGACATAACTAATGGAAACGTTTGGAGCGAAAATATCTAATTTTACATTAACCTCCAACCGACGGCCCATTTCGGTTTAATCACTAATAAATCATGCTAACACTACGACAAATTGATTTCATGAATACGAGAGGTAAAGTACGGCTAATCAGCATAAACCTGTCACCGGCCATATCGACATCCCCTACGGGCACGCCCCTTTCAAGGCAAAAAAATACTAATGTTTATTGAATCGGTCAAAATGGAGCGCTAATATTAGGTGAAACGGCCCGAGCGACAATAAACGGACTGATTAAAGAAGGGGTTGTATTGAATTTGCAGATCGATAATGACCGATGCCTAAAGGGTGATGAATAAAATAAAAGCCCATTAGGCCGGTCACATTGCTGTAGGTCTTTAAAACAGTGTGTGCTTGATTTGCATTGTTCAAGTTTCTGGTAACGGATGTTTTCAAACAAAGACGGCGCGTGTCAGGCATTGTAATTTCACCAAATGTCTTGGACGACGGTGTGTATTTAAAATGTAATCTGGAGATGGGGTCTGTATCGTGAATACAAAGTTTGACGCTTGGTAAAGATCCATCCACAGGATATTTACTTTCGATGTTCTTCGTCCTTATATTCGCATATATTGGAATTTATTTTAAACATCTTTTGCTTTCATATTTATACATAGTTTGTTATTAAGTAATTTTAATGAAAACATTATTTAAATTAAATCAGAATTTTGTTTGAAAAAAATCTGCGAACGTAATTTAAAACAATATTGTTTACAAACTGGCATTTTAAATAAAAATAAAACTGTTAATCTCACAAGGTTTACCGCTTACAAGACCTTACTATGTTTTATTCAGGAACGAATTTTAGTCACCCGTGAGGCTCAATGGCTTGCATTTAGCTATTTTTATAGAACAGTATTTCCCTGTTTTCCTATTATCCCAGCTGTAACAGCTGATGCTTACTGTCTTCTACCACTCTCCTTCCCCCAGCTCTCTCTGCATCACCTTTCCTCGCCAAGATTTCCTCATAGTCTCCTTTAGAGCTTAGTCAGTCACTTTGCCTACTACTTGATCATCTAGCTTGTCTCCATGACACATTTTTCGATATATCAAGTTTCATATCCAATTTTGAATTTACTCTTTTTCGAATCTTTCATTACTTGTAAGTTCACATCATCTAGATCTTTATCTCCTTCACGTATCTCAAAACTATATTAGAATTCGAGTCGGTTGATTTTTAGATTTAGATTTAAAAAACACATCACTTGTCGGCATTAAAATTTCTATTTTAAAAGTATTAGATTAAAATATGCAATCATAATTTATTATTATAATTTAAAAAATGTTAGAACCTAATAAAACACGAAAAATAAATTTCGTTATTATTTCAATTGATCTAAAGTTAATTTAAAATGTAGTGGAATATATTTTAAAAGGATTTAGAGAACTATGGCCTTAAAAGTCGTTTGACCAATATTTATTGAAAGTACTGTACATATTAAAATATAAGAAAGTCGCTCGACCACACGCGTCACCATTTACAATGTCTGGGCCGTGAGGGCGCCTTAAAGACGCAATAAATTTAATACGATAATTAATAATTTAACCCGACCAATTGTTGTCGGGGACGTGACGAAACTAACATTCACAAACGGCTAATTAAAGTTATAAACAAAAGGTAATTAAACTTAAAATGCAATTCGTATCGTCGCCAGTTTAAGCCCCTACTTTACAGAAGGCCGATAAATAGCTAATTACCGGAGTTATGGCGGGTTATAACTGTTTAGCGAGAGATTGATATGCGCGGAGACAACCGAAGGACGTGATTGGTCGGGTAACTGCCGTGCCTCGTTCGAAATTCAAATATCGATACTCTGTATTCCGCTCAGGCTGGTCTGGCCAGTGTACAGTGTACGCTTGTGTATATTTGCTAATACAAAGATGGTCGATGGAATATTCCGCCATTTTATTTGCGCCTGAAGTCGAAGTGAAGTGGCTCTTCAATGGACATTGAAAGGGGATCTTGAGCCTTTGCATCAGGTGTTTATGTATCTTGTGATTTACTTTTTGCAGGTCGTTGAAAGACGTTTTCGATTTGACAATCGTTATAATAGTCCCTGCTGGAATCGATGTATTTAACGATTTAATGGTATATAATAATTGGTTTATAGGAATAGATAGTTTGATGCTGGGCACGTCACGTTTTACCACATATTTAGCGTTTTAGTTTTAAGATTGTATTAACTCTTTACGTTACTGCTAAGGAAATCTCCTGCCATTAATATGACGTCACCTCCCCCGTAGTGGACAATCCATTAGTCAACACATATAGTTTCAATAGATAAATGACATCAAACACTAGTCAACTATAGAGCAAATGACGTCATTAGAAAAAGTGAAAGTAAATTGTGGTTAGTGTATTGTGATTATATTGTGATTAGCCTATTCTGCTTCAACACTTCTCTCTGCCGAGTCCATCATCGATTCTTTTCCCTTATTACACTCAATCATCGTATGCTTCGAAGCGGCCACAATGTTTACTCTTCTAATGAAAGTCTTTATACATTTCGTACCTAATTTGAGAAGCAGAGGCTCTTCGTGTACTTTTCCTAATTCTATGTTTATCCCATGTCCTTTTTTTTAATCCCTTTTCCTGTACATATACATAGGCCTACAAACAGACATCTCCTCATAAGAAGTAGACATCTCCTTACAATAATCACACCGTTCTTCATCCATATTACCACGCATTTGCTAACAGAATCATCCCCTATATCCAATCATAGGGGTTAATATATCTAATGTCCGTAATCCTTCATAAACGGTTAGTCTGTACGGATACTTTAAAACAAACTAACAAAAATATTTCACATTATAACAAAGCATACCAATTTTCTACATTATTTCCATTAAATAATGAAAACTGTTGTTAAGTTAAATGCTGGTTTTCTTCATTTATCCTGCTCTGTTAATATCCTGCTTCCTATAGTCATCTCCACAACAAGCCTATACGACTGTCGCCTTTACAACTCTATAGTTTTCCAATTCTTTTCTATATTTTCGTTGTCGTTTCTCCTTTTGTACATTATTTCTAAAGGCTCTAATGTTTGTCAGGGTTTATACTCTGAGTTTTGGTATTTATATTTTCTTTTGTATTTTCATCTACGTTTCGCCAACAGTTTCTATTGCACAAGGAAACCATAGTTCGTGACAACTCGTTTGGTAAATTTCAAAACTATGGCTTTAAATTTTGTACCTTTACTATCAACAATAACTTATATTCAACAACGACCAATGATTTTCACCAAATTTCATTATCAGGATTATCCAGAGCTAGCTAACCTGTTGAATGACAATAAACACTCAGAAATGTTCATTTTAATATATATATATATATGGTGATACGTTTTCTTGTAACATAATTTATGAATAAATATATTCCAAATACAATATATATATATATATATATATATATATATATATATATATATATATATAGCCTAGTCTATATTTTAAAGCCTGTATTTATATAGCTTAAAAAATTATTAAAGTAAAGTGAGAATACAAATTTTCATTTACCTTCACAAGGTATGATATAAGAAATGTATATGCTTTTTCAAAATCATCATAAAAAAGATTTTCAAAGATTTGTAGTTTTTGTAGAATATTTAATAAAATGTTTTGTAGCAAGCGAGTATAAACATAGCAGATAATTATTTTTTATAATTCAGCAATTGATGACAACAATTAAATTGGATTTTGACTGTGGAGATTAGGTTTATAAGAAATATCGTAATTTGTTTGTTTTTTATTATAATGTTCAAAACGGAAAACATATTTGTGCTAATAATTTATAAGCAAAGAATTTTAAGGCAGCAGAATTT
Source organism: Prosapia bicincta (assembly GCA_036971475.1). Taxonomy (NCBI): domain Eukaryota; kingdom Metazoa; phylum Arthropoda; class Insecta; order Hemiptera; family Cercopidae; genus Prosapia; species Prosapia bicincta. Next base: position 392,453,990 of record JBAIZL010000001.1, read on the forward strand.
TAATTATTATTTTCCGGTTAGAATTTTAAGGTTTCATAAATTATTTTTACACGATTTTACAAGAAACAGATTATTAGCTCTTTATTTGCATACGTTTGTCCTTTACTTAACGTTATTCGAAGTAGCCTTAAACAAAATCTATAAACTATTAATAATAATTTTAATTTTCCCCCATCACTTGATTGTTTGTTATTCATATTTACCACAACAATAAACCATTTATAAAACCTAATGATACACGAATTACAGCCAAGACGAGCAAAAAACCTTACCGCGTCCCTCTTTCTAATTAGCCTCATGTGTTTACAAACAATCGGGCACACGAATCTTTTCTAAAAGTATTCAAATTAATTTTTTTGTTTTGTCTCTACCAACGGGGGGTTGTTCGTTTTTACGCGATACTATTACTTCTACAGCATGCTAATTCATGCGCTTTGTGGCTTGACATTGCAGGGGCGGGTTTTTTCTCATCGGCCGCTTTGTTTATACAATTAGCCTGTTTGTCAAAATACACTCCCCGTTTTCATTGTTTCCGGTGCAAAAAATTGTTCTGAATAAAAGTGTGCCCATTACAATAGTCTAATGCTTTATCTGAAAATAATGGACTGAAAGGCTTAATTTTTTGTCGGTTTTAAACCGCTTGTGGGTTAATAACAAGGGTGTTATTGCTGCTCGGGCAGATTTCGGGGTTGAAATATTTAAAATTCATTTTTGGGTTAGTGTAACATCTGGATAATTATGCTCAGATGTTTCTGGTAGTTATGTTGATTCGACTGTTCCGACGTACTAGGAACCATTTCTAAATAATAAATTGGAAGTTTTTAGTATAACCATTAGCTTAGTAACCATAAGACATTTTAGTAAGTATGAAATTATTTTTTTGTCAATAGGGATTACTGGATCTCCATTTTTCTGTCTCTCTCTCTCACTCCCTCTCTCTCTTCTTCTTCTTTGACTTTCTTTCTCTCTATTCCTATTTCTCTCTCTCTCTCTTTCTCTCTCTCTCTCTCTCTCTCTCTCTCTCTCTCTCTCTCTCTCTCTCTCTCTCTCTCTCTCTCTCTCTCTCTCTCTCTCTCTATCTATCTATCTATCTATCTATCTATCTATCTATCTATCTATCTATCTCTATCTCTATCTCTGACTTTTCCTTCTCCCACTCTGTATTTCCCTTCTCTCTCTCCCTCTATCAGTGTCTGTTTGGCTCTCTCTTACTCTCCTTCTGTTCAATTATCCATCTCTATTACTCATTCTCACTCTGTCGCAATCTGTTCCTCTCGTTGTTTGTGCATGTCTCTCTTTCTATCTCTCTCTTTCGCCCTCTCTCCCCCTCTGTATCTATCTATTTATCTGTTTCACTCTCTCACTTTCTCTTACTCTTACTCTCACTGTTTATCTTTCTCTGTCTTTCTCACTATTTTTCCATATCTTTCTATCTCTCTCCCACTCTTTCTTTCTTTTTTTATCTCTCTCTCTCTCTCTCTCACTGTCAGCCTCTCTTTGGCGGGCACTATTTTATTACTTGCTGAATCTATAAAATAACAATTGCTAGTACAGGTTTTAAAGCCGAACTTCTGAACTATAACTCAAGCCATCTATAGAAGTTGCGTTTAATGTTTGCTAATACAATGGTTTTAGTATTTACAATTATTATAAACGTGTATAAACCTAAATCTATTTATATACAAATTTGTTAGAATTTTGTACTAAATATTATTTTTTAAATAAAACTTTTGGTTTTTTTTCATGGCGTTTGTTACAACAGTTTAAATATTTTTTTCTTATAAAATAGACATAGGCTGAAATATTTCTTCAAAAATAACGTAAAATTACCATAACAAATTCTAAACAGAAATACCTTAAGCATGCAGTGCTGATAAAATGTGGCGTGTTTCATTAAATCATACTTTTATAAATTTTGTTTTAATTTTAGCATTTTTACAAAGCAATTAATTTAAATTCCGACCCATAAACATTATTTCGTTTCAGAATTGCCACTTGCTTGTTTTAATTTTCAGAAATAAATTTCACTAACCTTTTCGGTGATGTGAATGTCTACATCATCAGAGGTGGCAAATTCTGGAAAGAAGGAAAATCTATCAACACAGTTGGTTTAGGGTCGGAATATACAACACACAGGGCCTTAAAGTTTAGATAAGTACATTCACTCACTTCTTTTTAGAGAGTTTCGTTTAATTTTGATAAAAAAATACTTTGATAGAGTTTGAACTCTGCAAGCGAGTTAGGGTAAGTAATTATTTACGAGCAAAAAAATTTAATAAAAAACATTAATGATAAAGTAATATAGTTAATTGAACTACACTTCACAAATAAGAGTTAAACCAAAAAAAACAGTAAAACGTTTTTTGTTATCATTTACCCTACTTGTTTTTAACATGAGTAAAATCACTGGCGATGACGTCATTGAGATAATATGTGTATGTAAAGAGTTTTGTTTGTTGTTATTTAATAACATATTGGTGTATAAAAACTTATCTCGGTAACTTTAATGCTTCTGAAAATAACTGAAAAGGTTGTCTAGATGAATAAATTAACTTTAAATATTTTAAAGGCAATAATAATGGTATTTTTTGAAAGGGTAAAATTGCTTTCATTCAAATTGTTGTTTATCAAGAATGTTGTAATATGTAAAACATATTTGAAAATTAATAATATTAATTAAACATAGCAGTAAAATCAATAGTCTATGCCTAAATAGTTTTTCTTTATTATAATTTGCATAAAGACTGTATTTATTAATTTATCCACATCTCTGAGATTTTAATTAGAAATTTAAGCAGGAAATAGTAATATTCTAGGAGTAACAGCGTACCTTTCTTCGGCGTGTGGCATTTAAGAAAGGTATAGGCAAGGTAACCAGCACTACAATTCAATCGCCCATTATAAGGGTTTGACCATAAGGATAAATTTTCACAGACTGAATCGTCTTTGGGGATGAAAAACACAATTCTTGTACTTACCGGGTACCTTTGTGTTAGTAGGTAAATGCTCTACAAACTATACCACTCAGGACCCCCAACTATATCAATAATTTAATACTTTGTACTTCTTTTATACCGTACTTTAATTAGCAAGAATCTTATATTCATAGTGTTTGATAATTCCATTTTCGATAATTTCAGTCTAATCATGTCACTACCTTTCATTTCTAATCATTAAAGTCTTCAAAGAAATGAATAATTTGTTCGAAATATATAAATAGATATTTGAAAAGAAATATTTAGCATCCACGAACTAGAGAATATTTCAGGTGTTTTTCAAATTGTAAGTACAGAATCTGTAAATAGTTTTGCTTAATTTTGATTTTTCGAATATTCTAAGAAATAATAAGTTTAGCAATCAACTTTTAAAGTAGGCAACTGACCAAATGACTGTTTATTATTTTATTTAATTACTAAACGAATTTTATTTTTCATGTATTTGAATTACATTTTGTTGTATTATATTTGGACATAGAATCTGAAAACAACAAAAACAAACTTCCTCTTGGAAAGACAAACTGTATGGAAATATAAAATAAAAAGAATCGTAAAATTTATTCAATTATTCCATTCCTTAATGGCTTCCTCTGAGTCATGCAAAAAATAAATACAATAACCGAACTAAGGAAATTTCGCCGAACTAACAAAGGAGGAAACAGTATCCCCGGTTCCGCTCCAACTCGTTTTATTATAAAAACTATATTAACGAAACAACCCTAAAAAATAAAAAAAACTCGTGATTTATACCCATACTGAGACATTTTCCCCATTAACAATACAAGGGTGAAATCACCCCTTCCTTTACCACCCTCTTTTTTTACAGAACAAAACAAAACGGACGAAAACGTTACCAGAAACTGATCATTTACGTAACAGAAATATCTACAATATTCAATAGTGTTTTATGACGAGGGTGAAGATTAATGAGTTAATGCGACGTTACCGAAATAATAATTTGGCCTTTTTGCGACAACTGGTCTTGATATATGTCTCTTGCATATTCTGGAATCGCACAAAGCTGCAGACCATTGTTGCCTCGGAGGGGAGGTAGCGTAAAGGAGGCAGTTTTTGTTCATCGGCGAATAAGTGGGTTTTTAATTCGGGCATGTTACATTTAACATTTTTAACGGTTTGGTAAACGGACGTCAAAAGATTTATCTCGCATACGGTCAGAACTATTATAAGCAATTCTGACGATTGAAATTTCTAGAAATTTCAATTACAACTAAACTTGTAAAATATGTTTTTAAAACTTTTTTGTTTTAACATAAAGAAGTGAATATAATAAAAAAAATGTCTCAATACAATATGTTTATGCTTGTTTACGCATAAATATTTTGGTGTATGCTTATAGTGATTCAAATCCTCAAATGTTATTATCAATGAAAATATAGATCTTCAAGTTATAAATTTCTACCTAAATTTACAAATAATTTAATTCCAAATTATTTATGTGAATTACTGATTAACAATTTTTTATTGGCTTTAACAGCTACGGATTTTGAATATAATATGAGTAGTATTTCAAAACAAATTTATTCATTATAGAGAACTAAAATTTGTGAGAAATGTTACAGTAAAATTAATTCTTTAAAATACGTTCTTTAGAACAAATTATGAAAAAAACATCCTTAAGATACATAAATTATAATAGTTAAAAAAAAAATTAATTTCAGATTGATTCCTAATTAGAGAAATGTGAAAGGGTAAATAGAAATGTAACCAGCCACAAACTCAGTTCAGACCAAAATGTCTCTTTCTATACACTCGTTAAATTCCCCAAATTTTCTGATATATTTACTCACAAAATAAACTGTTTATATGCGAAAGCTGTCTATATATAAAATATATGATGTAGTAAGATATCGCTAATGCTTAACTACTGAAAATGATTCAGATTAAATTCTAAAATACTTAAACTTACTACCCACATATATTAACCCCCTTTGTTAGCAATGTTGAAATGAAAAATCTTGTGCATTTTCAGTTGCAAACGTGATAAAGTTGTACTTTAACAAAAAATTATTGTTGACTTTATAATGCTGTTTGTAATTATGTAAAGTTTTTCTGTTTCTTTCACAGTGGAAAATAAATATAAATATTTACACCGTGGAAATTTCGGTTTCTCAAAAAATTCCGTTTGAGTAAAATGTATTTATTTGTATGAAAATAAAAATAATTTTATAAAAAGGAAAGTTTGCTCATGTTTATTTATTGTAAATTCATCACAGTTTCGCTCCATAGTCTAACTATAACATGATTAGGCGAGGATTCCGTGTTCGATTCAAGATATCCTTTAATCAATGAGCAAACAAGGAGAACCTTTCCTTCGCCTCTACAAAGTAAATCGAATGAGACGCAACGAAAATTTATATTTAAACAGCCTATTTTTTATTTGCTTACGTAAGCAATAAATTTAAAAGAAAAGGAAGGACTAGGAAAATCGAAAGCTATAATTTGTGTGTTGATACCCCCAGGATCCGAATCCAATCCTGAATTCAATTTGGAGTCGGTGTCAACAGTGTAGTCCAGTTATTGGCCACTAGAGGCCAGCTCGAACCTAGCAGCCCTTCGGTTCCACCCTTTCTATACAATGTTTCTGGTTTCATGAATACGAAAAGTGATACGAAATTTGTTTGTTAGTTGCGTAGGTAGTTGACGAACAAGGGCTGAAGGCTGTTGGTGTTTTGAGGCAAACAAAATATTTAGAAGTACAATACGGATTTACATTTGAAAGACAAATTTAGTATTTTATACCTTAAAAGGTTAAACTTTAGTTTAACTTCAAGAGATAACATTTTTGGTTTCTAATTAAAGTAAATTCAAATTGTCTTTACTCCTTAAAATTTTACATTTGTGAAGACAAATTTATTACGCACAAAAACATTTAAAAATTAATTAATTGCTTTTATTTTTTAATCAGTTTAGTGTTGTTCACTTTTTTCAACACTCAAGATATTAACAGCATCCCATTGTATTGATCACTCAACCAAAATCTAATAAGAAACAATTTTTGGGAAAATGAAAAGTGTTAAATTGTAAGTATTTTTTTCAAGTCTCTTTTAAGTGTTAAATTGTTATAAAACACGATGAGCTAAAAATGTGTTATATAATTTTTAAAGGGTTTTACACTGGATGTTTCCCCCATAGTTACTGTACAAGAATTAGAAAAGCTATGTTCCTTAAAAATGTTTCGCCCCTTATTTTTAAAACACAATATTAACATATACCAGAATATTTCGCAAGCAAATAAATTAAACAGTGTTCAAGATGTAAAACAATAAGAATAAAAATTATAAGTAGCAACAAAGGTTACGAACGTAGGAGCAGAACTATGTAAAAAAAGTTATAATGACATTTCTATTGGAAATTCAATTAAAAATATTACAAAGAATAAAAATATTATAAATATACGCCCACAACAACTAATATAATAATTGTCATAAACGTGAAAATAATGAATAAAATAATATAATATATTTTTTCAATTTTTCAAACTACTTTAATTCGGACGAAAAATTTCTAAAAATAAGTATTTTTAGATGGAAGGAGGATGAAATATTCAGGCATGTAAGTTATTAACAAAATATATAAAATTGTATAATATAATTTTTTTTTACTTTGTATACTAATGAAATTCAAAATAAATTTTATTTTCAATAATACTTCTTTATTTTTAGTTTGGTGATTTATTAAAACTATAAAGTACTTTTTATGGATTAAAACGAAAATATAGAAATATTTAGGCTTAACTACGAAATTAGCAATCTACAATCTGTTAATGTTAAATTTGTTTAATTTATATAATTGTTATTATTAGTAAACGAATATTTTATATTTCAAAAACACCACCTTATACTCAGAGCTAAATCTGAAATATTTTCCCTTACAATCAACAATCAGGTTTAATTGTTCCCATCCGATACCTTAGCCGGGGACGATTGTCAACAAATGCAGGTAAAACTCGCCCAATGTTTACCCGTTATTGTCCTAGGCGAGGCCCAGGTATACGGGGGGTGTAAGCTTAGTTCTCACACCTGCCTACCCTCAGATAACTGATTAGTCCCTGCCAGGAAACTCTGAATTTGCTACTTGCATTGTTTAACCGCCGAGCAGGATCCCCTCCGTGGATTGATTATTTGCGGCGATTCGTTCTGAACGAGCGGGATTCAATACAGACAAGGACAAATGTCCGTCTTGACAAACTTACCGTAGATTCATAAGCTGTCTCGACGATGAGGCATTAGATGTGGTTAATCATCGATTGAATAGAAAATATTTTGCGTTTCACACGATGAGGGATAGAGGCTTAAAGTTGTTTTCTAAGTTTAAGAAACGGCAGGAAATATTTTATCCTGTTAACAATTTTTTATTTAAATCCTCAATTTTATCTTCTTAACAATACTACTGCTCCAATTATTAAAATTTTCCATTAGGGCATTCAATACATTTTAACCGTATTTCACCCTTTTTATAAATTACAGTTAAGACCAGTTGCAAGACTTAATATTAAATTTCAAGCTTGAATTTAAAATAAGTCACAATATATAAAATATCGTACGTTTCTAATTACAAAACGAAATACTAATTATCTCTTCAAATATACAACACTCGATTCGAGTGAAGCAAATCATCTCGCATATTTCTACCCCGGTTCTACCCCTTTGACGCGTGTATGCAAATACACACCAAGTCCAATTTCTCAATATTTCAACACGTCCTTAGCCTTTACGGCTGGGGAATGAATGCATTTACATATGAAAGAATATATGTAAAAAAAACTAATAAATATTGTGTCATACAATTTGTTTAGCTGTTAATCAGGAATAGAGACTTTAACGCCAGGGAACTTGGTTTTTAATGAATTTTATAAAGTTTAAAAATAGAAGCAGGAGCATCATTAAATTAGAAAGAAATTTAATATAAAAAAAACAACAATTTATAAACTATTTTAAAAAAAATGTAAACATTAAAAACTTCTGAAATAAAATAGCGCCTATTATCGTGTAGAATATACAAATTTAATTAGAAATTAAAATATATATAGTTTCCTTAAATAATAACCAAAACCTAATCTCAATTAATAGTTTACAACGCGTTTCAACAACAAAATCAACATCTTCATCGAGTATAGAACATATTGGATCTATCCTAAAAATCTTATTGTTTAAAAGTATTTTGCTAAAATACCTCGATGAAGACGCCTTTGCGAAACCCAAATTTGAGGAATAAATTTTTGATTTGGTTGTGTTTATTTTAAGTGTGTTAGAAAACGAAACTCAAAAGATTTGGTATATTTTCCTAGTTTAGATTACAATATACATTTAGGATATATAAAATGTAAAATCATTAATCGATAGGTGTTTTCGTGTGTTATAGCAGCTATCGATTCATGTAAGAACCGAATTCTTTTGTTTACATTTTTTTGTTTTTTCATGCAAATATTAGGAAAAACCCTAATATGTACAATATTGTGTATTATGTTGTCATCACTAAATCAACGCATAAAATGAGAAAGAAAATTATAGACTTAAATGGTGTTTTAATATCAAGTGTGTAAATATATTGCTTTTAGGAGTTTATTTGGTTTTAAAGTAGGTATAATGTTTGCTAGTAAGGTTTCTTTGAGCTTTTTACTAAGGTTGTGAACGAGGAACATTGTAGGATGTTATTTTAAAACAATAATTTGACTTTCAACAAAAAGAAACGAAAAAAAAACATTAAAACTAATTGTCTTTAATGTGACAATAATACAAAATTTTTTAAAAAAATAATAAATAAATTTATAGTTACTTAAATTTTTACCGTTATTCAAGACGAGTCTATCCATATCCCCAACGTATTAACGGCACGAAATGTATCGCCACCCGGCCTGTGACGTCAGGCGTACGATATCGGCAAGATGACGGATAGCCTGTCTTCAAGTGCCCAGGTGATGTTCCCAAGATGATTTTGCATTGTTGTACTTGGTCGATAGTTTTTATGAGCACATGGAGTGAAAATGGGGGGAACAAGAAATAATTCTAACTTGGAAGTGCTAAAACAGATTTTGACTGTTAACTATGGCGGTACATTTTTCTAAAATGCCCATTTTCAGCTGCTTTTATTACTTCATTATAATTCTTTTCTCGTTTTCATTTAAAACTTTACTACGTCTCCATCAAGATGTAATAAAGCTTCTGCTATCAGCGTGGCTCGTAAAGTCCAAGGGAAAACAAGCCTTTATTACTGGTCAAATATGAACTGCTGACTCTCGTACATGGTTCCATATGTTTACTGACGATCGCGAGGCCGAATTCATAGAGGCAGATTCAGTTTTAATTTAGGGTCAACATATTTTGCTCTGCAAGTACTTTCTTATTGTTTTCATCGCTTGCAATTTTTTCTTTATTGTGCACTTTCCCATATGATATATGTATAGGCCTATTTCAAATTTGAGCCACGTTTTCAGAATAACAATTTGTAGAGAATTGTTTTTAGAATGCTGTGTATAATAATTAGGTCCATTTTTACGGGAAAAACGTGAAACATAATAGGCACGTGTACAATTAAAATTATGCTTTTTTCAAATTTAAAATTATATTTTGTTTTTCTATTCATTAATGTTGTTCTGTTGAAAAGACACTACGATTTCGACCGCATTTCCATACTCGGGACCAGTAGAACATTAAGAACGACCAGGTTCTCCGTACAACAATATCCTGTGTATTAGTTTGGTCCAGGTAGTGCAATCGGATCTATATCCACTCTCGGTTGGTCTTATCTAAGACCCAGACCCTCTACTAGGGACTTGATCCTAGGAGGGCTCGAACCTACTCCGTTGTTAGCTGTCTTTCAACCTAGTAAGTGCCTTCCAACCTTTATATTCTTGGTAGTGTATTTTGTGAAAAAGCGTTCAAAGAAGAAAGAAAGATGCTGAAAAAAAGAATGGTGACTTTGTGTACCTTACGACTTAACCTCCTTGTCAAAGAACGCAAAGATAGATGGGGAGTCTACAGTCCAGCATATGTGGCCTCGTCTCCACGAACCCAACTCCAAACTCGTGACTATCAGAAACGGCTACAAACCACTATCCGTGCACAGGAAAACCAATGAGATTTGTTTTTCAATTAGATTTAAATTTATTTGTTTTTGCTTTATAAATCCGATCACGTGATAGCACCGAAATAATATCCGTTCAGTAGCAGTTAGACGTACAGGAAGTATAACAGGTAACAGACGGGGGGGGACATGTGTCTTCAAGCTCATTCCTCCGCAATTAAAACTAATATATGCCTCCGAAGATATGAATGAAATGTGAGAAGATTCCTATAATTATATAGCTTCATGCTACAAATATGTAGACTTACATATGCAGTACTTATATTTTATGTGTTAAAATATTTTATAACCTAAAATCTAAAATTTTTTTTGCGCTACCGGCCCAAACGGTATTCCAAATTATGAATAAAGGGCTCCAACAAAAGGAATTTTTCAATTAACGTCATTTTCTAAAGTCTCCGAGCCGTAGATGGCCCCACAGCACCAGACACAATGGCACTGTCCCAAAGGGTCGCATAGCTTTTAACATAATAGCTGAACTAATAATGAGCTAGGAAACCAGACACAAAGAATAGAAATCCATCAATAATCCTGGACAAGGGCATCTTTAGAACCGTTTTCCTTGATTTTGGAAGGAAAAACTGTCACTGTCCCCAACTTCTTTCTATTCAGCCCCTTTATCTCTCTCTCTGCATCGTTAATTCTCCCTGATTCTAATCCTATTCAACAAAGGATGTCGAATCTCGGATGCTGTACAGTTTCTATGACAAACAACTGCATATTCGGCCTCTGTTCTTTGAATATTCCGAGAAATTTTGCAGGGTGGGTCGGATGAAAAATGAATTGTTGTTGAGCATAACCTTTTTTTATAATTTGAAAACACGTTCGGGTTTACAAGTAATAAAGTAAAATATCTATACTGGTACAATATTGCTTCTGGTTATCAAAATTTGGAGACTTTAATGCTATTTAATTTTTATACACATTTGGGTATAATTCGACTTACACCGATAAGACATATTTTAAGTAAGCAAAATGAACTCCATTTATATTCGGGGGAGAAAATGGAGGATAGAGAGAGAAATATGGAGACTAAGAGAGATGAAGAGATGGAGCAGAAAGAGAAACATGGGGAGAGAGGCTTGTAAACACACAGGCAAGCTTTGAAAATGGAATTAACAAAATAAATACCATGCATAATTATTACACGTTTCTAGCTATAAACTAAACCTATTTGTATTTTAAAACAGTATATTCTTGATTTTGCATTTAAAAAATAATTTCCCCTAAAATAATTGTATTGTTTGATGATAACTAATATTGTTAACAAAAAAATCTTTTAGTGAAACTTTATACACATATTACGTAACTGCGCAAATTTAGTGTAGGTTTTATATCAGCAAATAAAATGACGACATACAATACACCGGAAATAGAAAGAAAAACAATAAGATATTTGACAAAAATATGTTATAGGCCTCGTATGAACAGGATGCAAGTGCATATATATTTATTAATATGCGATATAAGCATGTATGAATGTATGTTTTTTTTTTAAGATAAAAAAGAAAGTAAACACGAATCAATAATGAGAAAGAAGAATCAATCAGACTAAAGATGAATTTTTAAAAGGGAAAAACAAGGTTGCTTGTGGTTTAGGTAAATAAGGGACCATTTGTAACACAAAGGAAGATGGTTATTGAGAGAACTAACTCTATGTCAATAGTAATTGTTATTGTTGCTTATAATACCTAATTATTGAATAATATATAAAGAATTAAAGTTCAAATATAATGTTGACCTTAAATTTAAAAAAAAGTTATTCTATAGTTTAAAATTAACATCTAGATATAACCAAAAGAATGTTTTAAAAAATAATAAATAAATAAAAATAATATTTATATTTAGTGTTTAAATTCAAATAATTTATTAGAAATTTTTAATACAAATTATTGCATAAATTACATTTTTAATTTTAGATTGTATAATAAACAAAGCCAAACCTAAAGTCAACATTTTCAGGAACAGAACTAAAACAATTTTTACTCTGAAATACTGTTTTTATTTCATAAATGATAATTGAATTATAATTCACGCCCCATAAATAATTTTGCTCGGCATTTCTATAAGAGTCCAAAAACTTAAAAAAAACAAACAGTATTATAAAATTGATATAAAACACCCCCTCCAGTAGTCTATCTTTATATGCCCTCTTTCTTAAAATTTACTGCAGTTTTACATCGCATATCGTGTTACTTTATACTTTTATCCCCGCCATAAACGCTAAAACCTATGATTTACACTTATTTTATAAGATGTTCAACTAAAAGTGAAACTAAATTGCCACGAGGCGAGTGACGTCATGAGTGTCGATAAATTTTTATGTTATGACATCCAAACTATTTTCGAATGAGGTTTTATGTCTTTAAATAAACAAGATTTAGTGAGGTCATGAAATTACGACTGTCGAGGGATTCCGCGGTGAAATGTCGCAAAATAATAGAAGTTTATGTTTTACCTACATTTTGTATAATTAACTTTTTTAAATATGAGAAATAGGTAAATGTAAGATAGCCTAAATATATATTTGTATGTCTGTAACACGTCCTAAATTTTGATTTCACTTTTATAAAAAACTTAATTTAAAAACATGCATGAGAAAACATGTGTTTAATCTTAGATATATAAAAAATATTTAAAAACTATTCGGTGTTGAAACCTTTTTTTCATTCGTAATTTGTAGAATTTTAATTTCAACAACCACAAAAATACACATAAATATATAAGCAATGTTTTATGAACACAAATGCAGGGTTTTCATTTCCAGTTTGTATTTACTTTATTTAACACCTATGACAATCTGGCGTACCTGAACATGTCAGTGGTGGCAAAACCTGACCAGATTCCTCTAAATAGAGTACCGTTGGTAAAAAAATATTCGCTTATTATTTAAGGCTTCAAAAAATTAAGAACTTGCTCAAAGGTGTTAGTAGGGCAAAAATCTCGACTCATGCCTTTACTGACCCAATTTATTCTGACCTTATTCTCAAATTACATTTTTACCTTATTCTGTGATGATTTTCTCAAGTAGAATTATAGTTTATATGCGTGAACACATCGCTATTTCTAACCCAGCGTTGAACTTAGAGAAAGGCAAAATATCTACTCTTATTGTAATTTCCACACACAGATTTAATTCTCTCCAAAGAACACATTTCTCATTATTGCACTTTTCAAATCAATGAACGACTACAATGTTTAAAACCAACAAAATTCAACAATTTCAAAAACTAACAATTAGTATTGATATGATGATTTATTGAAGTATTTATTTTTTATAATTATAGACATTATTATAAACAATTATTTCGATAAATTGTTCAACGTCAATGAACTTTAAAAAACTTTTTCAAAATCAGAGACAGAAGAAAATCAAAGCATGAAAACAATTTCAGAAAGTGAATCAATTAAAGCACTGCCTTTTGTGCGTTTGATTGACAGATATTGGAGCAGTATTTCGGCGCGTTTAGAAATTTCACATTCTTTTCTTTCAGCAATTAGAGTCGGACAGCGGTTCAGCCGAGCGTGAGCGAATCCTTGCCAAGGATCAGAAGACAGAGGACCTGCAGAGGGAGAAACATTAAGTAGGGAACGTAATGATATTAACTAAGAGAAGTGTGTGCGTGTAGAAGTGCGTGCGTGCGTATCTTAAAAAGTAACAAAGCCGGAATGAATGCAAGGCCGATGGGGGTGCCTGCCCTGGGCCCATTCAGGTGAAAATGATGTGGATTTGACAATGAAAGAAAGGCCTTAACGTATTTGCCCTCGGGTAGGTACACCCCCGCAGCTTCCTTTAGACAAAGCCCTGCACCTTTGTTACCAAGTGTTCGAAAGTTTAGTGTTTTTAAATTTAAAACATTTCTAAAAGTAATTACTAAAGAGGTTATGTTATTTGCAGTACATAATGATAATCGACTGCAATTTATCAGTTTAATTGAAGTATGAAAGAATTTGAATAACTTAATATTAATTTTAATAAAATTAAGTTAATTTATTTCTCGCAAGAAGTTGAATATCATTCAAGTTTGTATCTGAAGCGTTATTTGTATTTCAATTAAACATAAATTAATAAATATTTATTTTTTTAAAAAAGCATTGTAATAAACAAAGCTACTTGCAGTATATATATATATATATATATATATATATATATATATATATATGTGTGTGTGTGTGTGTGTGTGTGTGTGTGTGTTTGTGTGTGTGTGTGTGTGTGTGTGTGTGTGTGTGTGTGTGTGTGTGTGTGTGTGTGTGTGTGTGTGTGTGTGTGTGAGTGTGTGTGTGTGTGTGTGTGTGTGTGTGTGTGTGTGTGTGTGTGTGTGTGTGTGTGTGTGTGTGTGTGTGTGTGTGTGTGTGTGTCTTTAAGTTTAAACGTGCTACACATCAAATTATAATTAATCAATTTCTTTTAAATACTGTCACAATCACAAAATACAAAATGTTCAATCCTTGTTTTGATGATTTAAAAATTGTTCACAGATTTTTTTTTTTTTAATATTTAAACACAAACGTAGTATTCAATTTTAAGAGTCAAGTACATAGACGGCCTAAAACATACGATATTTTCTAGTTATGACGACATTTAAATCCCCTGACGTTAAAGTATGGCAAATTGTGTGTAATATATAGGTTCACACGTAAGATGAATACATTTAAATATGTAAATAACAAATAAACCTTCTTATCTCGCATTAAAATCTTTATTATCAAACTATGCAATGTTATCTTTACATCCAGTACGGTGACAAATTAACCGAGGTTAAATTTTGGAATGCAGTGAAGTGTAGAGCATTTTAGCGAAGATTTATGACAAAAAGAGAGGAAGATGTAGACTATACAAAAATATATGTTTTGTGAGAAAGAATAGTTGATAAGAACACAAATTTTGCATTATTGAAAAATGAACTTATAAATTGTTTAGCATAAAATAAATCACAGAGACGATGGTGGGGTTGATGTGCTGGAACAAAATTTAAATAGACAACGGGTAGTTTGGAGACTTTTCGGCAGGAATGAAAAACCATCGTATTAGTTACTACCAAGAAATAAATAATGAATATTTGACACGTTTCTTAGTTTAATGCAATCCTATATCTCACTGAAATTGTGTAATATAAGTAAGAATATTACATGTGGGAGATCAAATTTTATTAGGATTTTAATATATTTTAGTTATAATTTTTTTTAACGGTTTGCATCGTTTAAATAGGTGTATTTTTTTCTATAATTGTTAATAAAGTAATTATTTAAATTTAAGTAAGCATTCGAAACATTTATGCGTTAAGCTCAAAGCTTACAAAATGTATTGTGTCAAGGAACAGTTTTATGTGTTTCAACTTATCAAATTTCGTTTGGTGTAAACCAAATCTTAAAAACCAGTTTTGTAAATAATTTTGGGATATCTTCTTTCCTAAAGGTCTCCTTCCCTTAATGGATTCAAAAAATACAATGAAAAATTAAATGTCACCTTATCCGTTGGTGCTGGGGCAAAGAACAAAGCTCTGATCAGTGCCGAAATCTCAGACATCCGGAGCGAACTGGGGGTGTAAGGTATCGCATCTACCTGGTGTCGCAGAAAGGATACATCAGTCCTGCATCAACAAAGTGCTGGAACTGAAATTAGAACATCCTCCAACGATTTCCGAACCCCTTTCAAAACAAAATGTCTTTTGTTGGTCAGCAAAGACGAGCCGATAGGACAAAAGGACTAGCAACTGCAATTTTCGGCTTATTTTAAATTGGCGAGTACAAAACCGAACTAGGGAGCAATTCTGTAAGGGTGGCGAATAGCAGAGGACAGAAACAAGGGTTCCGGGCTTACCTAAAAGTTCTAATTGACCGCTTTGGGTACTAATTACATAGTGGCTTCTTGGGTAGTTTCTTAGAAGAGAAACGATTCGGGGGTTTTAAAATGGCGCCAGAGAAAACCCTTATTAAAGAAGTTAATTCTAGAGCAAAACTTTGGTCAATTATTACCACAAAATAACTCATTACAACAGCGCTTCTTGGATTTATTAATTGTTAGATAGCCTCCATTATGCACATTTTCGGAGATTTCTATCTTGAAACTCTATTACTGAACATTTTCATATTAACATTTACAGATACGTTATTATCAAATATCTAATTTAATAAATTATTTAAAGTATAGTTTATATAGAGCTATTCATTGTTTTTATTTTTAGAATATGTTGTTTTAAGCCTTGATTTCAATTTGTACTTATTCAGAAGTAAAAACTCAACTGAGTAGCCTAGAACCTCTGCACATTTGTTTCGATATAATGGCGAAATGAATATTAAGTAATCATACATATACTTGCGTTAAGGTCTTTAATTATTTGTTTTAACGGAATTACCTATATCGGTAGCACTGAACGAACCCCATATATTCTCCGAGTAAGTAATTGTGAAACTTTCAAGTGCGGTCCCTACACAACTTCTAACACTCGAGGTACAAAAAATGAAAAACTCCTAGCAACCAAAATACCGACATAAGACACCAACAACCCATTGAACCAACATTCTTACTTTCTAATCCTGTATACATTCAGAAGGGAGATATGTATGAGTGGGATGACTATACGTTCCGAATAGAGAGCAGGTATACTACAGATAGGTATTTAATACCGATCTGCCTATTTAATACCGTATATTGCCTATACGAGCAATTTCTTCTGATACGTTCTACATCAAGGGGTCATTATATCAGTTACTTCGTTCTACTTTAATTCCACCTATTTTAACTACACTAAAGTTTAACATGTAATAATTAAAACAAACCCCCAAAAGAGAGTAGGTCTACTTGAATACCACCTCTATGGCTCAATAAGGTTATAATTTTCCTCTATTTTCAATACCAGAGAATCATTATAGTTTCACTTAGTCCCAGTTAGTTCCACTTATCCTTTTTTTCTAAGGGAACGTAACGGGTCGACAGATACCCCGACAAAGAGTAAGTCAAGTAACGTCATGTACGCTACCTGCACACTTAATGAAATGAACCTCTCTGTATTTTATAATATGTTTTATATGTCCCTTAATTACTTTTGTTATTCTACATTCACAACAATTTCCTTTCTTTCGTGGAGGATAATAACCACATCAGCTAATTGCATAGAAACTACAAAAGATTATTACTAACACATTTTACTTTAATACATAAACGACATCGTATGATCTTTAGTGTTGGTAGCGAGATCATTTATAGACGATGTGACTGTTGATTCATAAAAAGTGCGATTTAAAAATCTGTTTTTAATTATAAATAAACAAATCTTTTAAAAAAAACTCTTAATTTAAAACCTTACGTACATTTCAATTGTAAAGCAATCATCTTCAGAGGAAGTTATTTAAAAAATTTTAACAAATAATCCCACGGTTGCTTCAAATTGTTACTTAATATCTGTTGTTTCCCTTTTTCTTAATTTATTATTAAATTTTTAGTAAACTCTACAGCTTTGTGCTCGGAAGACTCGGAGACAATCACCGGTGCCTTACAGCTTTGTCCTGTCAGCCAGCGCCAAGGTCCGACAGATCTGGAGTAAATTCGAATCGCCAGTGAAATTAAAAACAGGTTCCCCGGCCACAGCGGAAATTGAGAATAAATATCGCGTCTAAGCCGGCTACGATATTACGGGCACAAATCAATGGCACATAGAGGCTTCGATCTTTGTCTAGGCCTGTACAGTCTGGCCGGGCATCTGTGACAATGTTCCTTTCTTTGTAACCAATTTCGTAGACGTCAAAATTACTCCCTTTTCATACGGAGTTAAACAAAAGGCGCATTCGTGGGGAAAATAGGCTCATCGTCCCAGCTGCCGGCTGGTTTCTGCTTCGAGTGGTATTTCAGGTAAACAAAATTCTCTGGTTGCTATGGTTACGAGGAGGTGAGGGAATTAAGTTTTATATTGATGAAAGTTTTGAACGTAGTATAATTTTTTTAGTTTAACGTACAATCGAGTCTGTTACATAAACGCATTTCTACAGCCTCTTTTAAGTCTCTTTTTGACAAATAATACATTTTTCAAGAATGAAGAATCACGTAAGTTTTTCAACAGATTTTTAATTTGGCGGTATTTAATACAATAACTTGTCCTTCAAATTTAAAAACCTGAATTTCGAGATCTGAGTATATTTAGCGCGTGGAGCTCGTAGCAAATGTGACACCTAACCGAGAAAACTATTTTTGAACAATGAATCTGGTTTAGTGAGACAATTTGAGTTTGAATTTTTTATAATATAGCCTACCTCCACCCCCACCCCCAAAAGGAAATGAAATCAGTATTTAAAACCGAATGTACTGTGTCTGCGAAATTTACGTAAAGGTTTTATAAACAATAATAATTTGGAAGAAATTACTGTGGTTAAATAATACTAAAACACCTCTAATCACAAATATTTTTAAGTAACCATCTGCAGTAATCCTCAGAGTCAGCCAGTCTTGTTGTCATACCTCTGAGGATGGTTGCTTGGTAACCGAAATGTACATGAAGTTAAACAAAATATTTGTGTTTAGAGGTTTTTGTGAGTTATTTATTAGGTTTTTTCTATTTATTAACTTGGCAGGGTTTTCGCTTTATATTATAACTCACACTACTTTGCATAGGTTTATTATTGTATATGTCACTATAAAACATGAAGATGAGGTAAATGAAACATTTTTACCAACATAAATTGGTAAATACAAGTCTTTAGGAGATGGTTATTCCATGCTTTTACCATTAGAGTTTGGAAGTTGGTAGATTTTACCAAATAGGGCTAGTTTTGGGAATAAAACAATCAGTATTGCTTAACCATTTATGTAAATAAGTCGATATATCGATCAAAACCTTACAAATACCTCTTACTGAATTAGTATCTATTAAACACTTAATATTAATGTTAATACCTTACCATATTGTTTGGTACATAATAAACAAGGTTAAGCTAGGTTATATTTGTCTAATTGCCCTCGTGTACCTTGTCTCTAAGTGGAAACTTACGATTTACAAAGTATGATAGAAAAAGGTCAAAATGGACGGTGATCACCTAAGTGTTCGGACTTGTATCATTACCAGGTGGTAAATCTTTGGTTTTACTAAAAAATCGCAAGATTTACCGATCATAGTTTACCTGCATTTAGAGTAACACACAACACACACACACACACACACACACACACACAACACACACACACACACACACACACACACACACACACACACACACACACACACACACACACACACACACATTGGATGTCCGTAATTTGAATACCGTTTAAATTAAGACGAAAAAACA
This sequence comes from Prosapia bicincta, assembly GCA_036971475.1. NCBI lineage: Eukaryota > Metazoa > Arthropoda > Insecta > Hemiptera > Cercopidae > Prosapia > Prosapia bicincta. Next base: position 392,473,369 of record JBAIZL010000001.1, read on the forward strand.
GTGGTAAAAACACCTGGCATTAAAATCACTTCTTCTTCCACGGGCTTGTAAATGACACGTATGATGTAGGTTTGTAGTTCCATCTTTGTCGATACAGATTTGTAATTACTTAAAGAAATTTTAAATATTGTAATAACCTAGCATCCACGCCTAACATATCTAGTAAGGTATAGCGATAAAAGCCATAACCAAGGTACGCTTAAAAGAAGTAACGGATAGAAACATTTTAATAAATATAGTACTACTTAATCAGAGAACACCTCTCTCTCTCTCTCTCTCTCTCACACACACACACACACACACACACACACACACACACACACACACACACACACACACACACACACACACACACACACACACACACACACACACACACACAAACACACACACACACAAACACACACACACACACACACACACACATACACACACACACACACACACACACACACACACACACACACACACAAACACACACACATTGTTTTTTTTTTTGAATTTTTAATGTACTTAATCAAGTTTTACCAAAAATGTAAAAATAAAAATAATACTTTAAAAGGAAATACATTCTTAAAGTTTTATATTCAAAAATTTTTAAATGATATAAGAGCTTATTTTTAGTAGTCTTTTTCACTTTTAATACTGTAAAAACCTTGAAATGGCAACCCTTAGAGTAAATTTTGTATTAAATCATGGTACATAACTTTTTTAAACATATTGTACGCAAAATTTGTTTGAATAATAAATAGTAAATAAATCAACATAAAATATGAAGTTAACTATGTTGTTCTAGTTCTTCTACGCAAACTTATTTAAACTTTTTAGATTCTACGACACAAGAACAAGTAGATATATTTTTAAATAAAAGTTGCATTGCTTCATAATTTACCTGATTGGGGATAATTAAAGACTAAATAGATTTTCTCTAAAATTAATATTAATGCCCTAATAAGATTAGTATAGTAGACTGATTAAATAGAATGGCCTTAGCCCTCACTGGATCCTACATTCATGACGAAAATGCATCATGTAAATTAATTTAAGCTCTGGCGAATCGAGTTGGATGTTTCTTTCTAATTATATTCCATTATGTCGACCTCGTCATATTTCTACTTCAGTCGTAGAAAAGCTAATCGAGAATTATGTTTTTTATTGCCGAGAAATTAAAACAGTTTTATGCATAGACTTCAGGTTTTAATCAGCGGTATCTCTTTGAACTTGTCAGAAAGTTAATTAAAAAGAAGGGAATATGGTTGCCTGGAGTAAATTTAATGGGCATGACAACCCAATAGCACGACGTTAAACTGTCTTGCTCTGTTGAAGCGTTAAAGTCTCCAGTAAAAATACACAATTTTATGTTGTTTCAGTTGCGTTTGGATAATTCGAAACGAAGTGCGCTTTTGAGCGGCCGAAAAATTACACAAAAGAGATTTACCGACGCAAATTTACAAATCAAGTTTTTAAAAAAAATCAATATCTCATTTTAATAGTATTACGTAGCTTGGAATGAGTTTAGAAACTTTAGCTCTTTAACGTTAACCGTACGTAAATTTTGATTTAATCGCTATCCTATTAAAACATAATTAATAATTAATGGTCTAATAAATCATACACTTTCACTCTAAATAATTTCATTCCAAGAAACGCGATTCCATAACCTCAATGCTTTCAACTACACTCTACAACAAGTATAGCTTCTAATAGATAAAAAAACCTTTGATATTGTAAATACCTATAAGAAAATTATTTGTTATATTATTTTTTTAAAACATAAAAGAATGTTTTAGTAAGTTTATAAGAAAATTAGGAAGTATACGTTTCCCGTATATTTATTCACTGTCAAGATACATAGCCTCAAGTATAAGAGAAAAAATTATTTTATTGTTTAGAAGAACATAATTATATCAAGTATTTTACAGTTATTCGGATTTTAAAAATTTTATTTCTATTGTAAAAACGTCTTAGAACAACTTTAGCGCCCTACGCAACCCTAACTAAATATTTTCTTCCCTTAATTTGTGGTACCTCATAAAATCCCAAAGTGGAGCGTTGAAGTCAAACCACGTTTAACTTTTAAAATTTACAGGAAGCCACATACAAAAGATTTTAAAGAATTTTACTCAACACAATTTCTAAAGATGTATATTTATTTTTGATTGCTAAAAATATATTATAATTTCATAAGAGGAAACGGCACATCTTAATAATAATAACAGCAAAATAATACACTAATTATTACAATAATAATAATAATTATATTGATATGAATAATACCATACTATTAAAATTTTTAACCCATCTCATCGTATTTTACGGTTGACCCAAAATGAGTGTGATTGTCACTAACCACTTATGCACATAACGAATTATGAATGAAATTTTGATTTCTTTAGCTACAACGAAGTTTCTGTACATTTAAACACATTAGAACTCTGGTAGGCGTAAGACGAACCAAACAAACAAATTTATAATTCATAATTAAGATCAAACTGTACTAAGAGTCAGGCTATTCCATTTGATAGAAATTATTATGAATTTTAGTTAAATGTGAACACTTTAGTACAGGAATTTGTACTGAGTTCAAATTTAATTCACAATTATTAACGATTTTGTACAGTTTGAGTTCAGTCAAGGAAGAAGAGATATTCAGTTCTACAGCACGAGAAATGTAGCTTTGTTCAAATTAAATCAAGAACTAAGGCCACAATATCGATTGTCATTAAATCGATACATTGCCACAATGCTCAGTAAATATTCACCACCTGCACAAAGAGATCACATATCGATATGAAAACGCATACTTCATTGAACGATCTAATTGCCACGTAACGAGATATACGCTGCGCTCCAGAGATATCGGTTATAAAATAAATCGATTAAGAGCCTAGTTTAGGTTGGTATCACATTGTTCGAGGGCAGTAAAATAAAACCGGCCAGTAAATTTGCACGGATTTAAAAAGACATTGTTGCACGGTCGAGCCTCGACATTTCAGCTAAAAACTTGCCTCTCGCGTTTACGACCCGGCTCGCGCAATTAAAGACAGGTTATGGCCGTCCGAAGATTTCGCCTCGTCCGAACCCATAGTCACGCATAACGTCATAAATTAGTGATAATTTATATTGAAATATTATTAAAACTGAGTCAGAAAACTGGCAACATTGTAACGCGTTGGCGCGGCGTGGCGGCGATTTCTCGGAATCCGATCCTGAGCGTCTGCATAGTTTATGGCAAAATAAACTTTCGGAAAATTTTATACCTGAAACCAATTGTTTTTTGTAGGCTATTTTGGTTTACATTCAAGATTAAGCATTGGCTGTATTTAATGTTGAAACTTCTAAAATAGCCAAGAATTTCATCACCTACTTTTGTTTTCAATGGTATGTTATTTATTAAAAATTAATAATAATTTACATTCTCCATTTTAAAGAATTATTTCATTCCTGAAATATTTATTTTCCAATATTTTTTCCTATTTCTTTCATTAGCTAGATTTCATTAAATCTAAGTGGAATATTTTGAATTTTTCAGAACTAACCTAACATAACCTCCCACAACAATTGCCTTTCAATAGAGTTACAATACTTTTAAAAAATGCTTACAAAACAACATATTATAATCGTATGTTATGCCTATGTATAAAACTGCTTAACATTTCATTTATAAAATAGAAAAATACATGATAGACGTAACAAACCGTCTACAATATAAATACCAAATTATACATAAGTTATTATTCTAAAATTCCTTGAAAATAGCGATAGTATTTAAAAGTAAATTAATGAAGGTTGTATTCACTCAATCGGGGTAAAGAGTTGCCTAATATTCTATTACTGTTGTGTCTTTTGCACACACATCTATGTTAATTATAAATATTGCAAATTATCTTGTATATTTGCATCAACTTACTAAAAGAATTAACTTTCTGTTTATATAAGTTGCAATAGGCCTTTTGGAGCCATTAAGGTATTGTATGCAGTTAAAGGAAGAGAATGTAACCAGACATCTACGTTAATTATAAATATTGCAAATTATCTCGTATATTTGCATCAACTTACTAAAAGAATTAACTTTCTGTTTATATTAGTTGCAATAGTCCTTTTGGAGCCATTAAGGTATTGTATGCAGTTAAAGGAAGAGAATGTAACCAGACATCTACGTTAATTATAAATATTGCAAATTATCTCGTATATTTGCATCAACTTACTAAAAGAATTAACTTTCTGTTTATATAAGTTGCAATAGGCCTTTTGGAGCCATTAAGGTATTGTATGCAGTTAAAGGAAGAGAATGTAGCCAGACATCTACGTTAATTATAAATATTGCCAATTATCTCGTATATTTGCATCAACTTACTAAAAGAATTAACTTTCTGTTTATATAAGTTGCAATAGGCCTTTTGGAGCCATTAAGGTATTGTATGCAGTTAAAGGAAGAGAATGTAGCCAGACATCTATGTTAATTATAAATATTGCAAATTATCTCGTATATTTGCATCAACTTACTAAAAGAATTAACTTTCTGTTTATATAAGTTGCAATAGGCATTTTGGAGCCATTAAGGTATTGTATGCAGTTAAAGAAAGAGAATGTAGCCAGACATCTATGTTAATTATAAATATTGCAAATTATCTCGTATATTTGCATCAACTTACTAAAAGAATTAACTTTCTGTTTATATAAGTTGCAATAGGCCTTTTGGAGCCATTAAGGTATTGTATGCAGTTAAAGAAAGAGAATGTAGCCAGACATCCACGTTAATTATAAATATTGCAAATTATCTCGTATATTTGCATCAACTTTCTAAAAGAATTAACTTTCTGTTTATATAAGTTGCAATAGGCCTTTTGGAGCCATTTAGGTATTGTATGCAGTTAAAGGAAGAGAATGTAGCCAGACATCTATGTTAATTATAAATATTGCAAATTATCTTGTATATTTGCATCAACTTACTAAAAGAATTAACTTTCTGTTTATATAAGTTGCAATAGGCCTTTTGGAGCCATTAAGGTATTGTATGCAGTTAAAGGAAGAGAATGTAGCACTAGCAAGAAGTGATTCGAGTGATTTTATCCTGAGAGACATGTGAATGTGTGATACGAAGCCGCCTCTGACACACCATTAGGTGCATTGCTAAATAGGGCAGGACGTGTACCAAGATATACAGTGTATAAATTTATAAAAATTTTTGTGTTTTGAATCCCACACCGACGGGTGTAAATAACGGCCTAACGGTTTGATTCAGGGAGAATCGACGCTAGGTACCTAATGAAGATGAATCTCCCCTGATGGAGAAACTGTTAACGTGTGTAAAATGGCATTCGCCAGGTAATTTCAGAACCTAGGTACAATATTTACAATTCTAGTGTCACCTACATAGATTCCAGGTTTAGTTTATTTTTTTAGACAAATTCTATCTGGCTATACACATCAATACACTATTTATGATGTGTTTGAAATAGTTTTTTCAACTAATTATTGAAAAAAAAAATATAGTTTCACAGGGAAACAGGTCATAGGGCATACAACAATAAGAACATGACAATGTGAAAGACATAAAACACTATAAAGGACATGTCATTAACATAAAACACTAATATTAACATACAACACCAAAAAGGACATGTCATTAACATAAAACACTAATATTAACATAAAACACCAAAAAGGACATGACTCTGAAAAGGCCAAATAACACTAAAAAAACTATCGAATACTAAGAAGGCCATAGAACACTAAAAAAGACATGACAATGGAAAATAAATAGGACAAAGAACACTGAAAAGGACATGGCACTAACAATAACATAAGACACCATAAAGGACATGACTCTGAAAAGGCCATATAACACTAAGAAAATTATGGAATACTAAGAAGGCCATAGAACACTGAAAAAGACATGACAATGGAAATTAAATAGGACAAAGAACAATTAAAAGGACATGGCACTAACATTAACATAAAACACCGAGAAGGTCATTTCCCTGAAAAGGGCATAAAACACTGAAAAGCGCTCGGAATAATGAAAAAAACATAACACTAAGAAGGACGTAGACCACTAAGAAGGACCTAAAAATGAGAAAGACATGACACTGAAAATGACATAGAACCCCAAGAAAGACATGAAACACTGAAAAGGACATCGATACTAATAAGGAGGTCATCGATACTGAAAAGGACATAGACGTTGCCTTGGAAATGACATAGAACCTTAAGAAAGACATAGAACACTGAGAAGGAAGTAGAACTCTAAGGACATAGAACACTGAGAAAGGAAAAGAACTCTCTGAAGAGGTAATGAATATAATGTTAATGAAATGTATTCCACAAGTGTCATAAAAGTACTTGAAAAGATTGTCTTAATGTGACGATCCAAATGAGTATTGCTATCAGAATATTTGTCGTTTATAACAGAAAGTTTCTTTTAATACAAAAATCTTTTGAATCTTATGTAGCCAACGTAAATATCGTTGGTCATTTTACCTGAAAAAAATTAATTACAATTATTTGGTGTAAAACTTATTAATATAAATGCTTGATTTTTAAATGGTTTAACAATACCTAGAGATATAATATGGCTATACCGCTGCGTTGCTCGATTTCTCATCACTAAAACATTCCTTTCTCGTCTCTTCGCGTCGACACCGAAAAAACAAGTCGAGCCCGCGACACAGTTACTTCCACGAGCGGAAACATTCTAAAATTCCTCACACATCCGAGAGCAAAGTGCAAAAGGAAAGGGTGAAAATTACACCTAATCGAAGGGAAAAAACAACAAACACATGAGTAAATTACAAATAATTACTTAAATTGACGCCAGGACGTGTGGAGGTGTGATAATGAGGTTCCAGGTCCCGGCTCGAAGTAACCTTTGAATCAGTCACGAGTTCTTTCCGAGCGTTCATCGCGCAGACACAATTAGAACGATCTAGACAGTGTTATCACGACACAAACAACTGTTCTTTTCATTTCTTCGCGTCTTTATTTTGATCCACTCTTCAAGGGGCAAATAAATCATAACTGAACCAGAAAGGTTCGCGATTCTTGATGTACTACGTCGGTCAATGGTTTTAACAGGTCGAGAGCGACCGTAATCCGTTCGTTGAACGATTCGGTGGAGCTGTGTGTGATTTATTTGTTTGAGACTATCAAATAGCTTCAAGATTGATTTTTGTGTGTTAAAATATGATTGTAGCTAAAATAGTATTTCAGATAATTTGTCAATTATTATTATGGTTTGTTAAGTTTACCCTACAAGAAGACTCGTGAAAGTATAACATTTCTTGTTTGTATGTGTGTGGGGACGCGGTGTGTGTGTGTGTGTGAGAGAGAGAGAGAGAGAGAGAGAGAGAGAGAGAGAGAGAGAGAGGTGTTCTCTGATTAAGTAGTTCTATATTTATTAAAATGTTTCTATCCGTTACTTCTTTTAAGCGTACCTTGGTTATGGCTTTTATCGCTATACCTTACTAGATATGTTAGGTGTGGATGCTAGGTTATTACAATATTTATAATTTCTTTAAATAATTACAAATCTGTATGGAACTACAAACCTACATCATACGTGTCATTTACAAGCCCATGTAAGAAGAAGTGATTTTAATGCCAGGTGTTTTTACCACTGTTTTTTCGTCTTAATTTAAACGGTATTCAAATTACGGACATCCAATTAAAATATGTTGTTAAAACATAAAGCCGGACCATTCATCAAGGACTAATAAAAATAATGTTATTCACGGTGTATAAATATGGATCGATATAACTCAGGCATATCTGTGGGTGGAACAAGACGAATAAATCAACCCAGTGCGCCGTGCAATAATTGCGTTAATGTTGGGCCTGGATGTTGAGGTGTTGTATTAATTAATGAGCTAAGTCTCCGCTCGGAGCTACGCTCATAATTCACCGATTGTTCGACTCCGGAGGGGGTCTCTTGTTTATTGGAATCTTTGGAGACACTCGTAAAGTCCACTCGCGGGGTTTATTCGGAGGGTATTGTCCGGAGTCCACCTGTTCAGGGATTTGGCTTCAACCATTGTCCATAGAAATTGACGAGAAAAAACAAGACTGTATAACCTCCAAACCGATCGTTAAAGTCTTTATGCGTGTTGGAATATGTTGCTGCGATTTTGGGCAAGCCTGGGGTCGACCCTAAGCTTAACACAATCTCCGACTTATATTTATAATAAATTATCACTCAGGGGTATATTATAATATAATCCGAATATGTCGAAACGAGCTTTAACCTCCAAGTTTCCAACATACATCACATATATATTAATTTTAAAAAATACAATTTCAAAGCAAGGTTTAAATCAATTGAAATGAAACCATTACGTCAATTTGAGAAAGCATTTAAACATTAAAAGAAAAACGTTCTTCTACATAATAATAAAACCTTAATACTTGTGGAACTAAGTAAATAAAAAAAGTTATAAACAATGTAACCTGTCTGAAAATAAACTTTATTGGCGCCATTGTTAAAAGACTAAAATTATTTATTTAAAATTGAGTTTTTGATATTTATAATGAATTGTAATTAGCAACTGAACAATGTTAACATAGCCTGTACAAAAGAGAAAAAATGAGTTTGAATACAGTTTGCTTCAGGAATAAAACTGTAAAGAATAAAACAAGATTGAATAGTGTAGATAATATTAATATATAAAATTGTTTGAATTTATATAATCAAACTTGTTTCATGTAGTGAATTGAATTTACCAAAGTTTTTTTAAAGAAAGTATTCCATTCCGATTAAGACTCTGGAAACCTTTTTTCTCTATAAATCCACTACTTGGTTCTACGATTTTAAATTAAAACCCTCAATTTTTCAAAATGTGTATTCAAAATTCTTTCATATACTTTGAGGAGATAATATTCATATTTCCTGACCGACAAAAAACAAAAAACATAAAAACAAAAAAATATTAATAATAAAAAGAACAAAACCTATGTACAAATATGTAACATAAAATACGAAGATTAAGTTAAGAGGATTTTTATTTGAAATAAATAAAACTGTTACATAATATTGACTTAAAATGTAAGCAATTAGTATTCAAACAAATTATTTACTTGACAGCCGTGTAACCTATGAAAAAAATCAACCCAAATGTGCCTAACCTCATTCAATTTCCTTTACTGCAGATATTTGCCATTTAAAATGGAAGTAAAAAGTAATGTAAATCCAATAATGATGAGGTAAAACTGCCTAACGAGTACATAAAATATTATGTGAACTAATAAACCAGACAGTCGATTCGCGGTGACCTATCTGAAAGGAATCGATATTAATATCGGTTAAAACATTCTTAATGGCGTTTAAAAACGAACTTAGGGCTGATTGGACTTTAATCAATGTGTCAAAACATTATTGTCCGACATCGTAGAACAGGTTAGGTAAATTGTGGAGTTAATTTTTAAACTCTTCGACAGCAAATGATTTTAGATTTAAATCTAACCTATTGTACAAATTATACCTGGCAATCAAGATCGTTGTCTAGAGGTGTACTAATAGAAGTAAGCGATTGTTTAATATACTTGCTTCAGTAAAATATCTATCTTCTAATATCATTGTAATGCAATAATTATTTTATAAAATGTTTACTTGTAAACATCTATTTTGTATTAATTTAAGCTAGAGAAATTGTGTAATACTTTAAAATAATTCTAATTAGTTAAAATATTTCTACAAAAGTTATTCTTATAATAATTTCCTCTAAAGATAATTGCTTTGGAATCAAAACGTACACAAGGGTTTAAATAAACCGTTTTTGGACAGGAGGTTATTTTCATTTAAAAGTTATTCTTGTAATAAATAAATGAGAAACCGGTTGAATAGTCAAAGATATTTATTTTAACAGTGCAACGTTTCAGCAGTTAAGCCCTTATCAAGCCTGAAAACAATATTACATTACTTTTAATTACAGATATAAAATATAAGTACACTTATTACAATAATTTAAAACTTTTAAAAAACTCAATAAAATTTTAGTCAAAGATTTAATGCAAAAACCCACCAAAGTAGTGAGTCGTAAAACAAATTGAAAAATTTTAAACAGTAACAACACAGAGAGAACAATATGTACTTATAAAACACACACAAAAATAACAAACTAAAACAAAACAACGACCAAAAGGGTAACAATAAAATAAAACTTCATGGATATTTTTAATTTATACAATGGTTTATGCATACTAAATAATTTATCAAAATCATTGTTAATGTTGATACCATTTTGTAAGTTGCTATGGAAAACATCAGGGTAAGTACCCTTCCTACTGATTGCAATGAGTGTACTTGTACTTTACATGCGTAATTAAAAACAATGTAATAATGTTATCAGACTTGATAAGGGCAACGTACTAATTGCCGAAACGATGCATTATTAAAATAAATATCTTTGACTCGATATTCATCCGGTTTCATCGAGTTAGTACTTTTTTAAAATGCTCAAATAAACATGTATTCTTGTATATAATTTCTTCTGAAGATGATACTTTGCAATCGAAACGTACACAAGGATTTAAATAAAAAGATTTTGTGGTTAAGAGGTTTCATTTATTTAAAATAAAAATTACATCACACTTGATCTAAGTTGTTAAAACCTTCTTATCTGTTTTTTTATTAATTATTTATAGTAATTCATTACACACAGATAAAACGCACGCACAGATACTGCTGCCGGTTAAATACTCTACGGACAGCCTGCAACTACCGGAACAGATGGTCCCAGTCTTCATTGAGAGTTAAGTGGTTAACGGGAAAAAGTGATATCATCCGAAAACCTAACCTCACTCTTTTGTAAAACATTCTTTAAGCTGAATAAATCTAAGTAAATAGCCTTTATGGAATGTAATGGGATGCCGATTGGCCACGGACGTCCATTCAGGTTGGCCAATTAACAGAATGAAGTTTGACATTTGTGTAAACCTATAGTACACAATTGGCGAGCCAATTTCCCAACAGGTGCCCAAAGCACACCACAGCATTGTGTAATAATATTTTGTTATTATGCACGGTGGATTACGGTTTTCCATTTTCGTGGGAAGGAAATTAATGGAACAATAGCATGGAAAATCTAAGATTAAAAACTCTTTAATTCATGTATCTGTGGCGAATTGATTATTTTAGTATGTGCTCCAAATCACTTAATGTATAGAGAGAGTGACTTTGTTATTAGAGTATTCAGATTTTGAAGGGTCGTGTAAAGAATGGTTTTTATTAGTAACTCAATCTATCTACTTTATTTTACAAATAAACACTTTTTAAATAATTAAACAATAAAGAGCACGAGTTTCAATGCCAAAGACATCATCAGTAAGAATATCTAATAAAACATTAATTAATTTTAATATTCTAAACTGCAATACCCGTTTAATAAAATATTTAAAAACTCTATTTAAATTGAGTTGAAACCAAAAACTCTAATTAAATAGTCATAAAACCCAATGAAATTATTTATTTCCTACCTCGGCAGAGTTGCATTTGACCTGGTTGCATACAGACCATAAGCCTTTAGACTTCTTTTGTGTTAAGGGGAAAACTTTTAATACGGCCAGGGATGTAGGGATGAAGGTAATTTATGTATTTCCTTTACCAAGGGGCGGAAATCATAGCTGGCGTTGGCAAGATCATGAGTTGAAAGTTTGATATCCTTTTACAGAATTTGGGATATGCGAAGAGAAGGAATAAGGGTGGTTTTCCAACTGCTCTTGCCTCCGGGATAGTCGAAGTTGGAATCCTCTCTAGTGAGCTGTATATAAACTACCCTTATTTTTAAATTGCCTGTTTAGGCTTTATAGAGGATGAAAAAGGCTTTACAGAATCTGGAGAATCATTTTTATATAAATAATTATTACAAAAAGACCATGAAAGTCAAATGTATCGCTACAAGCAAAGATTAATTCGCAGAACTAGTGGTGCATTACCGGTAGGGCCAAGAAGCTCCAACCCCTCGAAATGTATACAATTTAATTTTTTATAAGACATTTTATTAAACGTAATGAAATATGGATCCAAAATCATGTATATTTGTGTGGTGAATTATAAATTATATTAGTACTTTTACACCTAAAAGACTACAAGGTTTGTTTATAATATTACCTAAGAAAAAAAGTTTACTAAAATTTTAAAATAGAAATAAAAACTTTAATTGCTCTTTGTTAATAAAATAATTCCCTCCTCGAAATTAAACCGTATTTACATCATTGAGTGGAATATTGCAAAGAGGTTTCAGCAGAAAATACAACAAACAAGTGGCGGAACGAAAAACATCTAACGAGCGACGAAAGAGTTATAGACCTAAACATGTGCAAAAGTAAAGCGTAAATGTCTTGTTCGATTGTTTTAAAGTAAAAATTTACGTATAATTAAATGGATCCGGAGAAGATTTTGTGTCAGAATGTAAATTGGTAATTAACATTAGAAAATGTTTATAAGAAAGGTAAATCGAAAACCTGTAGCAGGTTTTTCAATCTTATGGTTGAAAATAAAATAGTAGGTATATTTATTGCTCAATAGTGTCTAATAATCAAACGATGATATTGTGAAAAATCAAGTTTACAAAAACATTTTTTAAACTCGTTATAAACATTTTTTTCCTTTATAATTTAAACTGATTCAACACCAAGAATTAGGCATACATGTTCATATTTTATCGAAAAAAACTATTACACAGTTATAACCACAGCATTAAAATCACCTTGATAGTTACTGTAGAAAAACAAAACGTTATTCATATTTAGTACGTGAAAGTTGGTAGAACTGTTCACCTTTCGACTTTGCACCGGAAGCGGAGATTAGTTTGCTGTTTATTTGAAAGAGTAATTACAGTAAGCAGTTTACTATAACTACGACAATCATGGCCGTAATGAGTGTTCAATTTTTGATTAGCAGCCATCTTGGAACGAGAGGATATAATTAAGTAAATTATTTAACAATTAGACACACTATTAGGTTAACAAAAGTTATACAGGAAATTACAGACTAATGTAGTTTGCTTTTGATTATTACCTTATACTCTGTGACGATTTAAAAATCATTAACGTTGTTATAAAATTGGTCTAAGAGTGTATTTTAATCGCCCGTATCATTAGTTTGTATTGTGTTTAATATTTAGTTACATAATGGCTTTTTATAAAATCTTTTTTTTATAAACGTTTTTTGTTTCAAACAAAAAGAGCTTACAACAGATTTCACATAAATGGTTTGGGAAACAAACTTGAAAAAATATAATTAAAAAGATTTTATGACAAAACAAATAAGAGAACAGTAGCCTAATTAAATTTAATGAGCAATTATAAACGCCTGCTACAAAATAGTAACACAACCTTTACGTACATTTCGTTAACACAGTTAGCATCATCAGAAACTTGCTGATTCACTCACCTCACTTGTAAGTTCTGATGATGCTAACTGTGTTAGCGAAATTTACGTAAAAGTTGTGTATGTCCTAACTATTTTGTAGCAGGGGCTTATAATTGTTTGTTAAGAATTTACTATGTTTAAAATACAGAACCTTTTCACTGTTAATGAAAATAACTTTGTAAAGTCTAAGAAACAGAGCCTATTTATAAATCTAGAAAACTGGAGGGAACATTCCCTCTAGTTTGTTAACCTTAAGCTTAAGAATTTTTGTCTATAAAGATACACTATTTTTAGTTTACTGGATTAAATTGCTAAAAAATATGTTTACAAGTTATTTTTCATGAAAAGTTTAAAAGAGTCGTTACTTTATATTTTCTTAAACACTTTAAAAGTTAAAGTTTAAAGTTTTAATTGTTTTTAGAATGTTTTAAAGTTATAATTAGAAATAATTGTAAGACGGTACTCGTTATTTTCTAATTATATTAAATTAGACATGAAATTTAATGTCTTTCCTTTCTAAACTGGACTCAATTTTCCATTTCGTTTTTTTTATTCCTGTTTCTGTCATTTTGCTTTCTGAGTACTTCTATTTTTAAAGTTTTTAATAATAGTTTAATATTTAATTTCACATTTTAAGTATTTTTTATATTCATTCTTTATTATTATAGAGAATAATATATATCATTGGTGTTTTACAAAGAAATGTAGAAACAAGAAAATCTACCCCTCTCTGTAGCCCATGTGTAAGCTCTCTTGTTTACGTATATTTCAAACTACATGATGTTTGTTAACAATATTATAACACTGCTAATCTTTTCGTATTTGGTTAGGCTTTTGTATCTTTTAGGACCAAGACTACCAGCTGAATAATTTAATGGAAAAATACAAACATTACATATCATTAACCATGTCAAGATTTAAGTCTAGCATTAAAGTCTCCTTGATCTTTACAGTATAAAACGTTTATCCTATTTCGTATGTAACACTTGGTAGAACTCCAAATCTGCTCAAGCTTCAACTCACCGCGGAAGTGGTGATCGAATCACGTCTATGTTCATTATAAAAATAAATATCAGTATGATAGTGAATATGTCGTTTTAATGCCTTTTTAAACGTTATAAAACAAAAATACTCTATTAACTTTTAGTCTGATCATTTTAAAAATAATCCAAAAACTGAAAATAAAAAAAATTAATTTTTTATTTACAGACTAGGTTTAATAAAGGCAAGCTCGCTTCTACATCTGATGTTTTGTTCGTCGGATGAACATCAGATTTCGGATTTGGAAAGCAAATAAGACGAGAAACCTAAAACAAAACTCAGCGCACGGATAAGGCCAAGCAGATGCATTAATAAAGTATTCTGATGTCAAGGAGGCTGATTTATGGGGCGTCCCTGTAACGGAACCCGGCGACATTATGTTCCAGCATACTAATTTTGATAAAAGCGTGGAATTAATTGTAAACTAGGATTTATTTATTATTACCCACGTGTTGTCCCGTTCTGTCGCGTTGGGTAATAAAAACAATAAAACACGCCAGGCAGAATGATAGCCGTGGGAGCGGAAACAGGGATTACTGTTTGATGGCTAGATAATGTGTTAGTTAAGGATTCAAAACAATGCTACTTATATCGTAAGAGTATTTATAGATGCAAATTGCATTTTATAATTATCATTAAAAACTTCAGTTTCTAAATATACAGATTTTTACAAATTTGGTAAAAATTTGTTATTTTTATCTTTTCGTTATTCATTAAAAGAAATATTTTAACATTTTATTGAACGTTGAACTTAATGGGAATTTCTTATTTTATAATTATGCTGGTCAAAGGTTAGACACCTTTTCGCCAAGGTTCAGAGAAGGAATACCTCAATCCCAAAATCGTAAGTCAGCCAGTTTCCCTTAAGTTTAGACTGCCCATCCCCCTAACACCTATTTTCTTATCCATACTAACTAAGCAAACGTCCGGAATGGTTACCCGTCTAATACTAACAGCCCTTATCCACAGATGCAGAAAGAGTCACCGCCTTAATAAAGGAGATAGAAGGTGCCAAAACAGGGTTACCAACCTCTCTTTCTCCTTCTCTGACTGACTGCCCATGCGCTTGTCTTAAATTTCTCCTATTCAGAGTACCATTAAATCATTATGACATCCTCTAGACTTATCCAACTCCATCCTTCCTTTCTTCCTTATTATTATAAGGGGATTATACCTAGACAACTCTTCTGGCGATAGAGTAGGTAGCTAGGTAGGTGTACTTCTGGTAGGTGAATAAGAAGGAGCAGGTCTGTCATTAGTTTATCCTGCAAACTCGAAGTCATATCCTCTCCATATTCTCTACCAGGAAAGTTTATCTCTCTACCTTAATCCTACCAAGATCATTTCCTTTAATGTAATAGCCAAAGTGCCTGATTCTTTTAAAAATTGAAAGATGTAGAGTAGGTCTATTCCCTAACCGGTCCTAGAAACCTGTAGTCATAACCTCCCTTTATCCTCTAACAAGGAGGATGATCTCTCTACCTTTGTTCAAGATCATTTCCTTTAATGTAATAGCCAAAGTGCCTGATTCTTTTAAAAATTGAAAGATGTAGAGTAGGTCTATTCCCTAACCGGTCCTAGAAACCTGTAGTCATAACCTCCCTTTATCCTCTAACAAGGAGGATGATCTCTCTACCTTTGTTCAAGATCATTTCCTTTAATGTAATAGCCAAAGTGCCTGATTCTTTTAAAAATTGAAAGATGTAGAGTAGGTCTATTCCCTAACCGGTCCTAGAAACCTGTAGTCATAACCTCCCTTTATCCTCTAACAAGGAGAATGATCTCTCTAACTTTGTTCAAGATCATTTCCTTTAATGTAATAGCCAAAGTGCCTGATTCTTTTAAAAATTGAAAGATGTAGAGTAGGTCTATTCCCTAACCGATCCTAGAAACCTGTAGTCATAACCTCCCTTTATCCTCTAACAAGGAGGATGATCTCTCTACCTTTGTTCAAGATCATTTCCTTTAATGTAATAGCCAAAGTGCCTGATTCTTTTAAAAATTGAAAGATGTAGAGTAGGTCTATTCCCTAACCGGTCCTAGAAACCTGTAGTCATAACCTCCCTTTATCCTCTAACAAGGAGAATGATCTCTCTACCTTTGTTCAAGATCATTTCCTTTAATGTAATAGCCAAAGTGCCTGATTCTTTTAAAAATTGAAAGATGTAGAGTAGGTCTATTCCCTAACCGGTCCTAGAAACCTGTAGTCATAACCTCCCTTTATCCTCTAACAAGGAGAATGATCTCTCTACCTTTGTTCAAGATCATTTCCTTTAATGTAATAGCCAAAGTGCCTGATTCTTTTAAAAATTGAAAGATGTAGAGTAGGTCTATTCCCTAACCGATCCTAGAAACCTGTAGTCATAACCTCCCTTTATCCTCTAACAAGGAGGATGATCTCTCTACCTTTGTTCAAGATCATTTCCTTTAATGTAATAGCCAAAGTGCCTGATTCTTTTAAAAATTGAAAGATGTAGAGTAGGTCTATTCCCTAACCGGTCCTAGAAACCTGTAGTCATAACCTCCCTTTATCCTCTAACAAGGAGAATGATCTCTCTACCTTTGTTCAAGATCATTTCCTTTAATGTAATAGCCAAAGTGATTGATTCTTTTAAAAATTGAAAGATGTAGAGTAGGTCTATTCCCTAACCGATCCTAGAAACCTGTAGTCATAACCTCCCTTTATCCTCTAACAAGGAGGATGATCTCTCTACCTTTGTTCAAGATCATTTCCTTTAATGTAATAGCCAAAGTGCCTGATTCTTTAAAAATTGAAAGATGTGGAGTAGGTCTATTCCCTAACCGATCCTAGAAACCTGTAGTCATAACCTCCCTTTATCCTCTAACAAGGAGGATGATCTCTCTACCTTTGTTCAAGATCATTTCCTTTAATGTAATAGCCAAAGTGCCTGATTCTTTAAAAATTGAAAGATGTGGAGTAGGTCTATTCCCTAACCGATCCTAGAAACCTGTAGTCATAACTTCCCTTTATCCTCTAGCAGGGAGGTTGATCTCTCTACCTTTGTTCAAGATCATTTCCTTTAATGTAATAGCCAAAGTGCCTGATTCTTTAAAAATTGAAAGATGTGGAGTAGGTCTATTCCCTAACCGGTCCTAGAAACCTGTAGTCATAACCTCCCTTTATCCTCTAACAAGGAGAATGATCTCTCTACCTTTGTTCAAGATCATTTCCTTTAATGTAATAGCCAAAGTGCCTGATTCTTTTAAAAATTGAAAGATGTAGAGTAGGTCTATTCCCTAACCGGTCCTAGAAACCTGTAGTCATAACCTCCCTTTATCCTCTAACAAGGAGAATGATCTCTCTACCTTTGTTCAAGATCATTTCCTTTAATGTAATAGCCAAAGTGCCTGATTCTTTTAAAAATTGAAAGATGTAGAGTAGGTCTATTCCCTAACCGGTCCTAGAAACCTGTAGTCATAACCTCCCTTTATCCTCTAACAAGGAGAATGATCTCTCTACCTTTGTTCAAGATCATTTCCTTTAATGTAATAGCCAAAGTGCCTGATTCTTTTAAAAATTGAAAGATGTAGAGTAGGTCTATTCCCTAACCGATCCTAGAAACCTGTAGTCATAACCTCCCTTTATCCTCTAACAAGGAGGATGATCTCTCTACCTTTGTTCAAGATCATTTCCTTTAATGTAATAGCCAAAGTGCCTGATTCTTTAAAAATTGAAAGATGTGGAGTAGGTCTATTCCCTAACCGATCCTAGAAACCTGTAGTCATAACCTCCCTTTATCCTCTAACAAGGAGGATGATCTCTCTACCTTTGTTCAAGATCATTTCCTTTAATGTAATAGCCAAAGTGCCTGATTCTTTAAAAATTGAAAGATGTGGAGTAGGTCTATTCCCTAACCGATCCTAGAAACCTGTAGGCATAACCTCCCTTTATCCTCTAACAAGGAGGATGATCTCTCTACCTTTGTTCAAGATCATTTCCTTTAATGTAATAGCCAAAGTGCCTGATTCTTTAAAAATTGAAAGATGTAGAGTAGGTCTATTCCCTAACCGATCCTAGAAACCTGTAGTCATAACCTCCCTTTATCCTCTAACAAGGAGGATGATCTCTCTACCTTTGTTCAAGATCATTTCCTTTAATGTAATAGCCAAAGTGCCTGATTCTTTAAAAATTGAAAGATGTGGAGTAGGTCTATTCCCTAACCGATCCTAGAAACCTGTAGTCATAACCTCCCTTTATCCTCTAACAAGGAGGATGATCTCTCTACCTTTGTTCAAGATCATTTCCTTTAATGTAATAGCCAAAGTGCCTGATTCTTTAAAAATTGAAAGATGTAGAGTAGGTCTATTACCTAACCGATCCTAGAAACCTGTAGTCATAACTTCCCTTTATCCTCTAGCAGGGAGGTTGATCTCTCTACCTTTGTTCAAGATCATTTCCTTTAATGTAATAGCCAAAGTGCCTGATTCTTTAAAAATTGAAAGATGTAGAGTAGGTCTATTCCCTAACCGGTCCTAGAAACCTGTAGTCATAACTTCCCTTTATCCTCTAGCAGGGAGGTTGATCTCTCTACCTTTGTTCAAGATCATTTCCTTTAATGTAATAGCCAAAGTGCCTGATTCTTTAAAAATTGAAAGATGTGGAGTAGGTCTATTCCCTAACCGGTCCTAGAAACCTGTAGTCATAACCTCCCTTTATCCTCTAACAAGGAGGATGATCTCTCTACCTTTGTTCAAGATCATTTCCTTTAATGTAATAGCCAAAGTGCCTGATTCTTTAAAAAATTGAAAGATGTGGAGTAGGTCTATTCCCTAACCGATCCTAGAAACCTGTAGTCATAACCTCCCTTTATCCTCTAACAAGGAGAATGATCTCTCTACCTTTGTTCAAGATCATTTCCTTTAATGTAATAGCCAAAGTGCCTGATTCTTTAAAAATTGAAAGATGTGGAGTAGGTCTATTCCCTAACCGATCCTAGAAACCTGTAGTCATAACCTCTCTTCATCCTCTAACAGGGAGGTTGATCTCTCTACCTTTGTTCAAGATCATTTCCTTTAATGTAATAGCCAAAGTGCCTGATTCTTTTAAAAATTGAAAGATGTGGAGTAGGTCTATTCCCTAACCGATCCTAGAAACCTGTAGTCATAACCTCTCTTCATCCTCTAACAGGGAGGTTGATCTCTCTACCTTTGTTCAAGATCATTTCCTTTAATGTAATAGCCAAAGTGCCTGATTCTTTTAAAAATTGAAAGATGTGGAGTAGGTCTATTCCCTAACCGATCCTAGAAACCTGTAGTCATAACCTCTCTTCATCCTCTAACAGGGAGGTTGATCTCTCTACCTTTGTTCAAGATCATTTCCTTTAATGTAATAGCCAAAGTGCCTGATTCTTTTAAAAATTGAAAGATGTGGAGTAGGTCTATTCCCTAACCGATCCTAGAAACCTGTAGTCATAACCTCTCTTCATCCTCTAACAGGGAGGTTGATCTCTCTACCTTTGTTCAAGATCATTTCCTTTAATGTAATAGCCAAAGTGCCTGATTCTTTTAAAAATTGAAAGATGTGGAGTAGGTCTATTCCCTAACCGATCCTAGAAACCTGTAGTCATAACCTCCCTTTATCCTCTAACAAGGAGGATGATCTCTCTACCTTTGTTCAAGATCATTTCCTTTAATGTAATAGCCAAAGTGCCTGATTCTTTAAAAATTGAAAGATGTGGAGTAGGTCTATTCCCTAACCGATCCTAGAAACCTGTAGTCATAACCTCTCTTCATCCTCTAACAGGGAGGTTGATCTCTCTACCTTTGTTCAAGATCATTTCCTTTAATGTAATAGCCAAAGTGCCTGATTCTTTTAAAAATTGAAAGATGTGGAGTAGGTCTATTCCCTAACCGATCCTAGAAACCTGTAGTCATAACCTCTCTTCATCCTCTAACAGGGAGGTTGATCTCTCTACCTTTGTTCACTAATATCCAAAGAAGCTGATTGTCTTCGAAATTGAAAAAAAACATAATTAACTAATAATAAAAATAATTTGACCAGAGCTAAGACTACTTTCTGAATCAGCCTTCATAAATTTTACTCTATTAACCTCACTTTTTTATCAATACCAAATGTGCTTGTCTTATTCACAAATATAGGCACAAAAGCAGAAGTATAAAATGTGTTTAGTAGCGTGTAAACGCTGCTGTTATGTATTTTCTAGTCAGGCTCAATGTATTGAACGTATTAAAATAAACGCGCTAAACCTGGGAATTGTAACGCGACATACATAAAAGCAAATCACCCTAATATGTGCATCCTGTGCAAGCAGGACGTTCCTTTGCCGTGAAGTAATTAACAATTAATATGCAAATATTAAAAAAATCAGAGGCTTCATTAACTAAGCAGTAATAATGGCGGAAGGGAAATGAGCCGATATGGCGGACCGAACCGGTATTAATTGTCCGGCAACAGTATGAGAATTGCAGGCGATTATATAAGTGGTATAATTAAACACATAGCTTGTGTGGTAATAGTTAAAGCATATTAAACTCAATTTATGCTTGATTGCGTCAGGTAATTGATTTGCCTATGGTTCTCACGGTTGAGTTTCCTAACTCAACATTAATTTTTGTAAAGGACATACGTGATCTTTACGCCTGCGCCGCGCAAAACTCGGGATAATTGAGTCCGGATTTCTAATCATTACGTGAGTGAGGAAAAAATGTCGAATTAGTTGGAAATAATGTCGAAACTGAAGAGGTGTGGAAATGTTCGGCCGCGACGACGGTTGCTGTCCTTACTGAAAGCTTCTGTTTACTTAACACAATAGGTTAATAGTTGCTGCTGTGACTTGTTCTGGATGGAAAAACATTCAAATGAACCTAACCTAAAAAGCTGTAAGCTCTAGACCTGGACTAGTTGTCCCAAGACGGTTCTGACTAGAAAGATGTTTCTGCAGTGATGCTAATGGATTGTCCTTCCTACGCCAAAAGACGACTACTATAAAATAACATATAGGGTAAAATATGGATATTTTGTTTTGTTTTGCAAGCACTTTTTTTGAAGGTGACTTTTATATAAGAAAAAAAGCATTTCGTATGTTAAGATATATCACCTTAGCTAACCTAACCTATTCTGATTCGACTTTAAAAAAAATAATAAAATTAACTATAAGGTAAAATAGTGCAGGACTAATCAGACTTGTCCTCTAGAGAATATCGGCTACAGAGATGTCATCTATAACAGGGTGTTGTATGTATGACGAAATATGTATTACTTAAACTAAACTAACCTATCCAAACTCAACTTTGTATATTAACTGAGACGGAAAATATTTCATGAATAATTTGCGATGCCCTGTATAAAAATTGGGCTACAGAGATGTCATAATAGATGAAAAGGCTTTCGTATGGCAAAAAATACTAATGTATACCTAAGCTAACCTAATCTTACTAGTTCAACCGTTGGAGAAGAAATGTTTAGGTTTAGTTGGATTTCTTCTACATAGGCCTGTAAATCTTGCTAAAGGGGTGTTTTCCATTGGTGATGGAGAGGTTTTCGTATGATGAAGTTTGAAACATTTTTTTGCAATAATTGTAAGGAGAAGTTGTGTGTTACAGTATTGTGCTATGAACCTGATGTAAAACTGCGTTAAAGAAATATTTCTTTTTTAAAAAAATTATTTTTTTAAAGGCAACAAAATGTCACTTGTCAAGTTTCAGTACATGATTTTCGCACTAACATAAAAGAAAACAGGTTTTTTTTATTTTACCTGGAACTATTAGGGCTTATATTTTATATTTATGATAAGATGTTCACAACATATTTAAATAATTAGAAACCTCTTTTTTATACAAAAATTTTATGAATGTCGTTTTTTTTGAAAAGTCTCGTATATTTGTAAAAGTTTAAAGAAGTAAAAAAAAAACAAAAAAAACTACTTTAATTTAAAACAAAATATTTAAAAATAGATTTATAACAAGAAATGCAAGTACAAATTTAATCTCTTACACAAATATAAAAAAAAATAAATATAGATTTTTAAATTAGTTGCCTCGTTGTCAGAAAATGATTGAGAAAAGATCAATAAATAATAAAAACTAAACGAAAAATTGATCACTCTAAAACCCGGTCCGAGTTAATTCACTTTGTGCAACATAACCATCTGTCCGCCATTTTAAAATATCAATCAGACCAATGGCAGAACGGCTTAAAATTAACAGTTGCAAGTCCTGACTAGTTAGCCCATTCGGATAACGACCGCATTAAAATCCAAATCGTAAAATTAACATATTTAACACATTAGACGAAATTGCAAATCGCCGATTGGTCACAACCCTACATGATCGACCCTTCGCGGAGGCGCAAAACATAAATTTGTTAAAAAAAACATCAATAAAAACCGCCCTCTTTATATCCAACCCCCACTAAAACAAAACGCGAGGGTAGAAGGACCTTCTGGGAGTAATCTCCATAGTCCAACAAAAAGAAGATTTGCTTTTGCCGACGCCATTTCCTACCCGTTCTCGTCCCTTCGTCTTTTTAAATTTATAGTATATAACTATGTCCTAGGGCGATCCACCCTCTCCCACTCTTATTAAAATACAAGTAAAGAAATGAGGGTGGTATGAAAAAAATTTTGCCACCCTTTTGTTCACCCCTTGTGCTCCATCCATTCTTTTACACTGCCTAATCTTATCCCATATACATAAAAAATAACGCCGTTACATTCCCCACCCTCCGACTCGTGTCTGCCATCTTTTTCCCGTGCACTTGTTAACGGTGAAGCGGATATAATGTGCTGAAATTTTAAGGAGGCAGTATGTTTTGTTGCTTTTATAAAAAAATATAACACAGCGGAGAAACTTCGAAGACTCATATCCGAGAACTAAGGGGGGGGGGGACTGGCGAAGAATGTGGAGAACAGTGTGAGATACAGTTTGAGATTAAACTCAGAGTTAATACGCTGTGCCCTCGACAGACTTTAACTTCATTTTTTATACAAAATTCACAACAAAATATTAACTTTCCAAGGTTTCTTGACGTTTTGCCTTGAATAAGTCCAACGAGGGAGATGCGAGTAAGCCTGGCAATATGTTACATAAGCTTTGCTAGTCCTGTCCTAAATTTAAACTTTGTTTTGGAGTAAAGATAAAAATTTGAAAGACGCTTAGACGTATAATAATTTACAGTTTGTAAAAGTTTATATTTATTTACAACTTTATATTTGTTCACAATCTAGATTTACTTAAGGATTTATTATCTGACAATATCATTTTTCTCAAAGGAATTTTATACCTTCATTTAATATTTGTTCATTTTTCACAGTCGCGTTACTTTCTTAATTCCTTCAATAGAGGGAAATTAATTTTTCAATCCTCTTATAGCGATGTCATAATTTTCAAACCTGTATAGTTGAATTTTTTTTAAATAACTGTTTATTAAAAAAAACTCGAAATTTACTTTACAAATTTAGCTTAATAAATATCCCTCATTCATTTTAAGAGGCTTTCTAGAGTTTAAAAAGATAAACTTACTCGTCACTCAGCTAGTTTCTATATTGCTCTCAGACACCATTCAACAAATGTCAAGTACACTCTCCAACAAATGTAATTTTAGAAACCACCACTTAAATCCCTATTTTGACTGACAAATAGTTTTTAAATGCAGCGAAATACACATTAATGAGAGAAAATAGTTTATTTTATGTACATCCTCTTTAAAGCATTAATGTCACTCAACGGATATGGGGTATAGTATGCATTTCTATATAAATTCTATTCAAACGAAATAAATATAGACTATATAAATTGTTAAATAACGAAATGTAAACAAATAAGATAGATTTTAGTTCAATAAAAACGTTTATATTGACACTGTTTTACGCCATTTCTTAAATAATTTAAAATATTTTATATGTTATTGGTTTTTAGAATAGAATGATTCAGAGAGAAATAGTTTCAACATTTGCCTGTAAGGAAATAAACTACGTGGGACCGTTAATACCCATGTTTTTGTTGCTAAACTTTCACACTATCACGCAGCAAAAACAAGAGAGCCTAAAAGCCACCTAATGCACGTGAAATCAAGCCCTAACATACATAATGCATAGTAATTTTTAAATAATGTCCTATATCTGCAAACCATTGTAACACTTTACATTTAAATTGGAGATTTTAACTCCGGATAAGAGAGAATGCGTTCACAGTCTAAACTACCAGATCGGATCTTGGCCGTTATTATCATGCAAACGGCCGTGTAATTCTTGGGGCCGATCAGCGTTATTGCCCTTTGGCAATCATCACAGCCTTTAATGTCTTCTTTTTCATCGAAATGTCGGAAGATGTTTTCCGATTCCCTCTTTTTTAGTGAAAAAGCGCAAGGGTGATATTGAAGGAAGATAATAGTGATTACAAAACGAACGCTTTATGTAGGAAGGGGAGATTGTACATTTTAAAATATCGGAAGGGGGGAGCTTTCGTTGCAATAAAGGATGAAACATAGCGGAAAAGAGTAAATCAATAACATGGTTAGATGTACGGTTTTAAACTGTAAATTATGAATTGTCATTTTTAAAACTGATTTACGATCTATGATGGTGAAATCTCAGAACTAGTCTTTATTTATGAGTGGACTCAATTTTACCATATATATTCTAAGTATAATAATATTTTAATTTTAGTATTATATACTGTACATTTTTTTATAATACTACGTCATTTCTTCGATCTAAACCTAGTTAAAACAGCTAAACCTAGTAAATTATTTTATTTTACGGATTGTAACTGCAGCAATAACTAATTTGTGATTTTGAAACTAGGTTTTTGTAGTTACAACTCTACAATATCACAAATGCAAGTATTTTGAGCTATAAAGGGTTTTGAATTTAGGTAGTATTTACCTGAGTAGATGAAATTGCTTACGAAGGGATTTAGGGGAAATATTATGACATCACGTGTGCAGGATCGTGAGGAAGAAAACTGAATACACCGTGTAAGAAGGATAGGGCAGGTCAGACGGCATTAAAAAGGACTAGACAGAGAACATAAGATCATTTGTCCTTTGCCTCAACCATGATGAGTTTTTCCTGTTTTTTCTAGACTTCATTTGTTTTATCAAGCCTTCTTGAAAAATATGATAAATCTATCAGAGGAATACATTGTGTTTGTTCCTAGACGAATTATATATTTTTTTTCGTGCAATTATTCTTTTTTTATATTTCGGTTTAAATATGTGTTAATAATCATGTAATGTAAAATCTCTGGTAAATATACAATAATGCCATCTTTAATAGTTGTTAGGAGAAACTTTTTTTACACATAAATATTAATAAAAAACGTAATAAATATTAATAAAATATAATTAACAAAATTAAGTGGAAATTGATAGCAAAGTTATATTTAATTAATTTATCTGCTCATATGTAGTGAATTAATGGAGTTTTAACCTAAATATTATTGGATATCTCATTGAGAAACGTCTCAATAAAACTCTATAGCAATAGGGAACGTGACGACATTGCGTGGGTAGGAGATATCAGCCGGGGTCAAGAGAGGTACTTACTCGGTAACTAGGCGTTGATTCCAAACTATAGCTCCAGCTTACCCTCCACGTATGGAAGAACATTGGAATAGTTCAAACCTACGCCTGTTTAATATATTCTAAAGTAAAACTAAGGGTTGTCAGTGGTAATTAATTTTAAATAAATAAACCTTACAATGTGGCAGACAGTGGTGCTGACCGGCAGAAACAAATACTCTATTTAAACAATACAAAGTATCTAGTGAATGTAGTTATGTATAAAAAAATATAGTTGATAGAAATCCTTTTTTAAATGTTGAAAACCCTTATGAATGAAAATTTTATTCAACGAATTTAATTTAAATCGGTTCCTGAAAAGTGTAAGGGACGCTTAAAGTTTTTATTTAAAAAATTGGAATACAAATATATAGCTAACTGCCATATTTAATTACTTATAGTGAGATTTATTGAAAAATAATTATATTTATTTAATACGTAATTAATAATTAAATTATTTAATAACGTTTCAACTTAACAATGCTCAATAAATAAACACAATCTAAGTGTTAGAACAGCTGTTCCACAACATAAAATTCTGCTCTTGTATGAATTATATGTTATCATATAGGCTACTCGAACTATAGACTAAAATAGATACAGTCAGTACCTCCTGTTTTCTAGGAGGTACTGATACAGCACATATACACAACTGTATAAGATGTGTTAAGGCGTGACGCTGTATTGAAAATTCTCTGCGTACAATTTTTCTATTCGGAAGTGACGCAATAAGTGTTTATTTCAACAAATCAAATCCCATACTTCGTAATTAGTTGAGAACTTTTATAAAAACTGCCAATTTAAACGGAATTTATTTTGGCAAGTTTTAATTATAATTTAAAAAATATTTACCAAATTTAAATAAAAATATATTTGTGAATAATAGTTTTTTTTAGATAACAACGCATCATCTTATGTTTCTTATGAAACTATAAGAAACGTTCTTCGTATAGTTCACATTTTCCTGCGAGCGTACGGCCTTGCCAATAAGTACATGTGCAGATGACGAATTCCGACAGAAAAACGATAAAATAGGACAAAGTATGCATGAACACAGAAAATTGGGCAAGGGCAAAATGTAGCGCACGTTCCA
Organism: Prosapia bicincta; assembly: GCA_036971475.1. Taxonomy (NCBI): domain Eukaryota; kingdom Metazoa; phylum Arthropoda; class Insecta; order Hemiptera; family Cercopidae; genus Prosapia; species Prosapia bicincta. Next base: position 392,500,411 of record JBAIZL010000001.1, read on the forward strand.
AGTCAATTTTTCTCCCTCGAGCCTCCCCCTTCCTTCGGGGCTCTCTCGAGTATCGTAAATGTAAGATACAGGGGCGACCGTGTTGTAGGCCTCCAATTTGTTTATCTTGTATGCCAGGAATTCTAATCAAGTTTTTTGTAAGAAGGGTGAAGCTCCAATCCAGGACGGGGCTAGACCCGAGCTGAACGCATTACGCTGTACTTCGCCTCTATACACACGTTTAGTTATCCTTCGATATAATTCATAATGTTTTTAATTAACTTTATTCTTTATAAACGTCATTAGCTTTAAGTGAGTAGAGTGTATTAAAATATCGTTGTATATCCTGCATAATATGTATAAATTGTTTTACATAATTATACAATAACAATTGTTTTTTTTTATTTATAAAATATTTTGAAATTTTATTGTAACACTCAGAAAATTATTAGATTTTTCCAGTATCTGAACTATTTATACTCGTAGTGTTTAAAAAGTAAAAACAATCATATCTTTAAACCCAAAGCACAACAACGAAAAGTTTCTCAACAGCATTTTAATATTAAAAAAAATGTTTTTATCTTGCTTATATTAAAATTATTTTTGGCCGCAAGTGTTTCTAAGAAGTTACAGAAAAACAATCTGTTACAACTATATGAATATAAGAAAAAAAATTATCGTTTTAACTAATTAGCAAAACAAAATATTTTTTCAACAAATTTATTCACATATCTATCGTAACTAATCTTTGTTCATTAAACCAGATTTAGGCGTTTTTCTAGTTTTCAAACGGTTGTAAGCACACTTAAATTGTGAACTGTTTTTTTTTCGCGAGTTACATATTATGAGTAATTTTTCTAGAAAATTTCGATTATATTCAAACCGTTTCTATAATATAACAGTTTTACTCTCTTCATAAGAGGGCACGGGTTCAATATTCCTAGAAGAAGGAGGAATTTTGTTTTAAACAAAGGTAGGGTCTGTACTTGTTATTGTGCTTTTTCCCCATAAAAATTGGTAATTTATTAATCATTTGTTTACAGTTTCTCTGTTGTTCTCTATTAAATTGAGAATTCTACACATTTAAAGGTTTTATGTTCGGCTAAGGAACAGAAAGTGAGATTCATCTTGATAGGTCTCAGCTTGCATATTCTTTTTATATTTGGATATAAATGTTCTATGAAAAGTTATATTACTTCCCCTATTTTTTCAGATGCACTTCAAAATTATTTAAACTTCTTTATTATTTAATAATAATAATAATAATATAATTAAAAACCTCTAACGGAAACATGTTTGGTGCCAAATGTATAAAATTATGGTGACATATTTTGACACTTCATTTTTCCATACCTGTGTTAAAAGCGTTAAAGCAAAGGATATTCAGGAAGTAAACGCTCGTTCCTTCGTCCTTGATCCTGACCACAAACCAATCGGGCCCCAACTTTATTAATAACGCACAGCATCAGGCGCTTTACAACAGCCACCACGATCGTTCTTCGACACAACCGCGGTGAGATAAGTTATACACGACCATAAGTTATTCCGTTCGCCCGCTCAATACGTAAGGATAGCATTTCTTTGTGCTCGTTAACTCGTGTTAATTGCGCGGCATCGAAGTCTCCGATGCAATATCGATCATTGAACGCGTCCAACAACAAAACAAAATATGACCACCGTGTTATATGGAACCATAAAACGTTTAATCAGAAAATATAAATAAATCACAGCCGGCCGAGGTCATTGCAAAGTGCGAAGATGGAGATATGCAACGGTTTGGCGGCGATATAAATTCGCGCTGACTGGTTTTGTACACTAATAAAGGGGAGTGTCATGTGTGGCATGAGCAGATGTAAAATGCCAGTTTGGGACTTACGTCTGTATTGCTTTCCTAAATCAAGGGAAAATTTCGCATACTTATAGATAAAACTATTCTGAAGGCTTAGAATTACCATAAATATTTATGACAGAATCAATGATAACTTTCTAAGGAACAAATGTTTTTTTAAAGAGCTACTAAATCTTAGTTTCTGAGTTCGATCCCTGGTAATGCCAAAGAATTTTTTGGGGCTTTTTCAAACCAAAGGTCTACTTATCCTGTAATTTTTGTCTGGTGGTTGAAGAATAGTGACGCATAGATTAGCCTACATGAATACCGTAATACTTGAGTAAGATAGCTCTAATCTCTCTGTACAAAACACAGTTAATAATAAAACAGCTTTTACTTATTATTGATGTCATTTTTGAAACAGAATATTTTGAAATAAATAACAAAAGTAATGACATATTTAATTTTAAATATTACGTTAAAATATTAGATACAAATTTGATAGACTGGCAAACACCTCTCTTCTCTCACTCACTTACTGTTAATCTGTACCAAGATGACATTAAAATGTCAATATAATACAAACATGATCTGCGTATTAAAAAAATAAATAATTTTTGTAGTACAATGTTTTTTAAAATATATTTTCGTATATAATATATAGGTAAAAAAAACTATTTAAAATGTCACTTTACATAAAAACTTCTATTAACAAAAGTTTTCCATTTTGTCAAGACTTAATCGTTTAACCTACGTCCTAAACAATAAACCTAACCATGTGTATAAAAGAGGCGAAGCTATTAAAATTATCAATTGGTATTTAAGGGCTCTTTCCCCGCCCCATTTTGGCCCCTGACCTCCACGCGTCCCGGACAGTGACTAATACCGACCAACACTTACAACCGGTTTTAAACAAGTATATACACTGTTCACAAAAGAACGAAACCATTCGGACACCACCAGTTTTTGTTTTGTTTTTGTTTTACTTGGTTTTATTAATGACGTATTAGCACAGACCAAACGCGGAACCTCTTAGTAGACTTTATAGTTTAAAAGAGACCTCTGGCTATCCTGTTATAATTAAGGCGTTTCGATATGTTTATTTCTTATAGTCGTTTCGAGAATGCCTAATATGGGAATGAACTGTTAATATCTGGCGTTACTTTCGAGAATAGATCCGAGATAAATGGTCGAATGCTGTGTCTCTGTCGCAGGTTGATGTTGTGACCTTACAAATTATCCACACACGGGTAGAATTTTTAATTACGACATGGAAGAAGTTTGCAAACTCGATTATTTATCGTCGAGGTTATTTTTAGCAGTGATTTAATTAATTTAAAAGCGTAGGCTAGGATTAATATGGCCGTGAAGTTTGCTTGTACAATGCGGATTCCGAGATCGTGGAACAGGATTTGAAACTCGTAGCTATCTCAGTCGTTAAAATCACAGATGTCTTGAATACATAATTACTACACACAACTCAAATTTATTTATTTTTTTTAAAGAACAACTATATAGTCAAAATTAATAATATTTTTCAAGAACAAAACATTTAAAATTTTTACTTCAAGTGCGTTAATTAAGGAATGGTATATTTGGAATTGTATCATTTATTAATATTATTAAAAATAAATTTTAGTTTAAAAGCCTTGTCATTTAATATCAGCAGCTAAAACTAATATTTTGTAGTCATCCTGTTATTTACTGTTTATTTGTACGTAATATATCTTTTTACAGTACACGAAGTAAATAAAAACATTATAGAATGGTTCTGGTGTTAGGCTAAACCTTTCGATATTTCTGATTTCTCTTTTTAACTATTATAAATTAAACGGAAATTTTAATAAATTGAAAATTAAATTTCCTTTATGGATATATATAAACCTATATGGTTTATATAACCATATATATCAGACATTTATAAAATTCATGTACAATTTTTGACAGCACATGAAATCGAATTGATTGCGTTTTTATTATCATCCAGTTTGGGGAAGAAATGAAACTAGAGCTCTTAGGCTAACGTTATTTAAACACAAATGTTTTTGAAAACAGCATAACACTATTAACGTCAGAACATTACATATTTGTAATTTTTCACATTTTTCTAATTTTGATGATTATATAAGTTATATATATATATATATATATATATATATATATATATATATATATAGAGAGAGAGAGAGAGAGAGAGAGAGGGAGTATGTGTTTAGACACACTTTTTGAGTATTTAAATCGTTTGTAAGTCTGTAACAACTAAAATCCACTATCCAAAACCGCGCGTTCAAATCACTCAATTAAGGAAAAATTTCACAATTAACGTACAACAAATGGTAGAAAAAAATCACCTTGACGAATGTTATGTATACACAGGTAGACAAATCAACGCGGCTATTTATTTATTGCGAAATTCGTTTCTTTAACGACATCGATTTATAGAATTAATGATTGCGGTCGACCAAGGACGGAAAATTAAGTATATTTACTGAGTGGCGCCCCCCCCAAAACGACCTCGAATTTCTTGCATCGAAATCTGTCAAGCTAATCGAAGTCGCGTAGGGTGTTGTCATGCTTGCTGGCTGCGTGGACAGTTTTTTACGCGATATAACAGAATTGGGCGAAAGAACGAAAATTAGTCTTTAAATCGTGAATTACTGTTTTTGTCGAATTATGTATTACACTTGGAAACATTTACCGAAAGCTGAGAAATATAAACCTAAAAATTGAAGTAAACACTGATTTTAGATTTACTTTATGAGAGGTTATGCCAATAGTTTGACATTATTTTAAAACATTACAGTACAAATAAATTCAATTAATTACTATTTAGAAGGCCTATTCAAATTAATTAATAAATTTGCAAACTCGTTTCCCATAAGGACGACTTCAATTCACATGTAAGGAAATCGTGCAGTAATAAAGTTTTTACTGAACTTTGAAAGTTGCACTTTTTATGTTTTCAAACAACTCGCAATTAGCACAAACGTAATGGTTTCCTAGAAATCTAAATAAATTATTGTCTTAATAAACAGTTTCCTCTTTGATTAATAATTGCAAAGCATTTATACAGTTACAATGTCGTTACATAAAAGCACGTTATGCATTCTCGGGATTTTCACACGCTTTGTCGATAATTAAATATAACCACACGTTAAAGGTTATATTACAAAACAAAAACCAGTTTTATGAATGGAATTATCCGAGCGTGAAGTGGTAATAGTGTAACAATTATATAAAAATGTGTTCAGTTCAGTCATCCAGAAATTAGGTTAGAAAAATAGATTTATATTCGTGTTTAGCCATTTACTTAAATTGAAAGGAAACTGCATTGAGATTAGGAAAGAACGCCTTTTAAAAATAGGTTCAGTTTTCCTTTCACGACAATATTAATACAATCGCGAGTATTTTTTTTGTACAAACATACATATTATAGAAGTAGTTGTCACTAAAGTTTAAAGAAGTTCTTGTCGTAACTAGGGCATAAAGAAATATACAGATCGTTAGTACATCACCTAAATTGTAAACTCGTAGTGACTTGGTATAGAACTCAATATGTTAAAAAAACAATTATGTATTTTTTAGCGTAATATGTATCATAAAAGTTTAAAACCATCGTGTAGTACGAATGCTGAAAAGAGGAGGAAATGTGTAAGGAGAAAAAGCTAATATAAATTTTTTTCTAACTATAGAAATGTCCGTGTAAAATGTATATCGACTAAAAAAGTTGGGCTTGGTTTTTTAACTCTACGAAAATTGTTCCCGTAGCAGGTGTAACAATATTTTCTAGTTGTTTTATAATTTTATTTAACCAATGTATATTATTTACTATTTTTTTCATAGGTCTAAAAGTAGAATTGTAAAAAAATATAAAGTAAAACCATATTAAATCTCAATAATGTATTATCTGTAACCTTCTTATCTCTCAACAATGTATTATTTGTAGCAGTAGACTATTATCTCTCAACAATGTGTTATCTAAACCTTCATATCTCTTAACAATTAATTATCTGTACACTATTATCTTTCAACAATGTATTATTTGTAGCAGTATTATCTCTCAACAATGTGTTATCTAAACCTTCATATCTCTTAACAATCAATTATCTGCAACACTATTATCTTTCAACAATGTATTATTTCAATATATTAACACAAATAAAAGGCATACACAAGACTCACAAATTAATCATTTATTGACTCATACGCGTTTCAATGACAAGGTCATCATCATCAGTGAGTTTTGCAACTACAAACTCTAAAATACAACTATATTGAGCAACGCTCACTGATGATTTTCGATCTTACTTTGTCATTCGAACGCGTATGAGTCAATAAATGATTAATTTGTGAGACTTGTATATGTCTTTCATTTGTTTTAACATAAGCTCACAAGCTAAGCTTAAAGAATAGTTGTAATGTATAATCAGTAATGTATTATTTGTTTTCTTATTACATCTCAATAATGTAGGCTATTATCTAAACGTTCTATCTCTCAACAATCAGTTATCTGTAACACTTATCTCTCAACAATGTATTATCTATAACCGTATTATTATTTCAAGAATGTATTATCTAAGCCTTCTTATCTTTTAACAATGTATTAACTGAAACCTTTTTATCTTTCAACGATGTATTATTTACTCCAGTATTATCTCTCAACCATGTATTATCTGTAATTATATTATATCTGAACAAAGTATTATCTGTAAACTTTTTATCTCTTAACAATGTATTGTCTGTAACCTTCTTATCTTTCAACAATGTATTATCAGTAACCTTCTTATCTCTCAACAATGTATTATCTATAACCGTATTATTATCTCAAGAATGTATTATCTAAGCCTTCTTATCTTTCAACAATGTATTATCTGTAACAGTATAATCTGTCAATAAGAAACATTATCTCTCCTTGACTGTAAAGGGCCACTTGTTATTTCTCTCAAAATGATCGAACCCCATTTAATACATGACTACTTTAAGCATCAGTAATTTTTACCTAGGAATTTAACTCTGCCTTTAAAACACTTTTTTTAGTTTTAAAATCTTTTAGTTAAAAGAATTCAGGTTTTAGGCATTTTACCACATGTAAACCATAAGTTTTAAAAATGGTTTTGCAAGAGACGAGCTCGTAAATGGATTTAATTTAACAGTATTTCCATTAAAATTAAATAAAACGTATTGCAACTCCGACTACAGTTAAATACTTTATATTTTTTTTTAATATTCCAGTTTCAGCAATGGGTTTCTACTTTGCGCAAGCACTTAGTGTGTTATTTAATGATAGTGATCTAGTTTTTCATGAAAGCGTTATCGCGTTTTTATTCCCTCCTCCAGTAATTCATGTTGAAAGAGGTTTATTACGCTAATTTATTGTTGTTTAAATTTTATTATGTTGAGTTTCGTAGATTATATTATTTGTTTTTGCTATTTTTAATTTTACCAATATATTCCTATAGATAAAATTATTTCATACATATTTATTTTTATTTATGTGATAACATTAATAACGAACTACTAACACAAATTTTAAATCGTTTTTATAAACACTTTCTTTCCACAAATATTCAATAATTTCCCGTTTAAAACAATGTGACGTCACATTTTTAATGATTATTGGACTGAGGTAGATGAACTAGGTAATTAAACATGTATCGTTGATTGAACTGTTTTTAACAGGTTTATGACGAGTAGCAGCAGCGAGGGTTGTCCTGTCCGGTCTGGACCATTTATCAACCCAATAACTGTTGTAATATTAATCAAGCGATTTGAATTTCCCCGTCAGCGTCCTCTAATCAAACGCAAGGCCGACAGAAGGACGGATAATACTATTTGAAATTATAATCCGGCTCGAATTTTAATACCCACATTTATTTCGAGTTTTATTGATCCCTTTTTTCTTCGGAAATGAGGGTAGAATTACGAAAACAAAACGAAAACTCCGGTGCCATTTTGATGTCAAGTTATCAATCTCGGAAGATGAAAACAGAATCCGATTTACATATACCATTGTCTTTTCCATGGAGACGTTTTTAGATGCTGAAAAAATATAAAAAAAACTTAGACGAAAAGGGGATTCGAAAATGAACGACAAGGGAAGACTCTTTGCATCGTCAGGCCTCCGACAGCTGATTAGTTGATTGATCGATAGATGTCGCTCAGGTTTCCGACCGTTACCTGTTTCGATTCCATTTTCAAACGCAACAATCGTCATTTCTTCTTCTTGCTGCAGTACTCTTTTTTCAAACTGGTTTTTCTTAACTCTCCTCCTCCCCCTTCATCCTTGTCTGTAACCAAATCGAGCCGAGAGTGAATCTCCTCGCGAGGGCAGGAGGGGTTGCTTTAAATAAACAAGTATTGACCATTAAAATTGACAAGAGCTTGCATAGTGCACTGTATAACGAGCCTGTATGGGACACCTGTATCGTATCGTGCACTACCTAACTACGTCACGCCTTAAAATCTCTGTCTACAGTGTAATTGGTTATATATAAATTTGAAGCAAACGTTTAACGTTGTTGGATATTTGGGCATAAAAATCACCTGTTTGATTTTTAATTCCTACCTTCTTTTCAGTTTGTTCACAATAATTCTGTTTCAAACACACACACATTAGAATTACTAGAGACTCTTTTAACATATTGGGAACATAGTTTTTAAAATGCTGGTAAATGAATTGCATTATTTGTCTGTTTAAACTCTTTGAATGTTATTTCTTAATTCCGACACTAGAAGTTAATTTATTAACGAATTATTTCTTTAAACTTGTTATGTTACTATTATAGGAGAAGATAAAAACCTTCTAGTAGAGATTACTCATTATTTTAATAAAACAGGCACGAAATCCAATACGTTTATTTTCAAATAAATATTTTTAAAAACATGCTGGAAATAATTTTAAAAATTAAAAAAATGTATCAATCCGATACGGGAAATAAAACTTTTTTATTTTATCAGGATACAGTTCAAATATATAGATGTGTCAAAATATTTGGGTAAGTATTTCAATCAGGCATTCCTGTTTACAACTAAAATAAAATTACAAAATATTATATCTAACTCTTCTTTTAAGGATATACTTGAGAAGATAGTCCGAGCAAAACGCTAGTCTGTAATATTAAACCTAATGCGTTCTTCCATATACAACCAGGTCGATAATCTGAGGGTTTTCTGTGAAATTTGGAAAGTTTCTATAATTACCTCACCTGCTATCACTATGACTATTCAAACCGAAATATAAAACCTAAGTTTTTTTTTAAAATCATTTATCTTTGTTATTTTTTAAAATCTTTCACGTTTGACTCAACTTTTGACACCAAATAGAGTTGATTTATATTTCTAAATCGCCTTGTAGTGTTTAGTGAATCGAAATTATGGTTTATGATATAAAAATGGACAAAATACGAAACGAGCTTTGTAAGTAGGCCACTTCTTCGTTGCCTATCTTAAAAGTAAAGATTTATCTTTGGATATCTTTTAAAGCACCTTGTTATCCAGATTCTTCCCTTAAATGTTAGAAATACCTTCTTAAACGCATTCTAGTTTTACAATTGGATAAATAGTTTAGAGGGTAATTATTGTTTTACTTTAGAAAAGATAAAAGAAACTAGAAGCATGTAATGTGCACTGACACTAGTAAGTTTAAGTTCCAGATAGAGGAAAAGTATGTGAAATAATTATTTTACAAAGCAATTAAAAATTAACGTAAAATGTATGTAATATGATTCATTTCTACATTTTATGAAAACTTGTAAAACAAATCTTAAACTTTATAAAATCTAAAAATATAAATTAATCAAGTATAAGGGTATATATTCAGTACGGGTAGAGAAGTAAAGTTTTTAATATCGCCAAAAGGCAGAATTATTGTCTTTTTCTTCGTCATGCACGACTTAAAAAACGTACGTATCTCGCTAGCTCCGTTTAATAAGAAAAATAATAACTTCATAAAATAATAAGCTTGAAGTCATAAGAAGGTTGAAGTATGTTCGAATAGGAGTCGTGGCTTGGTCACACCCGAGGACGCTTACAAATGCAGCTTGTTATGCGAGCTGTCGTCTCTGACTTAATATCTACAATCCGTCGCAGGCAATTGGCATTTTGTAGACGATGAATTGTTTTTCTTGATGTTGCATATGAAACTATTGTGTTTATAAAATTGAATGACTCTTTATTAAGCATTTTCTAAGACATGGAAAAGTTATATGTACGACAGAGTAGTATTGAGAGAATAGAGATAGCAGTAAGAAGACGATATGAGGATTTAAGGGTAAGCATTAGTGAAGAGGATGACAGAGTAGTATTGAGAGAATAGAGATAGCAGTAAGAAGACGATATGAGGATTTAAGGGTAAGTATTAGTGAAGAGGATGACAGAGTAGTATTGAGAGAATAGAGATAGCAGTAAGAAGACGATATGAGGATTTAAGGGTAAGTATTAGTGAAGAGGATGACAGAGTAGTATTGAGAGAATAGAGATAGCAGTAAGAAGACGATATGAGGATTTAAGGGTAAGTATTAGGGAAGAGGATGACAGAGTAGTATTGAGAGAATAGAGATAGCAGTAAGAAGACGATATGAGGATTTAAGGGTAAGTATTAGGGAAGAGGATGACAGAGTAGTATTGAGAGAATAGAGATAGCAGTAAGAAGACGATATGAGGATTTAAGGGTAAGTATTAGGGAAGAGGATGACAGAGTAGTATTGAGAGAATAGAGATAGCAGTAAGAAGACGATATGAGGATTTAAGGGTAAGTATTAGTGAAGAGGATGACAGAGTAGTATTGAGAGAATAGAGATAGCAGTAAGAAGACGATATGAGGATTTAAGGGTAAGTATTAGTGAAGAGGATGACAGAGTAGTATTGAGAGAATAGAGATAGCAGTAAGAAGACGATATGAGGATTTAAGGGTAAGTATTAGTGAAGAGGATGACAGAGTGAAATTGAGAGAATAGAGATAGCAGTAAGAAGACGATATGAGGATTTAAGGGTAAGTATTAGTGAAGAGGATGACAGAGTAGTATTGAGAGAATAGAGATAGCAGTAAGAAGACGATATGAGGATTTAAGGGTAAGTATTAAGGAAGAGGATGACAGAGTAGTATTGAGAGAATAGAGATAGCAGTAAGAAGACGATATGAGGATTTAAGGGTAAGTATTAGGGAAGAGGATGACAGAGTAGTATTGAGAGTATAGAGATAGCAGTAAGAAGACGATATGAGGATTTAAGGGTAAGTATTAGTGAAGAGGATGACAGAGTGAAATTGAGAGAATAGAGATAGCAGTAAGAAGACGATATGAGGATTTAAGGGTAAGTATTAGTGAAGAGGATGACAGAGTGAAATTGAGAGAATAGAGATAGCAGTAAGAAGACGATATGAGGATTTAAGGGTAAGTATTAGTGAAGAGGATGACAGAGTGAAATTGAGAGAATAGAGATAGCAGTAAGAAGACGATATGAGGATTTAAGGGTAAGTATTAGTGAAGAGGATGACAGAGTGAAATTGAGACAATAGAGATAGCAGTAAGAAGACGATATGAGGATTTAAGGGTAAGTATTAGTGAAGAGGATGACAGAGTAGTATTGAGAGAATAGAGATAGCAGTAAGAAGACGATATGAGGATTTAAGGGTAAGTATTAGGGAAGAGGATGACAGAGTAGTATTGAGAGAATAGAGATAGCAGTAAGAAGACGATATGAGGATTTAAGGGTAAGTATTAGTGAAGAGGATGACAGAGTGAAATTGAGAGAATAGAGATAGCAGTAAGAAGACGATATGAGGATTTAAGGGTAAGTATTAGTGAAGAGGATGACAGAATGAAATTGAGAGAATAGAGATAGCAGTAAGAAGACGATATGAGGATTTAAGGGTAAGTATTAGTGAAGAGGATGACAGAGTAGTATTGAGAGAATAGAGATAGCAGTAAGAAGACGATATGAGGATTTAAGGGTAAGTATTAGTGAAGAGGATGACAGAGTAGTATTGAGAGAATAGAGATAGCAGTAAGAAGACGATATGAGGATTTAAGGATAAGTATTAGGGAAGAGGATGACAGAGTAGTATTGAGAGAATAGAGATAGCAGTAAGAAGACGATATGAGGATTTAAGGGTAAGTATTAGTGAAGAGGATGACAGAGTGAAATTGAGAGAATAGAGATAGCAGTAAGAAGACGATATGAGGATTTAAGGGTAAGTATTAGTGAAGAGGATGACAGAGTGAAATTGAGAGAATAGAGATAGCAGTAAGAAGACGATATGAGGATTTAAGGGTAAGTATTAGTGAAGAGGATGACAGAGTGAAATTGAGAGAATAGAGATAGCAGTAAGAAGACGATATGAGGATTTAAGGGTAAGTATTAGTGAAGAGGATGACAGAGTGAAATTGAGAGAATAGAGATAGCAGTAAGAAGACGATATGAGGATTTAAGGGTAAGTATTAGTGAAGAGGATGACAGAGTAGTATTGAGAGAATAGAGATAGCAGTAAGAAGACGATATGAGGATTTAAGGGTAAGTATTAGCGAAGAGGATGACAGAGTAGTATTGAGAGAATAGAGATAGCAGTAAGAAGACGATATGAGGATTTAAGGATAAGTATTAGTGAAGAGGATGACAGAGTGAAATTGAGAGAATAGAGATAGCAGTAAGAAGACGATATGAGGATTTAAGGGTAAGTATTAGTGAAGAGGATGACAGAGTAGTATTGAGAGAATAGAGATAGCAGTAAGAAGACGATATGAGGATTTAAGGGTAAGTATTAGGGAAGAGGATGACAGAGTAGTATTGAGAGAATAGAGATAGCAGTAAGAAGACGATATGAGGATTTAAGGGTAAGTATTAGTGAAGAGGATGACAGAGTAGTATTGAGAGAATAGAGATAGCAGTAAGAAGACGATATGAGGATTTAAGGGTAAGTATTAGTGAAGAGGATGACAGAGTAGTATTGAGAGAATAGAGATAGCAGTAAGAAGACGATATGAGGATTTAAGGGTAAGTATTAGTGAAGAGGATGACAGAGTAGTATTGAGAGAATAGAGATAGCAGTAAGAAGACGATATGAGGATTTAAGGGTAAGTATTAGTGAAGAGGATGACAGAGTAGTATTGAGAGAATAGAGATAGCAGTAAGAAGACGATATGAGGATTTAAGGGTAAGTATTAGTGAAGAGGATGACAGAGTAGTATTGAGAGAATAGAGATAGCAGTAAGAAGACGATATGAGGATTTAAGGGTAAGTATTAGTGAAGAGGATGACAGAGTGAAATTGAGAGAATAGAGATAGCAGTAAGAAGACGATATGAGGATTTAAGGGTAAGTATTAGCGAAGAGGATGACAGAGTGAAATTGAGAGAATAGAGATAGCAGTAAGAAAGACGATATGAGGATTTAAGGGTAAGTATTAGTGAAGAGGATGACAGAGTAGTATTGAGAGAATAGAGATAGCAGTAAGAAGACGATATGAGGATTTAAGGGTAAGTATTAGTGAAGAGGATGACAGAGTAGTATTGAGAGAATAGAGATAGCAGTAAGAAGACGATATGAGGATTTAAGGGTAAGTATTAGTGAAGAGGATGACACAGTGAAATTGAGAGAATAGAGATAGCAGTAAGAAGGACGATATGAGGATTTAAGGATAAGTATTAGTGAAGAGGATGACAGAGTAGTATTGAGAGAATAGAGATAGCAGTAAGAAGACGATATGAGGATTTAAGGGTAAGTATTAGTGAAGAGGATAACACAGTGAAATTGAGAGAATAGAGATAGCAGTAAGAAGGACGATATGACTATTTAAGGATGAGTATTAGTGAAGAGGATGACAGAGTAGTATTGAGAGAATAGAGATAGCAGTAAGAAGACGATATGAGGATTTAAGGGTAAGTATTAGTGAAGAGGATGACAGAGTAGTATTGAGAGAATGGAGATAGCAGTAAGAAGACGATATGAGGATTTAAGGATAAGTATTAGTAAAGAGGATGACAGAGTAGTATTGAGAGAATAGAGATAGCAGTAAGAAGACGATATGAGGATTTAAGGGTAAGTATTAGTGAAGAGGATGACAGAGTGGTATTGAGAGAATAGAGATAGCAGTAAGAAGACGATATGAGGATTTAAGGGTAAGTATTAGTGAAGAGGATGACAGAGAAGTATTGAGAGAATAGAGATAGCAGTAAGAAGACGATATGAGGATTTAAGGGTAAGTATTAGTGAAGAGGATGACAGAGTAGTATTGAGAGAATAGAGATAGCAGTAAGAAGACGATATGAGGATTTAAGGGTAAGTATTAGTGAAGAGGATGACAGAGTAGTATTGAGAGAATAGAGATAGCAGTAAGAAGACGATATGAGGATTTAAGGGTAAGTATTAGCGAAGAGGATGACAGAGTAGTATTGAGAGAATAGAGATAGCAGTAAGAAGACGATATGAGGATTTAAGGGTAAGTATTAGTGAAGAGGATGACAGAGTAGTATTGAGAGAATAGAGATAGCAGTAAGAAGACGATATGAGGATTTAAGGGTAAGTATTAGTGAAGAGGATGACAGAGTAGTATTGAGAGAATAGAGATAGCAGTAAGAAGACGATATGAGGATTTAAGGATAAGTATTAGTGAAGAGGATGACAGAGTGAAATTGAGAGAATAGAGATAGCAGTAAGAAGACGATATGAGGATTTAAGGGTAAGTATTAGTGAAGAGGATGACAGAGTAGTATTGAGAGAATAGAGATAGCAGTAAGAAGACGATATGAGGATTTAAGGGTAAGTATTAGTGAAGAGGATGACAGAGTAGTATTGAGAGAATAGAGATAGCAGTAAGAAGACGATATGAGGATTTAAGGGTAAGTATTAGTGAAGAGGATGACAGAGTAGTATTGAGAGAATAGAGATAGCAGTAAGAAGACGATATGAGGATTTAAGGGTAAGTATTAGTGAAGAGGATGACAGAGTAGTATTGAGAGAATAGAGATAGCAGTAAGAAGACGATATGAGGATTTAAGGGTAAGTATTAGTGAAGAGGATGACAGAGTAGTATTGAGAGAATAGAGATAGCAGTAAGAAGACGATATGAGGATTTAAGGGTAAGTATTAGTGAAGAGGATGACAGAGTAGTATTGAGAGAATAGAGATAGCAGTAAGAAGACGATATGAGGATTTAAGGGTAAGTATTAGTGAAGAGGATGACAGAGTAGTATTGAGAGAATAGAGATAGCAGTAAGAAGACGATATGAGGATTTAAGGGTAAGTATTAGTGAAGAGGATGACAGAGTAGTATTGAGAGAATAGAGATAGCAGTAAGAAAGACGATATGAGGATTTAAGGGTAAGTATTAGTGAAGAGGATGACAGAGTAGTATTGAGAGAATAGAGATAGCAGTAAGAAGACGATATGAGGATTTAAGGGTAAGTATTAGTGAAGAGGATGACAGAGTAGTATTGAGAGAATAGAGATAGCAGTAAGAAGACGATATGAGGATTTAAGGGTAAGTATTAGCGAAGAGGATGACAGAGTAGTATTGAGAGAATAGAGATAGCAGTAAGAAGACGATATGAGGATTTAAGGGTAAGTATTAGTGAAGAGGATGACAGAGTAGTATTGAGAGAATAGAGATAGCAGTAAGAAGACGATATGAGGATTTAAGGGTAAGTATTAGCGAAGAGGATGACAGAGTAGTATTGAGAGAATAGAGATAGCAGTAAGAAGACGATATGAGGATTTAAGGGTAAGTATTAGCGAAGAGGATGACAGAGTAGTATTGAGAGAATAGAGATAGCAGTAAGAAGACGATATGAGGATTTAAGGATAAGTATTAGTGAAGAGGATGACAGAGTGAAATTGAGAGAATAGAGATAGCAGTAAGAAGACGATATGAGGATTTAAGGGTAAGTATTAGTGAAGAGGATGACAGAGTAGTATTGAGAGAATAGAGATAGCAGTAAGAAGACGATATGAGGATTTAAGGGTAAGTATTAGTGAAGAGGATGACAGAGTAGTATTGAGAGAATAGAGATAGCAGTAAGAAGACGATATGAGGATTTAAGGGTAAGTATTAGTGAAGAGGATGACAGAGTAGTATTGAGAGAATAGAGATAGCAGTAAAAAGACGATATGAGGATTTAAGGGTAAGTATTAGCGAAGAGGATGACAGAGTAGTATTGAGAGAATAGAGATAGCAGTAAGAAGACGATATGAGGATTTAAGGGTAAGTATTAGTGAAGAGGATGACAGAGTAGTATTGAGAGAATAGAGATAGCAGTAAGAAGACGATATGAGGATTTAAGGGTAAGTATTAGTGAAGAGGATGACAGAGTAGTATTGAGAGAATAGAGATAGCAGTAAGAAGACGATATGAGGATTTAAGGGTAAGTATTAGTGAAGAGGATGACAGAGTGAAATTGAGAGAATAGAGATAGCAGTAAGAAGACGATATGAGGATTTAAGGGTAAGTATTAGCGAAGAGGATGACAGAGTAGTATTGAGAGAATAGAGATAGCAGTAAGAAGACGATATGAGGATTTAAGGGTAAGTATTAGCGAAGAGGATGACAGAGTAGTATTGAGAGAATAGAGATAGCAGTAAGAAGACGATATGAGGATTTAAGGATAAGTATTAGTGAAGAGGATGACAGAGTGAAATTGAGAGAATAGAGATAGCAGTAAGAAGACGATATGAGGATTTAAGGGTAAGTATTAGTGAAGAGGATGACAGAGTAGTATTGAGAGAATAGAGATAGCAGTAAGAAGACGATATGAGGATTTAAGGGTAAGTATTAGTGAAGAGGATGACAGAGTGGTATTGAGAGAATAGAGATAGCAGTAAGAAAGACGATATGAGGATTTAAGGGTAAGTATTAGTGAAGAGGATGACAGAGTAGTATTGAGAGAATAGAGATAGCAGTAAGAAGACGATATGAGGATTCAAGGGTAAGTATTAGCGAAGAGGATGACAGAGTAGTATTGAGAGAATAGAGATAGCAGTAAGAAGACGATATGAGGATTTAAGGGTAAGTATTAGCGAAGAGGATGACAGAGTAGTATTGAGAGAATAGAGATAGCAGTAAGAAGACGATATGAGGATTTAAGGGTAAGTATTAGTGAAGAGGATGACAGAGTAGTATTGAGAGAATAGAGATAGCAGTAAGAAGACGATATGAGGATTTAAGGGTAAGTATTAGTGAAGAGGATGACAGAGTAGTATTGAGAGAATAGAGATAGCAGTAAGAAGACGATATGAGGATTTAAGGGTAAGTATTAGTGAAGAGGATGACAGAGTAGTATTGAGAGAATAGAGATAGCAGTAAGAAAGACGATATGAGGATTTAAGGGTAAGTATTAGTGAAGAGGATGACAGAATGAAATTGAGAGAATAGAGATAGCAGTAAGAAGACGATATGAGGATTTAAGGGTAAGTATTAGTGAAGAGGATGACAGAGTGAAATTGAGAGAATAGAGATAGCAGTAAGAAGACGATATGAGGATTCAAGGGTAAGTATTAGCGAAGAGGATGACAGAGTAGTATTGAGAGAATAGAGATAGCAGTAAGAAGACGATATGAGGATTTAAGGGTAAGTATTAGGGAAGAGGATGACAGAGTAGTATTGAGAGAATAGAGATAGCAGTAAGAAGACGATATGAGGATTTAAGGGTAAGTATTAGCGAAGAGGATGACAGAGTAGTATTGAGAGAATAGAGATAGCAGTAAGAAGACGATATGAGGATTTAAGGGTAAGTATTAGCGAAGAGGATGACAGAGTAGTATTGAGAGAATAGAGATAGCAGTAAGAAGACGATATGAGGATTTAAGGGTAAGTATTAGTGAAGAGGATGACAGAGTGAAATTGAGAGAATAGAGATAGCAGTAAGAAGACGATATGAGGATTTAAGGGTAAGTATTAGTGAAGAGGATGACAGAGTAGTATTGAGAGAATAGAGATAGCAGTAAGAAGACGATATGAGGATTTAAGGGTAAGTATTAGTGAAGAGGATGACAGAGTAGTATTGAGAGAATAGAGATAGCAGTAAGAAGACGATATGAGGATTTAAGGGTAAGTATTAGCGAAGAGGATGACAGAGTAGTATTGAGAGAATAGAGATAGCAGTAAGAAGACGATATGAGGATTTAATGGTAAGTATTAGTGAAGAGGATGACAGAGTAGTATTGAGAGAATAGAGATAGCAGTAAGAAGACGATATGAGGATTTAAGGGTAAGTATTAGTGAAGAGGATGACAGAGTAGTATTGAGAGAATAGAGATAGCAGTAAGAAGACGATATGAGGATTTAAGGATAAGTATTAGTGAAGAGGATGACAGAGTGAAATTGAGAGAATAGAGATAGCAGTAAGAAGACGATATGAGGATTTAAGGGTAAGTATTAGTGAAGAGGATGACAGAGTAGTATTGAGAGAATAGAGATAGCAGTAAGAAGACGATATGAGGATTTAAGGGTAAGTATTAGTGAAGAGGATGACAGAGTGAAATTGAGAGAATAGAGATAGCAGTAAGAAGGACGATATGAGGATTTAAGGACATTTTAAAATATATTTCACATAAAAAGAGTGAGAGACTTTTGAGTTTATTATTATGTATCCGAGTTATTTAAGCGTGTGCAGCCCTTCATTCGGGCAAGTAATGTTAACTTTGCATGTTTAATTTTCAGGATGTTTACTTTATATGAGGTTACTGCATAGGCTTTTTGAAGAAAGATTTGTGCATGTTTACTCTGCAAAGTGGTTTACTCTGCAGGGGATTTACTTTGGGAGAGATTACTTTAAAAAATGTTTAATTTTTGCAAGTTTTAGGCTGACAAAGCGGGAGGTTGTTTTTGCAGAATACTTACTGTGTAAGTTTACTTTAAAAAAGAAGATTTGTTTTTACTCTCTTTACTTCTTGTTTCGTAAATCGACTCCCGGCTACAACACGGTGGTATACAATATGTTGCTATAGATTCACTTTGAAGAAAGTTTACTTTGAGGGTTTAGGCTTACTATGCAAAAGAATTAATTTGCTGGCTTAGAATGACGTTGCCGGAAATTATTTTGAAGAGGGTTTACTTTAAAGGTTTACATTGACAGAGGTTTATCTTGACGGTTTACTTTTCAGCATGTCTGGGGTTTTACTTTGCAGAGGTTTACTTTGAGGGTCTAGTTTTCAGAACTTACACTTTACAGGGGTTTTAGTATGTAGGACGTTTACTGTATAGCACTTCTAGCCCTCTTCCAACCCCTCAATCATTCCATATTACATGTTTTTCATATTCTTAGCTTTTAAATAGTTTTTAGTTCATATTCTTAACATGAGCATCGTTAAAAACATAAAAGCGCATAGCAGTTTATGTTATGCGATACATAAATTCTAGTTTTAAAATATTTTTGAATCAATCTCTTTATAATTTCATAAAACACTGCATCTTGGTATTCTGATGTGTGTATTGTGGTTTCTCATGAGGGTTTTTCTAAGCATTTATTTGTCTTTGAATGGATTTGGGGTTTTCAATTGTAAGAGAAGTTATTAATAACTTGTACATTTCCATAACACATTTTGGATCGTTTGAAATCTGGTTTCTTTCGGTGTTAAAGTCTCTGTGAATTTTAAATTTATGGTTATATTTCTTCATAAATTAATATTTATTTCGTGTGGAATCGTGTGTTAAAGTCTCGGTGAATTTTAAATTTATGATTACATTTCTTCATAAATTTATATTTATTTCTGGATGAATCGAAAATTCAAAGAGGCATTTTAAAATAAAATTTACATTTAATCAGTGCTTCCTCAATCACTTCAGTCTGAATGTCTTTGAAGGCGACGGACATCATCAGCTTAATCAACCGGTCACTATATCTGACCGAGTTGGAAGGTGTAATTACAAGTTGATAATCTGTGATACGACTGGCCTTTACAAGACCAAACAATTTAACGGCTAAACGTTACGGAATTATTAACGTTTTGCTCATCCGAATCCGGCAAGGAAATTACACGCTTTAGTTAATTATTTGTCCACCTGCAGCGCTGATGTTGTATAGAACGAGTTCTGTTTAATCATAGAAGAGATGGAGTTCTGAAGTCGGTTCTATGTTGACGATGGGTTTCAAAGTGGGCGATGTTGTGAAACCGTGTTAGCGGTTAAGTTGGCTGTTATTGGCCAATTTTATTTATAAAGTGAATTGATTAAATATGGGAAAGTAGTTAAATTCAGGCCTTTACAGATAGCCTACATTGTAACAGGCTATATTTGTTTACCTTTTATTTCTTTGTGCATGTAACAGTTGCCATAAAATTCATAGTCTTTATTTCTAATGCCAGCAATGTAGATTTATCCTAATGCAAATGTTTTGTGCTATACATTTGAATAAATACATTGCTATATATAATTCCTTGCCTTGTGAAAGCGAAAGAATCGAAGGCGAATGCCAACTTATTTTCAAGGCATTTGAATCCAGTTCGTCATGAAGTATTTAAGTATATATTCATTACATATAATGTTTTATAGTGTTTTTCAAGACATTGACAATTTTCACTTGCGAAAGGATAAAAAAACGTTTCTAAACAGCCAGAATTAGGGGCATGAAACCTGTTGTAAGATATACACAATAATCATGTATAGACATATCCTTAAGATAGACCTAATGTCTATGGGTGCTATTAAGAGCTGTGTTTTCGCTAGAAGTCTGTTAAGGAAGACGGATAAGGGAGGGTCAGTGGAATAAACGTATGATTAAGGGAGATTTAAGACACTCTCCTTGTATGAAGAATGACCGGAGGCAAGGAGTGCACTGGGAGGGTCGCTTATATAAAGTATCTCCTTTTAACTTGGTTAATAGGGGTGGACTACCTTGCGTAGAAAATGGGACATGAGAGGGTAGGTATAATAAAGTATTATGCAGGAAGAGAAAATATGCTCCCCCAGAACGGGATATGATATATTCGTTATGCAATGTCATCCATAGGCTGTCTCTTAAATATATTATTAATAATAATAATAATAACTGCATTTTCCATCATGCGAGAATGTGTAGAAGAGGTATTCAAGAGCTGCTTTCCTTGGGCCATACGGTAATACAAGGAAGGCGATGTGGCCAGTACTACGCTTCCATTAGTACCCTAGAAGGATCCTGGATTGTCATTTTCACAAGAAGAACCAGTCTGGGGACTGAAAACGCATATAGATATCGGAGATACTGAAATCGAACTCAGAACTTTTAGTCTCGTGGTCAAGTGCTCTGCCCTTTTGAACTCATATATTCAAATTCCTCAATTCCTGTGTTGAAAAAAGAGTTTAAAGACGTTTGTAAATAGGTGTATGAGAGGCGGTATTTCTTATTTTCTAACGCTCGTCAATGTTCCACCTCGAATTCGTGGCCACCTTTCAAAACTACACAACACGACAAAAGAACTGTTACATCAAATATGACACGTTACTCAGACGTGAGAACGGAAAATATTTTTAAATGATTCAATATAGCGCACTCTATATCTAAACTGTTATTTTAAAGGCACGATTAGGAACTGTTATTTTTAGTTGTGAGTAATCAACTAACAACCCTGTTAATTTAAAATTGACTAACAAATTCTATTATGTATATTTTGTTTTAAAAATATTGTTTTAAAAAATAATTTAACTTTAAGAATTTGCTGAATTTAATTTGATATGCTAACCGAATTCAAGCTATATTCTCCGTTAAAACACTTCATAGGCCTTATTTATGTTTTGGCGATCATCTACTCCCTTGAAAATTCTAACATTGTTTGTTTCTTCAACTCGCTAGCAATTGAATCACTTCAAGTTGCATGCATTCCTCTGCGTTAATTAAAACACTATACTTGACGAAACAGTACAGCGATCTTTCGAATTAATTCCGTACAAATGCCAATTATTTGTAAAATATTTCCAACTGTACAACCGTATCTGTTAAATAAATGAGAAACATATTGGTAACTGCATCGCTGGGACGTGATGAAAGCTCTGCCTAACACACCAGATACACGCCTATTATCTAATTATCGGCAAATATTCCTTCCAAGTCAGTAACAGTATCAATTATGATTAGTTCGTGATAATATCGGCGCTCGCTAGGTTTGTTAACGATCTAACCACAACGCAAATAATTACAGAACAAAACCTTCACAACCGCCATATCGACGCCATATTTGTATCTGCTAAACCTTTTTGTGCCGGACAAATAATTGTTGTATCGGCTTCCAATCACAAAAAATAACGAAATTATCTCAGTTTTATAATTACGGATGTACGTGCGTCCCGATCTACAGGGCTGTGGTCGTACGTGGGTAAAAACCACGAATTTTCTGGCGCATTTATTTATTTTTTTGAATGGATTCGGCGTTTATAATTGTAGGGAGGTTGAACATCATGTAGAAGCGGCTCGAACAATTGAAGAAGGCTTTTGTGATTCTTGCACATCGATATTTTGGGGGCGTTAAAATCTCTGTGTGTATTTCCAACGTATGATCGTATTTTTTATGCAATTAGCTTACTCTGCTTGATTAAATCCAGTCATATAATACTCTTGAAGGTAGTGGAGTGACGTAGTAGGAAGATCAATTGATTACCAATCTAAACGTACTTGGTTCGAGCCCGGTGACGCCAAAAAACTAATTGCTTTTTCATCCCCCAAACACTTAAGCCTGTCAAAATGAGTACCTAAATACTCAATTAATAGGAAATATTAATGTTTAATGTTACGATTAGCAAAGTTATAATAACCGTATAGTAATATAATTATATTAGGGTATATTAGGCATGTTTTCTGGAACAGGTAAATTGTAACAGGTTCTCTTGAACCACGTTTAGCAGATTTTTCCCTAATAACCTTTATGATATTAATATAGTGTAGCAATTGTTATAAACAGAATTTCCCGTTTGAACTACGTCGGTCTGGATAACATTGTGATATAATTAGCAATATCAGGAAATCTATATAGAAATCTTGGGAATTGACACTAATGCAAATTTACCTTATCCGATTAATTTCCTTTGTAATATATATTTTGAATTTATTGAAAAGAAGCGCAATTATAAGAAAAATGTAACTATGCTTCAATTTTATAGTGTAATGAAAACAAACAAATTAGTGGTTTGATGTTATAAGATCGAAATTTTTATTTTAAGGCATGGATTATTTATTAAATTTTAATAAATATAATTAAATTATTTTTTTTAATAAAAAAATACGTGTGTTTGAAAAACTGTATTATTTCTCCAGCGTTAAAACACTGTTCATTTAGTCATTATTAAAAAAACAAAGAAAAAACATTACTGCATTTAGATTACGAAATGATACAATTTAATCGTCTAATATAAGCCACTTAAACTACCGTTGTCCAATGAAATATTTTCAATATTAAACATAAAAAATAGATGACAATGTTACTTATTAATACAAGTAATCATAAGGTTTGAACGACTGCAGCTGGTTTGGATGGTAATGCAGTTTTACAATAGTGGGTTCGATTTCAGTATGTCGCGGTACTCAGGTCGTTTGGTAAAAGAACTGTTATCAAAATAAAAGTCTAGTGGGCTGTTGTCGAAGGAACAGTTCAACATTGGGGGAAATACTCTAGAGGTTATAACACAGACGTATGCTCGAGACGTAACGTTACCGAGGTATGTAACAGAGTTGGAGGCAGGAAAATTACTTTTAAAAAAAGGAAAGACAAAGGATGAAGACACATGATTTGAGTGCTTAAGCAGGGGATGATTAGGTAAATGTTTTGTAATTTGGAACTTATGTAAAAGGGGGGCCTAGTATCCAGGATATGGGGAGTAAATGTGGCTGACAGTTACAGTTGACACATCTGAAGAACAACTAGTCTCTCTCGGATTTAACTCGAAGCGGTTAGATATTTCAAGGCGATGAGACTGTTATTGGCTGTAAAGGATATGAAAAGTATTGTGAACTTAAGGATTACGTTAAGGGCCTCCTCTGGTCTAGGATATAAGGAAGGGATACGACCGACGCTTGCAGGAGATATCCGAAAAGACCTTCTCTCTCTGTTGGATTTAACACCCGGAACCATTCCGTTCAGTTAGAAAGATCACATTAGAAAAGGGAGAAAAGGAAGGGTATGGTTCTGGAAGTAGAGGGGTGGCTGTAAAAAAAACTATATCATATAGACTTTCAACTGTAAACATTGAGAGCTATTTTTGCGCAACCTGTAACCTGTAGAAAGGACTGGAAGAGTTTAAAGGAGAAACAATTAAACCTCCATGATAGAACGGTTGAAAAGCGTTACAAGGTATCATTATATTCGCGTAGAAGTAGTGTACGTTACACAGTTTCTCTATTGTGGAAATGGGAGGTATCTTAGCGCAACCTGTGTAAGAGTTAGAAGGAGAAACAATTAAACCTCCATTATAGAAGGGTTACAGAGCGTTATAAAGAAACAGTCTCCTTATATTCGCGAAGAATAAGATGACGAACAAAAACTGTCAAATATATAGCTCGTTCTTCATTTTCTATTTACTGGGAAAAAAGTTATAACAATCTATATCCGGGCATGATCGTCATTAGACGAAATGACTCGGGGGATTCCATCAAAGTGGAAAAGCACTAAATAAAACCGAAGCCTTGCACATCGAATCGAAGCGTACAGAAGGAAGACATTGTACTTTTCAAGCACGCTGTGTATTTTTAATTCGCTTATGTTCCGCGTAGAGAATGGAATTAAATTCGCTCCATGCAACGTTCTCCCGTCCTGGAAATAGTTTTGTTCATTCATACAGTCCGTCGGACGTTATTTTTTTGTTGCTTTTCCAGTAAAACTCTTGAATTTTCACACACATTCCAAAAGGATTCAATTTAAACCTCCGATACGGATTGTTTAGATATCGATTAGCCGCTATGGTGAATCATCTATTGGAAACGTCAATAAGTCGATCGCTGGTTAGATCGATTTCTATTTGGGGAAGCAGAAACGGTTGTGTGACCTGAACGCTTGGGAAGAAAATTACTCTATGGTCTAGTTATGTTTGTAAGCGCTTTAGGAATACATGCATGCTGGACTTCGATGCGGTGTTTAAATCTTTCGGTTCCAAATATTCGTTCCAGAAATATGCAATGAGGTTGTTTTCTTAAGCGGTTGTTTGAAAAATATCAACAAAGTGTATATTAATAAAAATTGAGTTAATTTTATAAAATAATTCAACTTACAATAATATTCGCCTGTCAGAAGAACCTATATTCTTTAATGAGAATGTAAACTTAACGATTTAACAAAAAAAAATTCAATGTCATTCAACAAACGTTAAATGTATTATTTGCAACCCTTTGGAAGAACTACCTTCTTGGAATACTTCTTCTCTAAAATGCATACTGTAATAATACTGTTTAAAAATAAAAGTAACCCCTAATAATTTGCACGGATTAAGATAACATTAAAATAATATATTTACTAATGAAAACATTTTAAAAAATCTGAAAATATTTAAACTTTATAAAAACGTGTGTTTTATATAGTTTTATTGTTTCATATACAGAAACTAAATTAGGGTGTAACTTGTGTAAGTGGAAGCACGTTCGATAAATCAGAAACCTCAACTATGAGAATTTACACATTTCTCATGTGTACGGGGGTGTAACGAATAGGTTATGCCCCCAATAAAAAGTAGGCGTACTTCAGGTATGCGACCGTGCACATTTTCTGTCACAATATATCACCTATTTCCTGCATAAGGGCCTAACCTAACCCTGGCTATTATAATTTCCACAGACCGTGTCTATCCTTTGTAAGCAATAATAGTCATAATGCTAGATTGGCTTTAAAGGTAAAGAGATCTTTGTTCTTTACAAACGAGTCAGTATCACTTCGCTATGCCTCCGATAGAGAGTAGGTCTATTTTAGATGTATGGCTATGCAATCCTGAACCCTTAATGTCCTCCGCTATGTGTATTCTATGCCTCTAGCACAGTTTAATCTAAATTTACAAACCTTTCCTATTCTTCGTAGGCGTTAAAGTCTCACATCGATCTCCTATAACTACAATAAAAAGTTCTCACCACTAAGCATGCAATATGACGCAGAGACTGCTACACTTTAGGCTTAACCTTGGGAGTATAAACGGATTAGATAAGACCCTGAGACAAGGAGAGAGGCATTGTTTACTGACTGCGTCATACATTATGTATTAATAACTTTTCATCTTTACACTGTTAAACAAGACCTTATCTCACGGTGTCATCCTGATGTAAAACAATAGTTTTAACAGTGGACACTAGAACAATCGGTCTATTGTAGTTTGGCACAGTTTACGTCTTCAGCGTTTCTTTGTGTTTTTGTGTACATTTAGGCTATTTGTGTCAGATTGCCGCGCAGGAAGTGCTTTATGAACATAACGTTTATTCTACTTTGCCGTGACCACTTGACACATTGTCATGCCCTACCAAAAACTCCTTACCAAGACTTCTGCTCAGGTATTTCTCATGTCTGCAAAGCTCCTTAACCTTTCAGTTAGCTCCTAAGGTTTACTACTTTAACATTCTGTTCTAGTTCATAATCAACAAAATTTATGCAGTTTTAGTCTTTTCAGTGAAATAAATGCAAGAGGTCCCACCTTAAACAAAATGTATCTGATGACAACAATGTTAATAATGGTTCGATTCTAAAGAATAACAACTTTTTAATATTTGTTTATATAACACACACAAATTATATACAACACACGCACACAAATCATACACAAACACACAACACACACACACACACACACACAGAACGATACACACACACACACACACACACACACACACACGCGTCTTCTCAGAGCTGTAAAAAACATGACCCTAAACGTTGCCTTTAGACATTAGTGTCGTGGACAGATTGCTCGTTAATTTCAAGACAGAACCATTTTCATCAGCAATGCTGTTTTTAAGTATCCGATAACCAGTAAAAATAAAATTTTACACTTCAAGTGTTTAGACACTGAAGACAACAACAACAAAAACGACCCTTTCAACGACTTCTACATAGCCTGGATTAATCACGGAATATCATCTAAGATAAACAACCCCGCGGGTTTTACAACTGCCAATAAATCAAAGGATTTGATATAAATTTAAAATGGCTGACGTCCAGCATGTACTCGGCTTGGTTTATGCACTAGACACGGCCGGCCTGCGACACTGGGCATTTACGATCAATTCTAGAGCTTTTATTTAGTGTTATTATTGGATGCAATTCACATAAAGGTGTATTTCTTCGGGCGAGAAAAATTCTGATCCGGTCTTTTTCAACAGTTTAACGTTTTGCCAGAGTAGATAAATATCCTTGTATTAATCATGGTATGCTTGTTGTGTCATTTTTTTTATTTTAAAATAAAACAAAGTAATCAAATTATTTCTAAATATTTATTCAAATTTACTTTTATTTTTTGAACGATAAAAATTATTGTTATTTTAGATCTTTAATATATACATAAGTTAAATAAAAAAAAAACAGCGTCTCTTCAATTCCAAGGCAAGTAAATGCATACACCACCCGTTATATGATGCACGCGTTTTAAATTTTGTAATATTATTTTTGAGTTGAGCTATATAAAAATAACTTTTGCATAATTAAAAATATAAAACTTTAAACATAGTCGTTTAATACGTGTGTAAGTTCTGAATTTTTCTCCTATTACGTTCTGGGTTTAAAGAAAATTTTAGTTGAAGAAACATGAATAAAATTTCGGACGTTCGTTTCTTCCCGACTGTTTAAATTATAATTAAAAATTACTTTACAAATGAATACATAGGGCTTACATGCTGACACGTTTAAAAACAATCGTTCCTTTTACGAAGCAAAGTCTCTAGAGTAGAGTAAGGTAAGCCCTATGCATTCACTCAGTTAAATAATTTTTAGTTACAGTTTAATCAGTGAATTCAAGATTAAATCAAGAAACTTTGTTTCAATTAAACTATAAAAAAATTGTAGTTTAAAATAAGTGGAAACACAAAACTCTCAATCCTTAAACCTCGTTAAACCATACTTACTACGTACGACGTAAGGAATACAACAACAAAATG
>JBAIZL010000001.1:392530725-392655725 GCA_036971475.1 Prosapia bicincta
GGAATCTTGTAAGGGTAGCGTCATAACAGTGCTATGATGAATGTTATAGTATTCCGATGCTAAATAAAATACACACTGTAAACATCAAATTAAAAAAAGAACTTCTCGCATTTCAGACTTCCATTATGTATTATTATATGAATTCTTACATTTATTGTGTTTAAGGAAAACACAGTATTTTGTTATTGTTTTTTTTTAATTAATAGAACTCTCTTCGGTAGAAAATGGAATTTATCTGGTTAGTTTTAATTAATAAAATTTATAAATTCTTATTAGAATGAAATAAAACCCGAGATCATTTTAAAAAGCGTTAATATATAACATTACAAAAAAAATAATAAAAATGAATTCCCAACTTTGGGTCAAGGACAGGATGACAGCCGTCATAATTAATCAGTTATGTATCAGAATAATGTACCGATGGAATGATGCTTAATGTTCAAACCGTGTGTATAAACTCAATGAGTTGGTATTTTCCATTCCTCCAGATTGCGCTATTCCAATAAGTAATTTGCAACCTAAACGCATTTCTCATTAACGAATCGGTAAGAAACCTATAAGGCACAGCTGAACGCGAGCTTATGCGGGCACTTGGCGGCCAAAGTTGGATATTTCAGCGGGTGGGACCTGCGACGATAGCTTCTTAAAGCGGGAGTAATTGCCGTAGAGAATGTTCGCACTGGACATACGGGCGGACGCCATGAGGGTCGGCGGTATTAATTGCTTCTCTAAACGGTGTTTTTGTAATTAAACATAAAACTGCGACATGTGCAATACGGCAAGTTCTGCGACAATACATCTGCCGTGTGAAATGCATCCGGTGCGTCTTAGTAAAGTCAACTTTCCTCTCATACATCCTGTGGAGGAGTTTTGTAAATCTTCATTAAATCAATACCACCCTTCCCTCCACTTTCTGCAAATATGCTTTTTTCGCATTTTAACCGCTTCTTTAAGGTATCTGATCTGAACTGAAATAGTTCTGCCCAGTGCATTCTCTAGTAAACAGTTCTTAGCCAATAACCTTCCGCATTTCTTATCTACTTCGTTACCAGCTTCAGTGTTTGTCATTTGAAACCCATTCAAGTGTTATCCTGTAACATTTCTTGTTTTTCCCTTTTCCCTTTTTTTAACACTCTTCGCTATACTTTATTTACTCTGCAGATTCTTCTAGAGTAAGATGCAAAAAAAACAAATTTGTTTTTAGTCTTTAGATAAAAAAAATGAGGGAATTCATATATGTTGTATGTTATTGAAAAAATGTTTTTTTTTGTTAGAGCTTTTAATGCCACAGCAAAGGACGTTCATAGTGGAAAGGTATTTTTAAACTGGAAGAACCGAAGATTGGCGGTCTGTTTAGCTGCTAGGGCTGTCTCTTGTGTTAGCGACATACTAAATCTTGCAAAAGTTACGTTCCATTTATGGAAATTTGCATTAAAATAGTATTTCCCGCTCGATCTCATTTTAGCTTGTAAAATAACAGGTTTATAACTCTTCAAGGAATGTAAACCATTACAACTCTGGCTGTAAGAGATACTCTACCTCAACCATTACCAGATTTTTAAACTGTTCACTCACATATTTCTTGCATACATTGATATTAGGCTTAGTGGAATGCCATTGGGTTATAGTGTATGCTTAACGTACTCAGTGAAGTGTGCATCGCTAAACACAGTTATTTTGACATTATCTTTTTAATGGGACCTGTTTAAAATTGAGACTATTATAATGCTTTTTGCCATTTAAAATTAATTTAAATAAAGAAATTAAAAATATTTATGCTGAAAACGCATAAGCCGTAAGAAACTTCAACCGCTTATTTGCTAAGTCAAGATTTGCTCTTTATTCTGGCCATTGCTCTGGACAGAACTTTCTGGTTTCTACCATATGTTTGCCAACAGTGGTCCTCCGATTGGCCATTTTGAAAGTAAGATGTTTATTCTAAATGAATGTTGGGAGCAAAAACTCCGGTTCGCAGGCAAACACTGTGTATGCAAACGTAAACTGGCACGCGGAAAATAGCCCTACCATTACTCATTAGAACGCTCTTTCCCACTCGATTCGGCCCGTTCTGATCGCCCACTTAAATTTCTACTCAAATTGCAGTAACACCACAATTCTCACGCATTTGTTCATAATCCGCGATCGCCGATTTCCACGCTATTATTAAAATTGGTCATATCGAAGTATGGCCAGCCAATGGAAACGTTTTTTGCCTCGCTGTTTAGAGGTCAATAACAATCCATGCATTAACACACACAACAATAACGCCTTCATTACATAGGACACGGCGGATTATGCATTGTGGGTATTTTACATTCTCGATGGTGGTTTGGAGGTTTTCCTCGATCGGAGATGTTAATGGGCGATCATGAATAGGAATACGTAACGGATTTTAACACGGTGTTCTTGGAGTGTTTTTTGTAAAAAAAACTTAACGTAAAAAACGTGGATTTTTAAGGACAAAATGCCAATCTTAACAGTGTAGCGTTTTTATAGAGATAGACAGTTAAATGGGCATCACCAAGTGTGAGAAAATGTAAAAAACGATACATAGAGAAGCTGTACGCTACAACTAAATAAAAATTAACATTCAAGAACGATAAAAGTTTCCTATTATATAAATTCAGCATTTATTAATTGTTATAAAAAAGTTTAAAATTTATAGATTAACTTAATAATATATATATATTACATGTGACTATTGGACTTAATATATTTTACTATCAAAGACAGAAAATCTTTTACTTTGCTATTAATGTGCAAAAGAGGTTTTTATATAGAAAAAATGTTTTATAATATACAATCAAATTATAATTTATTTGTATACAACTAAATGAAAATGTCTGAATTTTAAAAAAATCAAATGAAACTCCTGAAGCTCTCATAATGACAATAATAGATATGAAACGAAATTACCAAAATTAATTTGAAAACATTAAAATAAAATAATTAATAACAAATGTTTTAAATAAAACTAAGATAAATTAATAGTGAGTTCTGATAATAATGAAAACATTTAGCTTTTGTTTTTTTTTTAAAGATAATTCCTGGTTTCTCCCCGAAAAAGAAGTCTAATGTATTATATGTTAATTATCTGGTCGAATTTATTATATTTTTATTTACCAGTTAATTTCTTGTGAATTTATGGAAAAGATTTAAAGCTAAATAAAATAAAAATGCAGCACAAAACTATTACCTCTTTTCTCATGCATACTTTTACTAAATTGTCAAAAATCTTAACGTATTGTTTACTTGTTCTTCCTTTTTCCCTGAGAGACAACTTTAAACCGGAATGAGAAGATGTCAAATAGGCGAAACTGTCTACGCAAAACTAATTTTCCTCTTTTTCCAGTACCCAGACACCATTATGCACTCTTCTTAACCCTACGTAGACACAAGCCCTATGTAGCTTCCTTTCATATCCTACGTAATACAAAAGTGTCTACACAGTGAGTAGAAACTCGTTTCGCGGCTAACATAGGCCAACATTTCTCGTAAAAGAGAGTTTGCCATAGATTTTAATCCCTGCACGAGAAAGACCTTCCCTATATTTGACGCCATGAGGTTTTATGTTTCTAACCTAATCTGTTTAGGATTTACAAATCCACAATCCTTTCCTTCTTCAATGACGGTAACAGTCTTATTATGTAACGCCCTTTAAAACCATAAAAGCATATTTTTTAGCGCAATCTTCTTCTTTCTTTGTACTTGTACATTTTTAAAAAATATTAAATCAAAATCAAATACTATATATATATATATATATATATATATATATATATATATATATATAAAGAAACAATATTCAACAAAGGTTTGTAAAGTATTTTCAAATACCTACGAAAATTAAGCTCAGTTTTTAAATTTTTTATATACTGTAGAAGTATTTTTTTTATGTAACAAGGTTGACTATAATTCGAATTTCCAATTAATTTTTTTTTAATCCTTTTAAAAATTAAAATTGTCATATTGAAACCAAAGTGTTGCAAAAGTGGAATATTTTAGTAAATATATGATACAGATGAAGATCATTTAGGTTACGTATATCTGAAAATAAAAACCTTACGTGTCAATAACAGACAAAATAAATGGAAGGGGAGCCACTTCTAGTAGAAAATGAGTATTTAAATATTTGCTGTATTGAGTATGGTAAACAATAAAATATTGGTTATTCAAACGCTTGAAGGAGTAGGTTTCCAAATAATAAGAAAGGAACGAAGGTGGAGTAACAGAAGACTACGGTTAGAAGAGGAAATAGGACGACGATAAGTAATGATAGCTAAAAGGCTTCTACACAGCAGTAAAGGAACTTTTCAGAAGTTAGAAAAGATGAATATTTAATAAACAGATATAACTAATAATAAATACAAACCTTCGCTCTTTTAAAGCCTGACTGTTTTTAAATTAAGATAATTATCAAATAAACAAGTTTGAGATTAGCTTGTAAGTAATGACGTTGATCGAAAACAAGCCTTTTTTTAGCATTTTCAGTGAGAACACTACAAAATCGTAACTTTAAAAGGTTTTTGGGTCAAGATTTAAAGCGTTCCGTATCATGATATTGATGACATAAAAGTTATAGAAACTATAGTTTGATAGAATAAATATATATATATATATATATATATATATATATATATATATATATATATATATATATATTTATTTATTTATTTATACAGCACAGTACGTTTTGGCATTATTTAATATTTATGATAAAAACGAGATCGTTAACTACAAAACACCATTTACTAAAAAAAAAACTCGGCCCAAACACTTCAGAATTTCACTACGTATAGTTCGGGAAATTTCTGAAATGCGAGAGTTCACAAGCCCAGAAAGCCAGCAAACTCGCCAATGCTACGTCTGTATTTTAGCAGTTAAGGTCACAACAGGTCGCAACATTATCTCAGAGTAATGCATACAGCTTGGGTATTTTCTTTACTCAAAGCACTCAATAAGTAGTTAGACGGACCTTGTATTTCAACATCTCCAAAAGGTCAAAGTTGAAGCGTCATACCGAGGTCAGTATGGTTAGCGTTACTATGGTGTACAATTGAAACTGAATTGTTCTCTGAGCTGTTTCTCTACGAAACAATCACAAAAGCATTATAAGATATAATAAACGTGAATAAACGGGACCTAAAATTGTAATTATAAAAGAGCCCCTCCTCGCCAACTCCGCCATTCTCGTCTGCGGTGCATTACCTTGTTGAAACTTGGCTAAATTGCATCTTCTTCAGTATAATTAAGAAGGTAATTGGCCAATCCCGACAGAATTTAATTTTTCTTTCTTGTTAGAAAATGTAATTTGTCTTGGAAATTTCTTTGGGAAAAAGACTTCAACGCTGCAAAACTTGATTATATTTAAACAGATTATTTGTATTAGTGATTTTAACGCAAGATATGATGGAGTGGA
Source organism: Prosapia bicincta (assembly GCA_036971475.1). NCBI lineage: Eukaryota > Metazoa > Arthropoda > Insecta > Hemiptera > Cercopidae > Prosapia > Prosapia bicincta. Next base: position 392,536,145 of record JBAIZL010000001.1, read on the forward strand.
AGATAAATAAACACAAACTGTTAGAAGTTTTAAATTAAGAAAAAGAGAAATATTTTACAGTAACGAAGAGAGATTTTTTTCAATCGATATTTACTCACAACAGTCAATGAAGAAGTGAATATAAATAAAAGGTTAAAGTGTTAAAACTTTAAATAAAAAGAAGTGAAAATTGGATAGTAATAAAGGAAAATTATCTTAATGCATATAATTTAAAAGAGCAATGAATGAGTGAAATATATGTAAATAAGGTCGTTGTTAAAACTCTTAAAATAAAGGACAGTGAAAAATGGATAGTAATGAAGAGAGATTATCTCAATGCATATTATAAATAACGGCAATGAAAGAGTGAAATATAAATAAGCTCAAACTGTTAAAACTCTAAAAATGAAGAAGGGAAGATAAATAGATTCAAGCTGTTAAAATTAAGAAGTGTAAAAACGTGTACAGTAATGAAGAGGAAATATAGGCAAAAACAAAAGTTTTCACTATAAGATTAAAAAGAATTGAAGCACCAAAACTAAGAAATATTCAAAACAACGACTGCATAAATCATTCCCCTTCACATTGTTAGATCGTTATATGTAAAACCTTTGGATGACTTTAAGTAGCCGTAAATTTAAGTAGAAACTTTTAAAAACATTTATTGGAAAACCATCAACAGAACGACCTTTACGTCATACACCGGCTCAAATCTCAACAACTGGGTTCATCAATTAAAAACATGATAGAGATTGTATAATTGCCATGGGTTAGTTTTTTTTTTATTTATGACACCAAACTATTAACAGAAGCAATTAAAAAATATATAATTATTTACTTTTACTGCAAATTTTATTATAAAATGAAAATGCCTGTTTTATATTTTAAATCGAAACATTAAAATTTTAACTAATGTATTTTTTAAGTATGCAGTTACTTTAGAAGTTTTCTCTTGCAGCTGACACTTTTTTTTTACTTTCTTCACGGGCTATACAATAATTTCCTCTACTTTCTCACCTCTTTACGGCAGTGACTTGTATTACAGATCAGAAATAAGCAACAAAAATTGTAACGCAATAAAATTCGCTCAATCGCTTGTAAAACACTAAAACTCAAACTAGGTCAAACTTAATTAGGCTGTCCTCGTTGAAGTGGGACACTAGTCACTTTTAAAGACATCGGTGCATTAACTAAAAGCACTAACTATATTTTACGACAGCAATGTTAACTAAGTATAAATCAGGCCACTTCGCAATGACCTATTGAAATAACGTGCATTAGTTTTGCCTTTGTAAAAAGTGTTTAAAAACGTCCGTTTTAGGAAATATTTTATAAATTTGTTATTTTTTTAATAAATTATTTTAACATTTCTTTTGCCGATGTCGTGGATTTTTATCCGAAACATCTCGCTCTTACTTCGCTGTGGAGCAGGTAAAGGACAATCTGCGTGAACCATGCCCTGCCTACCTTTTCTGCACGTAACATGGCATATACTCCATCCATTATCTAGCGAAGGCTATATATAAGTACAAAGTAGAGAGTAGCCTACGCAGATATGCTATATTTTCTCTCTATCTCCCAAACTAGCAACTAATGCCGCCTACTTAATCCATCTGCTTTAACTTTGTTCATAACCTTCACGGCAACAAAAACCAATCTGACGTCTTAAAGCACAAAAACCAAATAATTAGTTCACATTTAGAGCGTTTGGTGATTTTAATGCGTGTCTTAAATTTAATGTCAATGACAATGAGTATATGAAAAGATCTTAAATAATCGTAATCTATCAAAGGAACAACGAAGATAAGCTTTACGGGTTATGGTTGGGAAGTTCTGCGTTAAAAGAGGAAAGGGTGGAAACACTAAGTGAAAATGTAGATATTCGTTAATTTGAAACTAAATTGGAATATGTAACAGCTGGCTAATAAATTGAAGGGCGGAATTTTTAAACGCAAAAAATTTCTGAGACTGCTGTAGGGAGATAGGTGATGGGTGTTAGTCTTGCAACTTGAATTCACTGTCCAGCTAAAGGTCGAGCTATATTTAACTTCTACATTTTAAAATAATACGACTTTTTCTAATTTCAGTATTGCCTGAATCGCTAGCATTGTTTAGACTCGTCACAAATACATTCTCATAAATGAAATAATACAAAAATAAAAAGTATTCTTTAAAAAACGCCACTTATACCTTCCCTAGCGTTGAAATTTCCTTCTGACAGCATTTGTTGTTTTCAAAGAGCATAGTTTAAATCTTTTAGGTCTACTGCCAAAAATATTTAAAGGTGGGATAACGGATACCACAAATGACTTTTTTTCTTTTATTTAAAACCTTATGTACATTTCGATTGCATAGCAATCATCCTCAGAGGTAATTTACAATAAAAAGTTATTGTAAGTATTTTTAGGAGTAGTAATAAATACTATTGGAGGGATTAGGGAGCTATTAGGAGTATTTTTATTGTAAATTACCTCTGAGGAAGATTGCTATGCAATCGAAATGTACATAAGGTTTTAAATAAAAGAAAAAAGTCATTTGTGGTATAGAGGTTTCATTTATTTGTTATTACACCACAGTTGTTTTATACAGTTATACTTAGATAACGGCATTTATGATGTGTTTGATTATGTTGGTGATTTTAAGAAGCATACTTTATTCAAAAGTTTGAGATTTCTGATTTTAATTTATGTTATTATGAAGATCATTTTTCTTCTCAACCACAAGAAAAAAAGATTATCCTGTGTAACAATTTCAAATTTCTCAAAAAAAAGGTTTCTTTGAAGTTATTTTAAAGAAGAACAAGTTCAATCGTCAATGCATAAACAGATATAACAGTTTCTTTCGGTAACACCTTAACTCAATATTTCGCTACAAGATTTCGCTGTATTCATTTAAAAAAAAATTCGGAAATATAGTACAGCTTTGAATACAGTACAAGAAAATTTTAAAATCTGAATAACATTGTTTTAAAGTGACCACATATTTTACCGAACATTAGGTGTTTAAACCTTCGATTGGTTAAATGCTTTAGTCATCCACTGCCAAAATAGGATAAAATAAAAATAAATATTGTAGTTACATAGCACTGGAAATTAAGACTACCCGAATACAATGTCCCTAACTTTACAACTGAAATTATTTCGTATTTATCGCCCGCATCATCATGATTCCCCCGAGTTAGTATTTCGGACAAAACATCCCCGCGTAAAATGAACCCGATCTAGAAGGGCTAGTTTCACAGGTAATACCATCCCCTACCGATCTTTAGGCAAACCAGTTTATTGAATTTCCCGACCCCTAAAAATGAAAAGAACACTAGTTTATCAAATGGGTTTTATTTGCGACCCAGTTCGTCGGGCTTTTATTAATTGAACCCTTGGCAACTAGAATAACGTTTTTAAATCCAACGGCGAAACGAAGCGAAGGGGTGCAAATCAACACCCCATTGTTTCTTTGAGTTACGGACTGATAGTTGTAATATTTTTTATGTCTTTCGTCATAGCTCGTAACTCAAAATAGAAATAATTAAAACAAATTCTATTCGGTTTTGCATCAAACTGACCCGTGAATTTTTAAATATATTTCCTGTATTATAAGTATTAAAAAAAACTGAACAATACATGTTGTAAAAATAAATTTCCGCTATATAAGTGCAAAATCTAGGTCAGTAATTTTGCAAAAAATGTATACATTTTGTAACACATTGGCCCATAAATGCACCAAGAAATCTTGATTCTGCAAAAACTCTTCAGACATTTACAGGACAGTTCAGAAAAAATCCCTAAAATCAATTTTTAAAATATTTAGAAACAAGAAAAACTTAAATGGTAGAAAAAAATTATTTAGAAACAGGAACAAACTGAAAGATAGAATAAAACAGTAAGTTTTGTCAACCTTCTCGTTTAACGGTTTACATTTCATAAGGACACGCACACATACAAATATATATACACACACAAGCGCGCGCGTGCACGCTTGGATTTTTGCACAACTATTTCATAGTAAAAACATAACTTTAAATATAATTTGAAAGTAATAAAAGGATAATTCCTAAACGTATAATATGTAAACAATATAAAAACATGTTATACACAGAAATATATATACAACTGAAAACATAAAGAAACATATATAAATTAACACATTAAAAATATTATATGTTGGGCTATACATATGTACAAATAACTTCCTAAGAGTATAAGTTTCAAGCTGTACTCACAAAAACTTTGAAGAAAGTTCCATCGGAGATTTTCTTTTTCAGTCCTTCAGGCACTTGTTTTAATTTCTTTCTCACAAGAAAAACTGATTCGACTAGTCATAAGAACTGAGTCGGTTCCCCGTTGCAACGCAAACATGACGTCACGAACATGTAAAGATCAAATTGGCGTACGAAGGATCGACAATTTCCAATTTGCTTTGGAAATCGAATTTCCGCCTTTTATAAAAAAAAAAAACACACACACACAGCCCTTGCCCAATCAACTTGTAGATTTTCAACCCCTATTACTGTACTCCCACCCTTGACGGTATAGGCTTTTGCTTCTCGCAGAAACCTTTTTCTTAACAAAGAACAATTTTGAAAAAATGCTTCTTATATTTTTATTAGAATGTGGAATGAGTTGTTGGGTTGTATAGAAGTAGCTTTCGGCACTTTGTTTAACCTTTACGTGTTAATAAGTGTTTGTATTTCCTTTCTCCTAATTATTGAAACTATTTTGTAATTATTAATTGTAAATCAATATAATTATCCAATCAATTTATTTTATAAACATTGAGCAAGTAAAATAAATTTATGATATTTTTGTAAGTATAAAAGTATATTTATAAAAATATATTTATTTATATTTTTATTTTTAATTTTATATATATTTATTTATGTAATAATCACTATTCATACATTTACATATAAAATATTTTGAGTGGTTTTAATTGTTTATTTTCTGGTTTAAATGTATCTTATTTTTACTACCAAAAATAATAAGCTTTAAAATACACCAATTATTGTAAATTGTTAATTTCGTTAAATACTGTATGAAGCTGGTGTGAGGACTATAACAAAATATTTATGCAAAAATTACTGTGTGTCACAAATGTTTTACAGTTTCTGAAACTAATTTAACCTGAATTTATAATAACTAAATTCCTTCGTTAGGTTAATTTAAATTAATTATTTAAATAACTTATTTAAATTAAGCTTCCTATTCTATAAAAGTGCAGTAAATAGGGGAGACTAAAACACTGATTTTGTTACAAGAACATAATTTATTGGAAACGTGCGGTTAAATCGTTCTCATATTAACAATAAAATAATTATTTAACTTATAAAAGTAATAATTAATTTACAAATATTTTGTACAAGCGCAGATTTAAATAGTAATAACAGACATAAGCTTCAATACTTAAGAGTATTTGTACAAAGTATAAAACAAAAAGCTTTTCTTTAAAGAATACTTACAAATTTTTTACTAAACGTTATATAAAAACCTATAAAATCTATATAACATATACTTTAATCAGGAACATATTTCGTACGATGCGTACAGCCTATTTACAATCAACATATAACACAATTAAATTTTAAAAAATCACTTTAGCATTGTTTTTTTTTATCGTCTCTACACTTTTTATAAACTGTTTTTTTCCCAGCAGCACAGAACTACGTAGATTTAAATACCTAAAAACACCGAAAAAATAAACCAAAATTAGAAATCAAATCATAACAAAATAAACAAATAATAATAATAAATAAAATAAAATAAAATGACGAAATCTTCTTCAACGGGTAAATTTTGAAAAAATAAAACTAATGTAACATCGTTGGAAAAACAAAATAATTCTTGAACACCTTGGTTAAATAAACAGCCAATATGAAATAGTATAATACATTTTAACTGGTTTAATATATTATAAGAAATATTTAAAGAATTAGAAACAAAAGGAAAAAAGATTTATTCAAATAAATTACAATTTATAAACTAAAAGTTTAATAATTTCAACGTCTTAGATGTGACGAAAAAGATATTATCTACAGTAAAAAAAAATATATTTGTTTCCTTCAAGACGTTGTATAAAAATAGTAGGTTTATGCCTGGTTTAATGTATTTAAGTCTATCGCAGTAGTAAACTTCTCGTCTCTGCGAGACATCTTCAGGGTGATTTTAAATAAACGTTTACTTACTCTATTTAAAAAATCGCTGAAATTGACCCATAACTAGGTTCAATTCTTTTTATTTATGTTTCGCATATAAGTCTATTAAACCATTAAAAATTATTTTTATCTTTCAAATTATACTTCAAAATGTACTCCAATAAAGCGTTAATCTTTTTAGTTATCTCTTTTGCCATAAAACTATTGTTTGTAAAAATTCTGTTTCTAAAAACCTAAACAAAAATAAAAGGTAAATGAATAATAGTTAGTAATTTATCCAAATTATTTCAAAAATTTTAGTTATATGATCGTCTTTACACTAAGGACATCTTCAGGATGTTTCAAATAATAGTTTCCTTCGTCGATTGTTAACAGCTGTGCCCATGGAAAGGTTCTTAATTCTACGTTATACATAATTGTCTTTAAATCATTTCGCTATTTAAGCTAAAAGTTATTAATTTAGTCTGTTAAATTAATTACTTTGCCAGAAAAAATATTGTCCATACAAAACTTCCTAAAATAGAAAAATAAAATTATTAAAGCAACAATAGACTATGAATACACCATTGTTGACAGTTATATAGTTATACTAAATGTAACCCAACATATAATATTGTAAAATGCATTAACATAATTGAAAAGCACTTGTAGGGCATTATCTGTGACGAAGCTAAAGCGCTAAACAAACCTGGAGATAGCGCGAAGTGGGCAGGTAAATAGTTTGATAAAGCGGTCACAATAAATCTATGGGGGCCTCTAGACATTCAGTGGCGGTCTCCCAGTCTGCCGTCAGCGGAAGATAACGACGGATTTAGGCGTTGTAAATACGTCGAACCAAGTGATCTACGGGTGTTAGATATGGTGAAGAAGCCAGTCTGTTTCGATAGGGGGGTTTGAATATTTTATGATTAATTTAATTTAGCTTACACATGTTCAAATATTGTTTCGGAATTATTTAAATAGTTCTGACGATTTTTAAAATTCAAAAACCTGCTTGCTTTGACGGTTTGTATCGGTACAATATACGTTTAAAATAATTCATCCCAGAAAACCTTTTTAGTAAAAGTTCTATGACGCTGCATACAAAAACCATTTTAATAAAAACACTCTATCCAAACCAATCGCAGATAATGTGACGGATTTGTGACGAAATACAGACGATAGTTTTAGCGGAAACCGAAAATATGAGAAACATCTGTTATTTCAAAATCATTTACAAACATGAGTGCCTGAAGTGGCCCAAATGCCAATTAGGCCTATATTGAAATTTATAATACATAGATTCAAACCTAGCATAGTTAAATAATTTTTCATGTAGGGCTTTTGTATAGTTTCATCCCTTTACCTACTCATATTTTTGTACTTTTTTTACGATTCGAGTTTTTTTTACGGTTCAAAACGCCCTTCTAATAAAAAAAAATAGTTGTAAGAAAACCTTGAATGAAAAAATTTAATACGATAAAAAAAATAAAACTTTAATAGAAACTCTTAAAGTAATTTCAAGTGATGCATAAATAACTATTTTCTAAACACTAAAAGGATTGACATAACATCATTGTATTTATCATTATTGTGTGTGTGTGTGTGTGTGTGTGTGTGTGTGTGTGTGTGTGTGTGTGCGTGCGTGCGTGCGTGCGTGTGCGTGTGTGTGTGTGTGTGTGTGTGTGTGTGCGTGCGGCGAGTGTGTGTGTGTGCGTGCGTGTATCTTCACTTACTTTCACTAATTTTGTTTACTTAGCACGAATATCGCTGGTTTTTTGAGGTGAGTGTCTACGCTTGAGAATGGACCAACTCTACACTTCCAAAACCCATTCCGCCTAAAGAATCAACATTCTTTAGAATTTGCCCAAATGATAAGGTAAAAGCTAAACATAGGTTTTGCTTCTTATCATAGCAACAGTTAAAAATATATATTATCTAAATAATCAATAAAAATGAAAATCAGACAGGTTGAACCAATTTTTTTAAAATTGAATAACGCGAAGAAATAAAAGTATTTGTCCTCTGACGTTAGTTTCCTACATAAACCTACACTTTGGTGAAGTCAAGGAGGATTGACTACTTTGTAGACATATTACCGCCTTACGTACCCCAATATGGTTTCTTATTTCTTCGTCGATTCTACGTTCAGTTGCTCTTACTGTTTTCAAACAGTTAAATTTTTCTATTTTGTACGTGGCGATTTTATCGACCCTAAAAACAACGCGGACTGGAAACAGCGCCGTGCAGTCGATGGAGTAATTGCAGTTTAAGAAAGAAGGAACCATTAGAAACCCCGCCACGTCTTCAACAGACATAAATAACTGCCCTTATGTTTCCAATATGGATTGTACACATTTCCATAAAGATCCCATTTTTCCCCGGACAGCTCGCGCGTTCTGGATCTTTCACAAGGAGAGGGGAAAAGTTACTTAGTTTTTTCTCGTATTGTTCCAGCTCGGAATGGAGGGGATGCCCATGTGTGTCACTACGTTCTTTTTATGTTAAAGGAGAAGGGTCGGAGAGGGGTCGGGGTGTAAGATATAAATTAAAGCCAATCTGAATCTCCGATACCCATAGTTTGGGGGAGGGAGAATTAATTCTCAAGTCAGCTTGTTTCCCACACAATGTTGGAATAACAACAGGACAGAATGTGATGGCCGGCCGGATGATTCAACCCTTAATGGCTTGTTCTGCAATCATTAGAGCCGAAGAAATTCAAATCTTAGGTTGAGATTCAGAGCGCGACGAAATGACTCATCCGATTTGGCCGTCCGGGAGAGCATGTAGCGTGTTGTACATGAGGCTAAATATTTTTGCATAATGCAGTTTCACTCGGCGTCCGTAATGCATGCAAATACATCTGGAAGTGCATCGCTTCGCAGACGCGCCATCAGCTTTTGTAACAATTATTCAGCGATTGGCATCGCGATGGCTTCCGCATTGTTATGTAGAAACATTCTTTGATAGAAAACCGAAGCACTCTGAAACGAGCGCAAAGCATATTGAGTAGGCTCACTTTATAAGAATTCCATTTTGTTTTACTCTCTTTGTCGAATTTCTAAAACTCTGATTAAATTTAGTGTTTAGTGCGTTCAAATTTAAGGCACATTAAGGAAGCAGAATTTTTAACTACATTTGTAAAAAATTTTCGGCAACATAGATCCCTGGCCAGCCTTAAAAAAAGAACGTTATAAGATACGAGTTCCGAATTTAGAGTCGTTACTTTTTTATAACAGATTATAAGCTGATGAATACGATCTGATCAACTTTTAGAAGGCAACGATCTAAAGAACGAGTTACGTATTTAGAGTCGTTACTTTATATAACAGGTTATTCTTAGACATACATCTGACCACTTTTAAAAAGGAACGTTATAAAAAAACTAGTAAGTATTTAGAGTCGTTACTTTTTTATAACAGATTATAAGCTGATGAATACGATCTGATCAACTTTTAGAAGGCAACGATCTAAAGAACGAGTTACGTATTTAGAGTCGTTACTTTATATAACAGGTTATTCTTAGACATACATCTGACCACTTTTAAAAAGGAACGTTATAAAAAACTAGTAAGTATTTAGAGTCGTTACTTTTTTATAACAGCTAATAATACGATACAACACGGATCTGACCAAATTTTAGAAACAGACGTTCTAAGGCATTAGTTAGTTATCTAAACTTGTTATTTATTTTTATTACAGCCCTCTGTTGTTAATTTTGTTGTTGAAACAACATTTCCTTAAGCTCTAAATTGTGATCCTAATATTTACTGTTATTAACTTGTTACAATTATTTATTAGTAATTAAATTATTATTTTTAGTAATAATAATTAATAAAGGTGAACACAATGAAGAGTTCTTTTAAATGAACTTAGATAGTGCACAAAAACGTAAACTCCATAATAAAAAAAAATACTGCAAAATATGTTGCAACAAAAAAAAATTGGTATATATATATATATATATATATATATATATATATAGAAAAAATACATACACAAACAACATGATAGATCAAACGTGCAATTACACAAACAACGTAGTGCCTAAGAAGATGGGATCAATCGAAAACGAGTAGGAAAAATGTGTCAATTCTGGAACTGGCTAACTATGACTGCAATACACATAGTAGGTCTAGCAATACTTCAACGATTTATTCATACGGATTGTTTCAAGACTTTTCCCAAAGATATGATGCCCTAAATTAACTGTTAAGCACACAGCAAAATAGGTCGCAGTGTACAGCTCAGTCACGTCATACTTTTGATGGACATAGCAATTTTTTAAAACCGAAGTAATCCCTTATTTCTGACGTCATTATACCATAAAGAATTTTCAAATATACTAAACAATGACAAACTTAAAAAGCGTTGTCAATAACCCAAAGATAAAAAACGACCGATGACTCAGCGTTTCCTTCATTAATTTTTCATTTAGGGGGAAATATATCATATCCGAGACGCTTTGAATCTAATCACCCCCGCTCCCTTTTAAAAAAAGGGAAAAACGGAATCCAATTACTGGCGTTCGGTAACGTCCTTGCTCGAGCCGTCGCAAAGAGACCAAGGTAGAAACAAAACTTGTGCTTATCATTGCGTCTGGTTTGTTCTGTGTTTAGCTCTAAATAGGTTTCGTTAAAAGCCTGCGAATATTGCTTGTCATCCCGGGCATTGTTTGTTCTACGGTGGGGTCGCGTTGCCGGCATATGTTTGTTCATTAACCAGGTACAGTCTCATAATGAAGAAACTGTGTTGGAAGTCGCTCCAGATGAGGAGAAAGACCAGGTTAGCAAGATCTTGCCAGTCCGGTACTGTTTTAGGACATCGAAATAAACGTCAAGGGCTGAGATATTGAGAATACTTTCCTACCCAGTAGTTGAATGTCCACACTTTTTGTATATCTCTAAAATATCGTGAAACGCCCGTAGAAGTACAAATGGTCAACAAAACCACCCCTGTGTAAGCACTCATCAATAGTAACATTTTTTGCAACAAGAACAACAATTTGAAACTCGGCACTTCCCCTCCGTATAAATAATTTCCAAAATAAATTTACTTAAAACAGTCATGTAGTGCAAAATTGTAATCTATTCGGACTTTAAAGGAATTGAAAAAACCTTTGTTTATACGACCCGTTTCAAATCTTCAGTAGAAAAAAGCTAAGAGTTTTTCAACTACAGTTCGAACGTAAACACCAATAAAAGCAAAAAAGGAAAAACTTTTATACCAGAGCACCCTGTTAGGTTAGATTAGGGTGTCCGTTAGGATAGGTTGGGTTATCCTTAAAGTTAGGTTAGGGTACTCGTTAGATTAGGTAAGGCTACCAGTAAGGTTAGGCTATGCTATTGGTTAGGTAAGGATAGGCTACCAGTTGGATTAGGTTGGCCCATCCGTTAGGTTATGTTAGGGTACTCGTTAGTTTATGTTAGGCTTTCTGTTTGGTTAGGTTGGGTTATCGTTAAGGTTAGGTTATGTTAGACTAATCGTTAGGTCAAGTTTGGCTATTCATTAGGTTAGGTTGGCCATAGTTTTCTAATGTTTCTCTTGAATACCACGTTTTCTCATTAAATGCTAGCTTTCAAAAAAGATTTTCCAAGAAACGCGTGAAATACAAAACATGTTAAAAATATTACCCCATTCCGAACAGAAATTAATGTACCCACACTCGTGGCAGCCATCCCTCCTACATACACACCGTACCCTTCATCTGAATTGTAAAATTTGGCACGAGACTAAAAAACCCCTTATTAACGAAAATAAGGGTTGAAGAGTATTCAAATTAACCACGTCGACGGATAAACGACGCGTACTGCGTATTTGCATAGGTATCCTTGACGATCGACAGTAGGCGACTTCCGGTTTAGCTCGTGGTCTCTGTCGCTATGCAAATACGCGTTTCGAAAATAACGTGCGCGCATGCGCGGTAATGCTACGTACGTCGTGTGCTGGATTAACATAAAGGGCTGGAAGAACGTTACGCTTTAAGGGTGTGATGCTGGTCGATCAATCGGGCATTGTAATGTCGCATTTAAAATTCAGATGAGATCGATATATTCTGAATTTGATTCTAGTTTCTATTGCGAGCAGAAAATTAGTACGAGAAATTTTAATATTGTGTATAGGACATCTGCATTAACATATTTCTGTATGGCGAACGTACGCTTACAGGGCTCCAATGGGATACGGGCAAATACTTCTGTGTAACGACCGGTGGAGAACTCAGTCACGATTTTTAAATACCTCCCCATCCATAGGTGAGAATACCCTTATACTTAATCTATGGTGGTATAGTCACGTTTTCAAGGGGGTGACTAAATACAAGTAAGGGGATGAGCTACTTTAAATTATAGAAAACATTTAAAATATTATAAAGCAATGAAAACGTTGTGAATATAAAAAAGGGATTGAGATATATAGGGTTGAAGAGGGGTTAAAGGTCAGCGGGAAGAAGGTGGCTTACTGGAACTAGCCTCGCTCCTTATTGGGAACGAGGAAAATTGCCTAGACGTTGCCCATTGTAAGAATACACGTGATTCAGATAGTGTATTCAATGTGTTATTGTCTGTTGTATGTTTTGAGTAGCTGTGTGCGATGGGTTTGACTGCATATCAGGAAATCGACCCTCCCCACGCGATGGCATAATACCTCCCTTTTCCTAGTGCCACGGGGTCATAATTCTTTCCTTAGTACGCTCTAATTTCACCTAGTCTTGGTTATCTGATATTTTCACGAAATTAGTGCAACGGGGAGATTCCTTCTTTAATTCCGATAGAGAGAGATTTTCTTTTAGGTAAAATGAACACATGATGCCATGATTTAAGGGGATCGTCTCCTACCAGGGGCTTTATCTCTCTACTTTAATTAATCTTATGTTTATAACTATTTCCTATCTACTTCAGGTAAGCTATCCTTGATACAATGATCCGCCCTAAACCTCCCCGAAGCGTATGTGCCTATTTCAGTAATACCAATATTAACACACCTTTCACAAACTTTGTAGGCGATAATAGTTAAACTAACTGCCTTGAAATTAAAAAAAAAAAACTGCTGATCATGAGTGAAATACATGACGGTTAGCTTGAAAACAAGTTGACAATAAAGAAGCAGAAATATCATCCCGAGAGGATATTAGTAGACATGCCTAACAAACACACCGAACACATCAAGACAAATACGATCTTCAAAGAGGAGATACCCGATAATAAAATAGGTGATTTTAACAAGCGATATGAAGAAATAATTCTCCACTCGAGAATGCATAAAAATAGAAAAGTAACAAAAAAAACAAGTATAAAAAAGGGATATTCAGGTTAAACTCAAAATATAACAATAAAAGCATTTGCACAAATAGTTGCATCACTGAGAAAAGATAACTAAATAACGAACACCTGCAGAAATCTATTTTTTTTTTTAATTGGCAAATTTCATTTTAAAATGTGAACCAACCGCTGGTACCGTGTATTCCAAATTATTATTATTTTTACAAACCTAATTTTAAATTAAGTAAGCATATATTTCACTGGCCGCGATAATGGAGTTAGCGTCCACTAACGATGGAATTTTTGCTTGTAATGTTGGTCGTCCTGATTACGCCTACAATCGGACACGTTGCTTCATGGCAGAGAAAGTGTTAAGAAAATGCAGCCATTCATTATCGTTGCGCGTCAGCCTGGCCGAGTTAGTTTTGCCAAAGAACGTTGCTTTGAGGCCGGTAAATACAGGTTTTGACTAATTTGAACGATGATTGTATTTCTCTAACAAAAATAAAATATCTATGTTGTGAACGTCCTCGTCGTATTTACCTGTGAGCAAAACAAAATAAAAAGATAAAGGACCTGAAATATTTGTAACGAGCAAAACACGAAAAGCTTTTAACGATTGGATATGACAGGAACAGATTATAACCATCCAGTATTTGATTATTTGTATTGTGATCTGGAAAAACAAAAGCTTTTACAGAAATTTCAAATAGTATATAATAAAGACTTGAATAGAAGACATAAATGTGTGTCTACTTTTTGACTATAGATCCAGTTAGAGCTTACGACACTCGTACTTCCTCAATGAGGCAAGCACGATGAGGAAAATGTATATAGAGAATAATAACAAGAGAGTTGAAGAAGAGGAATATAAAAAAAGACGTTTAGGTATTGGAACAATATATTGCCTGAAATATTATTATAACTAAACAGTAAAAATGTTAAAAAGCCTAACAAATTCTAAGACTATACATAATTGTTTTAATATGTAGGCCTGTTAACAACTATAGTTTTTCGAAAATGTTAAGCGAAATAAAAAAAAGATTTTGTTTAAAATGTCATCAATACCAAAAGAAATATTTTTAGCACTATCACGGTTGTAAAGCATTTTAAAGGTGGACATTTCTCTGCGAAAATTAGATTTCTTTTGTTTGAGTATAAACATGCAATTATCTTTATGTGCGTTTTATGTTGATTAGCTACTGTTTTATGCTTGTTTTAATTTTATACTGTTCGTATTATCAAATGAAGTGCAATTATAACTGGTAAATAAAATTAGATTAGTGAGCAATAAATGCCGTATTCTGTATTCGTAACAAAGCCCTGAATGTTTAATAACTTCATGAAAATTTGCAGTAAAGAGCAAGATACGGTTAAACACGTTCGGGAAATACTGTTGTCAATTTCATTAACTTTTTCGAAAAAAAACAATAAGCATTTTAACTGACCGCTAATCGTTAATCACACACGCCGTAATTGTATTTGAATGTTTCCTATCCGATAACACTCGTCTCTGAGAATCGTGTGTGATTCATCTGCTATCAGGCCCGTCGCGAGGCTATATAGCCTCCACACGCGGGGCGCCTCGGCGTCTCCCACCAGCAACGCAAAAAAAGAAAAACAAATCCACGCATGACAAAAAATAATAGAATTCCTATAATCCTGCAGGAGGTGGGGAAAAGGATAGGGGGACCTAGATTACAAGTGAGATAGAATAAGACAGAGACGGCGTGTTATTATTCCCTATAGATAGCAAATAATGCAGAGAGAGAAAGAGCGAGAGAGGGGACAAAAGATGTTTCATTCCGACGGTGTGAAATTACCCAAGACTCATCTCCCCTCCCCCTTCTCTCTACCTGGGGAGAGCACCCATCGTTCCACACCGCTGCATTGCAACGTAAAAGTGTCACATATTTTTCAACATTCTACATTAAAAACTACTATTTTTTCTAAATGGCTTGGAAATTAGAGCACTCTCTTTATAGCGTGTTTACAGGGGGGGGGGGGGTATTTTTGAATTATTACGGGACCCTTTGTTTATCGGGAGGTTTTAGATTCGTTCAGATCTGTTTCCATTGTTGTTTTGGTTCTCGGAAGATGCGCAGCTGTTGCGAGACAAAGCGACAACAAATCAATTCACTTACAACATTTACAACTAGGAAATAACACCGGGATGGTGGAAATTACGTAAATTATCGTTTCACCACATTTACTTATTTCCAAGTTCGCTTAATTCTAGTCAAATCGAACCAAACGCTCGACATATGAGAAAATATAAGTTTGTGCAAACCCGTATTTTATTTATATAGAGTTTATTTTATTAATTAAATTTTTTTACTGAAATTTAATAAAAGTAAAGCAATACCGTTAATGACAATGAATTAACGGTGACGATAGACTCTCAAAACTTACGTTATCCCGCTACGAAAGATTTAAGCCTCTTCGGTTAGGTTAGGTTTCACAACGTTCTAAAAACATGGAAGTTCAGTGAAATATTTTAAAATTTGAAATACACACAACCTTTTTGATTGTTATACTTTTATTAATTTGAAATACACTCGCGATTTTAAATAATGTTTTTTGAAAGTTACTAATGTATTTGTTTGCTTTATCTGGTATAATGAAAACGTGTGAGCTATGACGTCATCTCGAAACCATAACTTTACTTAAATTACTCGACGTCATAAAATGTCGTAGAACTCAATGAAATAAGTTTAAATAAATTATTACTTACCAGTGGCGGAGAGCATAGCGGAGTGCATGAAACCCTGCGGGAAGCCTGCCAGGCCGAGGCCGTACAGCTGTTGTAGGAGAGCCATGTCTTCGGAGGTAGGCTGCTGGTCCTTGCCGTCGAGTTTGGCAGCGGCCATCGCCATCGCCTGCGCCGTCGGTAGCGTGAGTCCGGCCATCTGCAGCATCTGAAGCTGGGCCATCTGCTGCTGCTGGCTGGTGTTGTTGTTGTTGTGGTTGACTTCGGAGGACGCTGTCGGCACCGGAGGCACGGTGAACTCTCCGTCGCTCGTGTTGCCCGCCAGCTCGCTCTTGCTCATTCGACTCTCCAAGTACGCCTTCACCACGTCGATGTGCTTCTTAGTAAATATGTGGTCCTGTACTGAATACTTGTGGGAATATTTAAACTGGCACAGTTTGCATTCTTCCGGCAGTCTTTGTGCGTCCGTTTCAGGGCCTCCGAGCACTTTCTGTAAGGCTAGTTTGTTTTTCTTCTCTTTGGCTCTGGCGTTCTGAAACCAAACTTGGATGACGCGTTTCGGTAGCCCGATTTCCCTGCCTAACATTTCGCATTCGGCCATTGTGGGCGTTTTGTAGTCGTTGAATAGTGACTTCATCACCTTTACTTGTAAACTACTCATTTGCGTGCGGTATCTCTTGGACCCGCCGCCTCCACCTAACTGCCTTTGGCATCCGCTCTGCGTGCTCGATGCGGGTGACGTGGGATTGCTTTCATCTTCCATGTTATCCGTACACTCCGACATGCTGTCGTCGTCGCCGCAGATACTTCTCTCACTTATGTCCGTCAACGGTCCGGGATCTGACATCATTAGTCTAATGTCGTGGTCAAAGTTTAGTTTCATTGGTCTGCTCAAGTCTACAGGCTTACTCAAGTCCAATGGGCAGTCTCCGGTACTCTCTCCTGTCGGTCCGTTTCCCTCATTCTTCACAGTGACGGCGCCTTCTTTGCCAACACCACCGTTCTGCACGGCATGCTGCGCCTGAAGCTCGTTGATGTACCTCTGCACGTTAATCTTCATAGACTCTTCATAGTATTTCTTCAATGAGCTTTCCATGTCACCAGTGAAGGGCGGGAATATCGGAGGCATCATATTGGACTGACCGAAATTCGTTTTGCAATCTCCCATCTGTGACGAAGAAAAAGACGGAGATGACTCTAAGCTTACCTCTTCGTCGGGGAGAGAATCGATATTAATCTCGCCGCGACTGCACTGGTCAGCGTGTTTCGTTGTTAAATGACTTTCTAAAGCTGATTTCACTTTGAAGAGCGCTGGACAGAATGGACAACGTTTGTTTATGACCTGCGAGTGAGCGCGGAACTGGCCTTTACGTTCACGAGCTCTGGTGTTCTGGAACCAAACTTGCACCACTCGTTTCTTCAATCCTACTTCTCTGGCGATGCTTTCCAACATCTTTCTGGACGGGTTGCTTTCGATTTGGTATTTCTGGTAAAGGTAATCCAACTGTTCGGGTAGAATTGTAGTCCTCAATCGTTTGTCTTTCGGCTGGTCGCCGTCACGATCGCACAGATCGTCGAAGTCATCAAACTTGCGTTTGTTTCCGGCCAACATTGAAATCAGTGGATGCGCCGGGTTTGAATTGGGCGTCATTGAAAGATCTGCAACCAAATTGTTCATGTGATGTTGCTGGGGTGTTTGCTGTTGATTCTGTTGTTGCTGTTGCTGCTGTTGTTGCTGCTGTTGCTGTTGTTGCATTTGTGCGTGTTGTTGTAGTATTCCAAAAGGACTGTCAGGAGGATAGGAGGGGAAAAGGTTTGGATTCATAATATGAACGAGTTGGTGTTCCCGCCACAGATCAAATCTGGGGAAAACCAGGTTGCAATTATCACACTGGAAGCTATCTTTGGTATCAGGGGTAGGAGTGCTAGGAGGTACCGGTGAAGGAGGAAAGAGACTTTGCGAGGGCGTTGGAGTCACCGGTGCCGCAGGTGTGGGCGGGTTGCTAGATGTTGATAGGCCGACCATCGCCATTTGTTGACTTTGCTCGATTATTGTACTAGAGTTGGAATCTTCAGAGGAAAGGACAGCCGCGATCTGTGCGGCGGCTGCTTGTGCTTGAGCAGATCTTTTAGCATCTTCTTCCTTGAAACAATGGGTTTTCTGATGACGGATTAGCTCGTAGTACCTCTGGAATACCAAGAGACATTTCTTGCATTGGTAATTGAGACCTGGTGTTCTCTGGAAACGACCAGCACCGCTTTCGTCTAGGCCGGGAGCGGGTTCGACAGGAGGTTGGTTTTCGTACACCTTTCTAGCCTTCTGACGAGCGTTTTGGAACCAGACTACAATCACTCTCGGACTGAGGCTAAGCAACTTGGACAAGTACTCCAAATCATCATCTTTAGGGTAAGCATTGTTTTCGAAAAATTCTTGCAGGACCTTGATCTGGTAATCTGTGAATCGAGTCCTGTTTGCCCGTTTGCCAGTTGATCCACCAGACGAGTTGCTTCCGTTACTGTTTCCGCCAGCACCAGCCATCATCCCGTGTGTGAAACAGTCGGACGAATTCGACCTCAATGGACTCATGCTTCTTGAAGACGGAGTCATGGAATGTCCTGTGGACGCGGATGTTATTTGGTTCGGAGATGTAAAGTTTGGCGGAGTCAATTTGGGCGGTAACATGTTTGAATGCGAAGTGGACATCTGGTTTTGAGAAACAAGAGCATCTGGCCCAAGTTGGGATGAAATGATTGAGGTTAGGGTGAGGTTTTCCGGAGAGGGGTTTCTAGCTGGAATAATATTTACACGGTCCATGTTTGGGCTGGGAGGAGAGTGGATCTGACCATGGTGATAGATATTTGGTTTCTCGTCCAACATTTGTTGTTTCAGTCTGTTGTCAGCTTCCAACAACATGTTGTTGAATTTTTGTTCTGCGTTCTCTCCAAGCTGCGGATGGTTTTGGAGCATAGGATCCCTAGGTTCAGTCTTTATTTGCGGCGAGGGATGAGGAAATGGCTGTGACTGTTGATTGTAAGAATTCTGGTGATGCATTTGTGAGTGATGGTGTTGGTTCTGCTGTTGAAGCTGCTGTTGCTGTTGAAGATGGTGCATCTGCTGTTGGTGTAACTGTTGCTGATGCTGTTGCTGCTGATGCTGTTGCATGTGATGTTGGTGTTGTTGGTGCTGTTGATGGTGTACTTGGGTTTGTTGTTGAAGAGGTTGGTGTTGTTGTGTTAGGCGTTGGTTCTGTTGTTGTTGCTGTTGACTGTGCTGTTGAGTAGGCTCAACTTTGGGCACCTGTGGCGGTATCGGAGGTGGAGGCGGTGGGTGTTTTTGAACAGGTGGGGTTTTCACTTGGGTTTCTTTGGCGGGTGTCGCTTGCTGCTCTTCACTACTGCTGCCGCTATTGTTCAGCTGCATTACTTTGGCCTCTCCGGTTTTCTCATACTCTTCCAAGTTCAGTGTAGTTGAAGGCGGGTTGTTGAAATTATAAGGTGAATCTTTGTTTCGTTGACGCTCTTTGAAAAGAGTGTTTCTGAACCAGTGCTTTATAACTTTGGGTGGGAGGCCACTCTGACCAGCCATTTCGTGGATTTGATCCTCAGATGGAGAGTTATTTATGTCGAAATGAGCGCGAAGGATTTTCAGTTGGTCGTCGGTGATGCGAGTCCTGGCTCGTTTCTGTTGCGAAGCGTTTACCTAAAACGGAATAAAAACAACACTCATCTAAATTTAATAATGCAGGCGTTAAAGTTCCTGATTATTCTAAGGACAACACTCACTTAAATTTAATAATATAGGCATTAAATTTCTTGATTATTACAATAAAAATATTCGCAAAAACCCCATTACCACAAAAAATAATTTTAAAATAATTAATATTACCAGTTACCTAAGAATAAAACCTTTTGTAAATTTCGGTGAAAATAGTCATCATTATCAGAGGGTTCTATTACAAAATTACAATCTAGAATACATAATTTACAAACTATACTGAAAGTTTAATTTGAAAATTATTGTATTCTAGATTATAATTTTGTAATTGGACTCTCATGATGATTACATGGACATCGAAATTTACAAAAGGGTTTAATATTAGGTATCTTGTAATATTAATTATTATCTATTATTTTGTGGTTATTTGTGGTATTGGGATTTCTGCTTATATTTTTATTGCAGTATATTGTACCACTGTGCTCTTGCAATTGCAAATACCTAATTATTCTTAAAGCAACACTCATTTAAATTTAATAATACAGGCGTTAAAATTCCTAAATTATTTTCGGTGAAATTCAGTTTGTGTTTTATAATTGTTTTAACATATTTACTTCTAAACAGGGGAAGATTAATAGTATCAGAATAGATTTACGATATAATCACATGAAATACAAAATTGCTAAGTACTGACGTAAAAATGAATAATTAGCATATATATATATATATATATATATATATATATATATATATATATATACTAATTCAATATATATATATATATATATATATATATATATATATATATATATATATATTTCAAACGAATTTGTTTTTATATTACTATTTAGAAATCGTAAAACAATATTCAATGTTTTTATTTAATTTAACTTTAGTTGCCGGACCGTTTGTAAACAAATTATATCAATAAAATATAAATTGGCAATTGAATAATGAAAATATTTTGTTTACAGTTTTAGTACTACTTATGATTTATGTTTGTTTATATTTGTGAACCTGTTATTTCATTATGGAATTTGTTGATTTTGTTTGTAAATTTTTGGGTAAAATGAAAAATAAGGTTTGAATTTAAGTACAGATTATATAAATCTACTTTGTAGTGTTGATATAAGGACAGCCATAAAGAGAAATGTTACACTAGGACTCACCACCTGTTGCTGCTGCTGGAGGAGGTGTTGCTGTTGTTTCGCAAGAAGCGAAGCAGGATCTATTCCCCCTCCCTGAGGCGAGAACAAAGGGCTCTGACCTTGTCCAAGTCCGACCATGGGATCGAAAGGCGGCGGAGGCATCATCATCGGCACCAAAGGCGGCTGAAGGTTCATGGCTGCCAGGGCCGGCATGTTGAGTCCAAGAGGTAAACCCATCCCCAACCCGGCCATGCCCATCATCATGGGGTTGAACTGTTGCAGTTGCTGTTGTAGCTGCGAAGCGGCCATTACGTTCAGCGCGGCTTGCATCTCGTTCATCTGTTGGGCCAGAGACATGGATATATTCGCAGAGTTGTTCTGTTGCGAAACGCCCATTCCCGCGACGGCGGCAGCGATAGAACTGCTGAGCGTGGCGGGGATGGAGTCCGTGCTGGAGGCCGGCGTTGAAGAGGCTGTCGGTGTGCTGGGAGCAGTTGGCCCCATGTCCGGAGGTGTTGCCTGAGTTTGGTGAAGACCTATTTTGCTTTGAATGGCCTCTTTGTTATCTTCTTCTTTCTCCGTCGGTGACTCGCCGGAAGTGACGGTCGTTGTTGACGTCACTGTCGGCGTATTTACAGAGGTTGAAGTCGTGGTTGTTACAGTGTTTGTAGTTGGTACGGATTTCTTCTCGTACTCGCATTTAAACTGCTGGGCGTATTTTTCGAGGAAATCCAACGGGACCAGGTCCCGGTGCACCTCTTCGCAGTGGGCTTTCAAAACCCAAACGCTTGAAAACTCTTTATTGCAATGCTGACAAGTTGATTTCGAGACCTCTGGTAAGTCGTGGATCGAGGGTTCTTCTTCCACTTTAATTTCCACTTCAGGTTCAGGAGGTGGCGCTTCCGGTGCTGGTTGCTCTTCCACGGTTTGCGTGGTTGAAGAAATTTCTGACAACATTTTATCGTTTTCTTCTCTTTCTTTTCTTTGTCTTCTTTGGTGATTTTCGTTAAATTGCATCACAAGATCAAATCCAAAACTTTCAAGTAAGTGTTTGTACATTTGCGAAGACTTTTTCGTTGGTATTGATATCTTAGGATACTGGTCGTCATTTGAGGACAATGGAATCGGAGGCGGGGTTTTGTTGCTAGAAGGAGACGCCAGTGACTGCGTCAATGCCGAAGCGCTTGACGATGGCGGTGTCGGAAGTGGCGGGAACATAGACATAGGGCTTCCAAATAAGCAATATAACTGCTGATGAGTCGTCAGCTGTTCTTGGTTTACGAACAGAGCGCTGCATCTCTGGCATGAGAGCATTCCGTGTTGCGTCGGTGAAGGTATCACAGATGTTGTCGAATTCGTAGAAATATTAGCTAAGCTAGTAGGAACTGATGTCAAATTAGGGGTTGCAGGAGCAGTGGGAGGAACTATGTTAGCAGAGATTGGTGAAGATCCCTGTGTAAGAGACGGCACTTGAGAAGATACACTGCTACCTGACGACGGAGGGGAAGTCAATAATGACTGTTTCGGAGACGAGCCTAAAATATCCTGAATCAACTTTTTATGTTGATCCTGAGCTTTTTGAGGCTCCGGTTGTTCTATCAAAGGCTTGCTCAAGTCAATTTGTCCAGTGATGGCCAAATCTTGCAGTTTGGATGCTCTCGTCTGGTGTAAGACGGAGCGCATGTGTATATCCAGGGTAGACCCTTGGCTGTACGCCACTTTGCATATGTTGCACTTGTAAGGCTTCTTGTCATCTTCGTCCGATACTATTGTTGACTTTGTTGCCAGCTGTGTTGACCCGACGCCGAGGCTGGCCGCCAAGGCCGCAGCTGCTGCGGACGCTGCCGTCTGCGGCGACACGGAATTATTGTTGTTGTTGTGTTGCTGCTCTTGCATTGCTCGTTTTAGCTTGTGTAAGTGGCTCACAGAATTATAATGCACCAGCAAAATGTTCTTCTGCGTGAAAGACTCCTTGCACACGTCGCACTTGTACGGCCTGTTCGGATCGAGGTACTTCTCCATAGGGTAGCTGAGCTTCTCGCCCTTCCTGTGCAGCAAGGTCTTGTTGTGACTCGTCAGATAGCTCTGGCGCGTGAACGCCACCTTGCATCTGTGGCACTTGTACTTCCGGTTCGGATCGTTGTAACTGTCTTCCGCTATGGCCTGGCTGTTCAGATAGTCCTCCAGGAACTGCGGGTTCGTGCACATGGAATCATCGCTGTTGTCGCCGTCGCCCTGATTTAACGCGTCCTCCTGATTGTCCTTGCCCATGCTTTCGTCCAGATCCATAGAGTCGTCTAGTTCTACCTTCATGCTTTCTTTTTTCAACAGTTCATTGGTGGACGGGTCTAGAATCTGCCCACTAATTCCGGCCAAAAGCAATGGGTTGTTCATCAGACTCTGTTTGTAGGTGAGCAGTTCGTCTTCAGACAGTTCGGAATGGGAGGTTTCCACGTGTTTGTGCAAGGCTAGGATTGACCTGAAGCTGCGTCCGCAGAACACGCACTTAGTGGCGTCCCTTATAAGGTGGTATTGCGAATGGAGCTGCAGTTTCTCCATGGTTTTGAACGCTAGGCTGCACTGATTACATCTGTATTTGTACACGTGCTTCTCTGAGACGGCCATGGTTTGTGGGGCGCCCCCTCCGCGTGCGTGGATTTCCCTGAAGTGCATTTGAAGGCTGTGAGCTGACTGGAAATACTGGTTACACCCTTTCTTCCAGCATAGGTATCCCGGTCCGCTCGGAGTCTGCTTTAGCTCCAGATGTCCGCTCTCGTTCTGGTGAGAGCATAGCTCATCGATGTTTCTGAACGACTTGAAACAAGTTTGACATCTGTTTTCATCGTCGTTTTGTTCTTCAGATGAAGACAAGTTCATCATATCATCCCGTTCATCTTCAACCTTTGGGTTTGCGAATACATTTGGTTTGTCTTGCTCCTTGCTTCCGGAAGATGACGCCACCGAAGAAGGACTATGGTGCGGACCGGGAGGAGTTTGCTGCTGCGCGTTCGCTCTCGGGGCGGTGTTCAACCAGTGAGACTGATCGACCAGCATCAAGAGCCTTTGGAGCCCTTCGGAGTTGACGCTGTGAATCTGCATCACGTGCCTTTCCAAATGCGAGCGTTCTCTGAACGCCTCCTGACAGAGAGGGCAGAGTAGTTCTTTGACCGGCGAAGCCGCCGACTTTGGTCTTTCTGTCTGCGAGTGTTGCGCGAGCACGTGCGCTTGTATGCGCATCTCCGAGTTGCTAGTGTAGTTACAGTACGGGCACATGTGCACGTTGTCGCCGCTCGCTCTTTGTTCGTCGCCGCACTCTTGCGGTGTTTGATGAGCGTGAGCATGCTGGTCGAAGAGCATTCCTGGCGTGCTCGGGGTTGACGGTGGGTTGGGCGCCTCTTTGGACTCAAGTTTCCTTTCCCGGTTGCTTTCCGGTTGGTGAGACAGCTCAGTCCGTTCTGCAAACATAACATGCGTTGTTTTAAAAATAATACTCACCCTAATTTAAAATATTAGGCCCACAAAAAATAAGATATTGTACATAATACAAAATATTGTATATTAAAGAAGATAAAGAATACTAGTAAATTTGATAAAATTTTTAAAAACCCTGAACTTGTTTTAATATATTTAAATTTATAATATTCAATAACCAATATTTAAAAATCTGGACGGTAATAAATTGTTTTCAATAAAACTATTAGACAAATTTCTGTTCACAACTAGTTTTGCATTTTAAACACTACTATTGTTTAAAATAATTTTTTGATAAATTTTAATTATTGTAATCTTTGGCTTACAATATCAAATGTTATATAATTAAAAGGCTATAGCAAATGATGAAAGTTAATTTAACACAAAAGCAGGCAACGATTTCCTTTTGCATAAATTAACATTTGAATGTTTATTAATCAAAACGTTTACCGTGTTGTGTTTTATGTCAGGTAACTATAAAACATTTCTCCAAGCCGGTTCTGTAATAAAATCCCCGATTGCAATCTTTATTGAGTAAAATGATTATATTCAATTTAACCTTCCATCACAACTAAGTTAATAACAATGATTCCGATGTTTTTTCTCTCCGAGCATTCAAATCATTTAACAATATAAACAAGAAAGCTTAATAGAAATTTAACCGCAAAATTAACCATTATTGGTGCAACTCGGTTAATGCCAACCGATGTTACCAAACTTGCTTGATGCAACCAAAGGCCGAACGGGTGGTTGCGGTCAGGTGTAATTTAATAAATAAAATATCAAACATCTTACAATCTTTTGTTTCTCGGAGTGAACAAACATTTTAAAAGGGCATTAAAGAAATACGGGACGACTTGTGCGAGCCGGCGGTCGCGGGCGGCCCAGTTAAAACGTAATTAGGCGCGGTGGGTTTTGAAAATTAAAAACGCTGTAACAAAGTTGCTGAGCCATTTCAGGTCGCTGATGCAACGCACGACAATGAACGGAAGGCGATGACTTCGTACATGAACATCGGGATACATTAAGGATTAATGCAGTAAATATTGTACTGCCGAGTGAATGTTGTAGGACAGCATCAGTCATATGTTCACGTCAGTTCTTATATTCTCAACTACTTATTAACTTATTTTAAATCTAATTGTTTTTAAATAGTCTTTATAAAGTGTCTTTGAAAAATTTTTAAACTCCTTTTCAGACAAACTTCTCAAACCATTAACTTTAATTTTCATAAAATATTATTCAATACTCAGTTTTCCTAAAACATTTACAATCTTTGTTTAAAAATTAGTTACATTTATGATACAAATGATTAAAACCCGATACTTCTGCAACTTGGATCTTCTTTGTGTTTGCAGTTATGTCGGACATTTTCCCAAATTTCTTTTTGTCTTCTTTATAAATATCAATTTTTCTTTCTTCTTCTGTACTATAATAAATATTGGAGGTGCTTAAATCAATTTTTTCAGCAAGTGTTGAATAATATTTTTGAAGTAACATTTCAGAAACATTAATTTCGCATATAATACGTCATTCTTTGATCGTTTTACAAATGTACTCTGAGACGGTAGTTATTTATTTTATTCACTCTTAAATGAACACTACAAATTTAGTTTACATTTTTTCATTATATTTCAATTTTTTTGTAATACATACATCAGATGTTTTTTACTTGTCTATCAAATCATCCCTAATGACGACATTTATTTTACTTTATGTTTGATTATTAATCTTTGCCCTCTGCTTTCATTTGCCTTTTCTTCAGGCTGGTCTACTAATGAAACTTCATTCTTTAAGAAAAAGGTTGGTAAGCCACCATAGTTTGTTTGATTCTTGTATAATTAATTTTATTCACATTTCCTAATTCTCATACCAGATAATCTACACAGTTCTAAATGATATAATAATTTTATTGAATTCGTTCACACATCTACCCGTACATTAAAATTACCGGAAACAAATTCTCAAAACACTTTCTTTTCCATTAACAAGTGACAATAATCCTGCAACCGAGAATTAACCAGTCACAGTTTGACTAGTAACGTATCTGTGCGGTGTACATGGTTGCCAAACTGATTGTGGGCGAGAGCGGGTGTAATGCATGTGTTACGGATCAGTGTCCCCGTGTTAGTCACGGGCGCCAAGTGTGTGAACACCAAGACCTAGTAGCTGCACCATTGGGCCTCGTAATGTGCGTTATTTAACTCAGTGACTTTACTGAGTAATGAGTCAAAGAGTAATAGGCAATGAGTAAATGGGATGATTGGGGAGGGTTGTAGGGCCCTCAGTCAGAGAGGCTACAATCATCAATGATGAAAAGGGATAGATTGTGTATACAGATCATGGTAAGACGGAAAAACGCCTCGGTGTGGAATGTATGCAACGATCTTTTATACCACCTACTCTCTATTTGTGTCATAATGCTATACCTCCTTGTAAGAAGAATAGTAAGGTTATGAAAAAAGAAGGTACGTAATAATTCCAGGCACTCGGATTAGGAAATATAAATTCATAGCTTGGGCAGGACCTAAAGCAAACTTGTCCTCCACCGAGTTGAAGAGAAATTTCTGGAGATTAGAACTTTAGTATGTGGCATCAACTATATAAAGTTTACTCGTGATTTATATAGCGAGTTCGTAGGAGCAGCAGCTAAAAAAGTGTCATCAACTTTGCATTGTTATTTAAATTATTGTAGTGATGGTGAATGGCGATTGCAGAGCGATTGACCACTAACCAAAAGCTTTAGGGTTCGTTTCCCAGAAGCGTCAAAGAATTTTTATGTGCTTTTTCAACGCACAAGTTGACTCATACTGTAAAAATGAGTACCTAGGGTATTAATGGGTGGCTGAAGCGTGCAGCAGTGTCCACATTACCCTTCTTGACAACCGTATGACGCACGTATGGCGCCGGCTCCCTATCTCACATACATATTGATGCTACAATAAGGAATTAACATTACTATGATCTTAGGCCTATATGCATATATATGCTTTGTGTTTATTCTATTAGTGTTCTGAACAACTTTAATAAAATGTAAAACTGTTTAAGTAAACACATTTACGTCTTTGTCGACAATAATTGGTCTCTTTTGGACACTTTCTTTTAGCCTATACTTTGTGTCAATAAAAGTAAAAATACGCCTTTAAATGCGGAAATATTTTATTGGATTCGCTCACTCATTTAACTGAGGCGCCCCTGGTGGACAAGAAGACAATCTAGGCTCACGAGGGTGAACCCACATCCTTGATGAACTTACTCCCTACACGTAGCAACATATTGTCATGGCATTCCTGTGATTGGGAAGTTATGTCGTAGGCTATTTAGCAAAGAAAGAGAATGAGATGAGGAAGGCAGCGCTCAAGTAACTTATGAGAAGAAAAGAGAGCACAACATGTATAGAGAAGAATTCCAAAATAAAACCAAGATACGATAGAGAGTATGTCGAAAACAATTATAGTTGATAATTAAAGAAAAACAGAAATAGTAATACTATATATTATAAATTAATACGTTAAATTATATCTTAAAAAATATGAAAGAGCAATTTATTTTCTTAACTGAAGAGAAAATATCAGTAAAAATGTCAAATTTAGTGGTTCTTTTAAAGTATATATCGTACTAGGCCCTTGTACTTGTTCCCATATGTTGTATATAAACTATTAATTCTATGAAATATTTTATATTGAAAATAACTGAGTTATACCTGTTCCAAAGAAAACCGTTCTTTTCATGACTGTTCTTCGTAGCAGATAGTTACTCCTTTTATTCAACTGCGTTTTTATTGTGATAATTTTAATTGAACAAACGACAAGCCGGTTGAATACTGGGTCAAGTTTATTTATTGCGACGTTTCGGCAACTTTGTTGCCCTTAGCAAGACTGAAAACAATTTTTATATTAAACTATAAATAAGAATAAAAGTACAAGTACACACACAACAATTTTTTTTTTAACTTTAAACAAGTTTCAATGAAATTTTAGTTTCAATAAAACAACAATTGTTGTTTGTGGTTATTTTGTTTGGGTGTTTATGCGTTATATTGTTGTTCTCTTAGTTTTGTTGCTGTTTTTAATTTTTAATTTCATTTCAGAATTACGACTCTCCCCATGAAGGTGTGTTTATTTTATTAAGTTTGTGGCTAAAATTATTTTCAATGAAAATTGTTTAAATTTTATAAAAAATATTTGTTTTTTGAGTGTACTTGTAATTTTTGCTTATTTATAGTCTAATATAAAAATTGTTTTCAGGCTTGATAAGGGCAACAAATTCAGTTGCCGAAATGTCGTATTAAATAAATAAACTTTTGACTCGATATTCAACAGGTTTGTAATTTGTTCAATGATTACCTCGACTGCTCTCTTAAACGTGGTTATTTTTGGTTCATTACTTTATTATTTAACAGTTTCATATTTATGTTGTTTTTTAAATTCGTACAGCTTTTTGTAGAAGACATTTTGCTTTATGATTTTTCTTTATAACTATATGTTTTTTGTTGGGTAATTTTTTATTGTGATCACTGTACTTCATTATATTATCATTTAACAGTCTAGTATTTATGGCTATTTTTTTGGGAAATTGGTATAGTTTCCTAGAGCAGTAGAGGAACAGTCACGCAAAGAACTGTTTTCATTGATTCACGTGACTCGTTTATATGAATCAATTAGAACTAAGAACTATTCCTTAAAAAAGGTCAAGACCGTTACTCTCTCCCAGCAACTGCTGAACGTTTACATATAGGTCGTGTATAGGCGATGTAAGTATTCAACGGGAAAACCCTCTCAAACTTCACGCCATTGGCTCTACGACCTTAGGCGTTTCTGCACACCCAATGTGCCAATATCTGTGCGCTTTTTCCAATTTATTCTCCTCCAACGCCAACAATGTAACGTAAAGCAAAAGCATCGGCTGCTGACATCCAAGACCACTTCGGCACAGACTAATAAGTCGTCAGGTCTCGCCTAGAACTTTCGCAGACTCATTGAATAATTTATAAATGAGCATTTTATTTTATTTGTCACCGCTCCGAAGGCAAGTGGAACTTTGATCTAATAACAATTTCCTATCTAAGGCCCGCCTCTTGTCCAATGAACGGACTTGCCTGGATGTTTCCATACAAGGTAGACAATGAACCCCAACCCCGCTCCGTCCAACAGGTTCTGCTGCACAGATGATCCACTAACTACTTGTCAGTCTGATCTGTGCATTAATCAAACTTATTTAATATTATTGCGTATTGTTTACAAAATGGACGCATAAATAACCCGTTACATGGAGAGGTGTGACGAGCTGTGAGATATTTTTAGATTTGAACAACCCTGATTCAGTTTTATAGAAATGTTCAATAGAACGCTGAACTTCAATCATCAACAACCAGAGCTATGTTATTTAGTGTTTGATATCGAGGCTTTTCATCAACGATCTTTTTAAGACATATCGAACACTTGAAATGTTATCATAAAATAATCTTATCGTTTACTCCTCTAAGGTAGACGAAACTTAACAAGTGTTTAAATTTGTTACTTAATATACTTAATAAAACAAAAGTTAAATTAAACCCATACACTTTTGAGGTTATGGTTTATGAACGTTTTACGTCTCAACTCGAATTTGGCCAATTCTTAAATGTTCTTACAAAATCATCTCAGGTGGGCGGTGTAATACTAGGATTAAATGAAATTATTACGTCCCTTTGGATGAAGAATTATCTGCTGTTTGATGAAAAAAAATATTTAACAGTGAATTAAAGATTACTAACAATATGTAAACTTGGAATTAAGACAAGTGAAATTTTGTCCCTTTAGAATGGAAATGAATATAATTGTCAGTTATGTTATGAAGAGAAATGAAATTATTTCATCAATGATATGTAGATTATTAAACGTATGTCAACTATGAAGATAAAGAAAGAAGACGGGCAAATAGAAGATAAGGATTAATAAGATTATCTAAAATTTGGAATGAAGTCAAGTAAAATTATGTCCTCTTAGAATGAAGATGAATAAAATTATCACCCAAATACCATGAAGACAAATCAATTTTGTCAAATATGGGATGAGGGTTAATAAAATTGGAGAGATATAAATAAAAATTGTGCCAACTATATATAAATTGAATAATATCACTACAGGATGAATATATATTAAACAATGAAAAATAATGAACAGTTAACAGTGTAATAAAGATAAATAACATGAAGTCAAAAATGTTAAGAGCATAAAAAACAAAGTATGAAAATTGAGTGAACATACAGAGTAAAATAATAGAAATAAAGCTGTGGTGTGGTAGTAACGAGTTTCCCAACACCCATATTGAGGTATAAGTTAAGTATTGACATAAAATTTGAGAGTGAAGATAAAGAAAAACGAACAAAATAAGTCTTTAATGAAACAAATATTTTCGTAGCCCTTAAAAAGTGAAATGAATAAGAGATTACAGACAAGCATTAACTGTATTGCACAAAGGTAAAACCTAAACGGTTGTAAGTGGAGGAAAATAATTGAAAACTTTTACAAAGCGAGCAAACTGAGAGAAATTAACAGTAAGAACAAAAAAACTGCTAAAAAGTTGGAAGAAGCGAAATGTAACAAAGAAAATCAAACAAGAAAACACACTAGACAACAAGAAAAAGCCACTGATCTACATGAATCAAAGGAGAAACAGAAAAAATAAATTCAATTTTGTAAAGAAGAATTTTGTTTATAGAAAAATGAAAAGAAACCTCGAACTTGGAAAGTGTAGGCACAAATAATATAAGAATTTATCTGTATGATCCTCAGATTTGAACTCGATACAATTGACACAGGTCTAAGATAACAGTGCTTTTGATCTCACTATTGGCAGTTTTTAGACACTTGAAAATGCTGATAAGTTATTGAACGACAATGGTCATTTGTTAGCTCCCTATTTGAAACCCACCCAGCAGTGAATGAACCATATCGTACAGGTGACCATAGAAATCTGGCCGAGGGCAATGTTTAAATATCCTGTGCCAGTTATCAATCATTATTTCACTGCTTCCCAGATACAGCGAAAACCGTTCAAGCGATTCAGAAAGCATTGCGTTTCGGAATACTATAAAACAGAATCGATTGTTAAAGGGCAACGTGGTCTTAAAAATAGTCGCTCAACTGTAATAAAAATAAATAGAAATACAAAGAAACAATTTAATTGAAATTAGTTGTTTTTGACAATACAATAATATCTATTTGTAATAAACATAAGAACATATTAAATTGTACTTTGACTATATAAAAATCTAACTGAAGTAATATTCTGTACACATTGTGTCAAAATTCTAGTTGTGCAACTTTGAGAAATATTTCTTCGTTATTGCAACCCTGAAGAAGCTGAACATGTTCCGAAATGGGCTTCATTAGATATAACTTTGTTATCTTGATTTTATTTAGTTTATATTTTATTTAAATTTGTTATTCTGTTTTTTTGTAAATTATTTAAAGAATAATATACTATGAATAATAATTTATACAATAATAAATGCGTTGTTATATATAGATATTATTAAATAATAGTATATATTTTTTGCTTTGTAAAATGTTTACTTTGTTTAATAAAAACAACAGAGCCTACTTTAAAAATAAAATTTGCGAAATATTACGAACTTCAAATTCTAAATTTCTCATTTCTATCTGAATCATTATGTTAGAACCACAATAGGTTATTTTGTAAAAATAAAACATAAAAATCAGAAAGAGTTTAATTTTTTTAAAAAATCAAGTATAGTTTCGTATACAACATTTGTATGTAGAAACTTCTAGGTTTTGCTTGCGAACACAAGTAGTCCAACAATTAAATAAGAAATACCGACTAACAATGATATTTTATTCCCCCTGATGACGAATTTGTCACTGAAACTCGTTTGGAGAATAAATGGTGTTTATTATTATTTTAGCTATATTTTGAAAGTGCTTGATGATATTTTTACCTTGATCCTGTTCAGACTGCTCACTGGGCTGATTGAGAACGTGGAATACCTCTCCGATGTCGGTCTGCAAGTCCTTACCCTCGCTACGCCTCTGCAACTGATGGATCTGTTCCATTTGGAGATGTTTCATGGATCGGACATGCTGAAGCAATGGCAGCTTAGACCTCGAAGAGAACCCGCAGAGTACGCAATGGTAGATCTTGGGTGTGTCGCCGTCATGGTCTCTGAGATGCCTAAAGAGAAGGCAGCTGGCTTCGTGCCTCTGGCCGGCCGCGTGCAGTTGCAGCTTGTGGGCGCTGTTGGTGTAGTAATCGCACGCGTGACACCTGACTTGAACGCCTCCGGGCGACGACACGTACTTCAGCTTCCACTCGTTCCGCGGGCCACCTTCTTTCACATGATTTACATGCTGTAACCGCTGGAGGTGTTTGTCGGTTTTACAATGCAGTTGAAAGTTTGCCTTTAGGTTCGTCTTGTAGGTACAAAGCTTGCAGACGTAGTGGCCGGCGACGACGGCTAGAATCTCCTGCTCGCGGATCTTGGTCCTGTCCGCTGCCAGGTGGTGCGACAGGGACTCCAGAGAATCTGTTGAAAACACATTGCACACACAACAGTGGAACATATGGTCCGGATTGGGGTCAGCTGGTTCAGGTGGCGGTTCCATAGTTTCGGGATTAAGTCCCATATCCATGTGAGGAGCGAGTTCGGGAGGAATATGTGGAGGCAGCTGGCCGCCGGTCATCATTTGTATTAGTAACGCTTGGTTGTACGCCATGTCGGCCAAAGCTGCTTCCGTGTGAGGTGGAGGTTTCTCGCCGGGTAAAGTTAGGCCAGGATGGAAATGCAGAAGGGATTCAAAGTTGAGCTGTTGTTGATGATGCGACATGGACTGTTGTTGGATCGCGCTCAACGTCTGCATATGCTTGACGTTCTGCTGCAGCACCATCATGTTGTGCGTGTGCTTCTCGCTCGTCATGTGGATCCGCAGGTTCCTCGCCACGTTGGTCTCGTAGTTGCATACGTCACATCTGAACGTAGGTTTAGGTTTCTGGCTCTGTCCGCTGCTGATCGGGCTATGGTGGTGATGATGGTGTGCTCCAGGACTGGACATCCCTGGCGGCTTGCCGTGTTGAGGCGGAGGAGTCGGGTGTTGAGACATCTCCGAGTTTGGCACGCCACCGTTCTGCAGCTCCTGCATGTTGTTTAAATGTTTGTCCGACTGCATGTGGATGCTGAGGTTGCCTTTGGTGGTGGTTGAGTAGTTGCACACCTCGCATCTGTAGGGTTTGTAGCCACAGGTGTAGGTCTCGCCCCTGGCCAGTCGGGGGTGTGCCTGGCCTGCGATACAATAGATGCACGACGTTTCAGTCTCCGGGTGTTTCTCTTTCATGTGTATTTCAAGCGTCTCCTGGTACTTGTAGTGCCAGTTGCACTTTGGGCATTTCAGAGTTTTACACGAATTGCGAGAATGCATGCCGGCCAGGGGTCCTCCAACGCCCCCCAGTCTTGAGGAACTTAAGATCAGCTCGCACTTTGCGCATTCCACGCCACTCGGACGTCCGCCCATATGGTCCGGACACACTCCGATGGTAGTGCCGGTCAGGAAGTTAGGAGGAGGTTGAGGATACGCCATCGAAGACGTCAAGAGCGGGCTCAGAGTTGTGCCCGGAGAAGGACTAGCCCCGGGAGACACACTACTGCGCCCGTTGTTGCCCGAAGAAGCGACCGAAGCCGAGATAGGGCTCTTACGAGTCAAGTCCATTACACAGTTCACACTACTGTTCAACACTCTATTGTTAATATTAATATTACTACTACTAGAACTACCGTTTTGAGGTAGGGAGACCGAAGCCTCAGGAACTTGTTGATTCTGGACATTTGGTTGCGGCGACAAACTGCTAATGCCGCGCCGAACTAGACTTTCCGCGCACAATTTGTCGTCATCACACTCTGAGGAACCATGGTTACCGTCACTGATAGAGTCCTTAGGAACACGCACTTCGCTGTAAGCGGTCGAAGGAGACGCTCGGACGAGCGACGTCTCAGGTTTGTTATCACACCCTAAATTTATAATCGGTGACACTTGTTCTAAGAACGACACTAGCGGCTCTTTTTCTTTGCCCACGCACTGAATTATCGCCGATGAGTTCTTTTTGCCGAGAATATCCTTCTCGTCTTCTCTCAGCACTAAATTATGATCGCCCATCGCGTGTGCTACGAAAGACTTAGCGTAACCAAAAGACAGTTTACAAATAAAACACATTAATATAGGTTTCACAGGGACTGAAGAGCAATCCTTGCGAGAATTCGACAGACTTTCAGCGCCTCCCATCTTGTTGCCCTCACTATCACCAGACTTGCCATCGCGCACCGAATAGACCCTGTAACTGTGCATGATTGGAACCTCGGGCACTATCTTCTTGTCCTGCAGCAGCTTGTTGGCATACGCCGCCGAATTCCCGTAGAGGGCGGAATACAAAGAAGGATTTCTGGAGACGTAAAAAGCGTTTGCGATCTGCGGGAACACTTGATACTGTGATATGTTCACCCCTCGGCCGTCAACAATGCACCCGTCTCCAATGAGCTGCGGGAGTTCGGTGTCATCATCGCTCAGTTCACTGTCTTCGATGATGATAGCGGACCCGTCAGGTTTGTAGACGATCTTCCCGTCAAACTTTTCAACATCACTGGTTCCCCAGGAATCGTCAGCAAAAGAATCTTTCGTTCTGCTTTGTTCGCAAATGGACGTTTTCCGGATGTCTCTAGTCTCATCCTCGTCCGAGATCTCCTCTTCGGTTCGATGCTGGACCAGGGTTTGCGTCAAACATCCTTCGGTTAGCATCGCTCCGGTGAGCTGATCATGGACGAATTTACTTCCCGATGGAGGAGATGACATCCTGAGCTCTTCCTCTTCTCTTCCTGCGATCAATCCTGCCGGCGGAGAAGGGGTGGTTTCTTCTTCTGGACTCATTGCGTCGTCGTCCTCTCTTTTTCTTTTTCTCTTTTTCCTATTCTGCGATGCAGCGTCGGTGGAATTTTCCCCCTCGTCTAGCGACGCGCCGCCAAGGATGGGTGATGGCATCGCTGGTAAGCTTCAACCATCACATGCTGACATGGCCTGCGATCTCTCCAACCTGAAACAAAAATCGTTCATCTATTAAATCTATATTTTAAAAAATAATTAAAAAATACAATTACTACTGTACAGGCCAGAGAAGAGAGTTAAAATCTAAATAAAAGTTTAAATATTGAATTTTAAACAAACACACAGATATATATTTTAAAAATTTACCCTAAACTGATTTTTATTTTTCCTCATAACAATTATCTAACAATGTCTCGCCTTAGTTATTACTTTTAAAAGATAAAACCATGTTTATATCAGTTAAGACTATTACCGATAGATAGCGTTCATATAGATAAACTGAAGAACATTGTATTTATGATGAATTATAAATCAATGCCGGAAAGATAAGCACATATTCCTACAGTTAATTGCTTTAGAAAGTTTCTGTTTCAGAGTAAAGTGCGTGTAGAATAATCACAGACGATAATAATGTGTACCCTCCAATTAAAAACGGAACACTTGAAATCTATTAACGCAATGCGATTTTATCCAGCGAGCCCGGTGAATAAAACCTAAGTCGATTATTTGATTCAACCCGGGTAATTAAAGCTGTCGATAAATCAACAGTTTACCAATGTAAATGACTCGATAATCAGAATCGCCATTGTTTAGTCGGCTTTATGGCTCGAAGCCACCCAGGCAGTTTTTGTGCAACAATCAATTGACTACAATTGGAAATGTTCAATGAAAACATTTATCATGCGAGATCATATTGTCACGCCAGTTCTGCAGTTCGAATAAATATATCAAACTCATTAATAAATGTTTGACGACCTTGAGTGAAGCACATGAATTCATAATATCAATCTGAATTATCTTGATAGAAATTTCTATGAGTGTGTTGTGAGCTTTTTTTAAGGACAAAATTACATAGAATTTCCTGTGATTTTATATTTTTATATAAATGTATTTATGAGATTGAAATGCGAGCTTAACAAATATCCGTTGATAATTTATAATCAACAACATAAAAATTATTTTCGTCTGTAAACATATATATTTCTCCTCTGTAACTTCCATACCCTTACAATTTTCTAACATGTCTTTATCCCCTTACTATTCTCCTCCGTACTTTCTACACCCTTACAAATCATCATCCTCTTTACCCCCCCCCCCACTATACTTCGTACTTGCACATACTGTCTACACTATCACCTCCATCGTTTATACTACCATAAAACTCTATTATCCGGCTTAATGCTTTAAAAATCTTTATTATACCCCTTATACTTATAGTTCTTTCTTGACATTTATACCCCTTTAAAATTCTCCCTTGTCATTTTCAACTTCTTATAGTTCTCCCTTGTCATGTTAAACCTTTTATAGTTCTCCCTTGTAATTTTTAACTCCTTATAATTCTCCCTTGTCCTTTTTAACTTCTTAAAATTCTCCCTTATCATTCTTCATCTCTTACAGTTCTCCCTTGTCCTTTTAAACTTCTTATAGTTCTCCCTTGTCATTCTTAACCTCTTATAGTTCTCGCTTGTTATTCTTAACCTCTTATAGTTCTCCCTTGTCATTCTTAACCTCTTATAGTTCTCGCTTGTTATTCTTAACCTCTTATAGTTCTCCCTTGTCCTTTTTAACCTTTTATAGTTCTCCCTTGTCCTTTTTAACTTCTTAGAGATCAACCTTGTCCTTTTTAACTTCGTTTAGTTCTCCCATGTCCTTTTTAACTTTTTATAGTTCTCCCTTGTCCTTTTTAACTTCTTTTAGTTCTCCCTTGTTATTTTAAACCTTTTATAGTTCTCCCTTGTCCTTTTTAACTTCTTATAGTTCACCCTTGTCATTCTTAACCTCTTACAGTTCTCCCTTGTCGTTCTCAACCGCTTATAGATCTCCCTTGTCATTCTTAACCGCTTATAAATCTCCCTTAACATTTCTAACTTCTTATATATGCCTTCCTTGTCATATTGTACCCGTTATAGGTCTTCCTTATTATCTGTCACACCGGTTTCATAACATTACATCTTTAGTGTTGTTAATTTTTTAAAAAATATCAATAGCACAATAAATAAATAAAGATCTTTCACCTATTTCGCCTATTTCGTGTGGATAATTTACTAAGCGAACAATGTTATCATTATTTTACTATAAAATAAATTTAAAAAGGAAGCACCTTTTAAGTTTGACCCGGTTTGTTCGAACGATTCATTTTGTAATTTTGCTGATCAACAAAAGTAAAGTTATAAATCAAGTATCGAGGGAAACTAAGAAACTCAGATTCTAAGGTAGCTTGGAGGAAGCTGTAATACTAGGAAGGTTCATTAAACTTAGCCCAACTGTACAGGGGGCGGAACGAGCATCGATTTAATCCCAACTATCGGGCAGATGTTCCGTCTGAAGGAACGCGTTTTGTAAAACAAACATTTTCAGTTAAACCCAGATCTTATCGCCTTACTTATGATCAAATACTCGTAAATCTATTTAGGTGAACGCGCCGATTGTGCTCCGAAGGCCGATAACGTTACAGAGTGTCTGTTGTGACCTAAACAAACTGGCGCGAGTAAATACGCTTCGGTTATCTAGGCACAACTGCAGAAACCATTGATAACCCGACAAGGAAGGCCTTTATGCATGCATCCGTTTCCGGCGCGTTTAACCCATAAAGAACTAATTGTCAGATTTGGAATATGGTTGCATAAAAATTTACTGTCGTTGCGAAAACATTCGCAAGTTTGATGATACTTGTTGTAGGTAAGCTGGTTTTGTTGTAAGTCTATTAATTTTATCCAGCATATTGGAAGATCGACTGAGATAGGGTTCGGGGTATGGATGATAAATATAATGCTAAAGCTATATTAAAAGAAGTGGAAATGTTACAAGGGTGAACCTATAAAGGGCAACCCTTAGTCAAAAATATAGCCAGACGTATATATATTAAAACAACATAGGTTATTCAAATACAAGAATATTTATATCCAAAGCTTTTCGTTGGCAAACGGTACCAACATCATCAGGAATAAAAATTACAATAATAATATGTTACAATAATAATATAATAATAATTATTGTAATTTTCATTCCTGATGATGTTGGTACCGTTTGCCAACGAAAAGCTTTGGATATAAATTAATAAATATTCTTGTATTTGAATAACCTATGTTGTTTTAAATTATTAAACAAGAAAACGTATTTTATGTTTATATATATATATATATATATATATATATATATATATATTTAATAAATTTAAAATATTTCAAAAACAAGAATACTTTTAAGGAATATATTTATTCAAAGCTTTTCGCCGATAAAATAGTACCCGCATCTTCAGGAAAATAATTATCTAAGATTAGATAATTATTTTCCTGAAGATGCTGATACTATTTTATCGGCGAAAAGCTTTGAATAAATATATTCATTAAAAGTATTCTTGTTTTTGAAATATTTTTAATTTATTAACTATATTACAAGAAAACATATCACACACACACACACACACACACATATATATATATATATATATATATATATATATATTGTAAATTACGTTAAATAATTATTTATTAATGGGCATTCATTTCAATAACAACAATATTTATAAAAAAATACAATCAAAGCCTATCATCGGTATATTATATTTATATCGTAGAAAGCTTCGTACACTTAACAGCTACGACAAAGGAATATTATTTTAGATGTTGACAGTGTACAAAACTCTTGAAGGCTGTACTGCACTACAGAATATACTCTACTGCACTACAGAATAGAC
The DNA here is from genome assembly GCA_036971475.1 of Prosapia bicincta. NCBI lineage: Eukaryota > Metazoa > Arthropoda > Insecta > Hemiptera > Cercopidae > Prosapia > Prosapia bicincta. The sequence goes on from JBAIZL010000001.1 coordinate 392,575,338, forward strand.
TCTACAGCACTACAGAATAGACTCTACAGCACTACAGAATAGACTCTACTGCACTACAGAATAGACTCTACAGCACTACAGGACAGACGCAAATGCTTTACAGAATAGACTCTACTGCACTACAGAACATACGCAACTGCTTTACAGAATAGATTCTACAGATTTAAAGAATAGGTTCTATTACTTTACGGGATATGCTCTACTGGACGACAGGACAAAAGCCGCTGATTTACAGAATAGATTCTACAGAATTAAACGATAGATTCTATTGCTTTACAGGATATAGTCTACTGCTTTATAGGGTATACTCTACTTTGTGAAAGGACAAACGCCACTGCTTTATATGACAGACTCTACTACATTACAGGATAGACTCTACAGTGTCTCAAGTTCACTCTACTGCAAGATAGATTATTGCTTTACTGCTGACAATGCAATACAAAGCATGGAGTAAGTGAGTAATGTTTAATCTCAGTAAAGAGATAAAGTAACTTTAAGTAAGTGCTGTTACTGTGCTTAGACTTGTTGGTTTTAAGTAAACCCTTTACAATACCTAACGCAGAAAAAAAACATTTTCTACTAGGAAACAGTCTAGCCAGTATTTAGAACAAACTATACCATAGTATGGATCTATGATTAACCTCTCTTGAACTTTGATGAATAAATTTTAGTTTCTTTTAAACATTGGAAAACGGTCAAGCAAATCTATTACGTATACATAAATGCATTATGCAACGTAAATAAAGAAAACAAAGTTATATGAATTCAAGATAATATGTTAATATGGTCTCACTTGAAACAAATGCAGACATTCAGGGAAGCTTGCACAACATATCTCTCTAATAAGGCGCATTGAATAATTACAGTTACAACAAATGTTACATAATATTTATAAGACTATCTGGATTTATTTTATAAGGAAACAGGTGTTTAGGGTGAAGTAGCGCCCGTGTTAAAAATATCAAGGCAAACGTATTACATTCCTGCAGTCCTACAGCGCTAACTCAAACATTACCCTTGTCTATCCCACCACGTGATCCTTTGGTGTTTTTATCTTCACCGAAAGAATGCTTTTCCGGTCAAATCATTTATCGTTTTCTTTATTCTTCTTCGGAGTTTGTCATTTTCATCTCGCTCTTTCTACAGCCTAAATTCTTCCACGCTTCATATTCTCCAGGCTGCAGCACCTTATCTTTTCATACTCGATCTTTGGTCGTTTATTTCACTAACGCATTATTGTGATTTGCTGTCTTTATTATTCTTTGATTGACTTCTCACTCGTAGAATAAAATTTAAACTTGTCTTCTATATGATCATTAGTCATGTGTTAAAGATAGTGATCCCATAAATTTTCCTTGTCTGGGAATGCTCTTGGATAAAAGATTTCTTTCCTGAAAGTACTATTTACCAGTTAAGAGTTACCTTTTAAGGTACCAGTTGGTTGAAGTAAACTTGGTACTATTTCTTTCATTGGTAATTAGCTAAGCCCCTTTGATCGATTTTACATCCTACATAAAGTATACTTTATGTAAGCGGAAATATAATGAAATCGGACCTATCCCACTATGCAAATCCCTTTATATTGCACTTTCAGAGTATATTGCGTTTCTAAAATGTTTGCTCACGGTAATATGTACGCCTTGAAATTATTGTCTGAGTGAAACAGAGTACGTTTTACAAAATACGAATGTTAATTAATTTCCAAATAACGAAATAACTGTTGTGATTTTTGTTATTAACGTTGTGTAAAGTAACTTGTTACTTTACATCCATGTGTTTAACTTGTTCGTGGCAGAATTTAGACACTCAAGTATTAATTAGAAAAATTCAGTAAGCTCTAAATAATTGTTGACATAAATACTTAATAAACCTAACCTTGTCAGAAATACATCACGTAATTGTTAAATATGGTTTATTCCACAAAAACATGACAACAAAAAAAGCATATTTTACACAATAATCTTCAGTTTGTAATAACATTGTGTTTGTATTATTTTAGGGTGTTATAAATATTCATATAGGCCTACAATACAACCACTTACGAATGATCATTGGATCGAAATACAATTTAGAAAATTAAAGTATTAATAATTGTTTGGGATAATTAACTTTATCGTATCATTAATAATATTATATAAATGGAAGGTAAACAGTTTTGCTGTATTTCACATGTAGGCTGTGTTACTTAATTAATGCATTTGTTTAGAGTTTCAAACAAATTATAGTCCATGTATAATATAAAACATTTCTTTACACATATAAAAAACGTTTGAAACACGGAACATCAGTTCTGACCAATAAAATCGACTTTATACAAAATTTGTTGATTTAGATTTATTAAAGTAAACGACAACTTTTGTCTTCCTGAAAAAGATAAGTTAACATTCAAAACGTCGAAAGTTAGAAAAAGGGGGAAGAAAATTTCATTTTATTTTATTGTTTTCTATATATAAGGAAACTTAGACTATTTTATAAATTATTTTCCTAATTATCTCAAAATCAACAACATCTTTTATCAACATTTTTTCTAATAGAAATTATAAACGTTATACAGATTTTACCAACAGACAGTTTAATATATAAGTGGTAAAGGTGCAAGAGACCATACGTTCCACAGTGCAGCTTTATATCGAAAACTCAGTTTACGATATTGTAAAAGTCAAAAAATATTAATTTAAAAAATAATCGATAGTTACAATTGATTACACTTATCGGTAGTTGACATTTTGATAGACCTAGATACGATGAATATATCTGACGAATGTAACAACCCAAGAACATAATAAAGTAATATCTTTAAATTTAAACAATAATCGATTCCGACTATTGAATACACTGATCGATTCTTGAGATATCGATAAACTTGGGCACGATGAAATATATCAGACGCATGCAACAACCCAAGAACATAATCAAGTAATATCTTTAAATTTAAACAATAATCGATAACAACAATTGAATACACTTATCGATTCTTGAGATATCGATACACTTGGACACGAGGAAATATATCGGAAGCATGTAACAACCCAAGAACCTAATCAAGTAATATCTTTAAATTTAAACAATAATCGATAACAACAATTGAAGACACTTATCGATTCTTGAGATATTGATGCACTTGGGCACGATGAAATATATCGGAAGCATGTAACAACTAAAGAACCTAATCAAGTAATATCTTTAAATTTAAACAATAATCGATAGTAAAAATCGAATACACTCATCGAAATTTTGACAATCGATACACCTGGAAACGATGAATATCGGACGCATGCAACAACCCAAGAACATAATCAGGGAATATCACGACTCTTTTTTTCAATTACTGCATCGCCTCGTCTCCAATCTTCGCTTATTAACAGAGGAAATGTATCATTAGAGGGCAATTCCGTTCGATGAAAAGAAAATACTGCCCAAAGAAAAGGAATGAAAAAACAGTCCAATTATGTCGGCGTGAGAAATATGAGTAGAGCCGATAAATCATGTTAATTGCTGTTGAAGAAGATCCGAAGATTGAAGACTGAATATCACGACCAAATCCACAGCTCTACGTGCGGCCAATAAACACGATTCGAAGGTTTTTGTGTATGTGTGTGTGTGTGTGTGTGTGTGTGTGTGTTTGAAGCTGGATACTTTCTAGGAATTGATACAACCATAGAAAGAGATATTATGATAATAAGACTACAGGAGTGAATATTCGTGTAGCCTATAAGGTCAGATAAGATTAAAAAATGGAGAAAGTAAGTATATAAGTGTCCCTTCTCTAACATTGGTTGATAGGTATAAGTGTATACAATATGAAACTCTGTAATTAAGGAAAATACTTCAGAAAAAAGAAGCATGAGAAAAGGAAAAATAAAAAAACGACTGTATGAAATGGATCCAGATGAGAATTTTAAATACTTAGCAACGTTTAAACGATATATAGACTACTTTTAAATAACTCTATAAACTGATTAAGTGTAAACACGCGAACAATGCTATCACACTGTTAAACTACAAAATGAAAATATTACTATTTTTTTCCTTGCAAGTTAAAAGTTATTTTAAAAATTGATTGCAATAAATTTAATATTTAAAATAATTCAAGTTTAATAACAAACGTTAGTGATAGTGACCTTTTTATGTAAACAATTGTGTCTAATGTTACAGTATTACGTCTATAAGGTACTTATTTTAAATTAGAAAAATCGACATTCATTAAACAATAGAAATGAGGCCAGGTAATTTTATTTTATTTTGTGTTTGTAGAAATATTTTAACTTAGAGAAAATAGTATTGTTTATTTAATTCTATGTTTTTAATATTTTTCTTTTAAATTAAAAACTTAAAATGGTTTTAAAACATTTCTAACAATCATAATGAAAATTAATAACAATTGTTTTTAAAATGAAACGTTAAAAAAATTACTAATAATTGCAACATTATTACTTCTATTAACATATTTTTTTTAATAATCATAACATAAAATTCCTTTAAAAATAAAGTACAAAATTAAAAATATATAAATTTTTATTAAAATTATTTTTAAAAGTAATTTTCTTTTATCCCATTTGAAAGAGTTGTAACAAAATCATTAAAACTTAAAACAAAATACACTTTTCAAAGGAAACACAAATGTATACAGTGAGAGAAAACGGAAAGAAGAGCTATATTTTATATGATATCGCTCCAGTAACGTCCCGAAAGCCCATTCTTTCAATCCTCAGCGATTCATTTATCCCCCGAAACGGTCTCATAACGTTTTATAGAGTGCCGAAACATGCTCGGAGATATAAAACCATCTCGAGGCTGTACAGCGACATTTAATTGTTCCTAACCTTACCTGAGAAAAAGGTTTGGCGCCGGTCATTACTTGGGATTGCTTCAAAGGAACATTTTTAATAAGCCTAATGTCGGCCAACACGCACAACTGCCGGCGCCGAATCAAACAGATTACAGAAAAGAAAATTGCTAGTTGAAAATTAGAGAGTAAAGTTTTCCGTGGGAGCAGAAGAAGTGGTTAATTAATGTGATGTATGCTCAACGACTTGGAGACTTTAATGCCTAGAGAAACGACTGCGTGATGATAATGTAAGCAAGTAAAATTATGGATTTGAGCCACGAGTATTGTATTTTGTTAAGAAAATTATATACGTCTGCATTTTGGAGACTGTGACCACAAATTAAATTCTTAAGGTAAAAGAATAATAAACCTAATTAATTTTATTTTTAAAAGTAGATAAATATATGTAACATAAACATTGTTTTAAATAAATATAATCGTAAAACAATCTTATTATAAAAATTTTTATATAAATATTTTAATGGTTTATTTTATTTATATAAACGATTAATTAGAATCCAAAATATTTTATTTCGGTAATTTCTTAGGTTCTGGAATAAACAAAAACAGTTATTTAAAGTAATGTAGTCTCTATGCCTCAAACATTTCTACATAGTGACGAATTTAATGAAATAGAACAAAATTAGAAAATTATAATATCTAGACAAATTAGTATAACTGTAAGCAATAAATTAAAAATTAAATTACAAATAAACAAGCAAAATAACCCCCGTTTAAGAAGTCCCTAAAAGAGGGGGTGATCTAAATGACCAAACAAGAATATGTTGACAAATTGTAAAGTTCTAATGGAAACTTACTTTTGGTTAGTCAGAACTGAATTCTTGTAAACGTATTATGTTATTTAATAATAAAAAAATAACTCCTCTTTAATACATAAAATCGTATCAAGATGTAAAATATTGTTTTACAATTTAATTTGTCGAAGCTCACCTTAATATAAAAACCATGGTAGGAATTAAATTTTTTTAAATACGAAAACCAAACATTTGAAATGTGATATTGTATTTAATTTCCTAATTTTAATAAAATATAGGCAGGTATTTTTTTTAGTGAAAACCAAATATCTACTTAAACAAAAACTACATAGCTTAATGCGCTTTCCTAAATGTGTTCGAAAATAGCTTTGTATAAATACCTGTTAGAAATATGTCTGACATTGCTAAATAAATATGAAAATAATAATATTTGCGCAATGAAAATCAACAGCTGGATTAAATTCAGCTGTTTCTTTACAAAAATTTAAAAGATATAACGAGAGAAAATAATAGTTGTATATTTGATAATATTAACAAATTATAAAATAAAAATATTAATTATTATAAAATTAAATCTACAGGCTTATTGTAAAAGTTCAAAAATAATATCTTTGTTACGCTGCAACAATCAATTTCTAGAACTGTGTGTGCACGTATCGATTCTTGGAGCCGACATTCGATACAGACACATCAAACATGGTCATTACACTGGTCGATATCTCTAATTTGTTGATTGAAAATTTAGGGTTTTGTTATATTCGTCTGCGGCGCGGCATGAGAATGGGTTTAGGCATTTCCTGATGGGATCCGTCATGCTGTAATTGCTTAATTGATGCCTAAAGGCCGAACTAGGGCGATCTTTTTTTTTAGCAGAAACGTTTACTGGTAATTGTTATTGATTAGTGGTTTATCTGAAATCTGCGGGGGTAAGGTGAGCGTCTCGAAGGCGTAGGGTTGAGCAAGTAAGTTTAGTTGCAGAACAGCCTTGGAGTTCTCTGAGTAAAATAGCGTTTATCATGAAATTCCAGACGTCTGTATTTTAGTAAAATTACTTTTAAAACACACAGCAATCATTTACAGCTTTTGATATTGTGCCGTTCATAACCAAATTCCGTAAATCTGTTAACATGAAGGAAGCAGACTTGACAATCTGATCGTTCCTAATGAGGAACCTGGAGGGATGAAAAAGAATAATAAATAAATGTAATAATATTAAATAAAAGATATACATTTCGGAATTGCAGGATAATATGGGGGTGAAAACGGGGACACCTTCCAATATTGATTTCAAGGAAAATTCAAAAACCCTTTTTTAGTTAGGTGTTGTAACATTACTATATAGCCCTAATAATATTTAAAAGGTGGAGATATTTGAAAACCTATCCAGGGTTTTGTTCCTTCTAAAATATATTGGGGAGTTCTTGTTGAACGAAGTAGGGAAATTTAAATACAGTTACGTTCTTTGACGTTTACAATACTACACTTCCAGTTACACAATTTAGGTTTATAATAACTGTTACTATTAATTTATGGTTTGTTATTTCTAGTATATAAAATTATAATTTAAAAAAATTAAATTTTCACTTCTATCAAATATTTTCTAAACTGATTTTCCAGGTAAAGTATTTATAGAACAGAAGGGGACTCGTCAGAGATTAATGAAGAAAATTTCACCATAATTCTTTAAGAACGTCCAGCAGCCTTCTTTACACCATAGGTTCATTAATTCGAAATTCATCAAAACAACTGGAACAAAACAAAGCGGCTGCAAAATGCAACCCCTGTTCTCTCGACCGGGCGTAATTTTACCAAGAAATCAAACTGGAATGTGACTTGAGCCGAGAAGGGATGTAGTTGCACTTGCCACCCACCACCCACCACCCCTATTCCATCATCCGGGAGAGGGAGCGAGACAGAAACAACACATATATTTTTGATTGGTCGTCGGCCATTTTATGAATTCACCATCCGCACAAATTTCCCCCCTACGGCGCTCACGGCGACCCACCCAAAAGTTCCTGCGCACAGCCAGCCGGGGTGTTAAAGAGGGGGTTGCGATCCGAGCGAAATAAACGAAAATGAACGCGGCGAATATAACTTTTTATAAAAAAAAAAGTATAAAGGAGTTTTCCCTGGGGTGGGGAGGGGTAGAACACACGAATGCTCTTTAAGAATTCAATTAAGCTGTGGAAAGACTCTTGGAAGCGCGTGGGCCGAGCGGGCGTGTTTAATCGGTCCCGTATATTACACCATCACTACGGCGATACTAGCACAGTACGGAAAAACCTACACGTGTTAACTCATTGTTTTTGATGCACTGTTCTTTCTGTCCTTATCACTAGTACGTTCACAATTTACAGCGTTCACTTGGAATTCAGCCAACTCGAACGGTGCAATAAAAATAAGCCAACCTAAAGAACCGGCCTACTGCTATCAAGTGCAATTAAACTTTAGTAAACTATAAAAGAAAGGTCGCGTCATTGACGAGGGGACTCGTAAAGTTGTAAACATTATGGCCTCCTTTGGTTCGGAGACTTTAACTCCGTATTAAGAACGCTGAATATGCATTCACGATACGCGAGCAAATAGATGAGGAATTTATGATTCTTATCAAAAGGTCTGAGATGTTTAAACAACAATTTAAATGAATCGGGTTTACTGGACATAATTTAGTCTTTATTTTAATTGTTTTATTTACACGAACATCATTAGAAATATTTTTTTTTTGTTTTATCTTTGACAAAAGATATTTCAGGGAACAGTAATCTGAAACATTTAAAATTTTAACACAAATTAAATGTTTATAATTATTTTCTTTAAATATTTGTTAATTTTATATTTCATTGAGTTTTCTTAAGGTTCTACGAGCTTGAAGTCTACACAGATTTCTGTTACAATTATCTATTATTCACAATTATTTCTATTATAGGAAAAGGCTATATTTTTTGAATATTTAAACACTTTAAAGCTTTTTATATTAGCCCTACAATGTTCATAAGCTACCATGAGATAATGACTTCATGTCAGCTGGGTAGCACACGTAAAGTACACCTACTCTTCATCGGGGCCATAAGTAGGTGTGCGTTACACCCGTTTGTAGGAAAAACTCCCTACTGGTGCGGAAAATAGGGGAAATTATCTTTGTTTTAGGCAGGGTAGTTTACCTGAAGTAAACCTCCTTATAGAGATGTATCTAAGGGGAGAGAGGGTACAGAGAGAAAAGAAGACAGATTCTGCCCTCTTCCAGACATAATGTTATTTGCGAAGAACGGGAAAGTACAGACAGGGAGGAGAGAGATGTAGGGAGACGTTTTATATTCCTCTTAAATTTCCAGATATTTAGAAATGTCCCCCCATAGTCTCCAGTGGTGAAACTGGGTTTTTAAGTTAATTTTTAACTTTGGTAGGTATTTGTTATCACAAACTTAGATTGTTATCCAATCTTACACTTAAATAATTTGTACTCCTAATACATTACCCATAAGTTGTTTTTTTGTTATTTATATTAATTTTGAAATATATATGATCAATAAACATGTCTATGATCATATAAAAAACTAACCATGAAGAAATGGTGTCAACGGTAGTGGGCAATTTACTACGTAATGAGCAACTCTTGTCCAACATCGCAAAAGTTAAGATGATCGATTATCTACTTGTTCGCGAAACATGGACTCTTCTTTCTTTATTGAAGTGTAAACGTAAAGGCGATCGGGTACATTTTTACTGTAGTGTACGCCTGTTACATTACACATTTCCCGTGCAGTGAACCGTAAGTTATCTTCACATATGACATCAGACAACAGCTGTTGTCCTCTTCATTTAGAGGTTATGTTTAAATCATTTTTCACATGCGATATTTTATAAATTCATAAATATTACATATTCAACTTAAATAAGTGATAACATAAGATTACGTACAAAGGCTGTTTTATAATTATTTCATGTTCTCTATTGTATATTCGATTGGAATAAGTGAAATTTATCAAACGTAGCATAGACTAGTCTACTTGTTTTAAAATATATAGTAATTTTAAATTTTTATGAAAACTGAGTGTAAGACTTTACTAAGAATTAAAAATTATAATACTAGGTAATATATAAAAGTTAAATATATGTATTTAATGTATTATATATTATGTAGTAGGCCTAAATATATGGTATAACCTATAGACAGTTGACATTCTTAATACACTCGTCGTCACTTCTATTAGGAATATTTATATGCATTCCAGTACAATTTTCTGCCTCTCCTAACTTTAAAATTGTTTTCGTTGTTGACGCGTTTCGAAATAACTCCATTCTCAAAACTGTAAATACTACTCTAGTAAGTTTTTCTGCCTTTCCTAAAATCTATATATTTTTCTTTGTTAACGACTTTCTAAATAACTCCATTCTCAATACTTAATATAGTACTCTTGTACTTGGGTTACATTTGTTAAAATTGGGAGTACTATTTAAAGTTTCGAGAACAGAGTTATTCCGAAACACGTGAATAAAGAAAAAATTTTTAATGTTAGGAAAGGCAAAAAATGTACCAGAGTGCTATTTAAAGTTTTGAGAATGGAGTTTTTTCCGAAACGCGTCTACAAAGACAAATATTTTATGTTAGGAAAGGCAAAAACATGTACTAGAGTGATATTTAAAGTTTTGAGAATGGAGTTATTCCGATACGCGTCGATAAAGACAAATATTTTAATGTTACCAAAGGCATTAAAATGCTCTAATGTCTATAGATAGGTCTTTATGTCACCAATAGAGAGTACATACACTTGACCCTGAACACGTCCTTCCATGGTCTCTACATTTCTACCCGAGGGCTTTATGTCTTCACATATAGGCTACTTAAAATCCTTTACTGCCCTCACTGGCAATATTAATCATGGGCATCTCCTTAAAACTACATTGAACTTATAATCCTGTTAAGACGAACTGTAAAATGTGGGCTACGTCGTACTTAAGTGAAGCAGAAACTATTGTGAAAAGAAAGATAATTTAGGGAAGCTATGCTTCCCGGTGGTCAAGGATATCGGAAAGGACTGTCGATCGCGGTACCAAGGTATCTTCTATGAGGTAGACCTATACAGAAGTCACAAGGAGGGGCCTCAGCTTCACGATTCCGTATGGAGGGGAAAAAATTACCATTGCTAGGATAAAGTGGAAGATGACGTGCCCAGTCACTGGTAGGAGGATGAAATATTGCTCACGAGGATAGAGTAGGTACCAAAGAATAGACCAACTCTCTATCGGGGTGGGAAAGTGTAGCACTTCATAAGCGATACGAGAACAGGGAATTAATCAAAATTTATCAGAAGCAAAATAAAATATGTATCGTAATAACTGTAGGGGTTAAGTATAAAGTATAGGGGTAGTCAAAACGTCTAGCCAAAGTTAATGACCATTATAGCAAATGTTATAAACTGGAAAGGGTGAAATAGGGAGGATTTTGTAGGAATATAATTTTAACCTCTGAATTGGTTGCAATGATCGATAGATACCACGGGAGATTGATAAAACACAGGTTGAGTATACAAGTATAAACGCAAAACTCTCGAGTTAATGCCGACGTTTAGTTGCAACGAACAACTTCTAGCTCTTTAAATACCGGCCATATAAAACTCTCAGAATACAACAAAACGAAAACTATCGTCCTAATTCAACCCGTGAGATCAATCTGTTTCTATAAATTAGAATCAAAATTGAATCAGATCCAAGGGGAAAATGCCCTCATGATATTGCCCGCATGCCTTTGTGCTCGGCGCATAATATGGTCACAAAAGCCGAGGCCTACAAAATATAGTCTTCCTTAATTTATAATATTAACCCCACCCTGAAACCTCTTGACAATGCCTTCCCAATTAAAGGACACGAATACAAAGCGGCGGAGTGATGAATGTATAATTAAAAACAACATAAGTCATGGCATCTTCTCAAGGCGCGGCCTGGTGAAGGATCAGTCCCAAGAGTTTATGCCGGCTAATTCGTTGTCAATGAGTTCTCAAGGAAAAACCAAAATAGCCTCAATATTTCAAATTCCTAGATTCTTTTATTTTCGCAACTACAATAAAATCAATAAAACTTTCTTCATTTGTGCCCTTCAAAATACGTCTTTTTACAAACGTATTATTCTTATTATTTTTATCAACGTGTCCAAAAACTATGTTTCCATGATTATAGAGAGATTTCTTGTGTTTTTATGGAACAATTATAAGAATGTGTTCTGAACAAAATGTTCTTCTTGACTTGCTTTATGTTTATCTAAATCCTAAAATGTTATGTATTTCCATTAATTTCTACAACCGCTAACTATTCCAAATAAACAGAATAATATAGGCTAAGGACCTACATGTTGGACCACACTGTAAAAGCCAGCATATTGGTAACATATATGTTTAACATTTTCAGTAAAACCCAAAACTTATCCCTTAATGTCCGAACTATTCTGTGATCATCGCCAATTTCGAATGTTTACCACCATGCGTTTGATATATCTTAGATTTTACCTCAGAGACAAGGTAAATATTTACCTAACCTAACATTAACTAAACTTAAACTAATGCTATAAATCCTATATGTTACGGTAGAAGCCAAGATATTGGTAGTCCCTATATCTTTAAAATTTTCAGGTAAATTCAAGACTTACCAACCCTTAATGTTCGAACTATTCTGTGATCATCGTTTATTTAAAACTTATGTGTGTATCCTACTGCAAAATCCAGGATATTGGTAACATATATGTTTAACATTTTCAGTAAAACCAAAAACTTATCCCTTAATGTCCGAACTATTCTGTGATCATCGCCAATTTCGAATGTTTACCACCATGCGTTTGATATATCTTAGATTTTACCTCAGAGACAAGGTAAATATTTACCTAACCTAACATTAACTAAACTTAAACTAATGCTATAAATCCTATATGTTACGGTAGAAGCCAAGATATTGGTAGTCCCTATATCTTTAAAATTTTCAGGTAAATTCAAGACTTACCAACCCTTAATGTTCGAACTATTCTGTGATCATCGTTTATTTAAAACTTATGTGTGTATCCTACTGCAAAATCCAGGATATTGGTAACATATATGTTTAACATTTTCAGTAAAACCAAAAACTTATCCCTTAATGTCCGAACTATTCTGTGATCATCGCCAATTTCGAATGTTTACCACCATGCGTTTGATATATCTTAGATTTTACCTCAGACAAGGTAAATATTTACCTAACCTAACATTAACTAAACTTAAACTAATGCTATAAATCCTATATGTTACGGTAGAAGCCAAGATATTGGTAGTCCCTATATCTTTAAAATTTTCAGGTAAATTCAAGACTTACCAACCCTTAATGTTCGAACTATTCTGTGATCATCGTTTATTTAAAACTTATGTGTGTATCCTACTGCAAAATCCAGGATATTGGTAACATATATGTTTAACATTTTCAGTAAAACCAAAAACTTATCCCTTAATGTCCGAACTATTCTGTGATCATCGCCAATTTCGAATGTTTACCACCATGCGTTTGATATAGCTTAGATTTTACCTCAGAGACAAGGTAAATATTTACCTAACCTAACATTAACTAAACTTAAACTAATGCTATAAATCCTATATGTTACGGTAGAAGCCAAGATATTGGTAGTCCCTATATCTTTAAAATTTTCAGGTAAATTCAAGACTTACCAACCCTTAATGTTCGAACTATTCTGTGATCATCGTTTATTTAAAACTTATGTGTGTATCCTACTGCAAAATCCAGGATATTGGTAACATATATGTTTAACATTTTCAGTAAAACCAAAAACTTATCCCTTAATGTCCGAACTATTCTGTGATCATCGCCAATTTCGAATGTTTACCACCATGCGTTTGATATATCTTAGATTTTACCTCAGAGACAAGGTAAATATTTACCTAACCTAACATTAACTAAACTTAAACTAATGCTATAAATCCTATATGTTACGGTAGAAGCCAAGATATTGGTAGTCCCTATATCTTTAAAATTTTCAGGTAAATTCAAGACTTACCAACCCTTAATGTTCGAACTATTCTGTGATCATCGTTTATTTAAAACTTATGTGTGTATCCTACTGCAAAATCCAGGATATTGGTAACATATATGTTTAACATTTTCAGTAAAACCAAAAACTTATCCCTTAATATCCGAACTATTCTGTGATCATCGCCAATTTCGAATGTTTACCACCATGCGTTTGATATATCTTAGATTTTACCTCAGAGACAAGGTAAATATTTACCTAACCTAACATTAACTAAACTTAAACTAATGCTATAAATCCTATATGTTACGGTAGAAGCCAAGATATTGATGGTCCCTATATCTTTAAAATTTTCAGGTAAATTCAAGACTTACCCACCCTTAATGTACGAACTATTCTGTGATCATCGTTTATTTAAAACTTATGTGTGTATCCTACTGCAAAATCCAGGATATTGGTAAACCTTTAAATTTTTCAATAAAACCTAAGATTTACCTACCCTTAATGGCAAAAGTCCAAACTCCCTATGATCATCGTTTATTTCGAACTTTTAACATTGTGCATTTGACATAGGATATCTAAGATTTTACTTAAAAGATACGGTAAATATTTACCTAACCTTATTCCTATAAGTATATGTTACTGTAAGAGCTAGCATATTGGTAAATATTAGGTTTTACCTCAGAAACACCGTAAATAATGACCACGGTAAGTGTTACCTAACCTATCCTAACTTTACCTAACCTTATTCCTATATGTAGCCTATATGTTACTGTAAGAGCTAGCATATTGGTTAATATTCGGTTTTACCTCAGAAACACCGTAAATAATGACCACGGTAAGTGTTACCTAACCTATCCTAACTTTACCTAACCTTATTCCTATATGTAGCCTATATGTTACTGTAAGAGCTAGCATATTGGTTAATATTCGGTTTTACCTCAGAAACACCGTAAATAATGACCACGGTAAGTGTTACCTAACCTATCCTAACTTTACCTAAACTTATTCCTATATGTAGCCTATATGTTACTATAAGAGCTAGCATATTGGTAAATATTCGGTTTTACCTCAGAAACACCGTAAATAATGACCACGGTAAGTGTTACCTAACCTATCCTAACTTTACCTAACCTTATTCCTATAAGTATATGTTACTGTAAGAGCTAGCATATTGGTTAATATTAGGTTTTACCTCAGAAACACCGTAAATAATGACCACGGTAAGTGTTACCTATCCTATCCTAACTTTACCTAACCTTATTCCTATAAGTATATGTTACTGTAAGAGCTAGCATATTGGTTAATATTAGGTTTTACCTCAGAAACACCGTAAATAATGACCACGGTAAGTGTTACCTATCCTATCCTAACTTTACCTAACCTTATTCCTATAAGTATATGTTACTGTAAGAGCTAGCATATTGGTTAATATTAGGTTTTACCTCAGAAACAAAGTAAATAATGACCACGGTAAGTGTTACCTATCCTATCCTAACTTTACCTAACCTTATTCCTATAAGTATATGTTACTGTAAGAGCTAGCATATTGGTTAATATTAGGTTTTACCTCAGAAACACCGTAAATAATGACCACGGTAAGTGTTACCTATCCTATCCTAACTTTACCTAACCTTATTCCTATAAGTATATGTTACTGTAAGAGCTAGCATATTGGTTAATATTAGGTTTTACCTCAGAAACACCGTAAATAATGACCACGGTAAGTGTTACCTATCCTATCCTAACTTTACCTAACCTTATTCCTATAAGTATATGTTACTGTAAGAGCTAGCATATTGGTTAATATTAGGTTTTACCTCAGAAACACCGTAAATAATGACCACGGTAAGTGTTACCTATCCTATCCTAACTTTACCTAACCTTATTCCTATAAGTATATGTTACTGTAAGAGCTAGCATATTGGTTAATATTAGGTTTTACCTCAGAAACACCGTAAATAATGACCACGGTAAGTGTTACCTATCCTATCCTAACTTTACCTAACCTTATTCCTATATGTAGCCTATATGTTACTGTAAGAGCTAGCATATTGGTTAATATTAGGTTTTACCTCAGAAACACCGTAAATAATGACCACGGTAAGTGTTACCTAACCTATCCTAACTTTACCTAACCTTATTCCTATATGTAGCCTATATGTTATTGTAAGAGCTAGCATATTGGTTAATATTCGGTTTTACCTCAGAAACACCGTAAATAATGACCACGGTAAGTGTTACCTAACCTATCCTAACTTTACCTAACCTTATTCCTATATGTAGCCTATATGTTACTGTAAGAGCTAGCATATTGGTTAATATTAGGTTTTACCTCAGAAACACCGTAAATAATGACCACGGTAAGTGTTACCTAACCTATCCTAACTTTACCTAACCTTATTCCTATATGTAGCCTATATGTTATTGTAAGAGCTAGCATATTGGTTAATATTCGGTTTTACCTCAGAAACACCGTAAATAATGACCACGGTAAGTGTTACCTAACCTATCCTAACTTTACCTAACCTTATTCCTATATGTAGCCTATATGTTATTGTAAGAGCTAGCATATTGGTTAATATTCGGTTTTACCTCAGAAACACCGTAAATAATGACCACGGTAAGTGTTACCTAACCTATCCTAACTTTACCTAACCTTATTCCTATATGTAGCCTATATGTTACTGTAAGAGCTAGCATATTGGTTAATATTAGGTTTTACCTCAGAAACACCGTAAATAATGACCACGGTAAGTGTTACCTAACCTATCCTAACTTTACCTAACCTTATTCCTATATGTAGCCTATATGTTATTGTAAGAGCTAGCATATTGGTTAATATTCGGTTTTACCTCAGAAACACCGTAAATAATGACCACGGTAAGTGTTACCTAACCTATCCTAACTTTACCTAACCTTATTCCTATATGTAGCCTATATGTTATTGTAAGAGCTAGCATATTGGTTAATATTCGGTTTTACCTCAGAAACACCGTAAATAATGACCACGGTAAGTGTTACCTAACCTATCCTAACTTTACCTAACCTTATTCCTATATGTAGCCTATATGTTATTGTAAGAGCTAGCATATTGGTTAATATTCGGTTTTACCTCAGAAACACCGTAAATAATGACCACGGTAAGTGTTACCTAACCTATCCTAACTTTACCTAACCTTATTCCTATAAGTATATGTTACTGTAAGAGCTAGCATATTGGTTAATATTAGGTTTTCCCTCAGAAACACCGTAAATAATGACCACGGTAAGTGTTACCTAACCTATCCTAACTTTACCTAACCTTATTCCTATATGTAGCCTATATGTTACTGTAAGAGCTAGCATATTGGTTAATATTCGGTTTTACCTCAGAAACACCGCAAATACTGACCACGGTAAGTGTTACCTAACCTATCCTAACTTTACCTAACCCTATTGGAAGCCTCATTGGTAGCAAGGAAAATGGTTTCGATATATATATATATATATTGTTTAATTCCCAAAATCAACATGCCCCATCTGTCATTGGTGAAATCTAGCACCTCTTAAATTCTAACTATAAAAGCTTGAAAATCATTTCTTATTTATAAAATAGCTTGCTTACATTTACCAATTCATGTTGGTAAATCTTTAGAATTACTAGTAAAACCTATAATTTACCTATATAAAAGCTTTTACAGTAACATGTAAACAATTATTTACAGCAACATCATATTGTACTAAGGTTGTTCTAATATAATTAATTGTTTATAGAATGTGTTATACGCCCTAACACTGAGTTCGTTAAAGAATAAATAAAGTCGTTTCATTTGGTTTAAATTATAATAATAAAAACAAATAAGGAAAAAAGGATTGAATTATAAAATAGTAAATAGAATTACTGAATAAATAAGTTAACCATCAAACCGTTCACCTGAATTTACAGTTGAATATTAGCCTTCATGTTTCGACACTTGATGGTAACATCTTCAGGTTGTTTTAATCGAAGGTGTTGATGTCCCTAACGTAAAGCTCTGTGTATCAATAGAGGCTATAAATCTATGTTTAGTGTAAATTAAAATTTTGACTGTTACAATTGTCTAAAGGAAACTAGGTATTCACATAAAATAAGATTAAATTTATTTTTCTGTATCGTTTTTCTGTATGAGTGATACAAGCATTTCATTGTTTACACAAAATACAACGAACGAATGGTTCAGGTCCAAGTGATAAAGCTGTATAGACATTACGATAAACTAAAACCATCAAACTGTTTAATTATATAGTAGCCCAGTTTAAATACAAGCGGATTTTAACTCCTAATTATTAGCCTAATTTAAGCTGTTTTTTAAATTAATATTGAATTTTATTTTAATTACCGTTAAAAATATCCCTTTAGCTGTCGACACTTCAGTGACTGGAATGATTTCTCTTTCACCAGTTATTACAATTATATTTGTGTTAAATACAATAAAAACTGGATTTATTGGGAAATTATTTTAAAAACTAATACATTACCCTTTCCAATGTATCATACTATCATATATTGGTGCAAAATATAATTTAGAACTGGTAAATTAAAATACTTGTGCTCGTATTAACAAATGTGTCAACAGAGGTCGCCTTTAAGGGAAAACTCCTCTTAACCCACCGTAAAAATCTTCGGTAATACACTATATATAGTTAATAAAAAACACGTTCTGGTGTCTGAACTTCCAAATAAGACCTAAGAAAACAGCCGTAAAGTGAAAGAAATAAAGTAAAAAGTGCATATGATTTTAATAAAGGGGGTTGCTATAAACATTTCTCCACAAAAAAATACTTCAACAATTAAAGCAATAATATCTTGATTAAGTATTATTATTTGTTTTTCAAAGGTTTATTAAAATTATTTATTTTATAAAAATACTTAGTAGGGCCTAATAACGTTATTGAACATAAAAAGATCTATAAATCACAGTATTCAAATATTAAAGTTAATAATCATAAGTACATTTATAATAATTTAATTTTTCTGTTTCATTGCATTCAGATTGTAACTTTGAAGGATTTAGTTTAATTAATTGAAAGATCTGTTTAAACTTGCTGTACTTTTAAAAGTTAAATTTTAATAATTTTTATAACAATAAAATATTAAGTAGGAGACGAAGCAATAAATAATCGGATTAACAAAACGAGAAAACAAACTTAACTTATTATCATTATTTGTGTGCAATTGTTTTCGTATAATTTCTTTAGAAACAATTACATTGGACGAAACCGTCGATATGTACTAACACTATGTAGAAATTCTTAAGATACCCATGTTCAAAAGGAATGGGTTTATTTGTGAATACTAATGGAGTACATTTTTCAATAAAAATTGTCTTTTATTTTAAATAAATAAAATATAGTAATACTGTATTTAAGGTTGTAAGATGTATTTAAGAATGTAGTTATTCCGAAACGTGTCAACAAAGGGAAACATTTTAATATTAAGAAAGGCAGAAAAATGTACTCAAATATAAACGCTATGTATATTGAAAAACGATAAAATAAAATATAAAAATGCACCCTTAAAAAAAAGAAAAAAATGTAGTTCTGGATGGAACTACTTCCTTCTTGTAGTATTGAAAAGCGATAAAATAAAATATAAAAATGCAACATTAAAAAAAAATGTAGTTCTGGATGGAACAACTTCCCTCTTGTAGTTTCCAATTTATCCGACAGATAGCACTGGCGTTCAGCGCTCGAGTCACCCTTAACTAACCTGCCTTAACACGCGTGACACCATCTGCTTGCTACACATGAATCACGGGTAGAGACTTGCTGTTTGGGAACCGGTTAGGCTGAATGTTTTCTTGTATCAACCGTTTGAGGGTGTTTAAGTCTGTCTATTATGGTTAATATATCTTGTGTGATACTTCTATAGAGTTATTTTACGTGGTAGTCGATATATCGTGAAAATCAGAGTTTATTTCCGTTATGAAGATCTTTGAATTAACGTCTTTCCCAAATTAACATGATTTGTTCAATTGTGCACTAGATAATTATAATATTGCGTTAAATTTTTATTGATCCAAATTTAGATCAACTTTTTTGTAATCTACAGACAACTACCTGTTTCTACAGTCTACCTTATTTCTATATTCATATAAATAGATAAAAGAAATGAGTGTTACAGGATGATTGTTAAAGGTGATTTTTACTATACTTAAAAGGCTATAAGCAGTCTGTAGCTGTTCGAAATGTTTATGTAGAATTGGATTCGTGTTCGTATTTCTACTACTTTTAGAAGGGCCACCATAAAATGTCTCCAGAAAAATCATTTGTTTGTATTAAATCCTCCTTAAGGGATGAAAAACTGATAAATATTATAGGCCTATCATTTATTGGTTAATAATTAATTTCGGACTTCAGTGTTACAACTTTAATAACTCACTTACTCTGGAAATCATGTCACTAAAATTTAAAATTATACTTTAGCTTTTTTTTATTTTAAGAGGTCATAAAGTTAATTACAAAAACTCTTTACGTCTACAATGCTGTAGATAATAAAAACTAACTCCTCAAGATTCTAGTTTGAAGGTTTAATTATTATAAAATTGAAAAAAATATGGATGAAAGAATATTAAATATAAAACAAAAAATTTTAATTAAAATAGAAATTATCACACAATATAAAGATTATAGCCTGACTCAGATAAACTGTTTTTGAAAATTTTATAGTTATTAAGCTATATATAGAAAATATATTTCTGGTCAATTATTGTTAATAAACGTTTAAAAAATTTATTTATTAAAAAATATAAAAGTAATAATTTAAAAAGTTAGAAATAAAAAATATATAATTTTTCTGCGGTCAGGGACCGATGATTTGAAAGCACAAAAGTAGTTTAATGGTTACGTAATGTAAGTTGTGCTTACTACGTATCTGGTACTGCCAGGTTTTCTTGAATACAAAACCTTACCTAACCTGTCACACTAGCTTATGGCATGCGAGCACTTTGTTCTTTATATTACGTCACAAAACTACATTTCCTCATCAATTCATTGCAAGTTATTATAAATATTACATAATTATCGGATCAAACGAATATATTATTTTAACAAATACACACACACACGCGCTCGCTCACATTCCCAATTACACACGCGTGCATTTGTTTTAGGACAAACAAGCATTTTATTTCGACGCAAGAACAACAAAAAATTTCAGGTTCTCAAAATCTAAACGAGACAGCAAAAGCCTAGAATTAAACGTTATTTTAAAAGTTGTACATCACCCACAATACAAAGAGAGGACACCGGGGGGGGGGGATAATTGAATAGGCTCCGAGAAGTGAGCGAGGCGTCCAAGCGTCTAGCAATGGTAAACTGGTCTTCGCTCGACTCTGCCCCGCCCCTTTGCAACTAGACTCGCGGAATTTGTCTTGGACGCTATCGGAAACTAGAAGGAACATCAGAGAGACGCTGCTATACACGCGGACTCTCTCCTCGGAGAATCAAGTATCAGTTGGGCAGTGGATTGTGAAGGAAATAAAATGGTATGGATCGTGGAAAGCGTATTGTTAACAGTGCATTACTGTTAAAAATACTAATACATTATTTTAGTATTATTTAATTTAATTATTAAATATATTTAATAATTATAATAATGTATTATTATTGTTCAGTAATAATTATTATTTATTATTCCTAAATTTAAAAATTATAATAAATTGATTTCAGTTTATAGGCCTATTTTCAAAAAATATTGAGGTTTATACTTTCAGTATAATGAACATTTTCAATAAATAATTTAAACTTATGACGACCAGTATTTTATATAATGAAAAAGACAATTATTGCAATACGTTTTTACCACAGTATAACACTTCTTAAACGTTTTTTTTAAGTGGCGCATCACAGAATAGATTTTTTACTGTTACTATTTTCTGAACGTTACCTGCTAAAATATTACCAACTTGTTCCGACATGCGAAAATTATTGTAGGCCCAAACATAAATTATTGTATAAAAGATATAGGCCTAAACGACTGGAAGTTCAAAATATTTTTTTTTTCACATGTTGCTAAGCGTTATACAATGTAAAACAACAAAAATTTGAATTTCTTATAACCTAAATAACGGACACTAAATTCGCAGTCAATAATTTATTTTCTTAAACGCGTTTCTATGACAAAGTCATCATCATGTACGAAACAACTAGACAAATTGTAAATTTAATATGTTATGCTCACTGTTGATAATGTTGTCTGTCATTGAAAAGAGTTTAAAAAATAACTTATAAATTGTAAAAATGGTATACTATTATTTAGTTGTTATATTATTAGAATCACAAATTCTAAATTTGGTAGTTTGTATTAATGTACACATCTTACTAGGCTTCTGTTTTGTTATATTTATTTATACAATAATCTTAGTAAAGATTAGATAAATTAAAACAGGCCTAAAGTTCAAATTGTGTACAAAAAAAACAATAGAAAGCACAATAGTTAATTATATTACCTAATAAGTAATAATAAAACTTTATGTACATTGTACGAGTTAGCATCATCAAAAGGTTAAAAATATACTCCTAATTAATAAATAATACAACCAAAAAACCTCAACCTTAAATATTTTTATTCTAGTGTTATGTACATTTCGGTTACCAAGTAACCATCTTCAGAGACATGACAATATATACTCTACGTAGCTACAGAGTATGGTATTGTCATGTCTCTGAAGAAGGTTACTAGGTAACCGAAATGTGCGATAATGAACATAAGACTAAAATAAAAATATTTGTGACTAAAGGTTTTTGTTTGTATTATTTATTAATAATAAACCACAGAAAATTATTCCATGTAGTTAGTGATACTTCTATTTCTATTAGTTTAAATTAACTCTTTATTAAATCAAATTGTGTGATTAAATTGTTAGAAGTAATTATTTTGTTTTTTTCAAATAGGCCTATATACTAAAATAAAATAAAATTTGTTCATGCATATATATGCACCTATTGTTGCGCACACTTACGTAAACGGCTGCCAAGGAACCACTGATGGAGGAGAAAAAATTTTAATTTAAAAACTCACGAAACTTAACAGAAAATAATTGTGGGATAGTTTCTTTTCGATAACAATAGAATCGTGCAAGAATCCTGCCGTAAGATGGCAGTAGGCCTGCCTATAACGAATTGACAATAGGCGCCCTCAATTCCATAAATACGTGATTTATAATGAACACTGAAAATGGCGGACGAAGAGCGAAAACGCATACGGTCGTTTTGTTACACGAGACAAGGTTAATATGAAATTGATTGGAATTACTGCTGAACCCAACTAATTACAAAATTACAATTTAGAATACAATAATTTGCAAACTAGACTGATCTCTATAATTGTATATCATCTATCTCTCTTGCAAGTTTTAACACAACGATAAAGTGTTAACGCGATAACGTCAGAAATACTTTAAAAAATTGTGTTTTTATAATTGACCAGATTAAGACTTAGCAGCTTTTCATTCCATCATTTAAAAAATATTTTTTGTTTTTAAAAGTGTAGATACATAATTGTGTTTTCTTTTAATTGGTAGATCTCATGTTTTTATATAACTTTTTCCATAGAATTTAGTAGTTTGTTGCAAGAAACATTAACTCTGCGATGACTTGGGGAAGGCAGTCTAGTAAATAAATCAAAATGTATGGTTCTCTACCTGTTATATGTACACCTGTTCTGTTCTTCGTTAAAATCAAAATAAATTACATATTCGGGTTCATTAAAGTGCCAATATTGACCTATACACCTGTTGCGGTTACTATAAGGCCCTGGACAACATCTAAGTAGGGACAGTTTCATAACTAGGAACTAACCCATTATTATGTCCCTAATCATCATTTGGGCAATTTACACAATCGAAAAGGTTTTAAAAATGTGTTGAATGACCGCTACGTCACTGGGAAGATCCTATGCATTAAGAGAAGCATTATGAAGCATTGTCAAAGCCGATTCCGTGGGCTCGTCGTTCGGAAATTTCTTTGACTGAGTTTTTTTCTGAATCAAGACCTGAAATAAAAACCTACTCACTAACTTCGAGCACTCTCGTCTTCTTGGACGAAATATATGTCTCTACAAACCCTACTCACTAACTTCGAGCACTCTCGTCTTCTTGGACGAAATATATGTCTCTACAAACCGTACTCACTAACTTCGAGCACTCTCGTCTTCTTGGACAAAATATATGTCTCTACAAACCCTACTCACTAACTTCGAGCACTCTCGTCTTCTTGGACGAAATATATGTCTCTACAAACCCTACTCACTAACTTCGAGCACTCTTGTCTTCTTGGACAAAATATATGTCTCTACAAACCCTACTCACTAACTTCGAGCACTCTTGTCTTCTTGGACAAAATATCTCTCTCTACAAACCCTACTCACTAACTTCGAGCACTCTCGTCTTCTTGGACGAAATATATGTCTCTACAAACCCTACTCACTAACTTCGAGCACTCTCGTCTTCTTGGACGAAATATATGTCTCTACAAACCCTACTCACTAACTTCGAGCACTCTCGTCTTCTTGGACAAAATATATGTCTCTACAAACCCTACTCACTAACTTCGAGCACTCTCGTCTTCTTGGACGAAATATATGTCTCTACAAACCCTACTCACTAACTTCGAGCACTCTTGTCTTCTTGGACAAAATATATGTCTCTACAAACCCTACTCACTAACTTCGAGCACTCTTGTCTTCTTGGACAAAATATAGGCTATCTCTCTACAAACCCTACTCACTAACTTCGAGCACTCTCGTCTTCTTGGACGAAATATATGTCTCTACAAACCCTACTCACTAACTTCGAGCACTCTTGTCTTCTTGGACAAAATATATGTCTCTACAAACCCTACTCACTAACTTCGAGCACTCTTGTCTTCTTGGACGAAATATATGTCTCTACAAACCCTACTCACTAACTTCGAGCACTCTTGTCTTGTTGAACAAAATATCTGTCTCTAACTACAAACCCTACTCACTAACTTCGAGCACTCTTGTCTTCTTGGACGAAATATATGTCTCTACAAACCCTACTCACTAACTTCGAGCACTCTTGTCTTGTTGAACAAAATATCTATCTCTAACTACAAACACTACTCACTAACTTCGAGCACTCTTGTCTTCTTGGACAAAATATATGTCTCTACAAACCCTACTCACTAACTTCGAGCACTCTTGTCTTGTTGGACAAAATATCTGTCTCTAACTACAAACCCTATTCACTAACTTCGAGCACTCTTGTCTTGTTGGACAAAATATCTGTCTCGAACTACAAACCCTACTCACTAATATTAATCGAGTAACTTGACATTGAAACAATTAATAAATTTGTATCCTGATGTACATTTTGATACAAATGAGAATTCTTTTAAAGGCTCGATTTGCTTAAAACCAAACAAACTATAAACTGTGAACCATTGACAGAGAAATGTGTATTAAAAAAAAACCTTTGAATAAACTTAATATTTCTCTAATTTATGTCCATTGCATTTGTGGTTAGAAATTCATACCTATTTTATAGTAAATTTTCTAAGGTGTAAAGGTTTGAGTCTAAGGCTTTTTGCATTGAGGTAGGTTCAACAATCTTTTTTTTGTTTTTTGTATGCCATCTTTACATCGTCTTTGTAACTATTGGGTCTACTACTTGTCTCTAAACAAGTAACTCTCACTAAGTAAAAACTCTCTCTAAATAAACAACTCTCCCTCTGTCTAAATAAGCAACTCTCCCTCTCTCTCTCCAAGTACATAACTCTCTCTAAGTAAGCAACTCTCTCTCGCCTCTCTCTCTCTCTCTTTCTTTCTAACTAAGACACTCTCTTTAAGTAAGGAACTCTCTCTAAGCAAGCAGCTCTCTCTAAGTAGGACTCTCTTTCGATGTAGGCAACCCTCTCTAAGGAAGGAGCTCTCACTAAACAAATTACTCTCTCTAAGAAAGCAACCCTCTCTAAACAAGTAAATCTCGCTAAGTAAGTGACTCTCTGTAAGGAAGCAACTCTCTCTCTAAACAAGTAGTTCTTTCTAAGGAAACAACACATTCTAAGCACGCAGCTCTTCCTAAGCAGTAATACACTTTTTCCAGGCAACTCTCTCTAAGGAAGTGACTCTCTCCAATTAGAGAACACTCTTTAATAAGCAAACAACATTAACAGATTTTGTTTTTTAAATTATAAAGTTTTTCTTTAGAAAATATATTTCTATAATCCTTCTTTATAACATTAACAGAACTCTAAATTTCACGCCTAGAGTACAAAATTCCAGCCTTCGCAACACAATTAAAATCCTTCACATAACATGAAATAACAAAAATTTAACATAAAAATCCAAGGTAATGAAGTACAGCATTGTCCGCCGTTGTTGTCGGGTTTCCTAAAAACCGGCGAGAAATTAAGCGAAACCGAGATATATACAGAAGCGTTTATAATGGGCTTATTGTAGTGGTATCGAAGCGTACTAAATTCCTCGTAGCGGGCTTCTATGCGACACGTCCCCAGAGCATTCGGCCATCTTGGCAATTAACTCCAACTATAGGCCTGCTAATTGCGCCAAACAATTGTCACCAACTTCGGGGAAAAAAGTTAATTCTAGTAAAAAAACCGACCATGAAGGATCTGTACGTGAAGAGCGCGATGGAGGAACAAAACGGCTCCCGTACAGACGCCTCAGGACGCTGGGTACAATATTTTCGTACAATAAAAACACCAGGAAAATTTAAGATTGTACCTTTAATCGTTACAAGAGTAGGCCTACTCAGATCTTTATATTACTCAGATGCAAACGTCTTGTATAACAATCACATCTCTGATGTTATGGAATGCAGGACAACTTGTAGTCGGTATTACATCACGTGGACGTTTCAACCGCCCATAGGAGCTAGACTATTTATGGTAACAAAATATAATTATCTTTTTATTGCGACAAAAATCTTCCACTAGCATTTAATTAGCTTTAACCCTTTATATCCAAATTTAAAATTACCTTGAACTGTAGTCTAATATTCAATATTAAAGAAATTTAACATTCCAAAAATTATAAAATTGTTCTAAATATGAGTTTGTTTTGTTAAGATGGCAATATATAGGCATTACAACCTAGAAATGTATTTAAGTTCTATATAATAAGCCAGTTTCAGTAATTTATCGTTTAAAAATATTTAATCTAAATATTCCCATAAAAACTAGCAAAATAATGCTTTTTAAGTGTAAAATTTATTCAGTTTTTATGTTTAAATTTGATTATGTAGCTTTAAACTTCAACTTTAAATTGTGTGAATTTTTGAATTTTGAATCAAAAGCGTATATTTTCATTTCATTGCTTCGTATTGTTTTTAAAGTTTCAATTACTAACATATTTAGCTGTTCTTTTAATAACTAAAGTGTAATAAAACTTATTTATTCACACGAGACGTTTCCGCTACTATGTCGTCATCATCAGTGACTAATGCAAACTAATTGTTAACATAAACGATTGTAAAGAATGTGGTGTTTATCTATCTCTGTGTAAGTTCGTCGCAATAATTAAACACATATTGTTTAGGCCTATACATAAATTTACAATTTACAGTTATTTCTAAAATAATGAAAATATATATTAAAGACTTGAATGAACGTATAAACTTTAGTTTAAATGGAGGAAATATAAAGTACTTTTGCCATAAGCCTCCATAAAACAAACACGCAAGTGAAGATAGCTTACGTCTAAATCAGAAACTTTAATGTGTTATTTAAAAAAAATACCCTCAAAAAGGCTGGGAAAGAAACTGAATTTACTTCCGCGCCACTAGAGAAGAATGTTTATTAGTACAAACCTGGTTAAATCTTTTCACTGTTGCAAGTCTTAAGGCTATTATTGTAAAAAGCTTTGAAAGTGTAGTCTATATATAAACGTTGGGTTTGGCTTCACGAGTTTGGGGCAGAGGTAATGCTTGTGTTTATGAAATCCAAAATTCTATTGACCTTTTGCATTACAAATAAAGAAACATACTCCATAAAGTAAAAGCATTACAATGAGGCAAACAATGTGAATTCCCGACAGAAGTGAATGGTTCATTTGTTGAATCTAGGCAATAGAGGGTTTAATAACACCTATTTAATTTAGTTAAGAATAAAACAATGTAGTTAATAGTAGGCCTAAACCTTTATTAGACTCTGGAATATTTACTGAATACGAATTTTATTTAACGTATTTAATTGTAATCAGTTCTTAAAAAGTGTCAAATGCGTTTAAGTAAGTTTTATTTTGAAAAAAAATTGGAATAAAAATATGTAACTTATTATTATAATTATTTATTGATAACACTTTAACTTGATAATGTACCCTATAATAAATAATGTAATACATGCTGGTTGTTAAAACAGCTGTTCTACAACATAATCTTTAACATAAATCAACTGTTGGGTGAAATCATATGTTATCATTAATTTAAGCTGAAATATGAAACGCGTCTCGTGATGGAGTTATGCGTGACGGATGAGATGATTTTTTTCCCGTGCAAAACACCGCCGTACCTAGCAATAACAAGTACTCAGAATTATAGATAAATATAATAACATACCAGTACCGTCCATAAGTAAATTAAATGATTATAATAAGGTTGAAAATGAAGTAGCTACTTACAGATCCGATAGCCGATTGGCAAAAAAAATGTTAACTTGGTTCTATACAAATATTTATTTTTATTACTTTGTTGTTTATCATATACTGCCACAGTGTTCCCAGAATTATAGTTTAGTTTGTTTATTAATTCAAATATACAAAATATAAGCCTATAGTTTACTAATTTCTTATGTTATAGAACCCTAAATTCAAAGTTTACAAACTGATCAAGGCGTTCAGAACTCAGATAGTTTTTTATAAGTTATTTTTGCCGATTTGTTTTACAATTTAGTTATATTTTATTTCCATGATTGTCTAAGAAGTCTTAATCGCCGGTTTAAAGTTATTAAAATGTAATGGAGACTGCGTTTGTTGGTAACAAGAGAGAACTGCTAAGAGGGTAATCCCAAGTTTAAAGCTGTCAAAAGTTGTGGAGACTGCGTTTGTGGGTAGCAAGAGAGAACTGCTAAGAGGGTAATCCCAAGTTTAAAGCTGTCAAAAGTTATGGAGACTGCGTTTGTGGGTAGCAAAAGAGAACTGCTAACTAATGTATACAACTAGATTTGTTAATAATAAGTTATCAGATTCCAATAAACGTTTTCCAGAGAATTTAAACTTAAAAGCGAATTGTGACTCACTTACCTAATCACAACGACACGTCACTAAATGTAACCCACTCTGATTAGTCACTAATTACTCACTAGGCTAAACAACACCGAACATTGTAGAGCTTTATCGGACGTCAGAACAATACTGCGGAAAGATGTTTGAGGACTTTGTCCTTACCGTCTGTTGACTGACTTAATAGTCTATTGATTCTAATACGGCGAAATCTTACGTCCTACATAATTATTTCAACAACGATAAGGGATAAACAAACATGGTGGCTAATCAATAGACAATGAATATTGTGACGTATCGAAGACGACCCGGCTCGTGTAGGCCAAACAATCTAATACAAAGCAAACAGATAAAGTAAAATACGTTACGTTATGTTTAAATAAATGTTCTCTTATTACGTACTGACAGTGGATGCTAGTTTTTATTTTGTTTTCACCACTAGGCAAACTAATTAATTCTTTTTCTTATTTTTTGTCATTCAAGTAGCCCCTATACATTCACTTGAAATTATTATGCCATTTTTAACACTATCTCTATTTAACCTTTCTTTTCTTACCCCTCTTCGAGCAGACTGTATACATCCGTATGGCCCCGATAGAGAGTGGGTCTATTTCCTGTATGCGTCCCTAATCCCTCTCTATACCCCAAACTAGATGGTTTCAAGACTCTATCCAAATACAATATAATATTCACAATCCGTTCCCTATCATTCATGTTTCTAGAACTATTGTACAACGTAATGGTAGTTGTAAATTTGTAGTGTTGTCGCTGATGATGACGACATAAGTCATCGAGACGCGTATGACAATAATGCATATTGTTTTATGAGTTCGTGTGCAGTTATTTATTTGTTTATTACAGAACTATATTTTTCGCCTCAGCGAATAAACGTTTCTTAAAATACATACTTCTTTATTCTTGTTCCCCCATTCTTCTTGCATTCCAATGTAACAGGTAAACCCATTCCCTACAAGTCACGCTCTAGCTATAAGGTTGTATATAAGTGCTGTATATACAGCTGTTTTAGCTTTAAGTAAGTGATAGCGAGCGAATTCCTACAACAGCTGATTTAATGTTATAGGTTATGTTGTAGAAAATCTGTTTTACACGTAGGTTATGCTAGTTTATTTATTGTACATTATCAAGTTGAAATATTATTATTCAATATTTTTTAGCAATTAATATATAAATTAATAAATACTTTAATAAATATTGCTATAATTAATTCAATATATTGATAATGAGTTATTTATTTTTATTTCAATTTTTGAACTATTTTGAACAATTTTTCAAACTTCCTTTGGCGCCTTTGTAAACAGAACTCGTTTCAATTAAATTTGTTAAATAGAATTTGTATTCAGTAAATTTTTCAACAACTAATAAAAGTTTTCTATTAAGTAAATTCTTTAATTATTAGATACAATAATTAAGTTCTTTTAACCCCTATTTACTTCATTCTTCAAGTGAACTTCTATCGGCCAATCCCGTTGGATGCCACATTTTAAATATTTTTAAAGCACATACATACACGTTCAACCCACTATTAGGGCTTTAAAATAGCTTCCAGTTTTTATATGAGACTCCAGGTCAGTTTGTAAATAAAACTATGAAGAAATTATCAAAATAAATAAATCAAAGGACACTGCTTGATCCCTGGTTAAATGCTCCAGGTTTGTTGCTCGTTGTTAGAAGGTAAGAAATAACACATTGCAATGTGAGTTCCCCTTTTAACATTAAACTACTCTACTGTTATTTAATTCAACTTTAATAGATCTATCAGGCTACTTTTACAGAAGGTAATTTTCGAAACTTTGATAATGTAAAAAATAAACAATAAACACTTTTCAATGCCATTTCTACATCACCTACTTCATAAGAGGAACAAAGAAACCTCGTTTGAAGTAGTCTGAAAGAGTCGCATTCGTTTCTACCCTGCGAACTTCTCTCTTATTTTCCTACACATTCAAATCTTAGTAGATAGTCGGATTATCCGAACTAATCATTTCTACATATACTTCATAAAAGGAACAAAGTAGAAACCACGGTTGAAGTAGTCTGAAAAAGTCTCATTCATTTCTACCCCGTGAAATCTTAATAGTAGAGAGACGGATTATCCGAAATAATTGGGACCGGAGGGTGTCCGGATAATCGAACATACATATTACATTAAATATAAAGCTACAGTTTAGGTTTTACAAAACACTTAGAGCGTACTATAGAGCTACATGTACAGTACTTTACCTCCTATTACTGTAATACTGCAAGCAATTAGTTATGATATAAATAGTAATCCTAAATCAAATTATTATTAAAAACAGAATAAAATTAACGAAGTCACAAACAAACCCTGCTATATAATTACAGAGACCTGAGTACAATAATGTACAGGCCTTTAGTATTTTTTTATTGTAAAGGCTTACAATATCTTTAAAATTTACATAAACAATACACGTATTACAGTATTTATGTACAGTCGTATTGCCTTTGAAAAGAATACCAAGAAATAATTTTTAACACATACATTAGGAAATGTTTCAACGCACCGTGACCTATCTGTACACTACACCGTGAGCTCCGCTATACAAATAATATTTTCTATCATCGTATTTTCCATCTTCGTATAATTGATGTTCGGATAATCGACGCCCGAATGTACTAAAAAAACTGAAAATTTTTACTTTTCATTGCGTCTTCGAAATAGGATCCAACCGAATTTTTAAATCATATTGGGTATTCGGTTATCTTTTAATAATTTGGCTTTTCGGTCTTTCTATATTTGTACATTTTTTTAAGCCCGCTAAATAATTATCATTTAAATGATTACATTTGAATGTCACCCTATTATTTGCAGTAAATTTATTCATCCCAATAGTATTTCTTGAAGATCAAAAAGGAAATTTTCGTGTTTAGGTTGGCATATGTTATTGACTGATTTGATTTTGTTTGAAAATTTGATTTGAATGTTGGTTAAACTGTATAACTTGTATCTAACAAGGCATCGCAGAGTACAATAACACTTACTGATGGCCAGTATATTTTTCCAAACAAATATTTCAATTTACTTGTCAATTATTAAATTATGTCTATTTTTGAAATATAAATGGTTATCAGCTAAAACCCGCCCAGATAAAATCGTCAGCATTATCAGAGCTAAAAATACACGTAAAGATAACGTACGTCGAAACTTAAAACAGCACAAGTTATATTAATCGACGACACTTTCACTGCGGTTAATTTTACTTGCGTTAAACACTAACAGATGACGCTCGCGACGCACATGTGCTTTCGGCATCGGGGAGCGGCCGAAATTGTTGTGAAATTATTCGCCTTAATGAATACAACGTGAAAACACTCAGATTATACCGTAAGTAGGAGATTATCGGAACGGGGGATGATTCTATTTAGGGTAAATTATTGCTAAACAACCTGATGAATGCGGGGGTTTATGTGTTATCCCTTAATACTCGGTTGTAAACATGTGATGTGCAATGTAAACCCTTTGCTCGACGTGATTGTCGAAAGATTTCAGGTTGTGTTTGATGCACTTACTGCATCTGCAGAGTTAGTAGCTTCAGGTTCTCTCTCATTCCTGTAGCCTGACTTCGCATTTTGGTGTCTTGGTGGCGTTACTCTTCTTCTGCTTAGTGTACCGTGTCCTATCGAACATTTGCATTCGTCAGCGCTATTTGAACCTTCTCCACTGCTCTTCTAAAAAGTTTCATGTGCTGGCTCTACGCCATCGTCGTCAGCTCTTCAGACAAGATGTCTTGTGCCATAAATTTTACCTTTACTGCTAGAGCAGTAGATACATTGTATTACGTAAAATATGTCCGAAATATTCTAATTTCCCATTTTTGATAAAGTGAGTTTGATTTCTGTTAGTTTGTTCAGCTGGCTGAGTGCTGCTGTGCGGACTTTGTCAACCCACGAAATATCCAGCAACGCCGGTAGGTTCACATTAGAGCTTCCAGTATCTTACTCGTGGCATCTGTGAGTATCCATGCTTCATCTCCATGCATGAGTATAATGAACAAATAGCATCAAAGGATACGTACCTTTAAGGGGAAATCGATGTCACAGCGGCACAGCACATCCTTTATTTAGATAAAACCACCTCGAACGTGTTCTATTTGAGACTTTTATCTTTTGGGTGGTGTTCCAATTTTCATTGAGTGTGCATACCAAATACTGTTTGATGCATTATATGGGTTTCCATCATATTCTAAGCGACCTCCAAGCCCCTCCTTTTGCCTGCTTACCCCTAGCCCCTATTACTTCCTGATGTTTAACTTAGGCCGCATCTCTTCTCTCTTGTCTCCCAAGGCAAGACCTTTACGGAGTGAAATAACTCCCAGAGTGAGGTAGGTTATGGTTTTGGTACCTAAGATTCCTCATTTTCCGACATCGATGGAATTTTATTTCCGAAAACTTTCGTATTCTTTGTTTAATTGATGGATACGTTTTAAGCAAAATGTCAATTTTTACGTTAAAAAGACACATTGCATTAAATCGCCTTACCCCTCAATGCGTATTATTTAAAATATCCACTTAAATCCGAACTCTGAAATTAAAAAAAAAAACAATTCCACGCAATTGTCCCTTTCGAGAAATGAATCAACAGCTGTAGTTTGTGTAAATCTAATTTACACTTTCATTTAATACGTCTTCAAATCTCCTCACATCAATCTGTAAACTATTTTCGTAAGTTGAGCCAACTCGTTCAACTAAATTAGAACCAATGCCGTTTAAATATATTTTACATATAATTTAATCTGTTTTTACAAAAAATAATCCTCAAAACCTACTTTTTCAGGTTATGTCTTGATTGTTATAATTTTCGGAAGGTACATTCTACTTGTAAAGTATTCCAAGTGTGTAGGCGCTAGCTCGCAAGTACATACGTGTTAATGTATTCAAAAAGCCCCTTTTACCCATAAATGATAGTAGACTACTAGATAGTACTATCACTCCCAGCTAACCTAGTTCAATATTTGTCCACTAGGCACCGCTCCGAGGTTATTCAAGTATAGAAATGTTGGATGATACATGAGGTGTTCCACACGAATCAGAGCTTAGCTTGTGAGTAAAGGAAATAATGACAACTCACAATCTATTTGTTTTATTATGCTCTTTTCAACGCCAAATATATCATCATCAGTGTTTATAATCAGAGAAATTCTAGACTATAAGTTTATAGTTTGGTTTCAAGTTACATATTAGATTTTGTGTAATTATATTTACGAGTGATGATGACGACTTTGTCTTTGAAAGGCGAATGAGAAAATAAATCATTAAGCTGCTCATTATTTTTTAATGGTTCATTCGCTTTAAATTTTTAAATGAAAGATATTTATATAAACGTATAAAACAATTTTTTATTGTAGAAAAATTTAAATAATATTTTGCTTTAAATTAAGTAAACTACTATTGTTGAACTATTAAATCCAGTTTCTTCCTCCTAACGTGTTAAAATAAACGCAGTTTGGAGTGTATAACCGTTTAGAGTTGAAGATATATTCCCAAGGGATTACATACGTGGATGTATTGCCATCAAAGTGAACCTAAGCCATAGCATTCTCCCAGATTTCGCCACAGCCTCGCTTCTCAGATCTAATTGTAAACAAAAATCAAAGAGCCTGGCTAGAGGTAGCCTCGACGCAGGTGTGTCGAGTTAAGTCAAGATGGAGGAGATAACCGCGGCCTTCGAGATTCTCAGATAGTATTGTCTTGTGCCGGTACAGTCCGCGCTACAATTAATTAGAACTGATTAACAAAATGCCCGCGTTTTGGCGTTGCGCGAGCCCGCTTTTGTGGAAAGTCGCTTATTTGGATTCGTACACGCGTTCGTTGAATTACATTTCAAGACAATGTAACAATTTTAGTGCTTCAAAGTATGTTATTCTCACTGGATCTACCGAGAATACACTCCTCTATAAACTTGTTTAAGTTTTAACATTAGAAATTATAATTCATTGATTATAATTAGTTATATTGTATGGTTGCAAAATTCATAAACATTATAAACAAGTAATATAAACAAAAAATGCTTTAAAATCAATTCACTTAGGCCATCAATAAAAAAATTTATTTCACCTACTTTTTAATAAATAATTACAATAATATAAATAAAGTCACATAGCCTTTGCATTATAACAACTGTTCTACCACATAACCTATAACATAAAATCAGCTGTTTTATGAAATCATATGTTATAACTTTGTTTTTAGTCAAATGGGACGGAATAACTAAATTGCATACCTTGCCCCTTTTGTGAAAAGTTTTTCTCTCATATACAACTAAAATTAATTCATTTTAAATTTAATTAATAAATGAATATTTGAAAAAACTGTATTATCATCAAGTGTTAACCTATCCACTACAAGTTTAAAACATGTATTTCAATTCGAATGGATGAACAAAAATTATTTTAATAACGATTGAAAATTTGAACAAGATATGTATAAGGAGAGTGTGAGCTAATAGAAGGAATTGGAAAAGGTATCCAAATACTCCTACTCATACCTAACTTTTTTAAGTTTTATCATAGGC
This sequence comes from Prosapia bicincta, assembly GCA_036971475.1. Classification (NCBI taxonomy): domain Eukaryota; kingdom Metazoa; phylum Arthropoda; class Insecta; order Hemiptera; family Cercopidae; genus Prosapia; species Prosapia bicincta. Next base: position 392,610,717 of record JBAIZL010000001.1, read on the forward strand.
CTAATATTTCTCCCCTAAATCTTCAGTTTTTCAACTTGTTATATCGTACAACCAATTTTATTTTAAAAGTTTTGTAAGTGTTTGACTGGAAGTAGAATATTAAAATAAAGGGCACTTGTCAGGATGTATTTGGCTGGATTTAAAACCATTAAGTCAGGTTTTCCCACCAGCAGCAAATATACAAACGGAATTCTTTTAGAAAACATGGCCAAAGTTCACTTGAAAACAAAAAGGAATTTTTCCAGCCCTAAATTACAAGGGTTGAAATTCCTAGAATTCTCTGGAAAACAAACTTTTCGAGCGGTTGTTTAGGGCAGGTCGGAGATCATAAAAGAACGCTTCTTGTCCTGTAAAACAACTGCACGTTTATGACAACTGCAGAAATTGATTTGTTAGGCCCTAATTGTAAGGGTAAATTGGCGACACAGGGTTAAGAGAAAAACCTTTTGTGTCTGGGTAATTTACAGCAGGAACAATCAAAAGAGAAAGCAAAGAACTGAAATAGTTTGCAAGTATTGTGCACTTCGGGCCTAGAAGGGTCAAAAATATTTCTGGCAAAATTGTTCTATTAACAAGTCTCTACAAGGATTGAATTTTGTTTGGATTTTCTTTAATTTTTGTTCTAAAATATCCTCTAACATTTCATCTAAAGCATAACTTAGAATTAAAAATATTTTGACTTCTTATTTTAGTTCAAATTTGATATTCGTTTTGGATTTATCCACCCGAATATTTAATTGAATTAAAAAGTATGAATCGAGGATTTTTGAAATTCTTTTGTTTAAAAGTAGGAATCATTCATTAAGTTAAATTTTAATTTAGTATTCAAAAGTCACCTGTTTTTAACTACATAATAATATATTTACTTTCACTGGTAAGGATTTGTTTTTGTTGGAATTTCAACCCATTATATTTATAATGCTAAAATTATAGGTTCTAATTTTAAACTAGGTATAAAGGAGAACAAAATAACAAAAATAAACTCTTAGAAAACGTGTGTCTAATTTATTCCAATATATTACAGTGTAAAAACAGCAACGCTACGAGATATTATGAAGTGAGCTATTAAGACGAGTTTGGCCGGCCAGAAACGCCGTCCAAAGTGGGCGCGAAGAAATACTCCTATACCAGTGTTTCACAGCACACCCGTCCGGCAAAACCAGCTCTGTCTTGCCTCGTGCTAACTTGCATGTCAAATATATAGCACGCACGAGATGAAGGAGATGTACGTGTTAAGGAATTAGGCTTGTTTGAATGGGGCTGTTTTATGATTTATTTACCTACGGGATACGATATTTTATTCAGAAAGTGTTTTAAATTTGAGAAATTATGTACGTAGCTTTAAACAGCTTTAAAAATTACTTTATCAGCCGCCTAATTGAATTGCAAGAGATATATTCGTATTGTACTTTTTTCTATAGTGGCAGATTTTTTGTAATTTGGAGACTTGAAAGCGTGTGAGGAATAGAGCCTACGCAAAATTATATAAAAACCCAATACAACTCAGAGACTGTTAAGTAGGTTATGAATAGTTGACTTTTTTCTATGTATCTTATATTATTTCCCAAAATAGGTTCATCTCTTTTTTGTTTTTATTTTGCTTCACATCAACTATGTCCGTTTTTTGCTCTAATGATATTTTTTTATATAGTTTTCATTTATAGGGGTAGGTTACTTTAAATTCTAAAACCTTAACAACGCGGGATAACTTTAAAAAAAAGTAATGTTTTGAAAGTTTCGATAAAACAGTTATCCTTAGGTAGGCCTAATTGCAAGGGTACTAAAACCAAAGAGTATTAGAATTCAGTTGAGAATTCATTCTATTAATTTAGATTTACGTATTGTTCCTGTCGTTTTTCGCTATGAAATGTTACTACGTTAATCATAAAAATAAACAATAAAGCCTAGAATTGTTTGAAACAAGAAAGGAGAAATAATAACTTGGTAATAGGAAAATGTAGTAAGAAGGTTCAGGTGAATTGTATAAACAGTTTAATAATTATTTTTTTCAGACAAATACAAAAACATTATCAACTGGGAATAAAATATACTTAAACTTAGTGATTATATTTTTGTGCTAATATTTGGTATTACATTAAATAAAAAGTTAGGTAAAATATATATATGCTTTTTAAGCTGGCCCAAGAACTGTATGATAGCTCTATATTCATTTGAAAAATTTCCTAAGGAATTTTAACATTTGAAAAAGTAATGAACCGTTTTACTGAAATTAAATTGTTTAAAGTTGTATTAAAAACTGTTGTTACGCCATTCTCGAACTTTGAATTTTTAAGCTGATTGTACAAAAAATATCAACAATGAAAAAAGTACTTCTTTTAAAAACATAAAAGAAATAAATGTAATAAAATACTTGAAATATAGTTTGTAAATAACAGAGTCGAATATGAATGTATTAGTTCAGATATATACAGCATAAAATAATATTATTTATTATTATAATACGTCTTACACTAAATATAATCTAGGAGCCTAAAAGAATTGTCAAATCTGAGGCCTACGCACTTTAGTTTGTCCGACATAGTCCTTTCAGACAAATAGTCCGCTCACAGGGACATGGCAACACGTATTTGTGTCCTCACTTGAACGTTAATTTAATAAAATATTCTACATTTCCTCAAAGTGTTAAAACATTTTTCAAAATAAACTTCCGAGGCAAATATTCAGTTGTAAAACCGAGGAGAGTTGAAAAAGCAACAAAATGGAGGAACAGATGAAGCATTTATTCCTAAACAATACGAAAAAGATCGTGTAAATAAGGCATTCTTTCTGAAGTATCCATTGGGCAAAAATACAATTTATTTAACAAATATGAATTTAAAAAATGCCGATACTGATATGTAGATGGGGCATTAGTATTATAATCTACAATAGACATTAATACACATCAAAGTGTTATAAAAAAGTACTCAGTGTAAAATTCACACTTTAGGCAGAAGAATAAAATGCAATTAACTACCTAGATGTATCAAAAACAATCAAAGCAAACAACACAAATTCAAATTATAGAGGAAACCGTGACAACCATTTAGAACAAATCCAACAAACAACACAAACACACAGTAAAAAGAAAACTAAGACAAAACAACACAGTGAATTACAACGCACAAAAACATAAAACAAGCAATATACAGACATAGTCAACTCTAACGCCAAAAAGAAACAAAAGTCTTAAACCTTTTAAAAGTTACATCATAACACCAATCACAGTAACTTCAAAACATCTACCACAAAAAATACATATAAAATACAACAAAACCAAACGACACTTCTACAAATATTAGGCCTAAATCCTACGCAGAACAAACAGACAGAAATGTGGCTCATTCTACAAGATTTTAGAAAAATACTGTATAAGAAATTATTACCACACATTTTTAGACCATAAGCGTATCTACTCAGAGAACGAATTTGGTTTAAAGAGAACATAAAATAATAATATTAAAAAAAGAGACGGTTAATCAACATTCATTTTACTCAACAATGGCGTTTCGACAACTAATTGATATCTTCTTCAGGTCTAAAAACTCCAGGTCAACAATTTTGTTTAGGCCTGAAGAACATAGTAAACTATCTGCCGAGGTGTCATTGTTGAGTAAAATAAATGTTGATTGACTCATATATCAACCGTATTTTGCTTATTATTAAGACCTATGAGTAAATACACAATCATAATCATAGCATTGATAAGTAAAATAAATATTTAACTGATTGACAATAGATATTAAGTAAGAAATCTGGAGGGTAGTTTTGATTGACGATTATATAATATAATGAAGGACGAAATCATATTTTAAAATACACCTGTACGTGACTAATGTTCGTAAAGTAACAGGACATTCTAAAAGGATTGTTTATAAAGTGGCAAGCGCCGGTGACACTTAGAGGCAATACATTACGCCTAACGCTTTATGCAAAAATACTCTCCAGAAAAAATCCCGCGCATCGGTCCCGCAGGAGAAACAGAGGAACAAGAACCCCCAGTCTCCCGGGACACTGAGGCGTCGGTAGACAATCGGCATCGGGACGCCGGCTAATCAGCCTCCCCATGCAAATCCGCACTTTGTGAGATTAAAACCGCCACGGAACCTATCGTCGTGATAGATAGGTCGACCGTACGGTAGATTGCCCATCTTTACTAAGAATTTAGGCTGACATCTAGGCTTGTAACATACATATGAAAGATTTCTCATTCTCAAGGACGAGTTGAGCTTTTCTTCAAATGAGTGATCACCTTAAAAACCGATTAGTAGCGGTGGATAACTGATTGTTTATCTTTGATACAGTAATTAAGCAGGCATTAGTTAAAACCTCCCAGATCCAGTTAATTAGGCCATTAGGGTGAAATTAGTTCATTTAAAAATAGAAAATTACTTACAATTACAATCTTTAGCCTTTGGACTAGTTGAGAAAAAATGTTTTTTCAACATAATGCCTAACATTTTAATGCCGCAAATAATAAAATAAACTGCAAAATTCAGTAAAAAAATTAGTTCAATTACGCTAGAATCTATTTACGTTTCCAATACGCTTTTGCTTTAGAATTTATTCTATTACGGCTATTTAAATCAAAGCCCACGTTCGATATTAAGAAATTATTTTTCCTAAGCAGGAATAGAACTCATGTATTGTCCTTATGATTAAAAAAACACTTGATCAGTACATTTTAAATTTTATTTTACAATTATTATATGAATAGGCCTATATTTCTCCACAAAATCAATGTTTTTAAAACAAGAAATTTTTAAAATATTACTAGCCGTTTCAAAACGTTAGTTTCGTAATATAATTTCAATAAAAAGTTAAAGAAATGTGCAATAGGAGAAAACGTCGAGAATCGCCAATAATACCAAACCGTAGATGTAGAAACCCCCTCGACGAGTTCACAAATAAAATCTATTTACTATAGCAATAAAATCTACCCATCAATCCTTTAACAGCTGTTATGTTTTTTTGATGGCTTTTTAATGGCCCATGACATAAAACAATGATCTGAGCAAGGTTATGGGAAGGCTAGGCTATATAGGCCGCAGCAGAACAGTAGCGCACCGGAACTCCGGAAGTGAGAGTAAAGCTGAGCGCTTCCGGTTTGTTTCCACCGTGGTAAAAAACTATTTTAATCACAAATAATAACAATAAACTCAGGAGTAACCGCGCGGATGGGAAGTTGTATCAGTAAACGTGGAATACTCTCTCAAGGATCGAGGGTTGTTTGTGGGAATTTATCTCGTTTCCTTTCACACGAATTGCGTTTAAAGAAATGTTTACTTTTGAAAGTTTATCTTCTTGCTGACAAGACGTTTTGGTGCAGGAGTAGTGGATGGTATTTTATAAAAATGATTTTAATGCTAGGACGGGATATGATTTTTTTGTGCCAATATTTAATAAGTAGAACCTTATATCATTAAACGCTCTATAGGCTATAATGGCAGTCCTGGTAGAACAGGTATTTTTCATAATATTGAATGTTAACTCTAACCTTGGTTACACCTGACTAGGAAAATACATTAACATTTCTGTACCTAATTTTAACCTAAATATTTTTTATATGTATTGTACCCTACAGTTATTTTGTTCATTAAATGTCTAGCTTGTTATAACCTATTTCAAATTAGAATTGCGATTAAAAGATTATTTGGTATTTAATGTTCTTGTTAATAATAAGATTTGGTGCAGACTTTATAAAAATGACTTTAACGTTAGGTAAGATTGTGAGTTTAACTGATTAAATTAAACTAAGAAGTAGGCGTTTTTGTTTCTTTCCAAACCTTATGTTACTCGTATATAATTGTCCAGGTATTTGTTCAGTATGTTAACTCAAACCTCAACGACTAAATAGTTACATTAACATTTTCAAACCTAATTTTAACCTAAATATTTAAAAAGGTATTTTACTTATTTAGTTTATTAAATGGCTGCCTTGTTATATTTATATTTAGAATGGTTTAGACAAGTTTATTTGGGCCTGAAGTTTTAAACTACAAATGTCATATTCAAGAAAATTAAATTTAGAAGTGATATTTCATTACTTTTAAATGTTCGACGTGTATAATTATTCGATCCAATAAACATTATTTGACAGCATGTTGTTTATAACTGTTTATGGTACGTAAAGAAATATTACTGAATAAAATCACTCTCCAGCTACTTTTTTTATTACAGCTTTTAAAAATCAAGAGAATGAATGAATGATAATAAAGAAACCTGCATTTTAAATCAGACATTTCTTTGCCAAGATCTTTATATTAACACGTTTAAGCTTTACGTTTTATCAAGTAAGCTTCAAGTATAACTAAAAACGTATTTATTTTAAACCTTTTTTTCTATTAAAAAATATTAAGGCCTTATCAATTCCACTATGTGAGGTTTTAGTGACCAAAAATTCAGCCGTAAATTTCTACATTGTGGAGGGATATAGCCTTTCATCTAAATATATTAAAAAAACATTTTCTTTTATCACTGCAGGTAGTTTTATGATATAGAGGACATCTAGAATGTCACAGAAAAACTGTTTCAAAGCACAATTGCCTTATTTTATTCAAACAAAAATATTAAAAATAAAATTAATCTATTCCCCCCCCCCAGCAGAATGCAACAAAATTTGAAACACTCAATTAACAATTTGCTAACCATAAGATTACAATTGTAGAAAAATTTGTTGTCCAACTTCAGCTTCGGTAAAGTTTTACACAAAAAATTATGTCTTTCTTTGTTTAACGTAAATTACATATTTGCAAAGTGTTGAAGTTTTCGTAATCCTTCTTCATTACAGACAAACAAAGAAATATGGAATGAAACAAGATTTCTAGCTTTAGATCTAAATACAGTATAATTTTTAGATTTCACACAATTTAAACAAAATATATTCTTGGAGCAATTGTGGTATAATTTTTATTTATAAATATATAAAAGCTCTTAAACCACAATAACCATTTATTTACGTCCTTATGTACATTTCGATTGGAAAAGCAATCATCTTCAGAAGAAATTACTACAAGGCTAACTCCTTGTAAAAAATTTGTTTCATAGTCCTACTATTAGGTCTTTATTATTAACTCTTAATCGCAGCAAACAGTTTAGTAGCCGAGTGTAAATTTCCTTACTTTAGGGGGACGAACTTATCGTTTAATCGAAATTGATATTACTTTAAATGGAGAACGAAACTATCAGCATGAAAGGTAAGAAGGAAATCTTACAAATAAAAGAACGATAAGACAAACTTATCACGCTTATAAAACTGCAATCAGCTTTAATCGGGAAATACTCGATTATAACATACGATAACCCTTGCCGGCATTACGAAACCCGCACAGATTTCTCGTGTTTCAAAAATAGATCTTGCAATTTCTTAAGCTCGCCGAAAGTGTTTTGCAAACACAATAATTCCGCACAGATGGTGGAAGAGCCCCCGATATAATTATTCATGCGGCTAATTGTAACTCCCGTCCTGTAATCCTGATTATAAAAGTTTGCAATTTCTAAAAACACGGCCACTAATCGAGTAAACACATGCGTGTCGCAAACGGCCTAAAATAAACTGAAGGACTTGCTCGAGGCGCTGTACACATGTGCCGGCCGAGCCTCCTTCACGCGCTAATGGACGCACGGTTCGCTTTTTGCTCGTCTCGATCAAAATATTTAAATATGTCGGGTTTCGGCTTGTAAACGTAGGAGCCGTTTAAAAGTTTCGCAAACCTTTGTAATTTTATTTTCTGTTTAAAACGTCCACTGTTCGCCGCACAATGTTCCTCCCGGTCGAGATTTGACGTCATCCGCGTCTAATAACAATGGTACAAGAATCTGGGAATTGAAAAGGTCGGTTAAGAAAAAAAAATAGTTTACTAAAGGTTTATATAAGTAAAACTAATACAATAAAAAATTACATTAAAATATATTTAATGTGTTGTATATTTTAATCTATAAATTCAGGACTCATGGATTAGCCTGCGCCTCAATACTACTTTAAGTATTTTTTAAATTTTAATGGGGTTATTCTGATGTTTTGAAATGCATAAAATAGTCAGTTATTTTATTGAGACATTTAATTATTTAAAGTAGATAGTCTGTTTATTGTTTTACTTTGATGGTTGTGGGAAGCTATGAAGGAGCTAAACGTCGACTATAAAAAATTCAAAACGAATATATTCTAGTTACATATGGTGTTGTGAGGTTTATTAGGCTCCTAGGTCCATGTATGAGTAAAATTAAACAAATATAACCCCATAGTAGCACCCAAAACCCCGATAGAAACACCATGGTGAGCCACAGTAACAACATAACAATCCAGGAAAAATGATATTCCAAATAAAAATGTCAGATTCTACTATATAGACCAGTACGAAAACCTGGCTTATATATTACACCCGTAATGTATTCTGACAGATTCAATGGACACAATTTGTGTTACAAAACCCTTCCAAGGACGTGATACACAAGACTGTTGCCAATGTACGCGAAACACCGTAATGTTCATGGGTACGTACTTTTCCTATATACGTCTTTCCTAGCTCTGCATTTGAGTGCCACTTTACGTGTTTCGGAACATCCTCATCTACCTAAGTGGTATCTAGTGCTTCCGGTAGATATGGACGTCACGGATCACTATTATGAGGGTGCCAAATAACAATAGAATGGCAAATTTGAGAAAATTGCGTAAAGAATGTACCCTGATTTATTGACAAAATTTTAGCCTTGCGTTGGAGAGCTATTGTTTCGTTTCTGGTAATTTACTAAAGAAGACCATATACTACATTTACTTTTAGTATGTTACTTATTGTATAGTGGGATGAAATCTCTGAAATCCCAATGAAGTAAACTTAGACGGTATACTTAAGATTTTAAGATGCATAGATCTTTGCGAATGCAACGAAAACGCAGTCATACCAATTACCATCAACATTATAATAAAGAAGACTTTAACGCAATGTGTGGCAGCAGTTCATGCAGAGGAGAAAGAATTGGGACGAAACATCTGAAACCTCAATGAAGTAAACACATAGGGGTCTACTGTAGAATATATATGAATAGGACTTAGCGAATGCAAGGAAAGCGAAAAAGAAGATTTTAAAGCAATGTGCGGCATGCAATTCGTGCAGAAGGGATAGAATTGGGACGAAACATCTGAAAGCTCAATGAAGCAGACACAGGCGGTAGAATATACTTGAATAGGACTTAGAGAATGCAAGGAAAGCAGAGAAGAAGAAGACTTTAATGAAATGTGCGGCATGCAGTCCGTGCAGATGTGAAATGCATGGGATGAAAATGGCAAAGGATTGACACAAATGTTCACTAATATGTATAATTTTAATGACACAAATATTCACTATTAATATGTATAATTTTAATAAATTAATGGAGCACACGTATAGAAGCAAAATCAAAGAGTTTATAGCATAAAAATATCTGTATCTCGTCCACTAGAGACATATATTTCCATTTTGTACACATAATATTTCTACTATGATGAAAATTGAAAACTGTTCATTCATTTCATTGCATTTTCGTACAAATTCAAAGTTAGTATGAACGTTTCTAAGGCAAAATAAACTTGTTACAATTTGCTTGTTTGGACTTCAATTTAACCATGCATTGTACAATAGTGTAATATTTAATACAGTAGTTTAACATCAGCCACTATATTGACATGTTTAAGTTAACCTGATGTGTACAAAGACTAGCACGAAAAGCCATAATACGTGTAAAGCTATGTTCGGGTCTTACGTAAGAAACCAATCCTGCAAGTTTTAGGCTTTTAAAAGCTATTGACTAAACCATCAATAAAAATAAAATTATCACATTTATGATTTTGCAAAGAAAAAGTTTAACTATGTGTTAACGATCATCTGTTTTTTCAGAAAACTCGTGTAATTTCCCTGATGAAATATTTTTTATAAGATTCTAATGTTCCTCTCGGCCGTTGTGTTATTTTGTAATGTATAAATTTTACCCGGCAGCCAAAAGTTATTACAAATAAAAAGGTAATTAAAATTTTTCCGTCATTGTTTTTTTCGGATATTGTCCAATACAGTTTCAATTCCAATAAATCCCAAATCTATCCTGTTATAAAATATATTTTACCTATAAAAAGTGTAAGTAAAATAAAGTTTAATTAATCAAAACGCGTATCGACGATTAAGTGTAATCATCAGTGACGCTGCGAATTTATGTGTAAAAGGTAACAGTTAGGCCTACCTCTAATTTTAATTTCATAGTAATTTAATATGGAGTTTAAGTAAAGATCAAAATTAATTACATTAATCATAGCGAGTTTATTATTATTATTTACAGTAACCGAAATGTTCATTTATACATCTCATTGACAGTTCCATACATTTTGGGACGAGTTGTATAATATTATAAATTTACCAGTGCAATATTTAACACGCATTAAAATTTTAAATTGACCATAAGTTATCAGAAAAAATGTACTCAAGTAGGACGTTATTCTATCGAAAAGGTTTATACAAAACGTAATAAATAAAAGACCAAATAACAAAAGCTTTAATCAGTTGTCTCCATAAAATTATTAATTTCTTTTTCTGTGAGTTCTGAAGTTAAAATCCAAAGCAAAGTTTATAAATGTTTAAACAATCGCCTACTTAAAGATAATGTACTTAATGAAGATTCACAAAAATATTAAACTCAACATAGGCCTACATTAAATTTGCTCAACAATGTAAATTCTTAACTGTTACCATTAGAATAACCCGATTTAAACCAATGGGGCACCGAACTCATGTGTTCGTGTAAATTTAAAAAATTGTGTTTGCTTTCTATTTTTGTTGTGATTTAAAACCTAACCTTTATCACACTTTTGGTTATAGGCGGGAATGTTTTATTTCTGTAAGGTACAAAATTACCTTACAAATATAGACTACTGTATAGCCTATATGTGCTTATCGGATATATTTTTGCATTTTACAGTTTTTGAAACTTATCAAGTTCCTACAGTTTTACCTGTAAGTTTTCTCTAGACTAACCACTACAGACTACTTTATAAATATTTTAGGCTGAATTATAAACTAAATTTTGCAATGAATAAAATAGTTAAAATATATTTGACTAGAAACAAAGCTAATGATGAAATTAAACGTTGTTAGAAAACAATTTTTTAAGAAATTGAGTTGTGAGGTTTAAAAGTATTTATCTCTTATAATTAGGCCTAATAAAAAACACTCTAATTTACATTCATTTTCAATAGAAGAATTATATTAAGAACTTCCAAACCATTTTTTGTTTAATGTAGTTGAGAAAGACAAACTACAACACGTGGTTTTATTTAACTACTATTTTATTGTAACTGGGCAATAAAAAAATATTGATGATTCAAACCCATTAGGAAAATCATTGGCCGGTTATAAAAAAGATCCCTCTAGAAATGATTATAGACACATCTAATCCATATTGTACTTTAATTTTATTTAGTTTATTCTCTTATAACATGGCTTTATAATTTCATTTTTCACTACCACATGTAAATATAATATTTTTTTAACTATAGGCTATTTTACCTTTAAATGTACTTCTGAGAATTGCCAAAAACAGGTTTATTTTGAAAATCCTACCGCCATAAAGGGACGAAAACTAAGATACTGTATAACAATCTAATAGACCCTGTCAACTTATGAACACATTCTAGAAACCACTAGCTCCTTCACCCGACAACCCTTACAATCTCCAAATGATATACGCACTTTGCAGGCCTGATATTTACATGCATCGGGTCTCAACAAACACCCTACGTATGCAAAGCGCGCCCGTGCCTGGACCTTACAGCTGATAGTCAACAGACTCGTGTATGCAAAATAACTAAGCGCGGACCCCCGTTCAGGTGGTGGAAATTTTAAAAGAAGCGCGTGCCCTTTGAAGCTATTTTGAATACGGGCAGATAGAATTATTCTGCATGCAAATCAGAGAAGAGGTTAGGTTATACACCGACACACGAGCCGCCCTAAATTAAACACTGCGCATTTGGGGTTCATATATTAAATGCGTAGTTCTTATATTTTAATATTAATTTTAAAATACAGCGCAGTTGGTTTAATTCAAACAGTTGTTCAAGAGTATGTTAGTCTCAAACAAATATTTTAAAAATCTCTTTAGAATTACATATAAAACAACCTTGAGAATTTTAAAATAAAATAAAAAATAATTGAAAATTTGTATTTTCAAAGAAAAAAAGGTTAAAAACTACATAAACATATATTCAAAAATTACCGATTTGAAATCTTTTATTTATATTTTTTTCAGTATTACTAATTTTTGTTAACAAAATGTTTAAATAAAATCACTGCTTTTCTCAGATAAATACATTTTGCGCGACTATGTAGCCTACTTCATACCTTAAACTTTAGCAGCATTTAGCCCTCAAGTTTATATTAACCACTATTTTTTTAAATTAATACTTGGTTTGTAAATCACCAATACAATATTGTAATATAGAAATGTCTAGGCCTAAGCTAAACTTATAAACGTATTTACAAGTATCTGTTTTTAAATTTAAAACCTTCTTGGAATATTACTGTAGGAATGTAACAAATAAACCTGTTAGAATAGGCCTAGCTTTGAACTATCAAACAATTCTAAAACTAAATAGTTCAGAGTAATTTATTTTACAAATATTGTTAGACCATTAATTTTTATCAGAAACAGTTTTATCCGGTAACTTATTTCGCACTTGAAGTTTTTAAACTAACGTTACCGCAATTGTAACTTGAATAGATATATTTCCCGCAGGTTTATCGTTCGTTAAAGATTTAAACACCTTTCCTAACCAAGAATTGATTTGTTAGTTTAAATATGGAAAAAACTAAACACCAATATTTTGTTTAATCTGTCACTTATTTGAATAAATTCCTTTATTAGTATAATTTTAGTTTCTTAAAATTTATACTTTCCATTTAGGCTATGTTTAAACATGGAAATTAAACGATAGGCCTAAATATATTAGTGTAGGTTATATAATCGTTGTTTATTGTATTTGTGTGTGTAAATGGTGTTTGTTGTAAGAAGAGTAGCGCATTCATGATTTTAATAATCCAAAGTTAACCATCTTATAACTAATTAAACACAAATTAATTTTAACGACCAACGCAATTTTAAATTGACGGCAAATTATATAAAATGTAATTGAAACTGAATATTTTTCACATCATTGCATGTTACATAATATTTTGTGTAAGATAAGAATCAATGCAGAAAATTCAATTTGTTCGCTAAATTATCAACAAACACAACATGCGTGATGACATAAAGATTATGTCCATATAACTTGACCGGAAGTTTCAACAACAATGACTACATATTGTTACTACTGCTTCCGGCGGGGACATCCCGGAACCACACAAACTATGTTTAGTTTTTCAGTAATTTATTAGAAACCAGTAAATTAATAAGTGAAAAAATATTATAAATATTTGTGATGAAGTTGTTATGTAGAATTGGTGTTTGGCATCGTCTGGAAATATAACAAATAGTTCGTTTAGAATTATAGCCTATATTAGTTTAGCTACTTTATTTGAAAGGTTTTAAAATTTTTATGACTTTGTGTTAATGTTTATTTTGTTAAGAGGTAAACAATCAGTAGTTTAGAGATTATTTACAAATTTTGTTTATGAGTCTATAATTAACAATGGAATTAAAATTTTGATTTCCGATATTTCTAAATATGTAATTTAATTAATTTATTGAGGATATATTTTAAATTTGTTTCACTGGCTACAGCTATACTATTTTTGCATCTGGTTCAAGCCAAGGCGTCTTACACTAAGTAGACGAACTGGACAACATTTGATAAAAAATAATACTGTACCTGAGGACATTTCATCGAAGGACCGTCCTCTTCAATGTGCCGGCGTTCCGAACGTATCACAAAACTATAAGAAAATCCTCTTTCTCCTCTTTTCATAACTTGTGCACAATAGCCATCACAAAACACAACAGAAACACAAAAAACTAAATAACACTAGTCCAGCATCAAAATAACCGTAACACTATACGTAAAAAAAACTAAATAAAAACAGTCCAAAGTTTTGTAAATAAATGTAATCTTGTCACCCCCGAAATAAAGGAAAACTGGTTTAAAATGAGGGGGTTAAAATTGACAGTACGAAACAATCTGTACGGCGCTCGACAGCCAACTGGCTCTGGTAGTCCGTCACTCGGCTCAACGCGAGGAGGGATAGAAGGCGGGACGAGGTGTACCCCCACCACGACGAGGAGATGCTGGCAAGACGGAGTGGCGCTGGAGGTGGGGGGATGGCAATTTGCATATGCGGGTGTGGAGGGGGCGGCCAAGAAACGCGGCTCTAAAGCGAAACGAAACTGGAAGAAGAAAGCCCCAGTAATTATCATGACGAGGTGAATGCGAAATTGGGGACTTCACCTGGCTCTCGGCGATGTAGGATCGTCGCTTTTGGTTGTTTAGTCACATTCAGTCCGTTGTGAATACGGCCAGCCAGTCACCGTACAGTCAAATTAAAAATACTCTTCCAAATAAAGAATTAACCATAGAAAACCATAGTATGTATTGTTTAATTACATAATCAAATATTGTCAATATTATGTAAATTTAATAAAATTTAAAACGTGTAAATTTTTGATTTTTTAATTGATTTTTTAAAATAAAGTAAGTATTATTTTTAAAGGAAAACTGAAAAACGTTTTAGTTAATGTTGAAGCTTAGGACTTTATAAAGGAGTAAAATACTATTGTTAGGTTTAAAAAAAGAGTGATCTGCCCTAAAATTTACGTCTCAAATAAGTAAACCATTTCGCATCAATTTCTGAGTATAGAGTAAATTCGACCAAACAATTCTGGAGAGTTTGTTATCTGTCAGGCGTTTGGTTATGCTCCTTGCATAACACCTTGACTACTAGGCGTAGAGGAGGGTAGAGGTACACAAATTATATTTACACTACATAACATAGACTAATAACTACAATTACAGTGGGATCGTATATAGCAATGTTACGTCAGTATTTGGCCGAAAATGTGTAGGATGATTAACTACTTTATTATTACTTTGTTAAAAATTTTGAACTCTTGATATCCGTACAAGACGGGGAACACTTTAATGCTAGCATTTTATTATATGTTAGATGAGTTATTTTGTTACATTTTATAAGGCTTATCTACTTCAATATCATGCTTAAGTGGAGTGGCCACTTACTTTAAGGGAGAATTCAAAGCAAAAGTGTTCTGGAATAAACAATTCGCTAAATATGGTGTTATTGCAGAAACGAGATAGACCATTAAGAAAAGACTGTATGCATTGCTTTCCTAAAATATTGTTACCTAATAGATTTGGATGGTAGGTGGTGTAGAAATGCTTTAAATTTACATTGTAAAGGCATTTAGATCACTTACAACCATATGTTAAGACAATACATATATAGACCTAGCTTTAAGAAAGACAAACTGTGTAGACTATATTGGTTTAGTAGAATATTGTTACCTTGGGGATTTGGATGTTAGGTCGTGTAGGGATGCTTTAAAGTTACATTCTAAAGCCATTGAGAAGACTTAGACGCATATGCTAAGACAATGCATAGGCCTATAGACATTTCTGAAAAACCAACTGTAGACCCTTACATTGCTTTCCTGGAACATTGTTACCTTGGAGATTTGGATGGTAGGTCGTGTAGGGATGCTTTAAAGTTACATTCTAAAGTCATTGAGAACACTTAGACGCATATGCTAAGACAATGCATATAAACCTTTCTGAAAAACTAACTGTAGACCCTTACATTGCTTTCCTGGAATATTGTTACGTTGGGGAATTGGATGGTAGGTCGTGTAGGGATGCTTTGAAGTTACATTTTAAAGCCATTTAAAACACTTACACGTGTATGCTAAGACAATGCATATAGACCTTTAAGAAAAACAAACTGTAGCCTCTATACATTGCTTTCCTGGAATATTGTTAAGTTGTGGATTTGGGTGGTAGGCCGAGTAAAAATGCTTTGAAATTACAGTCTAAAGCCATTGAAAACACTTAGGCGCGTATGTTAAGACAATGCATATAAACTTTTAAGAAAAACAAGCTGTAGCCCTATAGGCCTAGATTGCTTTCCTGGAATATTGTTACGTTGGGGATTTGGATGGTAGGCCGTGTAATAATACTTTGAAATTACAGTCTAAAGCCATTGAAAACACTTAGGCGCGTATGTTAAGACAATGCATATAAACTTTTAAGAAAAACAAACTGTAGCCCTATAGGCCTACATTGCATTCTTGGAATATTGTTACGTTGGGGATTTGGATGGTAGGTCATGTAAAAATGCTTTAAAGTTACATTCTAAAGCCATTGAGAACACTTAGACGCATATGCTAAGACTATTTATATTTAAGAAAAACTAACTGTAGACCCTAAACATTGCTTTCCTGGAACATTGTTATGCAGGTGATTTGGATGGTAGGTCATGTAAAAATGCTTTATTTAAAATTACATTGCAAAGCTATTAGAATCAAATGTAGAATCAATGCATTTTATAACGTTTACTGTCTTGAAAGATATGACCATGCAACAGGCAGTTGTTAAAAAAATCTGCCTACTCTCTAAGTACCTAGTTATTATTTTAATGAATACGTTAGACTACAGCAAACGGTCAAGAAATCACTACATAGATTATTTTAAAATAGTGAACTTTTGTTTACCTATTGTATTTATTTTTTTTTTAGATTCAATACGGTTGAAACCTAATATGGTATGAGCTGGCCTAACCTAACCGAAACTATACTAAACTGACCTTTTGGGCTGCGTTTTTATAATTTCTGAACACTTGAATGATGAATGACTGACAGCCAGTGGGCCAACGCGTGATAATCCTGTATTTCGTAAACGATCAAAAAGCAATCCGTCAGATCTCGTCTCCTAGGCCTGTGAGACTAGGTAAAAAATACAATGGCCATCCTGGAGCATGAACAGAAACATCCGTCAAAATCCGAAACTAGAACTGCTACAGAGTGAAACAGAAAATCACTGGAATCGAATCGAACAAAAACTTCAATCAATACGGTTTCGTATTTTGAAAAATATAGATTTATTTTGACCTGACAATTTTGGCGCTAGTCAGCTGTAAGTTTATTTGTTTTGAATGCAGCTTCTGACGATGTTCACTATGGGTGATTGGCAGTTTGTTGTTGGTAGACTGTGGAAACAAAGGTAGTAAACAACACAGGAAATAGCTTATGTTGAGACGGTCAGACTGTGGAAACAAAGGTAATAAACAACACAGGAAATAGCTTATGTTGAGACGGCCAGACTGTGGAAACAAAGGTAATAAACAACACAGGAAATAGTTTATGTTGAGACGGTCAGACTGTGGAAACAAAGGTAGTAAACAACACAGGAAATAGCTTATGTTGAGACGGTCAGACTGTGGAAACAAAGGTAATAAACAACACAGGAAATAGTTTATGTTGAGACGGTCAGACTGTGGAAACAAAGGTAGTAAACAACACAGGAAATAGCTTATGTTGAGACGGTCAGACTGTGGAAACAAAGGTAATAAACAACACAGGAAATAGTTTATGTTGAGACGGTCAGACTGTGGAAACAAAGGTAGTAAACAACACAGGAAATAGCTTATGTTGAGACGGCCAGACTGTGGAAACAAAGGTAGTAAACAACACAGGAAATAGCTTATGTTGTGACGGCCAGACTGTGGAAACAAAGGTAGTAAACAACACAGGAAATAGCTTATGTTGAGACGGCCAGACTGTAGAAACAAAGGTAGTAAACAACACAGGAAATAGCTTATGTTGAGACGGCCAGACTGTGGAAACAAAGGTAATAAACAACACAGGAAATAGCTTATGTTGAGACGGCAAGACTGTGGAAACAAAGGTAATAAACAACACAGGAAATAGCTTATGTTGAGACGGTCAGACTGTGGAAACAAAGGTAGTAAACAACACAGGAAATAGTTTATGTTGAGACGGTCAGACTGTAGAAACAAAGGTAGTAAACAACACAGGAAATAGCTTATGTTGTGACGGCCAGACTGTGGAAACAAAGGTAGTAAACAACACAGGAAATAGCTTATGTTGAGACGGCCAGACTGTGGAAACAAAGGTAGTAAACAACACAGGAAATAGCTTATGTTGTGACGGCCAGACTGTGGAAACAAAGGTAGTAAACAACACAGGAAATAGCTTATGTTGAGACGGCCAGACTGTAGAAACAAAGGTAGTAAACAACACAGGAAATAGCTTATGTTGAGACGGCCAGACTGTGGAAACAAAGGTAATAAACAACACAGGAAATAGCTTATGTTGAGACGGCAAGACTGTGGAAACAAAGGTAATAAACAACACAGGAAATAGCTTATGTTGAGACGGTCAGACTGTGGAAACAAAGGTAGTAAACAACACAGGAAATAGTTTATGTTGAGACGGTCAGACTGTAGAAACAAAGGTAGTAAACAACACAGAAAATAGATTATTTTGAGACAGCCAGACTGTGGAAACAAAGGTAATAAACAACACAGGAAATAGCTTATGTTGAGACGGCCAGACTGTGGAAACAACAACACAGGAAATAGCTTATGTTGAGACGGTCAGACTGTGGAAACAAAGGTAGTAAACAACACAGGAGATAGCTTATGTTGAGACGGCCAGACTGTGGAAACAAAGGTAGTAAACAACACAGGAAATAGCTTATGTTGTGACGGCCAGACTATGGAAACAAAGGTAGTAAACAACACAGGAAATAGCTTATGTTGAGACGGTCAGACTGTGGAAACAAAGGTAGTAAACAACACAGGAAATAGTTTATGTTGAGACGGTCAGACTGTAGAAACAAAGGTAGTAAACAACACAGGAAATAGCTTATGTTGAGACGGTCAGACTGTGGAAACAAAGGTAGTAAACAACACAGGAAATAGTTTATGTTGAGACGGTCAGACTGTAGAAACAAAGGTAGTAAACAACACAGGAAATAGCTTATGTTGTGACGGCCAGACTGTGGAAACAAAGGTAGTAAACAACACAGGAAATAGCTTATGTTGAGACGGCCAGACTGTGGAAACAAAGGTAGTAAACAACACAGGAAATAGCTTATGTTGTGACGGCCAGACTGTGGAAACAAAGGTAGTAAACAACACAGGAAATAGCTTATGTTGAGACGGCCAGACTGTAGAAACAAAGGTAGTAAACAACACAGGAAATAGCTTATGTTGAGACGGCCAGACTGTGGAAACAAAGGTAATAAACAACACAGGAAATAGCTTATGTTGAGACGGCAAGACTGTGGAAACAAAGGTAATAAACAACACAGGAAATAGCTTATGTTGAGACGGTCAGACTGTGGAAACAAAGGTAGTAAACAACACAGGAAATAGTTTATGTTGAGACGGTCAGACTGTAGAAATAAAGGTAGTAAACAACACAGAAAATAGATTATTTTGAGACAGCCAGACTGTGGAAACAAAGGTAATAAACAACACAGGAAATAGCTTATGTTGAGACGGCCAGACTGTGGAAACAACAACACAGGAAATAGCTTATGTTGAGACGGTCAGACTGTGGAAACAAAGGTAGTAAACAACACAGGAGATAGCTTATGTTGAGACGGCCAGACTGTGGAAACAAAGGTAGTAAACAACACAGGAAATAGCTTATGTTGTGACGGCCAGACTATGGAAACAAAGGTAGTAAACAACACAGGAAATAGCTTATGTTGAGACGGCCAGACTGTGGAAACAAAAGTAGTAAACAATACAGGTAGCTTATGTTGAGACAGCCAGACCGTGGAAACAAATGTAGTAAACAACACACGAAATAGCTTATGGTAAGACAGACTCAAGTGTGACAAATACTGCCAAAGAAATCTGAATTTACCTATCGAAAAATGACAATCGAATTTTATCCTAGTTTTTACAGCAAATTTCCAATTATAGAAATTGTATTCGCTTTTATTTAAGTCCATTGAACTTACAATGGTGGGAAAAAAATGTTGGCAAGTGAGATGTTGTAAATAGTCTAAAATAGGTTTGTTTGTATTTTTTTAATGTATTGGCTGAGTTTTAATTGTTTTAAATTTAGACTTTCAATAATTCTATTTCAAGGCAAACCCTTTCCCCGAAATACAAGCTTCGCAAGTTCCGACTGGTAGACTATTTCTGTTTGCTCGTTGTTCAACTAATCCACTTAATATCAATTTTTACTTTTGACCTGTTAGAGTTACTATTTTAATTGAACTATACATACAAAATTAACTTCATTTGAAACAATGTTGATGATTTGGTTATTGATAGGAAAACTGCATAATCCTATTAAAGCAACTTTTTTTGAGGCGTTAAAGTCTTTTAATTTAAATTTCTTACGTTTTTTGAACAGGAAATGTCTAACTTATGTTTGCAAACTACCTTATTGTCTAACTTGCAAGAGTATTTTGCGTTTAGAAATTTATATTTTAAAATATAACAGAGATATATTACCTTATAATGAAAGGAACCAAAAGCCTGTGATTTCTAACGAGTGGTGTCTCATTTGTGGAATTACGTATTTCATTAAAACCTATCTCAGTGGAAATTACTTTTAACTACATGAACTTTACACATGGAAATAAGTCTAAGATCTGGATGCGTCCGGGATTTTATTTACGATATGTAAAGGCTCACTACAGGCCTTGTATTTGTGACGGTTTTACAAGGTAGACTATCTTTTAAGGGTTAAAGCCTATACCTTACACATTTTGGTAAATTTAGTTCCAATCGCTGTTTTCTATTAGATTTGAACTATTTAAGTTTTAATTGATGGTTCCTCTATAACTAAAACAAACTGAATCGAAAACACCTTAATTTAATCCGGTCGAAACGTTTTTTAAACAAAAGTTTAAAACAGAAATGTCCTCAAAATATAACCTAATCAGGGATAATTTTATGTTAAAATTTCCCTTTATTTACTGACTGAGAGGAAATAATACGGGAGCAAATCGAGAGAAAAGCAACACAATTGTTATTTATGTTTGTATCACGTTTCAAAGACAAAAAAAGGTAAATAGTGTTTATTACATTTCCACGTTTTGTTGGCAACACAAATAAATTAAACAGGAGTAAAACTAATGTAAAAGCCGCACTTTTATAATTACCTGTAACGTAAGAAATATGAGGCTTAACAAACAAAGTTAAACTATGAAGGAAAAACAAATGTGTTGTAACAACAAACGATGAAAACAGAGAAACAGAGTGTTAAAGTCATGGAAATAAAGAACAAGGCGAAGAAACGATGAGAAAGAGGTTGGGCAAGAAAATAAAAATATTGTTCGTTATTTAGGTAGTCTATATATAAGTAAATTTAAAGACAGAGAGAGAAAGAGAGAGTAATAGAGAAAGAGTGTACGAGAAAAAGAGTAAGAGAGTAATAGAGACAGAGTGTGTGCACGATTAAGAGATTAATAGAAAAGGCTAAAGTAAGAGAGAGAGAGAGAGAGTGGCTTAACAAACATATGAGGCAATTTGGGGGGAGGGGGTCATATCTTGGAGTGATTCATTCGCTCAAAACAATAACGAAAATAGATTTTAATAAAAGTGCATAGCTTGTAGGCTACAAATCATTCATTACAGCGGACAAATATAGTCTACCGCTAGAAACTTTGTCTCTGACAGGCGTAGTTAAAAATGAATTAAAAAAGCCATTTCAGTAACTATAATAACCACCAAAAAACTAACGGAACTATACGTATCGTAATACGATATAATGGTGGCGTAATAATATTACGTCGCCAGGGAATTAACTTTCCGAGGAATTTTAATTACCGGTAGACAGTAGCACCGTTTACAAGTTTGTAAGGAATTGTTTGCCCATGTTGTTTTCTGTTTTTAATTACATAACAATGTCTTGCCCACTAACCTTACCCTTCCGTTCAAACGAATAATGTGTAGTAAAAAGATTATAAAACCTGTAAAGATTATAAAAAATGCTGACAGCAATTCCCCAAAACAAACAGCCTAACCAGGCAAGCACTCTAACTTTTCGAGTGCTCGGTGTCGTCGCCGACAAAGGAACAGTTTTCATTCAGCTAATTATGCCGATCAATAAGTAAAGCATTGTCTGCCGCCATATTGGTTTTTCTCCCTTTTCAATACAATTAGCCATAATTATCCACATAAAGGACAGACTTCGGTGCCAGTTCGTAACACCCCCGAAGAAAGGGTATGGTAATAGATTTAAACGGGATCAAAATAATTAGGGATTGATTGAGTCATGTAATGAATAAGTGGTTCGGGTATTTTGGTTAGCCGTGACTTTAACGTTCGGAGACAGGTGTGCGCTTCCAGTTTATAAGGGATTTCAATTCATTTTTCATACATAAAATAAAGCATGAAGAACATACTGGCAAAAAAATGACTTTACGTTTTTTTAAATAAATAAATATCTTATTCTAATCACCTACTTGTAATTTTCTCTTTATTAACTAATTAATCCAATTCAGCAATACTTTATTAGTATTAATAACAGTAACTTGAGTACGTGTCGGGTTAATGCCATCTTTAGAGGTTACATGCTCTACGTGGTCTCAATGCTCTACTTAATAATATACCTGGCCTAATAATATTGTTAGAAAATATATACAAACCACTTATATGTGTATTATTTATCTGCATCAAGTACTGCTAGCATTTATTGTTCAGCTAGTGAGAACTATTCACAAAGGTAAAAGTCAAAATAGTGAACTCAAAATCTCACCAAAAATTCACACACACACAACAAACTAGTTTCGGCGACGATGCCGCCTTCCTCAGTGCTTGGCTAGTACTAAGCACTCAGTAGAAGGCGACATCGTCGCCGAAACTAGTTTGTTGTGTGTGTGTATATTAAAAACTAATTTTATGTGAGATTTTGAGTTCACTATTTTGACTTATACTTTTGTGTTTGTAGATTAATCATGTTCGACTATTTTTTATTGTAACTTCTTAATTTAGAGGCCGCATATATTTATTAATCATTTTTAGTAATAGGCCTACATCGTGAGAATGTGCGGTTTATGCTGAAAATGCAGTTATCAGTTAATATTGGAGTGTGAGCATTTTTTCTTTAGTTAATAGTCTATTTGAAAGTATAGACTTATGCGGCTGCAATGGTGCTCTTCCGATTTTCTAGGGTTGATCAGATTGCGTACAGCGAAATATTCATACATTAAGAAACAATAGCAATTGACCAAAAATTACTATTGGCAATTGGTAAGTGGTAAATTTGATAAGCGAAAAAAAGCGTACAAACCTGACTACAGTTGCCACCCCTGGTCATCTACCCCTAAAACTATTGCTAATAACTTTCAAGGTTTTGGATTTCCTCAAAATGGGTCAGAAAAGGGGTTTCCACTTTGCCAGTGGTCATTTTGCTTCCGTCGCGTGATAACATTTTAAACAGCGACAACGATAACGCAACATATCTCTATCATTTTGCCAGTTGAAAGCCTGGGAAAAGTGTGATGGAAATCTGGTTTAATAGACAAAGTTTTAAAGGATCTCCAACCCCTAGAAACTAAGTAACACTTATGTTTAGCTCAGAAGTAAACTCATTTATGTAGCTCAATGATTTATAAGACCCGTGTATGTATATAAGTTAAATACATTTTCGCCTATCAGAATGTTCTGACGTCATGGCTTACCCTCACTATCTGTCAAAACTTGTTCCTGTACGCATCTTTTGTAAGATTCCTGGTGTACGCAACTTTTGTGTTTTCGTTGAGTTCGATCTGCACTAAGCCTAACAGTACATTCCCCTTTTCAGAGCAGAGATATAGTGCTGCCATCTGGTATATGTTGGACGTAATTAAGGCATGAAAGTGATTTCGTTGGAAGAAGTGTAATCCCTTTAGCAAACATATTGTAAATGTACAGTAAAAAATCCGCCCCGAGCTTTAGAAAGGTGACAAAGAACAGAGCCAGCGAGCAGCCAATACCGATGCAACATTATGTAAGTCGTAAAACCCGGCATCGGATTCCGTCAAACGTTTCGCGCCCATTTTGTATTAAAAGTGTAAATAAAACCGATTCACTTCCTCGACGTAATTGGAAAGTCGATCCTTCGCAGCGTCACAGGCGATAATTGTTTATCGGCTGTAAAAAGAGTTGTAAAATAATTTCAAGTAAGAATTTCTATTTTCGTTTCATTAAAGGGGCCGCCATAACGGTAACTTTCGGGTTGTAATTACCTGCGCACAGAAGAACAATGGCAAAAGGGTGCGTTGTAAAGGCGAGGGTTGACGTCTGTCTGGGCATTTGTGAAGGATGAGTAGAAGACGGACACTTGTAGAAACAATTAGTCTCGCTGTCCGAGCTCCTTTGCTGGTGTTCCTAGGCGTTCATTTCAGCTAATTAGTTCATTCTATTCTAAACAAAGTTCTGCGAAGAGTGACTTCCTATTTTTAGATGGTATTTTTAGGTGATGAGCGTGCTATAGCATTTTGAAGTTACATTGAAGGGTTGTAGGAGTACTTAAGTAAAGATAAGCGTAAGGTCTGGATAAACCTTCGCTGGTCTGGGCGATCTAGAAGCTGCACAGCCGAAGCACAAGGAGCGTAAGGTCTGGATAAACCTTCGCTGGTCTGGGCGATCTAGAAGCTGCACAGCCGAAGCACAAGGAGCGTAAGGTCTGGATAAACCTTCGCTGGTCTGGGCGATCTAGAAGCTGCACAGCCGAAGCACAAAGAGCTTAAGGTCTGGATAAACCTTCGCTGGTATGGGCGCTCTAGAAGCTGCACAGCCGAAGCACAAGGAGATTCTACAACCTTTATATAATGGCGACTACACCAAGATTAGGAAGTGAACAAATATAAATGTGTAGTATAAGATATGTCTTTACGAAAAGGTTAGGAACGTGACGAAGACAAAAGTTGGGGCAAAGGTCTGTTGCTTTGGTAAACCAAATATTTCTGCAGTAAGGGTTGGAACTGTTCGCGCGAAACGTATCTAGGTACAAAGAGAAATAGTTTTGTGTCCGTCCCTAGCCAAACTATTCTACATATAAGTACACAAATAAAGTAAGTTCTCTAGCGAACGAGTGAGTATTTTATCTCGAGAAATAATAACCTAGTTCCCAAATATGTTTTTATTTTATGGTTATCAAGAAATATATTTTATAAGCCTACTTATAACGAAATCTATTATATTATTTATTTATTTATATATTTAATATAGGCCTAATAGTTCATTTATTTTTTATATTTTATTAATATAAAATAATATAATAATATTTTATATTGAAAATTATAAATAATTTTAAATTGAATAAATAAAACCTCGATATTTCTACATATTACTACATAATTAGAATTAGTCGGTCTTAACTGCTTTACTACAGCTTCTTTAACTTTTGTTAAATTTTGTGATGACGTAATAAATATCATGCTTTTTCAAAACATAATTGTTAATTTATTTAAAGATTAATTAAGCTAGTCTTATAATAGACTATTATTCATTGTGTAAAATTATAACATACATTTAAGTACATTTTCTGGCTCTCGTAACATTACATTATTTTTCGTTTTGGACACGTTTCGGAATAACTCCATTATCAAAAACTTTAACAATATTTCAAATGAAGAGTAATATTACAGTTTTAAGAAAGGAGTTATTCCGAAGTGCGTCAACAAATAAAATGATATTTTTAAGTTAGAAAAGGCATAAGAATCACAAATATTCCTAACAAAAGTGAAGATGAATGTATTAAGAATTTATAATTATAATACAATACGAATTCTGAGACTAACAATAAACTTCCCTATGTCAAAATATTAGTGAGTAACTATCGGTCACTAGCAGTGGTCAGACCTTTTATAGCATTTTGTAAAAAATAATAAGTAGGTAGGATTATATCATAAATATAAACCTAGAGCTATAAATGAACCGAAGACTCTTAAGCATATTTTTAAAAATAACTCAGTAGCAAATTTGAAAAGGTGAGGCTAGAGACAAGTCACTGAGTTAATTATAATTGTTTGAACGGAATGTGGCAGAAAGCTTTCTGTAGGCCGTGCCTCATTACCTTACTGAACAAAATTGTCAAACCTTTGTGGAAAAATTATTATTATTTTTAATGTTTTTTTTCTGTGGATGTTGTTTCATAAGAATTTCAGCTTATATGTTTTCATTACTTTTTTTTACCGAATGTTATATTATTTTGTGTTGATGAACTTGATTTTTTGCCTTAAATATTGTTTTTTTATTAATTGGAACACAATACTTTTGTATCAGCCTGTACATACAAAGTTCCGTACACTCAAAAATTCCTTCCTTCTTAAAATCTATTTGATATTTTACAATTCATTATAAAGAACGTCTTTGCAATTGCTTCAGAAAAACAACTTTGACCAGGTTCTTGTATAATAGTAAAGACGTTTTCCACGTTAAGTCTAAATTCCAAAACTAAACCGTTTTCAAAAGCCGGGATTACCGGCAGCCAATCACGAAGCGAGTTTTATGTCATGTAAAGCTGCACACAAAATCTTTGGACATTTATTCTTGTACAAAATTAGTTTAAGGATATTATTGTTTGTAGATTGTGACGAAATATTACACCAGACTTAAAGCTTGAGTTCAATTGTAGTGTCAGGCTAGGTTGGGTTAAAAAAGTTGATTTAGGTTAGGTCAGGTTAGGTTGTGTTAGGTCAGGTTTGATTAGGTTAGGTTCAGTTGGTTTATATTAGGTCAGGTTAGGTTTGATCAGGTTTGGTTACCTTAGGTCAGGTTAGGTTATGTTAGGTCAGGTTTGACTGGGTAAAGTAAGTTGATTTAGGTTAGGTCAGGTTTGATTAGGCTAGGTTCAGTTGATTTATGTTAGGTCAGGTTAGATTTGATCAGGTTTGGTTACCTTAGGTCAGGTTAGGTTATGTTAGGTCTGGTTTGATTGGGTAAAGTAAGTTGATTTAGGTTAGGTCAGGTTTGATTAGGTTAGGTTCAGTTGATTTATGTTAGGTCAGGTTAGGTTTGATCAGGTTTGGTTAGCTTAGGTTAGCTTAGGTCAGGTTAGGTTGTGTTAGGTCAGGTTTGATTAGGTAAAGTAAGTTGATTTAGGTTAGGTCAGGTTAGGTTGAGTTAATTTAGGTTAGGTCAGGTTAGGTAAGGTTTGATTAGGTTAGGTTTAATTGTTAGTAACGCTAACTGAAGACTTTTAATATAAAATTGATATAATAACCCCTACACAGCAGTCGTATACGTATGTAATATAACTAGCCTAACAATAAAACCAACACCACAATAAAAAAACATTGATTTAATGATAGTAATTTACAAACTAGTTTTATAAATTATTTATAAAAAAAACTAATTAATGATGAAATAATTAAATTCCAATAGGTTTTATTATAGAAACGCAAAAACTAATCGTGATAACATATATAACTAATTTCCAAAATTAATACATTGAATTTAATAAACTAATCGATGTAATAAAACTTCAGTATTTTTAATGATAATAGAAAAAATTTATTATCGGTTGAACTCAGTTAAAATTAACATTAAGTAAAAGGCATTATAGATTGTTACCTTAAGTAAATTTCGATAACCAAGACGGCATGGCCAAGGAGACAGTAACGCTAAACAAACTTATATAATGCGCCTATATCATCAGACACAATAGGCGAAACAAGAACTATAGTTGTCATATCCAACACGTTGTAAAACGTGTAGCCCTACATGTGACAGTGACCTAACGTCTGGTGTCCTGTAAATCCGTACCACTGCGGAATTTATGAGAACAGTTCGTGAGCTCTTTCTGTGTATATATTACTTGTTCGGTATGGAAGTGACAACGACCAGCCACGGTAAGCCATGTTCTCACTTTGAAGGGTATTCGTACGTCGTAAAAAGAAGAAATGTATACGGAACTGTTGTTTGGCGCTGTTCAAAACAACAATCGAAGAAGTGCCGAGGTATACCTAAAACCAAAGACTACAACATACTTGCTTCAAACGAACATCAGTGTGGAACTCCGGATGATAGCCGCCTGGAAGTACAGAGGACTCTAGCCCGAGCGAAGAAGAGAGCGCGAGAGGAAGATACTCCAATCCCTACAATATATACTGAGGAGTTAGGTATTCTGCATAATCGGGGTTATGATTTTGTTACGGAAATGCCGGAACAGCAATCAGCTAAAAGGACATTGTACAACCATCGCGCCAGTTCACAAGGGAAGCAGACAGAACCAAAAGCATGTAAAGAAGTTGATCTTCAGGCAGAACAACTAACTATGGGTGACGGTACCTCATTTCTTCTTAGCGATGATAACACACGGGATAGGATCATAATTTTTTGTGCAAAATCAGGAAGAGAAGTTCTGAAGACGAAACAAGACTTTTTTATGGATGGGACATTTAAAAGCTGTAGTAAGCAGTTTACACAGATATATTCAATACACGCAGACTTTGGAAGGTCGACGGGTGAAACAAATATTTATCCTGTTGTGTTCGCTCTCTTAACGAACAAAAAAAAGATACTTACGTCCGCCTGTTCAAGAAAGTACTTGAAATTATTCCAGAGTGGAAACCAAGAAATGTCACCGTTGATTTCGAAGCTGCGGCGATTTCTGCGCTCCAAGATGTGTTTCCATCGGTTATAATCCACGGATGCCATTTCCATATGAAAAAATGTCTCTGGAGGAAAATTCAAGATTTGGGACTTGTACGTGAGTAGAGGGGAAATGAGGAAGTACAGATGCGAGTTCGAATGTGCGCTGCACTTGCTTTCCTTCTACCTGAAGATGTCGTGGACGGCTGGCTCGAGATACACTCTGGAGCACCTGATGTAACCAAACTGGCTGAATTCTTTGATTACTTTGTTGAAAGATGGTTGGAAAATTCTGATCTTTG
Source organism: Prosapia bicincta (assembly GCA_036971475.1). Classification (NCBI taxonomy): domain Eukaryota; kingdom Metazoa; phylum Arthropoda; class Insecta; order Hemiptera; family Cercopidae; genus Prosapia; species Prosapia bicincta. The sequence goes on from JBAIZL010000001.1 coordinate 392,639,551, forward strand.
GAGCTGCTATAAGAGGCGCCATTAAACTACCAACGCCGTTGAAGGCTGGCACAACAAGATTAATAACGTTCTTGGGAAACCAAATACAAAAATCAAAGATGTGATCGACTGCATGAAAAAAGAAGCGGAAAATTCAGCGTGTGCATTGGTGAGGTTGGAGTTACACATGGAAGGCAAACGAAGAAAAACAAAGTACATGAAATTTGACGAAAGACTGAAAAAAAAGTAGAAAAGTATGAAGAAGATGGTGACATCAGGGCTTGTATAAAAACTATCTCACACCTCCAAAAATTAGAGTAGTTTGTTGAACTCAAAACCAAAACCAAAATGAAAAAAATTTAAAAAATAAATTAAAAAATTAATAAATAAAATGATAAATTAAAAAAAATTGACGATGCTTTAAGCTGATTTTAAACACGAGTAAATGACAAAAGACAACCTTTGACATTTAGCCAGTCCAAAGCCTGGATAAAGTGTGATGGGAATCGCTTTATTAATTTATTATATTATAAACATTTAATACAAAGTAAAAAACTGAAAAACTGCGCATCGCTGGTTGTGCTGCCACTCATGGGGCAGGTAGCAAGTAGCCAGTATTTATTGTTACGGCAAACTATAGAGTGGGACGGATTTTCACAAATTCCTTAGTGGGACCGATTTTCACTGGTACGGATTTACCCTCACTCCTAACGTCTCCAGTGGAAAGGGGTATTCTTGGGTTCCTGTGTTACATGGGCAAAAACGTATTCCGTTTGTATGGAAAGTATACATAGGCTGAGTAATAAGATTTTAATAAAATAGATAAATAAGCAACACTTTTGGATAAATTTCAATAATTTGTTTATATCAATGAAGCACAGAATTTAGTCATTTAGATACAAATATAAGTTTTTGAAACGGTAAAAAGCAGTTACAACAATAATAATAATAATGTATAAGGCCCCGTAACGTTTTGCAATGAAAGTTGCATACAAATATAGACACATGAAAATATAAAATTATTACGTTTCCGATATAAAATACATATTAGGGGCTATCTTGAAGAAAAGTAAATATTAGTTTTATATTTTTCCTTGAAAAAGAGCATTAAAATAACAAATACGGTAGTACTTTTGATTATTGGTTGTAGAAAACTGAAAATATTGGTATAAGTATTAAATTATATACATGTAGCACCTATATGTTTTCTAGAAATTAGTTTAAGAAATTTCAAAGACATATTTTTACATGTTTTGAAGTATATCTCATAAATTTAAAAAATAAAAATTTTTATATGAAAATGTGTAGTAAAATAAATAAAATTGAAACAAGATGAGCATTGTGTTACTCAATGTAATTATGCTCAGTGATCAATACTTTCCAAGAACTTTTTCAATGTAATAAAAGAACATTAATAAACGAAATATACATTAAAATAAAATCCCAGCTTTTCATTGGTGTAGGCATCGTTTCATTTAGAAACAGAATAAATGTTGTATTTTTCATCTACAGATAACAATGTCAAGAAACGGTAAAATACCCCCTGGCCACTCTAAGACGAGTTTTCGAGGGGATAAAATATCGGCTGGTCAGACGAATTGTTAAAAACCGTATCGTTATATTGAATTATTTATTTTTAACCGAGTTAAAAAAAGGAGTCCAGTGATTTAAAGACAACAATACACTCTTTAAAAAAACCGTTTTGGAGGATTTTTTTCTTTCTAAATAACGTTTATGAAATAACTAATAAGCAACATAAAAATCATAGCATTTATTTCTGTAGTAGGCCTATTGTGTCATATATAAAAATAATATTTTAAAAAGTAAGTATGAAACGAATAGAATTTTTTATTTCTTCCTTGATAAAGCCGCTTAGAACGAGCATCATCGGATTCAAATGAATGGATTTTCTTCATAAAAGCGCCTTTTTCTATGGTCTTCAAATATTGATATATAACTTGGTATAACTCGAATGAAATAGACCAAAATAAATACATTGAAAATACATTTTAGTTCATTTACCATAATCTAGATATTCCATAATCCTCAAGTGAAAGCTTCATTACTTCAATAAAAATGAACAGTTAAATTCATTAAATTAATTCCTACTAAAAATTTTTAATTAAGTTTTTTTATTATTATCTTATGTATAAAAAAGATTTTTCTCAATAATAATTATTAAATGTAGCATTATTAAAAGCTCAATATTTATTTTAAGCACGTGAGTTTTGAGTTAGCCAATTTACTCACATTGCCCTCATTGAGGACTATCTGAGCCTTCTTCGAAGAATAACAAAAGCGTTTCGAAGGAACAATAAATACTCAGCGAAACCTTAAACCTGAAGACAACATAGGTCCAGACCCATCAATATGCAAGTTATGGTGAATATTACCAAAAACGGGCTTCTGGCACAGAAAGAACCAAAAACCTAACCAAAATAGTTGGTATCGCATAGCATCAAGTGCTGTGCCCTTTCAAGGTCGGTCGTGTGGTCGAGGGGAAAGGGAATGCCCCATTGATCGCCCATTGTTCGAGGATCAACCCCCACCCCACACGTTATCGTACTACTACCATCCCCCCTACATGCACTGGTCCATTCAAGTGGTCAACAAACGATAGTGGTCAAATACTAACGTCACATTCCCCGCACAAGTTGCATGCCCGCCACCCCCTTATCGATTGGGGTTGTTTATAAAACAGCTGGTCTTGTTTTATCGGTCATTCGCTCTCTGTATCCGAACCAGCACTCGGAACAGGTGGGTTCACGGCAGGAAATTTTACCAATCCGTGACGAAAGGCTTAAACGTTTGTAAAGCACCGTGTTTATAAATATTACCAAAACAAAATATGTTTCATCAAAACGTACGAGTATTTAAAAACAAACCTAGTAAAGAACAAGTTATCTTAGTTGTACTTCAAATAATGTAGGCTTTGCAATATTAAATGAAAACATTTATCCATTTTACAGAATCTAAGGAAATAAGATCGTAGGCTTGGCTATTAGGAAATCAGTTTCTAAACTGAGCATTTGCTGGTTGTTAGTTTATCTACTTCGCGATTTATTAGACGAAAAGTTTTTATTTAACTACTACCCTAATTCGAAGAAAATTTAGTTTGGATTTAAATTGGATTTTTTTAAAAACGTTTAAATGATCATGCATGAGTAGATTGCGACAATTTGCTAACTTGTAACTCAGAACAGGCGTTCGTAGACTCGATTTTGTCGAGCACCCATTGAGTTACTAATGTTGTCATTGCTGACGCCTAAAAAATTACCCCTTACAATTTTTATTAATTTAGTCGTAATAACCACTTGGGAAGATATTTATTTAAAATAGAGAGAAGATATTTAGGATGGAAGATCACCTTCCAATCGTTTTTATACATTTCTGTTATGCATTTCTTAAATTGAATACAATTGGAATAAAGATTCAAATAATTTCCTAGGATCCCCAACTCCACGGCCGCAGGCCCCCAGGCTCCGCAGACCACACTTTCAGAAACCCTATCTTACAGCACCTGTTCCTCCTATGGTTCAAGTAAAAGTTTTAAAACGTTTTTCTCAATATTTAGAAAATTGCTTAAACACAAACTTCAGTCATTATGCTAGTAGTAGTTTTACGTGTTCCAATAACTTATAAAATATTAATGGCCCCCATTTTATCCCATTTTATGGTAGACGAGGTAGAGTAGACGTATTTGGGCACAAAAATTCAAAGAAGGTAATGTCTCATTGCACTTCAATAGTGCATTACTATTCAGGATATTCAATTTTACAGGGTCAGTGGATTGAGAATCTCCCAAAAATTCTTTGACGCCGCCTAGCATTGAACCTAGAAAATATAAGCTGTCTTAGGCCTAATAGCGGTTGGTATTTATAAATCACTCAGCCACTATTAATACATTTTACAAGAAATAAACAGCATAATATGCTGTAGGAACGTATATATATATATATATATATATATATATATATATATATATATATATATATAGCCTATATATATATATATATATATATATATATATATATATATATATATATATATAGTTTTATTTTTTAACTTTGCAACACTGTTTTCTCGTATTTACTTATTTTCACGTTAATGTACTTAAACAAGAATCTTACTTGTTATACTTGCGTCGACTTTCGAGAACTAATAATTACGTGCTCTCATTTTCGTAATTAATAGACTAGTTCTCGAGAGTCGATGCAAATATATCAAGTAATAGGCCTATTCTTGTTTAAGTACATTAACGTGTAAGTGATATATATATATATATATATATATATATATATATATATATATATATATATATATATATAACTTTCATTATATGTACTTAAACAATAATCTTACTTGGTATTTATGCGAGTTAACTTTCAAAGATTGGTAGTATCTCCATCATCGGGCATCACTGACCGGGGGTTGTAGTAGACTCAGAGTCTACAAATAGTGAAAGTGATAAGTGAATACAAGAAAACAGTGTTGCAAAGCTATATATATATATATATATATATATATATATATATATATATATATATATATATATATATAGTGTTGCGGTATATGAACTTTATTGTCTAGAATCAAGGTTTGTATACATATACAAAATTAGTATCCACTAAAAGCAGTAAATAATACAAGTTTTTACTAAGAAAACTTTAAATAATAAAAGTTAAATAAAATCTTAAGACAATTACAACAATCATCATGTTAGTAAAACACGTGTATATATATATATATATATATATATATATATATATATATATACATAAAGCAATGTTTTTCATTCTCCTTTGCTCTTTATAAGCAAGATTATAAAGATTTATAAGAGTTTAATCGTCGCTTAAACCCGTTCCAGGCGGTCGGCAGGAATGCTGGTTATCAGGCTCGGCTTAAAGGCATGACGTCATCGGCTTGATCCTCGTGGAAGGTAAGGGGTTTATTTTAGGCGGTGATTAGCCTACATGTGCTTACACGCAAATAAACAATACAAAAACATATTAAATCCACGTTAGTAGAAAAACAATAAAATAAATAACAAGAATAAAACGTGTGATCGGCGAATTGTAAAGCAATGAAGATAAAACAGAAAAACAACGATGAACAAGAATTTTCAACCCACAATTGAAAGCTCACGATATGGAAATGAAAGCAAAAATAAACGATAAAACGTTGAGTGACAAAGAAAAAATAAGTACGGAGAGGGTGCAGATAAAAATTAATACAAAAAACATAAGACAAAGGTACGATAATAACAAAATAAATAAAAAGAATGTCATAGTAGGCCCTAATTACACAAAGCACAGTAAAAGTATAAAAACACTGAAAATGTTAAAAGTAAAAGTACTAAGCAGAAGAGACATTAGTGAAAATCGATTAAAGTTATTTTTTGTTAGAATTATTAGAGGTTGATAATTGCAAACAAATAAAATTAATATTTCTATATATATATACTTCTTTATGTAGAGAATTTTATCGACATTATCAGTCACGTAACAGCTTTGTAGAAAAGCTTTAAACAGGCAGTATACACTACGTCTACAATTCGTTCAAATACTTTTCACCATTCAATCAGTTGAAATTAAAATAAACGATTCCTCAAATGTTTACTAAGTGTGCGTAATTTGTAGAAATTTTCCGTTTCCATTTTAACAGTAGGCCTAAAAGCCCAGTTGCTTGAACAAAAATGTTACAGGTAAACGTTGTCTTGTGGCTTAGTGAAATCACGTGTAGGGTAACGTTAGGTTAGGTTTCATTTTGTCAAACGGACTTGAAATCAGGATGAGAAAAAATAAAGGAATATAATTGCAACGTCGGTTTTAGCAATAACCCAGCATTAGTTAAAGGCACGATCCCGACCTTTAATTCTTGTACGATTGGGCTATTTCGAAATGTAAACACCCCGTTTGGGTTTATTGCTATTTTTGAAGCAATGTGACATAATATATACTTTGTTTTTTCCCTCTCAGTGTCGTCAGGATAACAGAAAATGACTTCCTCCTCAGTACATCACATGTTAATTGTTTCATCCCCCCACTGATCATCTTTTTTTTGTTCTTGTCTTCATCTGTTTTGTTGTATTTTATAGACACTCCTTTACGTATGCAATTTTATTCGTATCTAATTGTTTATCTAACCATTCGATTAACGGTCGGTTAAATCTAACTTAGTTGTAACAACCATTCTCCTATCCACCCGGGTTTTACCTACCACATGTTTCGGTTGCTAATTCTGCTTTCAGCTGTGATTGTGTCAGGTTCCAAACACACGTGTAAGTAGATTGCTTTGAACATGAATATTTTTCTTGGTGTCTATATCTTTGAATCATTTGTGTTATGTATAGAGTAAAAGATGAGATATTTTTAAAGTGTTATTTGTGCAAACAGTTGATTTTGTTAAAATATTAACCTTAACGTTTTTCAAAATTATTTTATTATTATAGTTTATTTCCTGCGTCAAGTAATTGTTACAGAATAGTTTTATCTTCTGGCGGCCATTCACGCTGTTATACCATTGTTATGCCATCCATTGTTTCATACATTTTTATTCTGTTTGGTGTCTGTTTCTTTTAGTCGTTTATGTTAGTCGTAAACTCTATAACTATAAAGCTTTTTCAAAGTCTTCTAATACCTTCTTTCTGTCATTATTTGTGCCCGTAGTTAAATCGTCAAGTTTGGTAAATCATTATTTTCAGTCTTATTTAGGCTATATTTAAAATTGTCCCTTTCATCATAAAATTTTACAGAATTGCTTTATGGTCTTCTGGTTCCTAATCTCATTGTTGCGTACCATTCTTATAACATCATTTAAGGTTAAGCAACATAGTACACTTATAATCCGGCCCTGTTTCAAAGGTCTTTGATACATTACTTTTACACTTATTTCTCCTTTTACTTCTTTATGCATCATTTCGTGTTTATTATCTTGGCCGAAATAAATATCTCTTCTAATATGTCCTATTAGGAAATGCAGTGTTTCACACTAGTAAATAGAATACGCTACACAAATATGTTTATCTTACTCTAAGCAAGAAAAGCCTTCTACGTCATACATTAGTTTTTCTGTACAGTACTGTATTATTTTAATTCCCTTTGGTGAAGATCCAAGGCTTCCCTATCAGCTGGAGTATTCCTTCTATCAAATAATTTTTTTAAAATTCGCAAACAAATTTATGATCTCTCTACTTCTTGTCTCAAGTCCTTACATTTTCACTTTCTTCGTGTTTAATTTTTAAGGATTTTATACTAATTTCTACAATTTCCAACATTATTTCATCTGTAAACTCTTCCAATCACTCAACACACTTCAATCATTTCAGTTTAAAATGTTTACTATAACTTGCTTTGTAATTTTTAAATTCTTTTCTTCTTTATAGATTTCATTCAGTTTTTCTTAATTCGTGTTAATTTTTTCTCTTCTAAAGCTTTCTTGTTTTATCCTATTACCTGTATATTGTTCAAGTCATTTAATTCTTTTACTATATTCACATACAAAATATAATTTTCGTCAAACGTAGATATGTTTTTGTTCTATTTCCATTTTTTGGTTCATATTTTGTTTCTTCATTCTGTACTATGTTCTTTTTCTTCTATTTGTTGCTATAATACGCATCTTTTTTCTTCATTACACTCTTTCAAGTTCTTTTCCTTCACACTATCGTACAATTGTTCATCTTTTTTTAAACTACAAACGTAATTTTTTCACATTTAAACTTTTTTCCTCTTTTAAATAATTTTTCACTCTCTTTGAACGTTGAATATTGTTCAAGTCATTTAATTCTTTTACGATATTCACATACAAAATATAATTTTCGTCAAACGAGGATATGTTTTTGTTCTATTTCCATTTTTTTGTTCATATTTTGTTTCTTCGTTCTCTACTATGTTCTTTTTCTTCTATTTGTTATTATAATACGCACCTTTTTTCTTCATTACACTCTTTCAAGTTCATTTCCTTCACACTATCGTACAATTGTTCATCTTTTTTTAAACTACAAACGTAATTTTTTCACATTTAATCTTTTTTCCTCTTTTAAATAATTTTTCACTCTCTTTGAACGCTAAAACGTAATTAAAAGTATATAATGCCCTGATGCTATCGCAACAACCCTTTACGTCCGAAATACATTATCTTATATATTTTTGATAAGTGTACTAGGCCTAATAGATTATAATTCTGACGTCATTACTTCTGCGTGACAAGTAATTCCACGTATTTTCCTATGGATGAAGAAAGTGTTTCCAATCAAGTTGTCTAACATACATAATTCCATTATTACTTTTTTCTCAATCCACCCCAAAACTGCAAATCGATAAAAGCGCCATCTCATTATTCTCAAGTGAGGTTGTCAATTCGTTGTCAATTGGTTACCCATTAAAATGTCATAATCCTTTTGCAGTATCAAATGTTTCTTCTGAAATAAATGTTATTTCCAACGTCCCCTCATCTTCACTTGCAACGATATAAGTGAACATTTCTTGACGTATTGGAAACCCATTGTCTGATTCCATGTGATACAGGTTGCCAATCGGGCACCTTCTCTATTCTCTCAGACTTAAATGTAACAATGCTTACCATATTCTACATGCAACCCATGAAAATCCTAAAATAAATTCTTTTCTCAATTTCTTTCCTCCCTTCACCAATTACTTTGTTCTAAGAAATCCTAGGCTTGAGATGTTTGTCTACTATGTTTTTAGCTCCTCAAATAATTCAAAATTAATAAATTAAATTATATAGAAAATAATTTCCAAGAAACTTCTACGCTTGGGTATAAAAGTGTGTGTAACATTGTTATAATCTAAACTTTAAAATTATATTATATACATATTTTAAGCTATTTAATATAGGGCAACGTTACATTTTAAATGGTAGGCTAATATGTTGTCAAATATGACAACAATAACTTTCGATAACTCGGGCTTGGTTTCCAATATTTAGCATCGCCCCGAGATCGCGCCACAATCAGGGCAAAATTAAAAACAAATCTAGCGTCGTTGCCGGCCAACTCCCCCTTCTTAATGAGTCTACGAAGGACAATATTTAGCCGACTATTGATCTAGCCGTAATCAAAGCTTGGCGTGATAGTCTGGCCTCCCGTGTTGCCAAGTCGACTCCTAACTATGACAACATCGCACAATCGATACTCCTAATTAACTTCTTTGCTATGCACAACACTTCCCTAACTCTACCGTCTCAATTTGACCCTCTATTTTTTTGTTTTTTCTCTCCCCCGCTCCTCTAAACATGCGATCTACGGAAGTCCGACGAAATTAGAGGTAAATCGTGAACCGTCGCATGGATCTGGCTTCATGGACGTTGGGCACGGGCGGTGTGTTAATTACGGTCGTGTGTGCCCGTGTGCGTGCGTGAGCATGTTTGGGCAATAATTGTAACCTTAATTATAAGAGATAAAATTAAAAAATTTGCTAAAAAAGTAGGTTAAATGTTTCATGATTACAATAGAAATGCTTTTTTACGTATTTCTTCATAATTTAAAATCACTATAAGTACAATAGACGTTTAAATTAAAAAACAAAAAATATTAAAGCAAATAACAACATACACAAAACTCACAAACTAATCAATTATTGACTCATACGCGTTTCAATGACAAAGTCATCATCACGTAAGTTAGGGTTTGTAGTAGTAACACTCACTGATGGCGATGATGACTTTGTGTTGAAACGCGTGTGAGCCAATAAATGATTAATTTGTGAGTGTTGTGTATTTGTTTTAACATAGCCTCACATGCTAAGCTAAAAAATAGTGTACCAGTATTTTTTTTTAAATTTTCAAAAGGTTTAAAAGAATATAAATGTTTATACTAAAAATAACTTCAAGCTTATATCATTGCGAAATAATTTTACAATAGAGTTTAAACAATATTTATCAACCAACTTTCAAGTTAAACAGACAACAGAAATATCCCGTAAATATTAAAAAATAATTTTAAACATCCATGCTAATGTGAGTGTGAATTAAATATAAAATAAAATATGAACATAAAAACAAAAAGTGTGATAAAAAAAGAAAATAAGATATTATACTAGATTGTAAATGCATCGTTTAAATATCGCAATTTTACTCAGATCCGTTCGTCAGTAGAATTCTATCTCCAGTATCAGCTAGAAATTTTAACAAAACACTGGTGTAAAGGACACAACAGTTAGGTTCAAAAAGCACTTCATTTGTCCCTATTCTTTGGCGATTCAATGCAGTTTACGTTCGCGAATCTTGGTCATAAAAGATGCATCCCTGCGGCACCCAATCGACAAGCTATCTAAGATCTTCCAGATTCTAGGAACTTTCGTTCTGTCTTGAATTTTCTGTAGCATTATTGCAATAATTTTTGAAGTTTTATGAAAAACAAAATGCGTAGGCTACTCGTTAAGACAAGTAGCCTACCTTGAGTTTTATTCCTAAAATATCTCGTAGACTATAGGCCTATGTTTTTCGAAATATTTATTTTTGTCCCTTGTGCTGTAGCTCTATTGCCTCATATAAATACCTATCTTTATATTCCTAGCGAAAGTAAAGTCGTATATTTTTAATATATTTAAACCACGAGTTTAAATACCTCTAGTTAGTTTTTATAACTAACAAACGATCATCCCTGAAGATGACTTGAGGGTCGAAACTTTTTATTAATTTTTTTATTTATTTTATTAATACAAATTTAAGAAAATCTGGGAAATCTTTTGTTATAAAAACCTAGGTTAATTTTTAATTTACTATTTAAATAGAATAAAATTATCAATTAAAATATTCCATTGTATTTGTCTGTAATTAATAAACTAAACTTTTAACTCTTAATAAATATGTTTTCTTGGTTGTAAATATTAAAATGATTTCAATGCCTGAATATATATAAAAATATTTGTATTTGCAATGTATTTTTATTTCTGCATTACAGAAGTGAAAACGCTCTTGTGTAACACATATTGCAAAAATAATCCTATAACGTCTTACAATGTACTTACGGGATACTATCTGCGAAAACAGCACATACCTGCAAACACAAGAAAGCATTAGATTTATAACATTGGCCTACATTGCATGCATATTTATCGTTAATATTTGCAAAGCAAAGTACAAACAATGATTGAAGTATAAAATAAAACGGCCTTGACCAAAATTCATTCTTAACTAAACAATGGCACTTGTTTCCTTGATCTAGATTCTTCCTAAAATGTTCTCTTGTCTCGGAGACCGGCGGAAGCTGGGGACCGCGGGATCGCAGGAAGCAGGCTTAACTCCGCCGTTCCGACCAAGGAATGTTCCTGCTTTACAGGACGCATTTTGTAATTAATGTATATTGACGGTTTTGTACGTTTGTTTAAGATATTAGCGAACATATGAGATCCATTATTTTTAGTTTGAATTATCTGAACATTTTCAAAACATTTACAGAAAAATGTAAAATATTATACAAAAATATAAACCACTATTGAAACCAAATTAAATATTTAATTTTTAAGATTTTATAATAATGTAAAACATCTCGAAATTCAAAAGCAATTAATTTTAGAAATTGTTATAGAAAACCAAAGATTATTATAAGTAATTATTTAAATAACTGAAAGAACCAAAGAAGTGAAAACTACTAACTTACTACGATGACGCGTTTCGAAACCGTCGTTTCTTTGTTAAAGCCTAACTTGCTACTCAAGAGTATTAGGGTGAGTAGCATTATTGTCACATTGAGTTTAGGTTTGAAGCGATGGTTTCGAAACGTGTAAGCGTAGTAAGTTAATAGTGTTTTCGTAGTTCTTCCAATAAGCACTTATTATTGTTTCATTATTAATATATTTCTCTAATAGTTTATTTTATTATTAATTTATTTATTATTAACTTATTTTATTAATAATTTATTTCTCTTTTTATTTATTTTATTATTATTTTGTTTCTCTATTAATTTATTTCATTGTTAATTATTTCCTTAGATAAATTATTTATTTAATAATTTATATCATTACACAAAATGTTTTCCCCTGTCATAGCTCTGTTTGTTAAAATTTAAAAGTTCTATTTTACCATCAGTGTTTAGTTTTTATATTATCCTCGAAAATAGCTAAGACGAAAATTTTAGCAATTGTTTTTGTCAATTAAACATTTATTAAAAATAATTTTTACCACGGTTTTAAAAACGAGGGATTTAATTCACGTAAAAAACAAACCGAAAGAAAAAAATCTAGAAAAATATATGTTTAAATATTAAAGCCTACAATTAATTTCCAGGGGTTTTCGGAAAACAATGATTTCTAATTTCGTAATTTTGAAAAATGCACAAAATAAACTATTCTAATCTGTTTCCCTTTCATCAGAAAAATTATAAAAAAATAAATCAAACAAAAAAATTCCCTGTTATATTTAAAGTCGTTATTGACAAAGATTTTTAAATCACTGAATCATTAGAAAATGTATTTTTGCAAATTATAAAACGGGTTCACGTGTTTGCTATATTGCGTTACTAACATCAGCGCGCTGTACGCCACTGCCATCTCGCGGAAGCTGCCTGGACCACGTGAGGGTGGTGAGACAAATCTGTATTTACATGGGAGGGAAAGCTTCGTGCGTGGGGATGACGTGTTTATACCTTTCATGAAATATACTTATCCATGTAGGCTAAAAGGTTTAAATAGATCGATACGTGGAAGTGTACGTTGAAAATATTTCAAGATTGTATTCTCCTGATAACGCCTTGATTCGTTGACAGCGGTGTATTTGTACGTCGGGGGTGGGTGGGTAGAAATATGTTAAGGGCGGTTTGTTAATATTTTATTCTGTAAAGATAATTAATTTTTTCGATTAATTGGACTAAAGAAAGAACATTTTTGGCAAGGAATAAATATAAGTCAGTTTGAAACGTTTCTCTCTGAGAATGTGAGTAGAGAACGACGGTAAAATTTGGTGGATTTTTAATAATGTTCGCAAACATACAAAAATACTCGGAGCCTCATATTCGTGGGCCAACTACAAAGATTTTGTAGGAGCTAGATTTATAAGTTACGGGACTTGGATAAAAATGTGTTACACCCAACAAAGACAACATTGAAAAATTTGTTTCATTTCCAGTAAGAAATATTTTTACTCAGATTTTTCTGGCTTATTCACTTAGCCCTACAAAATAATAATAGTTAATAATAATATCAACAGCAACAATAATAAAAAAAAGTAAAAAAATAACAATAAAATAAGAAAAAGACAACTGAACCGTATTAAATAAATTTTAGAACTCATTCAAATTCAATAATTTTTCAGTAACCTTCCACCCCCAAAATTTTGGAAGAATTTACGTTCTTAGTTTAAATTACTTTATATTACAGAAAAACCAAATTAGACTACATCTAAAAATCCCTTAATTTTTTTAAAACCCATTACATTATAAAAATCTATCAATAGTGTTTATGAAAAATATTTTAATGTCCGATCGTGTACAGGTTAGTTAAAAATTATATACGCAAATCAGATACACGTCAAATCCTCGCAAAATCAATAATGTAAGAGCTAAAAGAAATTTTCGAAATATGAAGGTAATCAATTTGAAACCTTGATTTATAATTTTAAGATTATAAATAAGGCTGTTGTTAATTATTAATTTAATTATAGAAATTTGAGTGGAGAGTTTCGGGTTACTACCTATTTTGTTTTAACTTTCACAATCTGAAATCAAAATAAAATACAATTTTATTAATTTTTCTTTCTTCCACCCCCTTTCCTTCATTTCTTTTCAATACTATATTTAAAAAGTACTTAACTAAGTGAATACGTAATTGCTTCCTTGCTGACGTGTTTCAAAACATTCGTTTCTTTTACAAACCTAAATCTCTACTCTACTTACGAAGTAGAGGGTTAGATTCGTAAAAGAAACGAATGTTTTGAAACGCGTCAGCAAGTAAGCAATTACGCATTCACTTAGTTAAGTACTTTTAAATATAGTTTAATCAGTGAATTCAAGATGATTACACCAAACAACTTCTTTTCAATAGTTTAATTTCCTTTCTCAATATCATAACCCTTTTCGTTTGGTTATAATAGTTTCTACTTCCATTTTTACAAGAATCTTGAGTTTTTCTTGATTTTCCTGATTCCATTGGATTTATTGATTGACGTCTATTCTTTTATATATTTATTTTCAAAAGTAATTGAGAGCACAGTAGCGTAATTATAATTAATAAACAATTATAAACATGTGCTACAAATATTTACACAACCTTTTGTACATTTCACTAACATAGTCAGCATCATCAGATGGTTACAAAATAATTTTATTTTGCTTATTTAATTTTTGTTTGTTTTAAAATTTTTGTTTATTTCATTTTATCTATTTGTTTTAATTTCAAAATATGTGGTATAATTTGTATTATTGTTTATTTAACATATTTATACTGAAAACAGTAGAAAAAATCTATAAAATAAAAATAAAATTATTAGATTTTTAATAAATTTTACGCGCAGCAAATTGATTTTCTGTCAATCATCAATAAAATTTAAGTCGAAGAGTCAGTCATCAATTCTAAATGTTCTCGACATACGGATCTTCCTAAAGTGGTACGTTTTTCTAAAACGTTGCTTCCTCAACTCCGAGCATATTGATTCAGATTTCAAAGCGCGTAGCAGACACTTGGGCACAATAAGGCCGCTATATACAGACCCGACCACCTACTCAATCGAACAGGTTTCTCAAGATATGCCCTTAAATGCAGAAGATGTGTTGCATTTACATTAGAAATATTCTGTAAATTCCCTGGAAACAATTACAAGGCGCACCTAAACACACAATGGTAGATTTTTTCTGATCTTTTTTTTGCTCCTCTATCTTGCGTCTTTATCGAGGCCTTAGCTAATTTTATTCCGAAGCAGGGTGGCGAGAGACACTCTGTGAGACGCGTTACAACCCAGGAGGAACGTGGAAATGGAGTGCCAAACCTGTAGTTACGAGTAAAGCTGCCGAGCATGTTACTACAGACGATCTAACTGGTGGTGAAAAAATATCTAGGGTAGGAAAAATACAGACACACACACACACACACACCACACACCACACACACACACACACACACACACACACACACACACACACACACACACACACACACACACACACACACACACACACACACACACACACACACCACACACACACACACACACACACACACACACACACACACACACACACACACACACACACACACACACACACACACACACACACACACACACACACACACCACACACCACACACACACACACACACACACACACACACACACACACACACACACACACACACACACACACACACACACACACACACACACACACACACAAACACAAACACACACACACACACACACACACACACACACAGAAAGAGAAGAAAGAGAGAGAGAGAGCAATTGAGAGACAAACACACGAGCGGACAAACACAGAGGAAGAGAGAGAGAGAGAGAGAGAGAGAGAGAGAGAGAGAGAGAGAGAGAGAGAGAGAGAGAGAGTTTTAAGGCAATCGTCTAAATAATAAGCAATAATCCTACAAATATAATATGAATATATATTTTTTTTAAATGAGAACAATACACAATATTCGAGGTAGTGGTATGCAATGTGCTTTTTATGTACTCCTCATTAGTTTATTTTATCGAGACACGAAAAGATCCTTAAACCTATTTAAAGTGAAAGAAATTTAATGATTTTGCAAAAAATAAAGTTAACTTTCACTTACCAAACAAAAAAATATCCAATGACCACATTAAAATTTACTATGACACTTACTGTACATTTCTGTACAAGGTAACCGTACTAGGTGGTTATTGGCGTTTAATTGTTTTAAAACCATCTTTATTATGGTTATTGTGTTTCATGTTCTGTGTTTAGGTAGTTAGTTCACAGTTGTTCTCGAGAATAACTCATTAAATAGACCTTTAATTTCATTCATGTTACTTTTATTTTCACGTTAGTTCTGTCTTACACAGTTTTGTTTTAAAGTGTTTTCTATACATTTAAGGCTACGTGTCGTGTTCTGTGTCACTTTTGTCTTGCTCCTCCTCAGCCAACTTGATAACTTCTGCCTCCTTCACCTGTTGCTAATGATAGAAACTCAATCGTTGAACTTTAGCGAGCACGTGAGCTAAATAATCAACTCCATCCACTCCAAGATCGGTTGTAAGCAATAAGTCAAC
>JBAIZL010000001.1:392660725-392678225 GCA_036971475.1 Prosapia bicincta
CCTATCTATTTCTTCCTCTATCTCTCTGTCTGACTCTGTTCCTGTTTCTCTCCGTCACCGCCTCTCTCTCTTTTTGTCACTGTATCTTTCGGTCTCCACCTCTCTTTCTCTGCCTCTCTCAGTCTCTCTACATCTCTTTCTATCTCACTACCTCTCTTTGTGTCTCTGTCTATCTGTCTCTTTCTATCTCTCTTAATCTCTGACTCCATCCCTATCTCTATTTCTCTCTCAAACTCCATCTCTCTCTCTCTCTCTCTCTCGCCTAATCTCTGACTCCATTCCTATCTTTCTTCCTCTCTCAAACTCCATCTCACTCTCTCTCTCGCCTAATCTTTTACTCCATATCTATCTTTCTCTCTCAAACTCCATCTCTCTCTCTCTCTCTCAGTCACCGCCTCTATCTCTCTCGGTCTCCACCTTTCTTTTTTCCTTTGTCTCTCTCCGTCTGTCCGTCTCTCTTTATCTCTGTGTTTTCTCTCTCTCTCTATCTCTATTTTATTACACACACACACACTATATATATATACATAAATAGAGTAGTTTTCACTTGGTATAATCATATAGTGGTTGGTTTCTCATACTTTTACGTCATTTAATTACTGAGAGAGTATTATTCTGTAATAAATGTAACGTATTTAGAAATGTAAATGCTTTAATATCAAATCTAAATACTAAAGATTACTGATATCTCAAATAAATCTCTTATATTCTTTTATAGTTTTACGAATATATAAAAAAAATTAAATAATAATAATAATAGTTATATAATAACAATAATAAAATAGCTTCTATTTAATCAACCATAGACAAGATCATGAACGTCAAATAATTTTTAATAAGTTTACCCAATGTTTCGACCACTGTGAAACACTAATGGACTGTTTATGTGAAATATAATATGCACACATAGTGCTGACGTAATACGTAACTATAAAAGGTTTTAATATCGGTTTTGTTAGGTCTTGATCTACGGTTAATTTCTGGACGTTGTCGGAGAATAGAGGACTTTGAGAGTAGTTCCGCTAGGCCTTTAAGGGTAGTTCTGCTAGACCTTTGAGGGTAGTTCTGCTGCGAAATATTGACTGTACTGAGAATAGAGGCCTTTGAGAGTATTTCTACTGCGAAATATTGACTGTGCTGAGAATAGAGACTTTTGAGGGTAGTTCTACTGCGAAATATCGACTGTACTGAGAATAGAGCCCTTTGGGGGTAGTTCTACTGCGAAATATCGACTGTACTGAGAATAGAGGCCTTTGAGGGTAGTTCTACTGCGAAATATTGACTGTGCTGAGAATAGAGGCCTTTGAGTGTAGTTCTACTGCGAAATATTGACTGTGCTGAGAATAGAGGCCTTTGAGGGTAGTTCTACTGCGAAATATTGACTGTGCTGAGAATAGAGGCCTTTGAGTTTAGTTCTGCTGCAAAATATCGACTGTACTGAGAATAGAGGCCTTTGAGTGTAGTTCTACTGCGAAATATCAACTGTACTGAGAATAGAGCCCTTTGGGGGTAGTTCTACTGCGAAATATCGACTGTACTTAGAATAGAGGCCTTTGAGTGTAGTTCTACTGCGAAATATTGACTGTACTGAGAATAGAGGCCTTTGAGTGTAGTTCTACTGCGAAATATTGACTGTGCTGAGAATGGAGGCCTTTGAGTGTAGTTCTACTGCGAAATATTGACTGTGCTGAGAATAGAGGCCTTTGAGTGTAGTTCTACTGTGAAATATCGACTGTACTGAGAATAGAGCCCTTTGGGGGTAGTTCTGCTGCGAAATATCGACTGTACTGAGAATAGAAGCCTTTGAGGGTAGTTCTTCTGCGAAATATCGACTGTACTGAGAATAAGGCCTTTGAGGGTAGTTCTACTGCGAAATATCGACTGTACTGAGAATAAGGCCTTTGAGGGTAGTTCTACTGCGAAATATCGACTGTACTGAGAATAGAGGCCTTTGAGGGTAGTTCTGCTGCGAATCATCGACTGTACTGAGAATAAAGTCCTTTGAGGGTAGTTCTGCTGCGAAATATCGACTGTACTGAGAATAAAGTCCTTTGAGGGTAGTTATGCTGCGAATCATCGACTGTACTAAGGATAGATCACTGAATCATAGAATCTTCAACGAATGGGAAGTCCGCATCAGAGAAAATTCCGATACATTGAACTTAGGCGTAATGACATTAGATCTACTGTAAATTATTTTATATTGAGAGGTATTGCGGAGGAAATGTGGGAGATGAAGAATCCTATGGTTGAAGAATGTAAAGATTCTCCATGAATATTGCATCATCAGAAAGTAGAAAAGGATTGCAAAAGTTATGGTGAGATCCTGCACTCGTATTCCCCTTTCCCTTACCCAGAATTAATTAAGCCTATCAGTTACTAAATTCTGCAAAACATCCCTATAAGCGAGGATTGGTATAAATGCTCAGAAAAAATGGATCATGATATTTACCTAAAAGAAGAAAAACCATCGATTATCATCGATTCGTCTTTGCAGAAAACTTTGGAAAAACTTTGTAGCTTTTGCTAAAACAAAAACAATGTCTACTTTTCATGTTCTTTTTTTGTGGTTTCATTCTGCCTCATATTTATCTGCTTCTTCATAACATTTATTCATGCCTGTTATGTTTTATTTCGTGGTAAATGTATTATGTTTTGATTCGCCACATTAACAGGCATTTTATTTAAAACCGCTTTCAATGTTTCAAAACGGCAGATATTTTGTATGGACCTTAAGATTTTCTAAAAACCTATAACATGAAATCAACTGTTGTATGCGATTATATGTTATCACTTAATGTAAGCAAAAATATTTGTAAGCAATAATTGAGCTGACTTGAGAGTTAGAGTTATAAATAAATAAATAAATAGCTGCAGATTTATGACGTCACCATTATCAGTGATACCAATAGTTACAGATGAAAATTTGTAGTGATGTCACTGATGATGATGGCATAAGTCATTGAAAAGCGTATGAGAATAAAGTGTATTGTTTTGTGAGTTCGTGTGCAGTTATTTATTTATACGTACAATATTTGTATAAAGCACATATATACATTTACATAGGTCTGTTTGAGGGTGGGAATTTTACCTTTTCACCTAATAGAAAATTTTTCCTTCACAATTATTCTATTCAGGCTTGCCAAAAAATATTCTCATTTAAGAAACATGTTTGTAAGGTAAAAAAAAAAATATGATAAAAAAATAAACAAATATAAAAATCCAAAATAGGTTAAAAAATGTTTATATATATATATATATATATATATATATATATATATATATATATATAAATATCGCAATATGTTTTCTTGTGTATTAATAAAGAACAAAAGTCAAAATACAAATACAAGAATTGAATTGTAAATTCAAATATAATTCTTGTATTTGTATTTTGACTTTTGTTCTTTATATATATATATATTTAACTTATTAAATATGGTGATATATTTTCTTGTAATGTAGTTATTAAATTTAAAACATTTCAAAAACAAGAATACTTTTAATGCATATATTATTCAAAGCTTTTCGCCGATAAAACAGTACCAGCATCTTCAAGAAAAATAATTACGTAACAAAATATTTTTACACAAATTAAATCATATGTACTACAAACAAACATATGTTTATAAGTATTGCAACTTATGTAATTTTTTCTATAACATCAATGACCTTATAAATAGTTTGGTGCATTGATCTCACTTGTATTTGTTCATCAAATAATCTGTTTTTAACATTATGTTTATAAATTTCCAATTATATTTTTTATTGTAAATATATATATAATTGTATATTATAATTATATATATATATATATATATATATATATATATATACATGTATGTGTGTGAGTGTGTGTTTGTGTATCTTTTGGACAATTGATTCTTTATTTAAACAACTATAGCAATTTTGAATGTGTGTGTGTGTGTGTGTGTGTGTGTGTGTGTATGTATGTGTGTATGTGTGTATGCGTGTGTGTGTGTTTGTGTGTGTGTGTGTGTGTGTGTGTCTGTGTTGTGTGTGTGTGTGTGTGTGTGTGTGTGTGTGTGTGTGTGTGTGTGTGTGTGTGTGTGTGTGTGTGTGTGTGTGTGTGTGTGCAAGCGCGCACATCACTATACCTTCTAAGTCCTAAATAAATGTTACAGAAAATCTTAATTCTTCGAGATTTTTCCGAAACGCTGAAACAAAGGCGCGATTAAAAGACAAAAGACGTGAGAGCGGCGTTGTAGCGCTGTTGCCAGACTTATTTAAAAGTCGGCTAATTGGACTTTGTCGGGGGTTTTAATTGTCGACACCCGAGAAAATCCGCCTCAGCACACAATGGTGTTTTTGTCGCAGGAATCTTCTTTTTAGCAGTGAAATGAATAACACAGGTGACGCTCCTTTCAAGGAGGTGTTTTGCTTTGTTTTCTGATTACTTTTGACACTTCAGCGCTTTTTACTGTTTGTTTTAAAATTCACAGTGTACTTTCGTAAAAACAAAAATAAAAATTGGATTATTCAAGTATTTATTTTATAATTTCTACAATGCAGGATTCTGTTTAGATTCACGTGGTAACAGTTTTTTTTGCGATCATATTTTTATTTTTCACTTTTATGCGTAATAATGTTTGCATTACAATAGGAATTAAACATGAATATCTCCAAAACAATCCGAGGTATATACCAACAAATTATTATATTTTATACATATATACACGCTGAATCGAATGTAGTATATAAAGATCCTATTTCAAAGAATTATTTTCGCCTAAAATATATATAAAGGCTTTAAGTCATGTATTTTTGTTTTAAAAACAAATTGTTTTAGTACTTCTAATAATGCAAAATGTTGCGTAGATTCTACATATTTATTACATTTTTATAATAATAATAAATTTTACATATCCTATCCCTAATGCTGTAATGGAATCTATATTTGACCATCAGACCTAACCTGTCTTTAAATTTACTTCATGTAAGTACAGAAAATGGTAGAGATATCGTCTTTTGTAATTCACTGAAGAAGACGATGTCGTTGAAACGCGTACGGTAATGGTTTATTAGCAGTAATGTAGTTTTACTAGATATAAAACAGAGTTGTATTATCTTGCTGAATAATCAACATCTTGCTAAGTATGCTTAAATAATCTTGCTTGAAATCAACATTTCATAAATACTAAACGAATTTCTCAGATATTAAACATCATCGGTTCGATACATCGATAATATATAAATCTAGTTTTGATATTAGGCAATGATTAAGTAGTCATTTTATCCAAAAAACCATAGCAAATTATATACACACCTTATAAACAATTACTAACAAAAAGTTCTTTTCCTTTTCTAACTTTATTTACCTCTTGGAATATTGAAAGAAATTGTGGTTATGGTAATAGTTAACAGGAAGTAGACTTGTTTGAGACAATCAAACTTGTCGAACGTTTGTTCACTGAAATAACAACTCCAATTATATTGTCTGAGTTTGATAACTGTTTACCTCGTCAAATGACTGACTTGTTAAAGCTCAATATATTACGCGATTAAAAGCACGTGAAACAAAGTATGTGCATATAAAACATATAATACACATAAATAATGTGCACGCAAAACGAATAATGTGCAAATAAGAAAAATAATAACACATATAAATAATGTTTACGAAAACCAAATAAAGTCCACTTGCAACAAATAATCTATTAAGATACCACATAAATAATGTGGCCGTAAGATAAATAATACTTATAAATAATGATTACATAATCAAATAATCCTAATAGAGATAAACAATGAGCAGGTTAATCAAATCATGTGTGTGTAAAACAAGTAATACAGATAAATATTGTTTCCGTAAGCAAAATAATGATAATTAAATAAATCACTCAAATCATGTGCACATGAAACAAATAAATAATGTGTACGTAACATGAATAATGTCCACATGAAAGAAATAATACAGATATATTTTATTTAAGTAAATAAAATAGTCATGTAAAACAAATAATACACCAAAAAATGTGTGAATAAATCAAATTATACATATAGGTCTAAATAATGTTTACATTAACAAATAGGCCTAGTAGAGATGAACAATGAGCAGGTTAAACAAATAATGTGCACGTAAAATAAGTAATACAGATAAATATTGTTTTAGTAAGAAAAATAATGTCATGTAAAACAAATAATATACCTAAATATTGTGTGAATAAAACAAATAATACATATAAATAATGTTTACATTAACAAATAGGCCTAGTAGAGATGAACAATGAGCAGGTTAATCAAATAATGTGTATGTAAAACAAGTAATACAGATAAATATTGTTTCCGTAAGCAAAATAATGATAATTAAATAAATCACTCAAATCATGTGCACATGAAACAAATAAATAATGTGTACGTAACATGAATAATGTGCACATGAAAGAAATAATACAGATATATTTTATTTAAGTAAATAAAATAGTCATGTAAAACAAATAATACACCAGAAAATGTGTGAATAAATCAAATAATACATATAGGTCTAAATAATGTTTACATTAACAAATAGGCCTAGTAGAGATGAACAATGAGCAGGTTAAACAAATAATGTGCACGTAAAATAAGTAATACAGATAAATATTGTTTTAGTAAGAAAAATAATGTCATGTAAAACAAATAATATACCTAAATATTGTGTGAATAAAACAAATAATACATATAGGTCTAAATAATGTTTACATTAACAAATAGGCCTAGTAGAGATGAACAATGAGCAGGTTAAACAAATAATGTGCACGTAAAATAAGTAATACAGATAAATATTGTTTTAGTAAGAAAAATAATGTCATGTAAAACAAATAATATACCTAAATATTGTGTGAATAAAACAAATAATACATATAGGTCTAAATAATGTTTACATTAACAAATAGGCCTAGTAGAGATGAACAATGAGCAGGTTAAACAAATAATGTGCACGTAAAATAAGTAATACAGATAAATATTGTTTTAGTAAGAAAAATAATGTCATGTAAAACAAATAATATACCTAAATATTGTGTGAATAAAACAAATAATACATATAGGTCTAAATAATGTTTACATTAACAAATAGGCCTAGTAGAGATGAACAATGAGCAGGTTAAACAAATAATGTGCACGTAAAATAAGTAATACAGATAAATATTGTTTTAGTAAGAAAAATAATGTCATGTAAAACAAATAATATACCTAAATATTGTGTGAATAAAACAAATAATACATATAGGTCTAAATAATGTTTACATTAACAAATAGGCCTAGTAGAGATGAACAATGAGCAGGTTAAACAAATAATGTGCACGTAAAATAAGTAATACAGATAAATATTGTTTTAGTAAGAAAAATAATGTCATGTAAAACAAATAATATACCTAAATATTGTGTGAATAAAACAAATAATACATATAAATAATGTTTACATAAAGAAATAGGCCTAGTAGAGATGAACAATGAGCAAGTAAAACAAATAATGTGT
The DNA here is from genome assembly GCA_036971475.1 of Prosapia bicincta. Lineage (NCBI taxonomy): Eukaryota > Metazoa > Arthropoda > Insecta > Hemiptera > Cercopidae > Prosapia > Prosapia bicincta. The sequence continues at coordinate 392,668,206 of JBAIZL010000001.1, forward strand.
ATGTGAAACAAGTATTACAGATAAATATTGTTTCAGAAAGAAAAATAATGTCATGCAAAACAAATAATAGACCTAAGTAGCCTATTGTGTGAATAAAACAAATAATATATATAAATAATGTTCACGTAAAATAGGTACTAGATATAAATAATTACACGTTAAACAAATAATAAAAATAAATAACAAGTAACCTAAGTAAAACAAAAAAATACAAATAAATAATGTTTTCGTGAAACTAATAATGGAGATAAATAATATCACGTAACACAAATAATAAAAATAAGAAATTTGTACGTAAAACAAATAATAAACATAAATAATGTGTACCTAAAACATATAGTACAGATAAATAATAGGCATAAAAGAAATAATACAGTTAGGCCTCAAGTGATGTGCAGCAAAACAAACTTAACTAAAATGGACAAAGGGAACACAACTATATAACCTTTCCCTCCCCTCCCAGCGTAATTTAAAGTGTTCAGAAATATTTTCTCGTATTACCAAATTACAAATTACACAGTACTTCAGTCACACGAAGCACCTCCCAACATATTGAAATTTAGAAAATATTTTAACTCTTATAGCAATATAGAACATAATAAATATTTTGCTCTGCATTGTATCACTTTAACCTTACTGGTAAAAGTGTCTTGATTGTTAGAAGAATTTTAGGCTGATTATTATATTTAGCACCAATATCAACTCATTTCTCTTCTTAAATAAACCAATTTCCAATAAAAATAGTTTTTAAAACATTATAATAGTTTTCCAAAAATAAATAATTGTTAAAGAATATTTTCTAAAACATTTATTCTACTTTTGTTTAGTCTAAGAAGATAATAGATAAAACGCATAGAGAAATATTGAAAGGATATCGCACACTCAGAATGTTCCTGATCGCGCAAATAGCGAGCATGAATAAGTTTATCTCTTCTAGCAGCAACCTGTTCAGAGGAGTAGAGCAACAGGTGGTAGCAGTAAGGTTAGACAAAACATTGCCTCCTCAGTTAATTGTAATAATTATACAATGTCACCCCAACTTTCACCCCTTGTCTTGAAATCCGTTTTAATTCCCGCCAGCAGACTGAGAGCCATTTTGTGATGCAAATTAAATTAGTACATAAACCCGCTCTACTGCCACAGATTTCCATTTTATCTCTCGCAAAATTAACCTGATTTTAAGGAAGCCCATTTCGTTTTTGTTAATATGTTTTCTCCCCGAGGAAAAGAAGGGTGAACTGTTTTACACTCCGTTTCCTTGCCACATTTTCCACAGGGAAATTGAATTTTCTAGTGTTTTCCCTCTTCCCCCGTGCCCACTCATCTCTTGACTTTTAATTATTTTAATACTTTTTAATATTCTTGTTAAAAAGCAAAGCGCCCTGGCTTAGTATGACAGACAATTAACGACTGCTATTACAGAAAGGGAAATTTATCTCTTCGAAGTTGGTAATGCTTTTTACAATGCTTTTACAACATTAAAATTTATGTTTAAGACATTGCTTAAGCAATATATAAACGAAACGAAGATGGAAAGGATAAAATAGATAAACAAGCGTTTACGGAATTTAATTCTATGTTACAATAAATGATAATATAATGAGTTTATGCAAATTTTGTACTTTCATTAGAAGGAAAATTTATATTTTTGGAAGTTAGAGAATCGAATGCAATATATAGATTCTTAAAAAAAAATTTAACATGCACCGACATAAACACCCTCTACATTACCATGGTGTAGACCTGACCTACTTTAGGAAAGCCCCGCTGACCACATTAACATACGATATTCCATCCCCCAAGAACCAGTAGCTTCCATATATACTTGATCTCTCCCTATCATTTAGTTATCCTTATCCCTCAACTGGGCTGGCCCTACTTCTCTAAACCTAATAGGGACAAGGCCTACGTCAAGGAACCCGCGCTGTTCACGCAAGCCATAATTCTTTCAGCGCCCGCAGATATTCATTCCTATATCTTAACACACCTTAACTCCCTTTACCATTTCTGGAACCATCCATTCAATGACGTCCCTTATCTACGTAATCAAGATAGAGGGCTTCTTAAACTAAGGAAAGCTGCGCTACCCACTCAATTCATGATCCTCTCAAGTTATTTCTATTTCTGCACTTATGCGACGGTTTCGAAGAGGTCACCATTTTCAAGCAAATTATGTTTACCTTTTATGGTCATGACATTTTAAGTTCATCGGGTAGTAATATCCTATTATCCTATTTTTGCGCCACTTTTTGTCACCAATAACGATATATCTGCGGAAACTGTTTTCTTAAAATTACCAGAGCTACCTCAGTGACTGCAGCAAAGGATAGAGCGGATGCTTAAAAAGTTCATTTAAAACTATAATAACAGATGGAATCCAAATTCTTGGGCGTAATAATGTATTCAAGACTCTGATGCACAAGAAAAGGAAATGTTTGAATAAATAGTAAATTTAATGTATTCGTCGACGCTTCACCTAATTAAAGTCTAACCTATCCACCCGGAGTGTCCAAATTTCAATGTGAAAACATAATACGAGTAATGATAGTAAAAAATTAGTATTATATTAAGTATTATATTTTTTGTCTATTTATGTGGTTTAGTCTTGATAAAGGCTAAACAGAGTTATAAGTGGATGAAATTATATAAGTAGTAAATATGTTTATAAGTAGCTTTACAATTATTGTATTTTGTTAATCATTATTTTACTTTTACGAAATAATATATGATACTTAATTCTATAATAACTTTAGCATCTTTTTAAATTATTTTTTTGTTTCTTATTTCAATTTGTTTTTTCCAGAGATTCGTATTCATATTTTTAGGTATCTTTTCATCAAGGCAACACATTTCTTACAATATTACTGACCTTCACACAAAATATAGAATTAACTTAACGCCTTTTGTGTTATTAATGTGCCGATAAAACGTCCTTAGTATCAGCGTATTTAGGTCATTGTCGATCCGAGTTGAGTTTTATGTGATTTAAAATTATTTTAAAATGATTTCAGATACTATATGTGACCCAAAACACTACGCTACTAAAAAAAGGGGTCTAGGTTTAACTATTTAATTTATTGGAAAGGTCACGTGACGGGTATATGAGAGAGTATACAAAGACCGTACTAGTTGTGTTTCTCAACATGTTAATTTCTCAAAATTTCAGAAAACTACAAAAATTAGATCAAAACCTCACAAAACGACGAAAACCTTACGTTCGGTAAATCCCCCCAGAGAATCTTCGATTGTAAGACACAGCGCTTTAATTATTTTCTCCACGCTCGTCCATGACCATACAATTGCGTTTGCCCGTACATCCTACGGAAACAGGCACAATTTCCTTTCTTTTCAGCCCCTAAACGGTCCGTACACTTCTAAGCCCTTAAATTATCTAATTATGTTTTGGCTAAGGGTTGCGGCCTTGCTCTGTGTTATTATGTATCCGTGCGTTCTGACTAATGCTAGACATTTGGAAAGGTTTCTTAACAACCCCGCGAGTTGCCTTCGTCTAACGCAATTTCAGAAGGGAGAAACGTTTTTAAAGCTTATTAAAGAATGTCTTATTCTCATAAAGAATCTGATGCATTCTTTGAAAAACCGATGAAACATTTTTTTTTCTAAAACTGCCAACCTATAGTTTCGCGTGAAGTCACAACTACCTAACGCCATTGTTGTCAACTCCGAGTTCACTGAAAACGCTGTCTTGTCCTGGCGCCAAGTGGGTCAAGTTCAAGTCACAATACTATCCTGTAATCTGCATCTTGGCCGGCCCAGGTAGCGGGGTACCAGAGAAATAGTCAGCCCATGCGGCCGATGACTTCCAGAGAATATTTTGCCTCTTTCTTAGTCCTGGGAGTGGAGCTTATAGAAAATCCGTATTAGTTTACTCCTGTAAAGCGTAAGATTACTTCAAAATGATTAAATGTCCACAGCCACCGTCTTTAATAAATATTAAACCGGGAGGTGTTTATAACTCTAAAATTATCTTACCTGCGAGCCTTACTATTGCACTCATATACACCTTCTTTGATTGTCTTCTGTATATCAAAGGCAAACGAATTTTAAACGTATACGGGTTATACGGGTTCTAGACAACCTCAATAGAATTAGAAACTTCAATGCCTAATGTGAGGGAACCCGTCAGTTGCAACTAAGGGTACATTTTATTATCAATCAGTTGTAGTTATAAGGGTTCTAAACTACCTCAATAAAATTAGAAACTTCAATGCCTAATGTGAGGGAACCCGTCAGTTGCAACTAAGGGTACATTTTATTATCAATCAGTTGTAGTTATAAGGGTTCTAAACTACCTCAATAAAATTAGAAACTTCAATGCCTAACGTGAGGGAACCCATCAGTTGCAACCACTTTTTTATCTGCTTTGTAGTTATAAGGGTTCTAGATTAACTCAAAAAAATGTGAAATTTCAATGCCGAATGTAAAGGATTGCGTCAGTTACAATTAAAGTTGATTACATGTTTTTTGAATACATTTCCCAAGAATCGAATTGATTTATATAAATACATTTCTGAGTTTTAATTAAATCTATCTTCCATTATGTCCTCTCAGTAGGTTTGAAAAAGGCAGCGCTCAATTTTCAGCGAAATAAATATGTTTAATTTGTAATCTTAATGGCCCCCCTATCCTCCTTCGTTTTTTTTTGGTTATATTTTTAGTGCACACAGGCAATGCTCTTTCTTTACTGCAAGTTATGATGTACTCTGTATTCAGTCACACAGTCCAACAGGTAGGCCTACATTGATCGTCCCACGTAATTTCAGTTCTTACTCAAGTTGGTGCATCTTAAAAATTGTTTTTTTGTTAATGAATTTAAAATTTCTTATATTAATCAGACTCTTAATTGGCTCCAGGTTTGTTCCGTTGTTATTCTACGATATCGCATTAAGCACGGAGTCATTTAGACCCGCTAAAACCTATTCTGGGTGCTTAGAAACGGCCGGCCGGAATTAACGGATTATTGATCGGATTTCACATATTGTTATTTCCAAAGGTCACTGTCTCGATGCCACTTACGTAAATACGTAATGCCGGTCGGTGGAAAGATGTCATGTGCTGCACCAGTATGAAATCTCTATCAGATCTAACATTCTCAATGGACTGCGCTCAAGTACAGCTGCGTATAAGACAAGCAGAACCTCAAGATAATATCACTTGCCCATCTTCACTTGAGCCACTTGATTTGCACTAAAAACACTTAAACACGAGTTAGTATGCTACACTTGCCTGTGGCCTGGGTGTGGCTGAGTATCGCCTGAATGTGGCTCACTTGGCTTGTGAGCTACGGTCTGAGTTGACAACGGGTCAGATCTCCCTAAACGGCCGTCCTTAATAATCAAAAAAGTAAGTGCTACTATAGGCAAGTGCAACACACTAACATGTGTTTAAGTGTTTCTAGTTTTATGAAAATGTACTAGAAAGCTATATACAAAATGTAGCGCCCTTGGGAGTGACTGACAAAAGTGAACACTTCAATGGAAAATGGCAAAAACTCCCATTAAAGACGTATTTATTTCAAAATTTAAATGAAAGAATACCATTTACTATCATTTTAGTAAATTATAGTAACATGTATTCAAATTAATGTTTTCAACAACTGACAAATAATAGTGATTAATAACATTTTAACCTAATTAATGTACAGTACGGAAGGTAGTAAAACCAATGCATTATATTTAACACGAAGCTGTTGTGTAAAATCATCCGTTATCAAATATTTTAATCAAACATTCTAGAATACGGAATATGTAAAAAATTTCGTTTTATTGTTTTTTAAACATAACCACTATATAACCTTTGGGTGAGATCGGAACGGAACATACTTTATCACATAATCTAACCAAACATACTACATTACTGAAGATGTAAAAAGTTTCATATGATAATTACACACTTACATAACCTCTAAATAACCTCCGAGTGAAGTTATAACAAAATACGTCATCAAATAATTCAATACTAGATTACCGAACTGTAGAATATCGTATTTGAAATTTTTTTAACATAACCTCTATATAACCTTTGAGTAAAGTTGAAAACAGCTGTAGGCACAATATAATATATTAAAAAGTATCTTGTTTGAGTTTCTGATAATAACAATCGCTTGGATGTAGCTCATAAACCTTTAAAGGAAGTTTAGCTCATACAAAAGCTTTCAGTTGGTAAGTAGTGTTGAAAAGTACGTTAAAGAAAAATCAATACCTTTTTTAACCTAATGAAATTTTTCACAATTTTTCTTAACCTAAGTAGAGGCTATTATTGTAAATCCAAATTCTTTTCATACTTAAAAGCATAACGTTTGTTGTTGTAGATAAATGATTATGTATGTAAACTATAAAAGTTATCGGGATGCAGAAAAATGCGTTGAGAAGGATTCATTTTATTGTACCTTGGAGAACATCGCTCATCGAGTTATTTAATTCCAACTAAGCGCCAGATATTATTTAAGTCCCATATAAAAACCGTCGCAGCAAACAAGAAATGAAAAAATATAATTTCTGACGAAATGTGAGCAAAGTAATTTTCTTTAATAAGGAGAAAAGTTGGCTGCTCGCAGTGAGCCCGTTGCCATGGCAACCGTGTGTTTTGGTCTCTGCTAGAAGTTGATAATATCGCCGTGGAAAAATGGGGTAGTCTTAGATAAAATATTATAACATAGCAGAGTGGGGGTAATGAATGAGTTGGCAGGCATCCGATGTTGGTATTTCTAGTTGGCCGTGGGGAAATAATTTGATTGCTGCGAGAATGCCGATATCAAAACTGGAAGAAAGGGTCAGGCATCCGCGGGGTGTTCGTCTTATTTATGCAGTATTGGGGTGTTTTAAAGGGATAGCTTTTGTATCAATATTTATGTTTATGTAAACCTTATTATTGTTTAAGAAAATACAGTATAAACTCGCTTTTATTTAGAATATTAAAAGCAACAGCGCCTCTTCTCGGGGAAAAGGAGGGATTGCAGTGACAATGGAAAAACCAAAATTCGATATAATATGTAATATATGTTTTATGAGTAAAACTAAGTGTTTTACAAAAATCAAGTAGTTTATACTTCATATAAAAATAGGTTTTGGTTGCCATTCAGTAGGTTTTGGTTACCATTCAGTAGGTTTTGGTTGCTATTCAGTAGGTTTTGGTTACCATTCAGTAGGTTTTGGTTGCTATTCAGTAGGATTTGGTTGGAAGCTTTATTAAAAAAACAAAATTTTAAGACTTTTGAACGTTTTTCACGCAAACAAAGTTATTTTATTAAAGTTATTTTTGCCAATAAAAGATACGTGAACGACTGTAGCTAATAAATGAGCCCAAGGTACATAAAACATCAGAGACTGGGTGACAGCTAAGAGGATCACATGTACGAAGCTCAACTCTTTATATAAATTTATATTTCGGGGAAATAGAGTGAGGCCCACTAGGTAGAGTTTTTAATTTCTTGGTAGTTTTAAGGCGGTCACTCAATATGAGTCTCATCACCTATTAATGATAAGAAGAATTGTGACTGAAGGTAGGGTCAGGTAGGGGGTAAACACCCCTGTAAAGGAGGATACAGAGAAGGATAGAAGCACGAGTGTAGGACCGTGTATCTAGCAGAGCTAGTCTCTTTTGGGGCCATAAGACAGTCAAATCGTTCTTTAGCAAGGAAATATCGTCCGTAAGGAAACATAAGGCCTTAGATAACAAAACTTTGACAAGAGTGTAAAGTAAAAACACGTTGCACGCTAAATCATGGAGTGAAGGGGAAAAGTCAAGTCCGTCGGTCGCTAGCCAGCTAGGAGACAGTCATATCTAGGGGACAGTTGTTACTGTTAAGTCTACAACGTACGTCATGGCGTTGTGTTTCAGTCATGTCTAGTTGTGTGTACAGGACAAATGTATCTAGGAAATAGTTATGTGTAGGGGATAGCTGCGTCTAGGAGACAATCATATCTAGGGGACAGATGTGTTTAGGAGACAGTCGTGTCTAGAGGATAATTGCTTGTGTCTACAGACAGTCATTTCTAGGGGACAGTTGTGTCTAGGAGATAGTCATGTCTATGCAGATAGTGGTTTGTGTCTGGAGAGTCATTTCTAGGGGACAGTTGTGTCTAGGAGACAGTGTTGTATAAGGGGCAGTTGTGCCTAGGAGTTAAGTCTAAGGGATAGTTACGGCTATGTGAGAAATGAGCCTAGAAAAAAAAATTGTGTAATGAATTGAGAAACGGCGACTAAAATGTTTGAGAGATCTTAATGCGATAAAACAAATGGATGGTTCCAAATAATTTATAAAATGGTAAAACCAAAGCTAAGCAAGAGGGGAGGTCACGCCGATCATGAAAGAAAACATGAGAAGTTGATGATAAGATGCTATCGAGGAGAAGGGCTGCCTAGGCCTGAGCAAGTGGAGATTGAAAACGGCAGACGTATATTTCCGGAGGCGTAGTAGTGCTACATGATCGGTTGATAAACATTATATTCTATTTCAGAAGTGGATAGTTTGAGCACAAAGTCAATATATACTCTTACCCTTTTAAGAGAGTTATGAAACATTTAGTAACGTATTATCACCAAACAGTGTCTGTTAAAACTACTGCTTATAAATAAATTTTATTTATATTTTTTTAAAAGAGTATCTTTAATTATTGTTTTGTTTTGAATTTTATTATATTATTTTTTAAATTCTGATATAGGTATATACTAATTCCTTAAACGTGTGGTTTTTTTAATTCAAACATAAATGATCCATGTACCATTATCGGCATCTCGACTCCTTGTAAATGTAACAAGAAAGAGTACGCATCAATAATCAAAACAAAAACGTTTTAAAGTGGACAGGGTTTCTCTGATAAGAAGGTAATATGGTTGGAGGAATACAAAAAACTTTAAAAATTCCTGTACTCTCGCTGAATTTTTAGTCCGACTTCCACAGGGTCAAGGCTGATCAATAAAACACCCCTCCTACCCCAGTCTACAGTCTCCGACCTTGTTGATCGTTTGTACAATTTTACAATCGTTCTCCGTTTTGTAACAAACCAGACAGGGTTTAAACGGCATTGCAACAGTTTAAACTGTTCTTTTATAGTTTTAAATTTTATTTCAGATACTTAGTTTCGCTTTTATACATATTTCGTTCGATACTTGTCAATAGACGCTTTTATATAAAATACTATGTGATAATGCTAAATATATATAACTTATTTTATATCTTTTTGTTATAAAGTTTTGGTTTTTTATTGTATGATACATATTATTTACTTTTCCTCGTAATATTTTACTATTTATACAAAGTATCCGCTAACAAAAGTGTAGCCAGAACACTAATCAACAATTATTGCTCAACACAGTAATCGTCAGTAGCTTAACACTGTAGAGAAAGATCTGATATCATTATGCATGGAAAAGTAGACTCAAGAGTAACAGAACTTCAATGAACAGATGACAGTAGAGACATCATGACAATGCTCTTGCAGAAGAAAGAAGGCAAAAACAAACTAAAGAATACATAACACCTATATAGACCTAGATAGACGTGTTAATACTATACGTGTATACTAAAAAAACGTAACTGTCAATATATAGCTCTTTATACAAAAAATTATTTTTTAACCCGCCTGAGCCAAGGTTTGACCTGCTTGGAAGAAATACTACATTAGGGGATGTGCAATTACTAAATTAAAACAAGTATTTTTAATGAGACATTTTTGCGTAGAACCAATTCAATAATAACGGCATACACAATGAAATTAGCTACTACACTATCTAAGCTAAATAAACCAGCTGTATTGAAGTCTAAAAATACTAACCAGATGTTTGTTTACTAAAATTAAACAGATTTTCAAATCAGTGGTTTAATAATCGGTAAATAAGTAAAAACAAACACAGAATACAGTACGAATAAACGCTAAGAATGCGAATTTTAACGTTATTGTTTATAAACAAGGCAGAAACAATAATAATATAATACAAATATGAAATATATTATATTTATGAAATATCATATATAGACTAATACAAAATGGTGACTGTCGA
>JBAIZL010000001.1:392685725-392688225 GCA_036971475.1 Prosapia bicincta
TTTTAATTAATCTAAACATTAATTATGCATTCAAAACTTACCCCTTTCGTGTTTGGAATCGGCCGATCTATATCTAGTGGCTTTGGGTTGCTTTCTTAAATCCCCGACGGCGTTTATATACTACGAGACGAGCCGTAAAGGGAAAAAATGTCCGCTCCTGTGTCCCCTGGCTAAGTGAGAATGGCTGGATTAACAAATTATCGTCTTGTGCTTCTCGTCGGCTGGTAGCTAATTAGTTCATTATTTTAGTCTGCATTACACATTTTTTTAAAATGCTGACAAGAACTTGGTTACGATTTTAACACAAAAAATTTCAAGCATTGAAAAACAAAATTTATGTAAAACTAATTAAGTTGATAAACATCAGAAGGATTTTTTTATAGTAAAAATAATACAAAATAATTGAAATAACACTATGTAAATAGAAATATTAATTAAATATAGCTGCCAGATGATAGAAGTTGTTAACATATCTTATAAAATTTAACTTGTTTAGGCCTACATTGAGAATCGATTTCAGACTTCAATAGTTTTAAATTGGTCATTTTGCTTTTAGTTTTACACATTTTTTTACAATATTAGCTGGTGTATGTAGGCGGGTTATTGGTGGAGTTTGAGACAAGCACTTGAATACCAACCTAAAGATCCTGAGTTCGATTCCAATTAGCTCTAAATATTTTTGTGTGTGACTTTTCAGCCTCCATTTCGACAGTGTGAGCAGTTGAAGCTTACTATTAGTTACACTATCTTCCTTGAGTAGGACCAAGTAAGGAAACTGTAGCATTTCTTTACCAAACCATGTTAACTGTATTGCAAACACGTTATTAATATTATATTAATAGATCCTGGTATGAAACCTAACCTTGACCAATGCCATTTCTATCAGTAAACGTAACAGAGAATTAGAAACGAAAATCTAAAACACAGATATATTGATTGAAATTTAATGATGGTTCATAATATTTGCTTCTAACGTCTAAAGAAATATTTGTAATTTATAAAACGACAATAATCCAACGTTTCACAAGAAGAACAGACTACACTTGTAAAGCTTAAGGACGTTTAACAAGTGAGTTAATAACACAAACATGACCCAAACAGACACGACATTTGAACAGTCAAGACAGTGAACAGGGTTTTAATATAATTCCAAGACATTTTTAGACAATTGATTCATAAACGGGGTTTACAATTTAATGTTGAGGAATTTGGTCTTTTTCAAACGAATCTAAAGATAGCATCATATGTTGCCGAAACTATAGCCGATATTTTAGTTACTGCTTCTATATAATTCATAGCTTTGTTATTATGTATATTATTATTATTTACAAAAAACTACAGAGAGCACAGTATAGTAATAGGCTATAATTATTAAACAATTATAAACCCTGGCTAGAACCTTTATGTACATTCCACTAACACAGTTAGCATCAGGTTACAAATATAGTAGTCCCGTGATGATGCTAACTGTCATGGTGAAACGTGTAATTAAGCTTGTATGAATATTTGTGTGAATATTATTGTTATTTGGTAAATATTATCGAAGCCAGTGTTATTTACTAATAAATTACTTCATTAAAAACATTGGTTAATTGTTCCATTTGGTTAATTTACGAACATAAATTTTCACATTTTTAAAATGTTGAAATTGTTTCATTTGTTTAAAAGAATCGATCACTGTGCCTCGTCTACGAGCCCTTATTAAGGTCGAACAACTAAAACCCACGCCTCAGCAAAATCAAATCCTAAACCAAATCTGACTAACGTGATTGGCAACAAACAACCAAGGGCAAAATTCTAAAGTAAATGACGTCACAAAACCTGTAAAGCGGTTAGTCCACAACCAATCGCCACAGGAGCGAGGAAGAGAGCTCCAACGCAGAGCTCCAATGAACTGTCCAGGGGAAATTAATTTCAAAACAAAGTTCAATAAACAAACTGCAATGTTACAATTACTATATTGAATGGATATTTATCAAATAAAACTTATCAACACATAAGTTAAACTGTATCTTATGGTTAGAGATATTAGAAAAGGATTATGAGTTTGTTAATGTGTTACAATAAAAATATTGGAAAAGTCCCAATACCACAAAAATAATAAAAGTTAAATAATATTACAAGTTATCTAGGATTAAACCCATAAGGTAACTAGTCATGTCAGGCCCATGGGGTAATCCATGTACTAGTCAGTCTAGTTTGTAATTTATTATATTCTAGATTGTAATTTTGTAATAAGACTCTCTGATGATGATTATGACGTTGTCATTGAAATACATAAGGGTTTAATCTTGGGTAACTTGTAACATTAGTTACTTTTTATTATTTTTGTGGTATTTGGGTGTTTTCCAATATTTTTATTGTAATACACTGTTTAAAAAATTTTATATTCTAAAATTAACCTACACATTTTGCTTTGAGTAATAAATTTCTTCAGGAGTGTGGACTAATTTTAACTAAATAAATAAAAACCACTAACCACAATATAAAAGCCTTTTAT
>JBAIZL010000001.1:392693225-392728225 GCA_036971475.1 Prosapia bicincta
GTGAGAACCTTAGTCAAAAGTAAGACTTATCAAATACAAGAAGTGTTGAATAGTAGTCTGTTATGGTGAGGCCGAGAAGGTTTAAATACGGCCAATAGGAAGGGAAAAGAAGACAGAGAAAGTAATGATGAGGTAAAGTATGGAACAATAGATTAATACTCTGAGGTAGTAAAGTAATGGAGAATAGTTGACAGTAGGAGATAAGGATAATAGAGGGTTTATGCTAACTGTAAATAACCAAATAGGCAGACATAAGTGAAAGACAACATAATAAATTTAGATTAAACAATTCTGAATAAATTATGATGAAGGTAATTCTGAAAACATGTAAAGTGGAAATTACGAAATGCTTAACGATATAAGGACAACATAAATAAGGTATTTACAGAACAATAACACACGTATTATGTGAATTGAAGACGTAAAAGAAATGAGAAGGAAGTAGGCCTACTTATTGGAGAATATGGGTAATACGAAATTTACATACAAGAGAATAACACAGAAGGTGGTTGTGATAAAATCAAGGTACATAAAGACAAGACACATAATTGTTTATTAAGATACAAGAATATTCGATATAATTGAAATAATGCAAAATATATCCCGTTAAGGAAACACAAGATACCCTAACATTTGTACGATTCATCGGACAATGGTTATTAACCAGTATTAAGGAAATGACTCGATATCAGTGACTTAAATGTTCTTCGTTTTCAATTGAAAAACTGTTCCACTAACATAGGTTCTGAGCTGCATCAAGGCTTTGGAAGTGTACTTAATTAATCCTAAGGTAATAAGCATATAGTATTCCATCATACAAGTAAAAGAAATTTTCCTGCTTCTGTGGTACAGCATCAGGCTAAAATCTTATGCCCCCCCCAGTTCTGAAGCAGTTGCGGATTTTTTTAAAATTTACATTTCACAGTCCTTGTTATTTCTGGTCTGCTTCGATACATAGAACATTTTTTTTTAATGAACAAAACTTAACGAATTTTCAAAAAAACTATTTTTATTGAATTTTTGTTGGATGAGAAGCATTATGGACAAAGTGAAAGAGTTTTTTTTAATGGTTTTAATACATTGCTCGAATAGACCGACTATTAACTGGGATGTAATAAGAAGCCGTTACTCACAAGGAAAAAAGTGCATTAAAGTCACCGCACGAATTCTATTGGTAACTTTAATGATATTTTAACTATGATATACTAATACCACTTTCATTCCCTGGATATGACGTCTACGAGGACATTTTGAATTCTTGTTTTGTCAATACGTTGAGAAAAAAAGTTAATTTTTTCGAATTAATTTTTATAAGACGTAATAGTGTAAACTGAAAATGCACAGAATTTTAAATGTTTTTATACTTCAAAACTTTCGAATGCCTAAAATTAATATTATGTGTACAAATATAGTATTATAATACTCGTATTATAAAAAAATCGTGCATTCAACATCTAATTTATTAGATTCGAATAATTTTGTCAATAATTTATCCCCATTTCCTTTGTAAAAACATTGATAATTAACACTGTGAATCGGTCTTACGATCCAATTCTTATTCGGGCCCAAAACAACGTTGCCCTTAAAAGACAACACTGGATTAAAAATTCGTGTCTTACAAATATTTGAATCAATACAGCCTGAAATTAATACCTTTATAAGGCCCGACCGAGAATCGTATTTCACCCCTTTAATCAAGGGATGCTCGATGTAAATGAGACATCTAAACCCAAATGAAGCTGAACGTCTTGAGTGGGGTCGCAGTGAAGAGGAAAAAAAAGGAAAACGACAGAAAGACAATTTCTCCGAGATCCGTTCCATTGTCCCGTTTTACTTGACTAACTAGGCTCGGAAAGTATCGAAAAAACACCCCAACTTGAGGGTGGGATGGAAATGAATAAAACAAGGGGATTTACCCCCACATAGTTGGAATATACGAGTGGATGAAGGGGGTTGAAAAAAAGCATCGTACGTATTTTATACGGATAGAATAGCGCATGACAGATCGATAGAAATAATGATTTGCTTGGGAATGCACTGTGATGTACGGCTTTAGTACATCGGTCCTCAAGTGTCGTATTTGTTAATCTGGCCATCGCGATACGTGCCCGGCCCAGTCAGTAAAGTGTTACATGCCTCTCTATAGGGCACTGCCTATATATCAGGCTGGATGAATGGTTCATATAGGACCAGATGAGCATTATATATTTTATTATTTTGTAAACCATTTCATAAAAGCGTATGTAAAATTATTTTACAATGTTCATAACAACATAATTTAAAGAGCGTTTTTTATACTTAGGCCTAAACAACGATTATCCTATGTTACGTAGTAATTGCTTCATGACCTTATTAACCGGCGCGTAACTTGAAACCTAATTAAACATAAAATACTTTTTCACTTCCACGTATTACTGTCAGTTATTAATGGATCCATTTCAATCGTCTCAACCGTACCACGCGTTTAAGTTTCCTGTCAGTTGTCCTGTTATCAATCCATGATGCCATTTTCTGGTACGTTCATCGCCATCTCCAAGTTCGAAAGCTGTACACCTTTCTAGTTCCCGTAAAGGTTTCCAAGTCTCTTCTATAAAAGAATATTTCCCTATATATATATATATATATATATATATATATATATATATATATATATATATATATATATATATATATATATATATATATATATATATACTGTATATATATATTAATTTTATAATACGGAAAGCGTGAGTTTCTGATTCGAATAAAGAGACATTGAATTGTATGAACATTTATACATGTTAATATTTATAGGTTTCTATAATAAAACCTAATATGGAAAGGAAATATTTTGAATAAAAGAATAACAATAATGTTTTAAAAGTAAGCTTTCAATATCTCAGGTCAACTTCCTAGGACTCCAGTAGAGAGTAGGTTTATTTCGAATAGGCCTTCTGGCATGACGAATTCTCTACATTCAGTGAAGTACCAGAGAATCAATTTTCTTTTCTTATGTCACATTCCTTTCGTAATTGTTTTTTCTAAACCTTGGAACACGTAGAGACATCGTGCATTTCTTTATATCCTAGAACAGGGAGTTCATGTCCATGCCTTTATTCTATCTATTCAGAATTCATTTTAATTTCTTCGAAAGCGTAAACGTAAAAAATTTAAAAATATTCTTTATGACCTTTGATTTTATAATCACTCAATTACTTGTTAAAAACCGTTATTAAAGTGTTTGCATGTTTATCTCTAGCAATATAAACACTTCCAGAAATAATATTGGGTTATGAAGTAGGATAAAATATACTTAAGGATAACAATTAAAGTAAAGTGAGTTTAGAAACGTGATAAACGCATTTAAGTAAGAAATAAATACAATCAAAACAACTTCGGTCAGGAACAATAAGTAGCACGTAACAAATACGAGAAATATCGAATAGTACGAAAATAGTACCCTACAGAAGCTTTACGGACGCAGATATTTAAAGAGAAATAAAAGCCGTGAATATGGCTAGGTGAACAAGTGAATAGAGTACTTGACTACGAAATTAAGTGTTCTGGTTTTGATTCCCGGTAGCGCAAAAGAATTTCTATATGGGCTTGCAACCCCAAGGTCAAAATGGGCAGTTGCTGGCCACATTACCTACCTTGTAGCCTTTACAATTTGGACTGTCAGGCAATTCTATCACTTCTCTCTTACGCCATGTCTCTTATATGAAGGAGTCATTATTATGAAAAGAGCAGAGACAAAACAAAAAGGTGCTAGAATCTGGACCTAAACTTTACCCCCTAAGGTACTAAAATATTATAAATTCTTTAGGAAGGCAATGTTGGTACAGAATGCAGTCATCAGTTTTATTATTATTTTATGTTCCAGTTTATTATTTAACTTTTATTGTTCTTATTCCTTTTGCTCCGTCATTAGCAGCGAAGCCTGTGGATCTGTAGTATTTACAACCCGTAATTAAACAACCCTTTTATCCTTAACAAATGGCGTTAAATTCTCTTTGCATATTTATATACATTACTACACTTTTATTACAGCAGCACGTCGCCTGTAATAGAGTCTACGTTAAGAGGTACGACATAAATGCAATCAAGAAGGCATACAAGTATTATTTTAAAACTGAAAATGCTTTGAGCAACAAATTATTATTTCATTAAACGTTTTTCAAAATTTCACCAACAAAACTTTCAATATATCGTAAGCGTTTTTCTGTTTAAAATATTTCCCATAAACCATCATTCAGTCAAAGTTAACTTTGACGACTCGCAAGGAAAACCAAGACAACACCCCACTTACGCTCCAACAATGTATTTCATTTCGAAATTCACTAGATGCGCAAGTAAAATTCTTGAAAGCTTTGCCGAGCTTTTCACGTACGGTAGCAACATTTCCCGGTTACATTTTCCAGCGAAGACTTGATTGACTTGCAAACAAGAGGGTGCGGGTTCAGGGAAAAATGAGAAAGACTATATAACACGGCGTATCCTGTCTCTCTCGGCGCGCTCGCTCTGCCTATATCCCGTCTCCCTTCCGCCCAAGGAGAGCGAGTTTTAAAAAAACACGAATACTGAGTGTGTGTGAGTGCGAGCTTCTAATATTGATCGCTATTGAGATTGTAAGGAGGGTGGAAAAAGTAAAAAAAAGGGGGTGAGACAGAAGATCGGGGAGTGAGACCGACGCTGGCGTCGCGAGGAGGGACGCCATCTTAAGATTATTTATTTTTTATACAATCAACCAAGTGAGACATTGTGCATGTGTGCGGGCGGGAAATACACCTTGCGGAGGGTTGGGGACGTCATTAACTAACAAGGGTTGGCCAAATACAAAACACGTAATTTTACTGTGCTGTCGAAAAGTGTTCAAACGGCGACTTTAAAACGTAATAATTTCGTGGAGTAATAATTACACTTGAACAGATATTTTATGCTCAACAAAAGCGTAGAGATTTGTTGTCAGCATTATCTGGTAATATACCTCACATTCAGTGGAACTGAATTATTTAAAACCAGTACTTTTTATTTCGAATAATAATATTTTAACAAATATAGCTGAAAAGAAATATATAAGAACTATATAGATTATAATAATAATACTAAAAACTATACTAATAAACTATAATAGGTTTAAAGTATTTCCTACTAAGATTTATTCCAAACAACAAACAACAAACAACCGTATAAATATAAAACTTTAAAATATCCTAGAAAGTAGATAATACGAGGATATTGTACTTTTTAATACATTTTGATACAGTAAATGTGTAACTTTATATTATGCTTCAAGTGCTTTTAAGCTGCCTTAAAATGTTCAAACTTTATTCTTGAAAGTCGCAAATGTCACCATTTTGTTTTAATATTCTTTTCATTTAATAAACCTTTGCAAATATAAATGTAAACTTTGGAGAAGAAATTTAATAATAACAGTTTTCAAACACCTAATTAAAAACAGATTACTGTTTGTATATCGCAACAGCTGCAAATACAAAAATGAGAAGTTTTCGGGGGGAAAAAAAATTATAAAATTACACACTAACATACATCTTTAGAAAGACATTCTTAGGAAGTCTATAGAACCTTTGTAAATCATATTCCACTGCCTTTTCAATATCAAAACACTCTTCGTGTTCCTTTAAAAAATTTTAAAAAACCATTTCCCTGATTTATTGTAGTCAAAAATTTATTTTAAAGTTGGAATTTTTTTTGGTATATTTGAATTTTTAAATATTATTAAAAAAAACTAAAATTATTTTTGTTTTATTTACTAGATGTTTGGTCACATTTATTTATTTATGAGCTGGTAAATATTTTATGTGTTTGGATATTTGCTATATGTTTTTATGTTTACATGCTCCCAAATCACAATGTAACCCTAATATGTTCATGTTAACAAGTTATCATTTTGTTGGCAGTTTTATTTCTTTGTGTTACTTTCCACTTTTACAAAATCACCATTCTCTTCTTTACAGTTATTCTCTGAACATAACAAACGTAATAAGAAATAGCTTTATTCAAAATAACTATATTTGCTGTGTGCGTAAAGCAATAAAAATTCCAGAATTAAAGTTTACAACTTCATAACATGTCTTAGTAAAAATGCATTTCTATAAATTTTAAATTTGTCTACAAAATTTTTAAAAAAACATTACAGTATTTTAAAAACATAAATATCTGAAAGGCTATTAATGGTAATAAAAACGTGAAGAAGTGAAAACGTGGTTTCAAAATTATTGTAAAATCTAAAAAAGTCAACTTATATTTCATAACTTTAAGGAAAATACAGTCGATTTAATATAAGAAAACTAAGTGCGATGAAATTTAACCCGTTTAAATTACCAGTATAAATGCGTAAGCGAAACAAATGAACTTTATTAGTGTCAAAGTGATAATGGAATTATTCCGAAACCTCTCACACCATATTGCACATTAAGTACACCCATATAGGAGTACAACTGACGACTTGACACTTATTTGAATGGAGAAACTCAGGTTTAAAAATAAACAGTCACATAATTTATGGCCAATTATAAATCTTAGAGAAAAGCTACAAATCCGGATTAAAACCGCAATAAAGATTTAAATATGATTAATTCTCGACCGCGTGCAAATATTTTAAATTTAGTAACAGTCTAGTATTATTTATTAGAAATACTAACAAATTTAAGCTCTAAATTTTACAGTAGTTTCCATGCTTTAAATGTAACAAAGTACCTTATTTTTATAAATTCTTGTTATAATTAATTTTAGTCATACTAGAAGCATTTCAGCAGTTACAAGAATACACATTTGTGCCATTAGTAAGTCTTTGTACATAACTTTATAGAATTGCTATTATGAATTTGTTAAATTACAATAAAATAATTCAGTGGCAATATTACAATAAAAGTATAGACAATAATCCCAATAACACAAACACTATTAATAAATAACTAATACATAAAGTTACCAAGGCTAAACCCTTATTTACAGATTTAATTCCTTATAAAGGGTGCAATAATAGTAGCTTTATGTAGACAGAGTGTTTCCTTCATTAATTCTTGTACTAATGGGATTATAGGCTATTATTTTATCACAAATGTGTTATTTCATTTTATTAATACAGACGTTAAAGTCTCTTATTTTAATAATGTTATTTAATTAGTTTGAATTTCTAGTATCAATTTTAATTTATAAGAAAGACATATTTAAACGTGTGCGTAAGTGAGTGAATTGTGTAGAGTGGGTACGTGCGTGCGGTCGTGTATGGTTTTGGGAAAGAATAAGTGCGTGTGTAAGTACGTGCGGGTATGTATGAGTGAGTGTGAGAAAGAGTGAGCAAGAGCTTGTGAGCGTACGTTTTGTAAGTGTGTGCGCATGTGTGTGAGTAAGTGAGTGTGAGAAAGAGTAAGTTCTTGTTTGTGCGTGTGTAAGTGATTGCACGTGTGAGTGAGTGAGTGAGTGTGATAAAGAGTGGGTAAATGCGCGCGCGCGTGTGTGAGTTTGGGAAAGATTAAGTGCGTGTGTAAGTACGTGCGGCTGAGTGTGTGAGCGTGCGTGTGAGTGAGTGAGTGTAAGAAAGAGTGAGTTCGTGCTTGTGAGGGTGTGTTTGAGTAAGTGAATGTGAGAAAGAGTGAGCGAATTTTAGTCTGTGCATTTGAACGTGCGTGTGTAAGTGCGTGCGCGTGTGTGTGATTGAGTAAGTTCTTGTTAGCACGTGTGTAAGAGTGTGAGTAAGAATTAAATGGACTCGACATTGAGCGTGGGTTCTCATTGATAACGAACAAATAATACTTCAGACATTAGAAAACTCTCCAGTGCAGTAGGCCTACATCTTACGTTTATTTATGTTTCTTCCAGGATTAAAAAGAAGGAGAAGAGGGTAAAGAGAAAAATGATTGAAGGGTGAAAAACAGAATCACGCCAATGGGAATACAAACTTGGGGGACATTTCTGTGCCAGAACCAATAAAGATTTCTATGAAGGTCAAGATATAGGAAACTGGCAAAAATCGGTAATAATATGAAGAACTCGTTAGGCAATTGTGAAAGAGTAAGGGACTTATAGCTGTGTTATTAAAGCATTTTTGATAGCTTACATTGATGTTTTTTGTTAGTAGGTTGTTTTAGTTTATTCGCTTATTGAAAAGCAAAACACAAAACCGTCGCATAATCGGACACATGCTGAAAAATACTAAAATATCAAATTAATAAAGATATTTTGAAGCCTTAACCACAGGGTGACTAAAAACGTTCGTTTGAAACGTTAAAGATATTTTTCACGCAACTAAATGTCAGCAGAGAGTTCATTTTGAAATGAAGAACCTCAAGTTTGTCAAAGTAAACAGTACTGAAGTTACCCACTGTGGTTCTAAGGCGGTTTCTGTTATAAGCAGGATTTATGTCTATTTATTCTGATATAAATGAAAACGGGTTTCGGTTTTATCTAAGAGTAAAGACTTTATCACTTAGTAATAGTTGGATGTAACGTTATTTTCGTCAATAAAATTCAAGTAGTATAGAATCGTTTACGACATGTATTCAGTTTCTCGTATTTGAATCAATCAAAGTGTTACAAAAAGATTTTAATGCTAACCCCAAGTTACAAACAATAATCGTCTAGTAGACTATTTTATTACCTCAAATTGTTACAAAAAGACTTTAATGCTAACTCCAACATATATATATATATATACCATAATCATCTCGTAGTCTATTTTAATGGATCAAATTGTTATAAAAAGACTTTAATGCTAACACAACATAGAGACCATGATCGGCAGACGATTTTATTGAATCAAATTTTAACAAAAAGACTTTAATGCTAACTCCAACACGCAGATCATAATCGTCTTGAATACTATTTTAATGCCTAAAATTGTCCCAAAAAGACTTTATCTCTAACCTACATACAGTCCATAATAGTCCGACTTGTCGACAGCCAGATTTCCTAAAAGATCGATTCCTCGGATATGGAAACAATTACACCATTACTCACTCAGCGCAATCGATATTAAAACAAAACCGTCGTATAAGAGTCTGCCTTATGGGATAATTAGCCATTAACCGTAGTCGGTCCCAATCTGATGGGACCGGGACAGGCGATTCGCGTAATTAAAGCTAAAAAAGTGATATTCCCAAAGTCAGCACGGAGGCATTCCGCCGCAATCAGTCGATGATTTTATCAATCGAAGTTAATGGACGGACGTGCAATTAGTGGCGCGTGTTTCAACGATATTACGTTCGCGTCATCATCATTACACGCGACACGGAATGACGATATTGAAGGTAGATAATGAAATTGTGGAGTTCGGCCGAATTTGTTCGTGCCCAGACAGACGGAATATAGTAATGAAGAATTAATTTTTTAGTTACAAAGATAACCTAACTCTGAACTTCGATCATAAACTGATGGTTATATTTTTTTTTGTTAAAAAAGCGTTAGTGTAGGATTGAATATATTTGGCTTGTTGAATTAATTATTATAAGTTGTTTAGTTAGATAATTATCTAATTAAATTACTCATAGACATCTATATAAAATTAGACTCTAATTTTAAATAGTAATGTTTAACTGTTAAGTAAAAGAAATGTCCTTATATTGAAAATCGTAAATGTACATTTAAATGTAAGTGTAATTTCGCTTATTTTACATGATTGCGATGGCAGAGGGTAGGAGAGCTCGGATGGAATACATACATTCGTCAGGGAAAGTAATGAAGCCAGCACGAAGCATCACCCCCCTCATCACAGTCACAAAGTAGGCCTACTTATTTCCACAATCTGGTGACCCTTGGAAAAGTTCAAGGACGTTTTTTGGCGCTACAGGGTATCGTTTCCTGTAGGTTAGTAGCCAAGAGCTCTATACATTAGATCATTTAGATACACTTACACACACTCACACACATTATATATATATATATATATATATATATATATATATATATATATATATATGTGTGTGTGTGTGTGTGTGTGTGTGTGTGTGTGTGTGTGTGTGTGTGTGTGTGTGTGTGTGTGTATGTGTGTGTGTGTGTGTGTGTGTGTGTGTGTGTGTGTGTATATATATATATATATTATTAAATTTTTACCATTTGAAAGACAAAAAATCCTATAAATTAACATAGCTTAGAGCTTTTTCCTGACTATCAGCATCCTGATAGTCAGCATACAAAGGTACTGGCTACAAGTGAACAGACTCTTGAAAACGATGAAAACAGAATCAGTGGCAAGCTGTTTTAGGTCATTCTTGTTACTGAAATATGTTTATAGGTATAACATTACATATAGTGTGTGGTGGGGAGGGGAGGAGAGCACAGTGAGTGTGTGTGATTGAGAGAGAGAGGGAAAAAGGGAGTGTGAGTGTTTTTCTTTGCGAGAGAGAGTGTGTGTGTGTGTGAGGGAAGGAGGGAGGTAGTGTGTGTGTGAGATTGAGAGAGAAAAAGAGAGAGAGAGAGAGAGGGGGAAAGGGAGTGTGAGTGTTTTTCTTTGCGAGAGAGTGTGGGTGTGTGTGACGGAAGGAGGGAGGTAGTGTGTGTGTGAGATTGAGAGAGAGAGAGGGAAAAAGGGAGTGTGAGTGTTTTTCTTTGCGAGAGTGTGTGTGTGTGTGTGTGTGTGTGTGTGAGGGAAGGAGGGAGGTAGTGTGTGTATATGTGTGAGGGAAAGAGAGAGAGAGATAGGGAAAGTCTATGAGTGTGTAAGAGGAACGGTAATGTGTGTGTGTGTGTGTGTGTGTGTGTGTGTGTGTGTGTGTGTGTGTGTGTGTGTATAAGTGTGAGGGAAGAAAGTCAGATTGAGATAGTGAAAGAAAGAGAGGGGGAGAGAGAGGGAGGGAGAGACGGGTAGAGAGAGATTAGAGGGGATGTGTATAGTATGCGTGTTTGGGTTAGTTTACCTCTAACGCTGACATAGGACTACATTTCTAATATAAAAGCTAATTAGGTGCAGTGATATAGGCCTACTTTTAAATTTATTTTTACGATGTTATTGAATATATTAAGTGTAAGCGTAAATAATAAATCTCAAGTTTAATCTCAAAATTTAATATTCTATAAATATTAAAATAAAATATAACTGAAAATTGTGTAGAATAATAAACATTTCAAATAGTTAAACTCGACACTATCGCCCCATCACTTGTGTAAAGCAGAGCCGAGAGCGAGTGCGTAACGTTTGATTGTAATAAGCCGTTATTTACTCTGGCAGCGGTTTCCTTTAAGACTGTGTAAGGGGGTGGGAGGGTGGTCCTCATCTCCTTCCTTGCATGACCTCACACTGTCTTTTCTCTAATCGATAAAAAGCACCACCGGGGCGACATCTCCTGGTAAAAAATACAAACTTATCATCTCCAGCCACCCTTTGTCGTTTTAGATTGATTCGATGCATACGGAATCAATCCGCAAAGTTGGAAAATTAAGCTGGCAAGAGTGATCGGGTAAAATCGGGAGTAAAGCCCGAGGGTGAGCGTCGTTCAGTATCGAACGTGATTTACCAGGAACGTTAATACACGCTCCTAGATTTAAATAAGTCAGCGAATCCGGGAGTTTTAGCCTGGGATTGGCCATTGGAATACAAGCGTACACGTTGAACCTTTTACTAAATGTTGAATAAAGAATATTTTAGTTCCAATTATACAAAGTCTACTTTACGTCATTAGATAAGGTGCCTGTTTGAGAACACCTTACAATGACTTTACAGTTTATATTTTTAAAACTATTTATAAGAGGCTGGCAGCGTTTTAAAGTCTATTTACTAAAACATCGCAATAATAAAGATGTATAAAGCCCTATAAAGATGTATAAAGCCCTATAAAGATGTATAAAGCCCTATAAAGATGTTTAAAGCCCTATAAAGATGTATAAAGCCCTATAAAGATGTATAAAGCCCTATAAAGATGTATAAAGCCCTATAAAGATGTATAAAGCCCTATAAAGATGTATAAAGCCCTATAAAGATGTATAAAGCCCTATAAAGATGTATAAATCCCTATAAAGATGGATAAAGCCCTATAAAGATGTATAAAGCCCTATAAAGATGTATAAAGCCCTATAAAGATGTATAAAGCCCTATAAAGATGTATAAAGCCCTATAAAGATGTATAAAGCCCTATAAAGATGTATACAGCCCTATAAAGATGTATAAAGCCCTATAAAGATGTATAAAGCCCTATAAAGATGTATAAAGCCCTATAAAGATGTATAAAGCCCTATAAAAATGTATAAAGCCCTATAAAGATGTATAAGGTTAAATTAAAAACCTTCCAGGCACGAATTGGCAGTCATCAAATATTTCTATCTTTCCTCGTTCATTCAAGTCAGAAACAAGCAAACAAATCTCGGTAATGTGGAAACAGTATTATAGTGAAACAAACAACAATATTATTATAGAAACACAAAATAAAAATTTATCAAATAAAGAGATTATAAGAACGACAAGAGATCATCCAATTAATAACATATGTTAAACTTCTATGACAAGCTAACAAAGGAAGTATGAGTTCGCAATGTAGGTTACAAGACAAGCTAATAATGAACAAGACACTACATTTTAGAAGGCTTTCAAACAAGTCAAATACAAGGAGAATGGAATAAAAATGCTTGTCCTAGATTAAGAGAA
This sequence comes from Prosapia bicincta, assembly GCA_036971475.1. Classification (NCBI taxonomy): domain Eukaryota; kingdom Metazoa; phylum Arthropoda; class Insecta; order Hemiptera; family Cercopidae; genus Prosapia; species Prosapia bicincta. Next base: position 392,705,806 of record JBAIZL010000001.1, read on the forward strand.
AGAAACGAAATATGTATAATAGAATTAATGATTAAAAAGAAGCACATGAAGAAGAAGAGAGTACAAAGAAGTAGAAACAATAAACGGTGGTATGAAGAGAAAGGTTATGGTAAAGGATGACGAGACAAAAGAAAAGTTTAGATGAAGAATAAAGAAAAGGTGCTGGGAAAAGGCCAGAGCAGAACGACAAGGAAACACTGAATGATATAGAAGAGAAAATGAATGGATGAAGAGATCAAATGCTTGATCGTCTTAACGTCAGAAATAGTTTTAGACGAAACCTTACAACATACCGTGTCCTCTTTAGAAGCAAAATGTACAAACAGAACAGACGGATGTATATCAGGTGCACAAAATGTGAAAACATAACAAAACCGAGATACAAAGATAAAAATATAAGTGAATTAATAGGTTCTAAAGGTAATCATAAAGACACACTTCTATAGTACGTCGACTGGCGACAGACTATGTAGGGGTTGCACATTCAAAGGATAACCATTAAATACATAACATATTTTTTAAGTGTGACCAAGAATAACAAAGCTCTATTAGTCTGTGACCAGAATAGCAATTTTAATGAATATTATATTAAAAAATTGGTGTAAAAATCCTTTACTTTTACTTCATGTGTAATGGATCAAGGAATATAGTCCTACAAGTAGCCTACTTATTCTTTTATATAAATATAGACTTTAAGTTTTTTTATTTCACCGAAATGTAAGGTAAATATTGCTTATATTTTAATAGCCATGATTATTATTTTCGAAGTATTTTGAATTATTTCTTATATATTATTATTTAAGTGTTCAGAAAATGTTTAACTTTTATTGCTCGAAATTTCAAATTAGTCTAAATGTTATATTAGTTTTTTTTAATCCCCAAACTAAGTTTCTTTTAAATTAGTTTTAACTTTTTTAGAAATTGGAAACATTTACTTGAAAAAAGCTTCTTTTAAATTGTTTCTTAAACGATTGTATCTTGGATTCTGCTTGTATGATTCTTTAGTAAACTTATGCCACTATTTTCAGCTTCATTCAATAACTAATCATACATTTATAATTTGTAGGGAAAATAAGCTAAACAAGCGCACACAAACACCCATACAAACTGTTCTGACGGAAATGTTTTCATTGAGGACTTAGCTTGCAAGACGTCCATGTTTCCCCTTGTACTACGCGATCAGCCTCGGGGCATTGTTGACAGGTCAAGATGACACGAGAAACAACCGGCTACAGTACAGCATCCCCCACCCCTGCCCGACCTTCCATTCACTTTCTCGCTTTTATCTCTAAACGTAGACACTTGATTTTCCGTAAAAGACTGACCTTCAAAGGTATTCCAACAGTTTTATTACGGCTTTATTAGTTGTCAAGACGTTAGTGGCAAAATCATACGTGTTACTGTAAACATAGTTGCGTTCCAAATAATTTAGTGATTTTAACGCCTGTATGTTGTGATTTAATATTTAATATAAGTCCAAACATTTAAATATATTTACAAGTGTCTATCAGAATACACAAGTAGTATAGTTAAAGTGTAAAAAATAATTAGTAATTTTAACGTCTGCATTTAGTAATCTAATATTCAATATAAATCCAAACATTTAAATTGCCTATATATATATATATATATATATATATATATATATATATATATATATATATATATATATATATATATATATATATATATAAATAAAACAAATAAAGGACATAGCCTCACAAGCTAAACTCAAGGAATAGTTGTATAAATATGGCACTCAAGTCAATGGAACTTAATTTACTACACACACGACTATCAGAATAATGTTAGCAGTACATAAAAACATATAGGCCTAGGTTAATTATAGTGTAAAAAATAATTACTAATTTAAAAGCTCTTGCATGTTGTCTTAGTATTTAAATAAACACACACACACACACACACACACACATATATATATATATATATATATATATATATATATATATATATATATATATATATATATATATATAATTACCGAAATAAATTTACACTATAAACAAATCTAACAAACAGTTTAATTTAAATGACAGTCTGAAAATGTTATTACAGTATTAGCCTGTCTCTTTATACTGTGGAACAAACTCTCTACAGATGGGAGTTATTTTTAGTTCCAGTGTTAATCATGATTGCGGATGAACAGAAGTCATAAAATATAAGTCTTGACTGGTATGTGGGTCCTATAGGTTCATTTCATTTTCTAACCAAAAGGGTGAAAAGATTTGGATCTTTTCCATTTTATCTTTATTTCTTTGTCAACACTTTTGAACCTTCCAATTAAGAAAAAAATTGACTTTTATTATATAACTATAGGTAGAGATTTATAACACAAGATGTTATCTAATTAGAGGTTTTACCTGTAAATACGAAAAAATAGTTGCTTCCCCTATTTTTTTGGGTTCTGTTTACTGAAACGATGCTTAGGGCATTTTTAGCTACACTAAAGATGTCCAACTAGATCAAAAATGCGTAAGTCCAACTGTAAGCAGGTTGAAATTTAAAATTTAAGTTGGTTATACATTTATTTCAACCTAGTATTATTTGAAATAGGTAATTATGTTTCATTTTGTGTGTTCTTTTTATATTTATTTATTGTCAATCCTCTAGGGTAGTTCTTCAGTGCTCATAGCATTTTACAGGACGAAATGTTTTAGTTTTGTTGCTCAGTAATCTTTACATTTTATTGTCTAATAAAATAGCCTATATCCAGAATTAAGTACTTTCAAAGTTTAAAGTGATTTTTTTTTTGTATCGCGTCTGAACAGAAACATTGTACGGGGAAAATCTTCGCGTTAGCCTGACGTTAAAATCACTTTAATTTATTTATATGTGCAATGTACAAATATTTTTAGCTTAAATTAGGCAATAACATATGATTTTATGCAACAGCTGACTTTGTGTTATACTGTAGGTTGTGTGGTAGAACAGCTGTTTACACTCGTAGTTCATTTAATTTACATGACTGAATAAAATGTAATATTTCAATATTTTTATCAGTTAATATTTACGGAGATTAAATTACAGGCTACTGAATTATATAAATATTAATTTGTATTTAAACAAAACCTGCTACTATTAATTCAATAGGAAGATAATGATTTTTATATTTTTATTCCTATTTTTAATAAAAAGCTAGTTTTCTAAAAGTTCGTTTAAGGAGGAAATTGTCCTTAGGCGAGTCTGACAATTTTTGTTAATTTTAAATGTTTCAATTAAATTCGTTAAATAAATATTTATTCATATTTATATTTTATATTTAACTTTTTTTATTAATTAGGGCTACATTATTTTATTATTAAGTATACTAACTATATTCTATTAAAGCCTATATTATCTATATCCTTGAAACGAAGAACGCCGACTTTTGTTGGTCAATCTCAGTGATGGCCACATAGGGTCAACAGTCAGTCACCTTGTCCGATCGTCGTAAAAACACGGAAAAAGACGTCCATGTGATACTAAATCATACTGAACATGAATTTCGGCTGCAAATTACTTCTGCTCAAACCGTTCAATTTTGCCCTACTTTCCATCTAAAGTTCTTGCTGAGAGTTTTTACTCGTCTTGCAATGGACGCTCCAACATGTCTTCCTTAACGACATTCGCCAGGTCTTTATGCAACTCTGCAAAGAAGATAGTTCTATTCAAAAGGTAATCGAGGGATCCAATAAAGTCTAATTTTTACAACCTTCTATTTACACGCTCAATCATGTGGGTCTAATATTGGCATAGATTCTCCTCCATTTATTGATGTCCAACTGAACTAATTCTGTGTGTTGCGCTACCTGTATTTTCACTTCTTTTTCGAAATCTAAACCACGTCGGGAAACTTGTGTAATCTCTTCATTACAGATGAAACAACCTCATTACTTTCGGTAGTTTCCATGTGATCGATGATCATCTCTCACTCCTAAGAACACTCCCTTGGTTATAGAAATAATGCACCATTTTATACTTAGCCCTCCCTTACCCATAATCGAACCCGTTAGAAAAATATTTACTACAGTTAATGCACGCGAGAGTCACTTTCGTTCCATATTTCCCACACTGAGGGAGGTTTCTTTCCTATCTTTATATTATTCATAAACCTTTTTACATCTTCATAGGCCATAGCATATCTTTGTTGTTCGTTTTAAAACTAAGCTAAACTGCTTGAAATGTTTTTGTCCGTAATCTATTTTCCTGACCTACATTGTCTTTCAACTAAATGAATTTGTGAAGAAGTGCATGAACGGATAGAGATGCAAGATTTCGTGAAGAAGTGCATGAACGGATAGAGATGCAGGATTTTATGAAGGAGTGCATGAACGGATAGAGATGCAGGATTTCGTGAAGAAGTGCATGAACGGATAGAGATGCAGGATTTTATGAAGGAGTGCATGAACGGATAGAGATGCAGGATTTCGTGAAGAAGTGTATGATCGGATAGATGCAGGTTTTAGAGAAGAAGTGCATGATCGGATAGAGATGCAGGATTTAGTGAAGAAATACTTGAACGGATAGAGATGCAGTCGTGTGTAAAAAGAAGCTTTATGAAAATTAATTATATTATTATTATTATTGTAATTTAAGAACACATTTTAACATCATCTTTTAGATTATACTTAAAATACAATATTGTCATTGTAAAGGGACGGTTTTATAGCTTAAAATGCCATTATCTCCAAAACAACTCGTAATATTATTTCAAAACAAATACGTCACAAATGACCAGTGGAAAATTATTCAGCTTTACTCCAACTACGCGACTATTTTCACTCACCTGTTCCAGTCTCGTAGGAAGCGAACGGAACCGAACATTTTTCAAGTCGACTGATTACTTAGTAAAATGCGACCCGAAGTTTGTAAAGGAAGGAGGAATCCTACTTAAGAACATTGATCCCTCGCTAAGCTTTAAAGACGTATCGATCAAACATTGGTTTCAAATTGCATTCGGAAAGGCGCCAGTAATGAAATGAGGAGAATACGTTTCACCGCAACGATACATTATTGGTGTTTATAATTTCAGTAAACAATGCCAGCATTGAAACAGCGCATGTACACGTATGGAACATGACCTTGTGTCATTCGTTTTAGACACGTTTCGAATTACTACAATGGATTATATTTCAAGGCGTTTATTTTCTACCAGGAAATACCACTAATGTTTAAATTTTAACTGTTTTTTTTTTAAATTAATTTACAAACATATAAAACAATCTAAAAAACATTTTATAAGCAAAATAGAGTTTTATTCATGGATGATTAATTTACTTTATGACGGTCTATTTTTTTAGATTTACCTCTATTTTGGTTTCTCGATAATGATCACACTCTATGCTACTAAAAAAATACACATTTAAATCCAGTTTCTATACAAGAAGTGCCAGACTTCATAAACCCACGCTTTAGACATTACCCTTTGACTCCGGTAGAGAACTGCTCAAACTAAGGTACGATTCGCTGTCAACGAGAGCCTACTTCTACTCTCAGAAGGACTTCCAACTATTGCCTTCATGAGCTTACCCTTCTTTCTACAAGGGAAAGTGCCTTTCTACCCTGTATGTGGACCCTTATGCCACGCTGAGTCTCAGATTTGTAGGCTAGTTTTTCCAAACCCTAATCTTACTATTTTAGGAATAAATAAGATAATGTGTAGTTGGAGTGGAGCTATGAGCAGTTTTAAACTGTAACCAAGACTTTTCACTGTTTTTTTCTTTCTGTAGATATATAGTACAAACCTCTCTTCGCCTCGGTTGAGAGCAAGTCTACTACAGGTAAACAGCGCTACCAAAGCTTTACCATACTTTCTCCTATTCTTCGCATTAAGAACTCCATATGCCCTTTCATTATAGTTTGATTTAAAACAGAATAGGATTCTGCGTAGGGGAAATCGACCAGAGGGAGTGGGGATTGCAGCCATCTGAGCTAATAGGAAATTCACATCTTGCTGCGTGGGTGATCCTTGTTGCCTATTCGACGTTAAACTACCGTTCGTCGCTCAGTGACTTCGTAATTGTGGTGGAGTGATTTACTAGTAGTGTAGCTTGCTTGGTTCTGCAATTTCAGTCGCTGGTAGTGGTGGGTTGACTGTCAATGCGTTCGAACTGACAACATCGTATCCCTACCCTTCCACAGACCCATTCCTATTCTACTTTAAATCAAAGTGTAATCCTACCTCGTTATATCTACTCCGCCCCTTTACAAGAGGGTGTAACGCCTCTATAAGAGTTCAATAGAGAGTAGATGTGCTGCAAGTAAGTACAACATTCCTTTACTCACATTTTGCTAAAAGACAAGGTATCTGCGTGAGCGACATCTGCAGAGAGGTTATGTAACTACCTGTATCCATTGTATTGAGCATACGGGAACTATTGTTGTACTTCCAGGAACTCCACAAACCTATCAAAAGTGGCCAGCCTATTCCTTGCACTCCACAATGTATAGCAGTGGATTCAGCGAAACGGTTATTATCCTTGGTCGTAGGTTTTCCATTTTCCAATTAGTAGTTTTACGTCAACAAACGATTATAAAAATTTTGTGTTTCGATTTATTTTATGTAATTACTATAAATAAATTTAATTTAGATTTATAAATAAAAATTTCCTATAGTTACAAAGAAAGTACATTTAAAATTTCGCAGAGTTTAAAGAGTTGGAGAATTGCTTGTTCTTGGAGGTTTTATTTCACTGACAAATTTTATATTTTGCTTAAATCCTTAACAGATTTTTTTATTATAAATTATTGTTTGTATAAATTTGCTACAGAATCTCATACCGAGAGTTAACTAACAACTACACAGTGAGAAAACTTTTCTTTTTCGCACTTTAAAAGGCGCATGCGCGCGCGTGCACGTTCTCGCGCATTATATGAGACCTTAAAATTTTGATTGATCGCCGCCCGAGAACAATGGCTCCTCAGCGTCCTCGGACCAGTTTTTCTCGACCCTACCGTCCCTCTATTGTGCGCGAATGCCTTGCTAAATATTTAAAAATAATTCAAGTTGTAATTTTGAATTATGAAGCACACTTCGCAGCCGCCTTTATCTGACGAAAGATATTTCTTAAACGTGACGTTTCAGAAAAACTCAAACCGGAATCGAGAAAGAAGTTTTTAAAATGAGTTTAAAACGTTGGAATGTTGATAAGATAAATGCGTCTGTAACATTAAACTCGGAAAGGAAGAAAAAAACGTACGACCTTGGAGAACGCCGCCCAATAACTCAACACATTTGTATGAAGTTGTCACCGTGAGTTGGTTTTATGGCCGATGCGACTTGCTTAGGTCGAAAAAACAAAACCCGCCTGTGCTTGGATTTACATCGGCATTAAGAGTGTTTATATGCAGACAGACAATGGCCGGATAGCTAAGTGAAGCACTCGCGTTGGGCCCAGGAGCAGCTCATTTCTGAATGGCAAGATGAGCTTCTGAGATTTAGTGCCATATTGTAAAATATTTTGCAAACCCAAAGTCTTTACACTCTCGACTTATAAATAAACCTGAGGCTAAGTCATGTTGCATATAGGCCAACACAGTAGCCATTAGAAATCCATTTTAACCCAAGGCCTCAAATTGGGCTAACAACCATTGCAAATCTTCAAAATATTTACAATGAAGGTGCACTAAACTTGCAATAACTTTATGTGGTCAAAACATAGCTGAGACGGACCTCATAACTCTTTTTAAAAATAATTTTGTACCATGTAAAGCTACTTAAATGAAAAATAGATTACCCTTAAAGAGTAATTTTTATAAATTACAAACAAAAATGCTAAATTTGAGAAATACGTAAGTGTTTACATGCTGAAATTTAAACAGGTTTTCAAAATAATTATAAATTCTACACCAATGAACGTACTTAAGCAGATAAGTGGTTCTAGTATAGTATATTATAAAAAGTCTTATCAATTAATGATTATAAATAAACATAAATTTTATAATTGTTTTACCGTAACAACGAACTTTATAGTACAGCCTCAACTCACCTCCTGAAACAATACGGAAATTGTTAAATATTGCAATAAAAGTATCAAAATATCGTACTATTTTATGAATTTAAAAATACACTATCAATTGTCCAAACAATACACACACACACACACACACACACACACACACACACACACACACACACACACACACACACACACACACACACACACACACAAACATACACAAACACACATATACAAACACACCCACATACACATACATTTCTTCCTTTTATAACATTTTTATAAGTTTGTATATTCCTTTCGTCATCTCTTGTATATTTCTTTGAAGTACTCTTTTTCTGTGTTTGATGAAATCACCAAATAGGCTTCACCGTTTTCTTTGTAAACCACTTTAAAATACATCAGGTCACCACTTTAATTGTTTTTGCGATTTATATATATATGAAACATATTTTATTTTTTTAAATAATAGAAAACTAGGTTTGTTCTTACATTCAGAATCGTAATTATATCCTATTACTTTAAAGTGCTATACTAATAATAGTAACCACACGCAGGATAAAATTTATATTTACACTTAATTAAATCAATTGAAAAGAAAAAAATAACTTCTACCAGTCGATAACTTGTACTTTGTAACTAACTATATTAATTTTGAGATAATTTCAAACAATAGAAAAATATTTCTACTCGACAAACTTATGAGTCAGAGAACCACCAATAACAATACATTTTCTAGGACTAACATTTTTCAGAGCGGTGTGAGTCTGCTCTCAAATCTCTCCCCAAATGTGAGAGCAGTGGCATTGTACTTGATAAGAGTATTAGGCAAATACGCCTTTAGTTTGGTTAGGAATATAAAAAGTATTAAACTAGCAACTTTCTCTTTTTGAATATGGGAGAGGTTTATGGTCCGCGACGGTATCCCAATATGGGGACAATATCCCAACGTCACCCAAGGGTGCAACAGTTGGAACTACTGTATAACTGGGCAGGTCGGTTAAAAACTCGTCGGACACAACAATTGATCTTCCTAGCTTCCTGGAAAGTAAATTATTTAAGCAGACTGAACTACAAAGATTAAACTAAAATGTAACGAAATTAAAGGTATAAAACATTCAACTCTTAATTATTTTACAATAAATAGACCAGAGCGTAACATAACAATAAACTATGTAATCAAAATTATATAAAGGCTATACCTGATTGTGTAGTGATTCATGTACTTTGGCCCCTTTTCATTCGGCCAAACATTATTAGAAACGTTTCATTTCCGGACGCCTCAAGAATTAATCAGGCGATTAAACAAAAACGTCCTTTTGTACTCCGCGTTGCAATCACTTACCAAGCGAATTCTCTCCAACAAACGAGCATTCCTTTCTGATGAACACAAGTGTCTAATTAACAAATAGGGGTTTTCATAACTGAGACACATTCCTGAGTAAATAAACACTTCGAGTAACTGCTCTACGCATCGGTTCCCTGCCAACTCTTTTTCGTCAGCACATAAATTTCTTGAAACAATTTACAAATAGCTTTCTATATTATACTATCTTTTAAAAAGCAGGTTTAATGTTCTCGATAGATTTGTGTTTATAAATAGAAACGCATCTGTGAAGGAATTTTAACGATTTATAGCTCAGAAAGTGTTTGATTACTTTCTGAGAAAGTCATTCCGTAAATATCTAATTATTATTAGACAACTAATGCGTTTGCAAGGCTGGCCTCAGTTTGTTGTGGAAAGTTTTTGTTTCATAAAACAGCATCGTCATAGCTTCTAATGAAATGAGCATGCCTCCTCCTACTCAGTGTTCACGTAACCTACTTGTCAAATGAGGATGTTATTTAGTTATTCTGGTAGGTCATGGATTTGCCGCTCAAGTGAGCTGCCTATAGACAAGTGATATAAACAATTTTTTAGAGCCAATTCCTACTGAGATCAACAAAGAAAAATTGATTTGAGTTACTTTATATTTTATAATTACAAATAATATAAATATGTATATACGTATGATAGAACCACAATATTAAGTGATAAAATAAAAAGCGAATTTCTTTGCACTCTTCCATTTCTCTCTCTATACAATCGGTATATGGTGTTAGACTATAATTTCTGTTTTGTTACTATTTATTAGGCTTTTCGTTTCTAATTTATGAAGCAGATGGTTGTCTGTAATATTTCATTCTATCCATCTCTTGTAATGCTTCATTGTTACAAGGAATCTTTCTCTTATAATTTCATATAGGCCTACATCTTAAAGTGGAGATATTTGTCTATGGTAAAGTTGCCTCAGTGCCAAAGTGCTGGATTTCAAACATGTAGTCGTTCAGTTAGTCCGACTGAGACATCAACTTTTTTATATTTAATTAATGAACAAATGTTTGAAAAAACTATTAACGTCAATTATCATCCACTATAAGTTGAAAAAAATTATTAGAACCTGATTTGAAAAATAAAAACGTTTTTGTAATTAACGATTGAATATAAGTACAAGATATAAGCCAATAAGGTGAACTAATAGAAGAAATTGAATAAAAGCAGAAAATTAATTGAGATGATATTAAAAAACACTAATTCAATCGTGCTTTGAAAGTAAAATATATCTGTTAAAATATATTGCCAAATATTATAATAATTTCCTAGCACGTTTGTGACAGTAAAGGTTATTTATTGTTATTATTATTATTGTTGTTGTTACAATTCTAACCACTTTTCTTTTCTACTAAAATTTTTGTATAAATATAAATATTTTTTTATTTATTAGGCTATAGTTCTAACCCAGCGTAACTATTACCGACTACGAAGGAAAGAAAAGGTTTATGCTAAAGGTAGAATTGAAGTTGGAACTGAAAACCCCTTATACAGGATGATATATGGCATCACGTGATCAGGGTTGCGTACCTGAAATATAGACCTACTCTCGAACGGTGTCTAAAAGAGGCATCTACCTGATAACACTTGTTTATGGCCTTATTTTTTAATTATAACAAAAAATAAATAAAAGTACCCGATAAATAGTGTGCAGACGGCCATTTTTCAAAATTTATTAGTAAACTGAAAGTGAGTCTACAAAACATACCAGAATTTATTTCTACAATAAGAAGGGAAGTTTTCAAACGAGTTTTTCAAAAAGGAAAGTTTTGTTACAGCCTACAAAACGAGCTCTTAGTATTCATCCAATTTGTCGCAACAGAACCAATTTGCGTTTTTTGCAAATATCTTTGAAAATGACGAGACAATTGACAAAATAAGAGCCCCAAAACAAACAACGTCAATGGCTAGAGCTGGGGGGGTTGAATTTGTTTGGCGAAGTTAACAAGGGACACCTTTGTGTATCATTCACTACCCTTGTTATCATGCCTCATCCCTTAGGCGATAAGGGATGCAAACAGGAAACCGTCTGAGTTTGTTTAACAGAGATAACTTTCAAACACTTAGTGTCGGGTTGCCGATAGTGGTTTAGAATATTTTCCGGTAAAATTGGGAATCGGTAGAAAATTTCGTAAGGCGCAGTTGTTTGTTAGTCTGGAAATGACAAATGTTTAATAAAATATTAGTCTCTAGCTTGTATTTCGTATTGTACTTTAATTAAAACGATTATTTTGTTTTATTTGAGTTTTAGATACTGTCTATTTTGGGCTCCTTATTAAAAAAAAACATTTTACAAATTATCAAACATTTTTTTATAGCCTATTAATTTCTCTCATTGACAAAATCGACCAAAGCGAAAATTTCAAACGGGTTTTCCCGTTTGTATTTAAACCTGTTTTAAATACTTCTTATTTAAACAACTTCTTATTTGTCGAACAAACATGTGGTATTTGTGTAGCCTGTCGGCAGAAGTGAAAACTTGATGAAAAATATGACTAATAGGTTCATGTAGATTAAAAAATACAGTAGAACCTCGATAAGTCTGAGTAACTGGGACCGTAGCCAAGCCGGGTTATCGAAAATCCGTATTAGACGGAGCCTAAGGTAAAAATTAAATAAAGTCATTTTACTTAGAGAAAAACTCCTATGTATTTACCAAACAAATACTATTATTAACATTATATGAACATAGATATTGTATAAAGTCCACTGCAATTAATTTATTTCTTGGCAAACAAAAACAATTTTGGCTGTTTAATTTTGTGAGCCGTTTTTGTGCTGTACGATCCCGTAGTCTTTTTAGTATAAGAAGCAAAAAACTTTATGCTCATTATTTTGTTTATATGTAGGTTTTAGACATTTTTATTACTGTGTTAGACTTTTTACGTATGTACTGTACTTATTTGATTTTTGTCATTTCTTATTTTTTTAATTTTATTGTACTTCAAAATGATTACGGGTTATCCGGAGATCCGAGTTAAAAACGTCCGACTTATCGAGGCTCTACCAAAATTAACTAAACTTGGTTTTTCCTAAATGGCCATACATATCGAATTACATTTACAATTAAAAAATTGGAATACAAATATATCATTCACTGTCATTATAAATCGAACAAGTAAGAGTTATTGAAATATAAATGATCATTTTTAAAACTTATGAGTAGCCGAATATCTAACAGTAACATTTTTGCTTAATAATATAAAATGTATAAGTACTAAAAAAACCTAAAACAGCTGTTGTGTAAAATCATACGTTATCGCATAGTTTAATTAAAAGTTAGTTATTTCTTAATAGGGACGACATTATTTAAACATAACCTCCAAATAACCTTTATGTGTAGTTAGGGTCAACTTACTTTATTAGAGAAGCAGTATTGCTTTAGGGAATCTTCGGGACATTTCGTTTATATTCTGAAATCTTGCCCTATCGAAGCGAAATCAACGTTTTTCGGCCCCGATAAGTATTAGACGCGCCTAAATAAGGTTTAATTTCAAAAATATTTTTCCGTTTGGATATAAATATGACTTTGGCTTTATTACTGCAGTTTTATATTTTGAAAAGAGTTTTTCTGGTTGAAGGTGAAAAATATCTGGTCTGGTGTTCAGTGAGGTAAAATTAGTTACCTTATATCACAATATTATTAGATACCGTAATTTTAACAACAAAATAAAGCCTAATCGCAGGGAGAACAATTACAAATTTTGACCCACCGTTAAATTCTCTTTGTAAATTCACCGGTGGTTATAATTTGCTACGTATGATCCAACTGCTAAGCATTAGACATTTTTGACGGGTTTGAAAGTGGTTCATGAGAAAATGAAATTTTTTTGGTATCCTATATGCATTACTAATTCATTTTAACATCTAGGATTTGTTATCTTTACTTATATAAAACCAAAATTATAAACAAACGTTACAGTGTTTGCTTCTACTGTCGCAAGGGAATTGCGCTGCGTATGGGCGCGCGTTTATTCCGCTGAACCGAAACCTGCTTTTCATTGAAAGAACTCGAAACATGTGTTACGGAATACATTATGAAATGATGTTACCAGAATGGCCAACACAACGAAAAAAAAACTTGAAATCCGACAAGACCGGTTCCAGTGCGACTCTGCGATCGGACTCTAGGTCCAATCTGTGCTTTATGCACCGGGCAGCCAATCTCCGTATATAATTAACACATTAATAAAGCTTAAGCCTTGGAATTACGATCGCATGTTGCTTTGCGTTTAGTCCACTCGGTCGCGTATTTCATTATCACACTGTGGATATTCGCATCAGTACGATTTATCGATCTTGCAATCGATAGAACACAATATTTGCAATTTGCTTTGGCGTGACTGTAATCTTCGGCTTAATTGCAGCGCTCCGGCCAGCACTAGTGAACACGGTTTTTAGACTGATTAATTATGAATTTTTCTCTGATAAAACAACACGAAGACTCATTCTGATTAGTTTTCTAACTTTATAATGGTCGTAGATAATTGTAAACATTTAAAAAAACCACGATTTGGATAATAAGTTTAAAAATAGATTTACAAAACAACGGTAAAAATTAAAACAATTAATTCTAAATATCACTACACATTAGTTTATTAAAACAAACAGACTAGTCTCGACGAAGATGTCGCCTTCAATAGGCCTTGGTTACTACTAAAGCGAAGCACTGATGAAGGCGACATCGTCATCGAAACTAGTCTGTTTTAATATACTAAAGTGTAGTGAGATTTAGAGTCAACTGTTTTAATTTTTCCATTTGTGAATTGTTCTCACTATCTAGACTCTAATTAACTTCAGATTTACAAGAGTTTTTTGAAAATAGTAATAACTTTTAGGCAAAATTAACTTTAAAACTACAACAATAGAAAACTTCAATATGATCATCAATAACTTTAAAACTACAATAATATAAGCCTACCCACTTTACAATTACAATACAATACTTTCATGAACAGCATCAACAACTTCAAAATTTCTACGATACAAAAATTTATTAACAGCATCAATAACTTTAAAAAACTATAAACAGATTTTTAAATGTTAATACTTTGTGACTCTCCGTTGAACATAAATCATTTTATAAACAAATTATCGATTCTAATGGTAGCCTGTAATTAAAAACTTGTTACAGAGAACTAAGTTAAAGAGGTTAGAGAAATTAGAAATATACCTTGAAATTTTCTAAAAATTAATCAGAAAATTTTAAAATTTTAAAGAAATTAGAAATATACCTTTAATATTCCTAAGACATATTAAAGATATTTAAAAAAAATTATAAATACTTTAAAAATTAGAAAAGTATTTTGCCCGTCAATGTTAGAGCCCCGAAGGAAGTGATACCGATACTGTTGGCTCCCATGATAACGATATATATGAGTCACGCATTGTCAATCATTGTTTTCGGTTTTCTGTTACGCTTGCGTTTGGGTCAAGGATATACGTACTAAGGAAATGACAACGCTCCTCCTACGTTCTTGACTTACAAATGCCTTTCTAATTTTAATTCTACTATAGTTACTTTTTAAATGATGGTAATCCTGTTTAACAGTGTCTATTCCGTTACGTCTCACCTGGGTCGTCCTTTCACAACTAGACCACAAAGTAGAAACCTTTGTTATTGGGAAAATTAAGGAAGAGTGGTTTTTTCCCTTTAAAAAATTACATAACACTGATCAGCTTTTCACGAACCTTGATCTTCCAGATACACAGGTCTCTGTGTTCTTGAAACTACAAGACTCAATAGTTAGAACTAAAATAAAAGAAAGTAAAATCGAATTATTTTACATTAATAGTATTTCTTAATTGTTTAAAACCGTCGAAAGTAAAATTTAAAAACTAGTTCATGACACCAATGGTTTTGATTCAGGACATCTCCGTATTAAGTTTATAACCTACGCTCGATATAACTTACTATAAAAAAACCGTTTCAAATCTCGATTCGATCGTCAGACATTGAACAAGTAAATAGCACTACATTATGCTCGTAATATGAATGAGCAATAAAACATGATTCTTTTTACGCAGCGAAAAACGTCTGCCGAATAACTCACACAGCCCAAGGAGACTTTAATACCGATTGTGTGTCAGGTTAGGTAGAGAGAAGTATGTCCGAAAACCTGTCCTGAAAGTAGGTCTACTTGTTTTCAACCATTTCGGATAAATAACGGTTACTGATTATTTTGTCGACGAACAAACAAATTCAATTAATTTACTTTCTTTCTTAGCATTTCGAATATGTGAAGGACGGGTATAAAGAAATATTTTCTTCGGAATTCAATGTGTGGCCTATACAGCATTGCCAAGAAAGACGTCCTATTTAAAAAACTAGTTTTAAAATTAAATTTATTAAACTCAGAATGCTTTAATGTCATTTCTAAAAGCACAAAACTGTCTTATATGACAGGTTCGATTTTTTTCAAAAATAATTAAAATTATTTCTTTTGTAGAATTTATTTATTTATTTTTATAGATTATTTTCGATTGCAATACAAGTAATAACAACTCATTGTAATGAAGTATTATTGTAAAAGAAATTATTATTTATTACTGTTAACAATAATAATTTTGGTAAAAAGTAAACAAATTGGAAACAAAATCATAACTTAAGTTTTACCAAAAAAAAAATTAAGGTTAGCTCTTTTCCAATCTCCCACTCAAGTTTCTAAATTAGTTTTATCTGATAAAAGAAAACAACATTATCGCAATGGGATACAAGTGCAGTTTAAGATGCCACACTCTTGCTGACGTCAGGTCACAATAGTTAAGTTCAGAATTCCACGATCATCTGACTCCATAACACCCCTATATTTTCAAATAGCTTTACCCATCTACTGTTCTCTATTTGGGGGTATAATTTTTAAAATAATTGGCTCAGTGGATCGATTCAGTATAGTATGTGCAGCCAGCAGATTTGTTTATTACAGTGTACTTCATAAAATTAAACATAGAATAATGAATAGTAAATAATATTTTTTTAAATATTCAGAATTTGTGGTTTATGCACAACAAGAACGAACGTTTTTCAAACATATTGTTAAGGTTTAGAGCAGTTAAACATTATGCTCAGTAGTTAAAACACTGATATAATAAAAACGAGTTTCTCCTATAAAATTATAGTTTTAATTATTGTCAATATTGTTAATTATTATTTATCTTTCCTATTTCTTTGACAATTAGTGACAATCACAAAAAAATTTACAATTTAGTTCACAATTTTATTTGAATTAGTGCAGATCTACTTCCGATACCACTTGATCTACCCATATTCCAAGCCTTAGCTTAGTCCTGCAAAGGGATGTAGATACCTTTTCATAACCCCGATAGAGAGAAGGTATAATTCAAATACCTTCCTGCATATGCACTCATTAATATTACCCCTTTCTCCTGTTTATGACAGAATGGTTTCGTCCCTATTTGAATCCTAGCTATCAATATTAGTAATCCTGTTCTGTGTAGGCGTTAATAGTTCCACTGGCTCACCTCCTTTAGCCTATAACAAAGCTGTTTGTCATTATAGACAAAACAATGCTATAAGTCATTACTGCATAACTTTACAACTTACTTGCTGACGCATTTCGGAACAACCGTTTCATTTACGAAGCTACTCTTTGAGTAGAGGGTTAGCTTCGTAAATAAAACGATTGTTTCGAAACGCGTCAGCAAGTAAGCCCTTACGTATTCACTTAGTTAAGTATGATTTAATCATAGTTTAATCAGTTAATTCAATATGATTACAACAAGCAACTTTAAAACAAAGCTTCACTTATTGAATGAGCTTCTCCAGTTTTAAAATAGGAACCACGCGTGTAAAGTAACTGAAATAAAAATTTACAATGTGGCAGCCAGTGATACAGACAGAAGTGAATTCATTTGGAGATCGTACTTAATAGACGTTTTAATAGAATCTTTTTAATATAGTTATTAATAAATGTGTATAATTAATAAAAACCTATATTCTATGTAAAATGTAAGGAATAAAAATTTTATTTGAAGCATTTTGTTTAAATCGTTTCTTAAATTAAGTATCAGACTCAGTTAACCTAGGTAAGTTTTCATTTTAAATTAGAATAAAAAAAATAAGATAATATGATTTTATTGTATTATTATAGTAAGATTTAATGATGTATAAATTAATATATTTATTAATTTATATTATAGATTGGCATTTTAATCTATTAATGTACAATAAAGTAACATAACATACGTTTTAAAACAGATGTTCTACAACATAACCTATAAAATAAATCAGCTGTTTTATGAATTCGCTTGCTGTCACTTAATTTAAGTTACTTATAGGACATATGTAGGCCTAAAACTGTATAAATGTGTCAGAGTATGAAAATGTTAGCCCCAACTCGAAGATTGTTCCGCGCACAGTATTCTGTTCTGGCGCACCAAAAGAATTAACTCCCAAAACAAGTATGTTTACAAAATCTCCAACGACTACGCAGAGGATCTCTACGCAACGGAAGACTTCGCGGTGAGGGACTGTTAATATACGTTTGATTTCATTTTATATTGTTATAAAATCTTTAGACTGTGAAAGTTTTTCTAAAACAGAATAGGCAATAGGCAGCATGAACATTTAAAACTATGCTTACTTTACAAGGCAAATTATTTATGGTTATTTGGAAACAATTGTTAAGTTACTGACAACACGTTTTCATATGGTAACCCCCCCCCCTCCCCAACCACCACCCAAAGCCCGAATTCAAACTGGGCAAACACAATAACTCAACTCTGACACCATAAACTCACGGAGCCCGCCGTAAACCAACCGTACGACAATCCTTTTCCAAATTTGAATATGAAATCGACCGGACAATCTGGTTTTTGTTTCCTTTCTGGAAGCAGGATCATAATTACCGTGTTCGGGTCAGAGTTGAAGCGCTCGTGGGCGTAACGAAGACCAGGACCGGACAAAGAGGTCGCCCGCCTGTCCAATGACCCAGTATTCTCGAGTCAGATGTTTATCGGACGAGTTAATCCGACAACGCGCACTGTACTACTTTGGCCGTGTGTCAAAGCTTTTACATATTTGTATGAAACATATGGTTCCTAAACGCAAATGGGCAATATAAAATTGTCTGACGTGAATGTCAATAAGGCACTTCTCCCTACAGATACATAAGCGTACTATGTGCACCTCAAGAGTTAGGGCAAATTTTGCAAGTTTAAATCTGTGAAGGTTCGTGTAAGAACTGAAAGAATCGCCTAATCGAAACGCACAAATTATAGAGCTTACAAGAGCAATAAAAAACCCAAACATCAAACATTGCAAATTATAATTTTATAACATCTTCTACACCATAAGTAATTATTTAAGGAGCTAAGGGAAAACTATCAACTGGCTGACGCGTTTCGAAACCGTCGCTCCATTCACGAAGCCTAACCTGCTGCTCTTCCTCGACACAACGACGGTTTCAAGACTGTCAGACACTAAGTTAATAGTTTTGCTTAGTTTTTCAAATATTTTCATTTAATTTAAGCAGTGAAATCAAATGATTACAACAACCAATTTTTATAAACACAATAATTGTAAAAATGTTTACTCAATAATTCTAAAATACCCAGAGTCCATGGCTACTCCGACGAGTAACAGGTTAAGGTTGAGAAAAAGTACACACAAATTCTTTGACGCTAATGTGAATCGAACCCAGAAGATTTAGGTTACGTAATAGTTAAATGTTCTACCCACTTGACCACACAACCACTAATTTGTTTACTATTTAAACAAATAATAAAGCTACTTTAAGTATGTAATGACGTCATATGTAACATTAACACGACTTTTGTATGTACGTAGGCCTACACAAAACAATTAATTTAGATATATTACAGTTTAAAAGTATTTTCCTAGAATTGGAAATTTAAAATATTTTATTTTCTCGTGAGAAGATTTTGCTAATAAATGGTTTATAATTACTGTAAAATATTCGTGTTTATCTTGATTGAGCTTTTTCCAATTTAAACCATAAGTTACGATTTGAGGTGAAAATGGGAGCACACCTCCCTGAAACGTCAGTTTTCTTATAACATGGAAGTAAAGTGTTACACGAAAGGAAAGTCCACATTTTTAAATTGTAAATTTTACACTAATAATGTACATTAAGCTATTTAGAGCAACGTAGAAGTAAAGGTCCATATAAACTAAAGCCAACCTATCTCGTCACGTGACCGGGGACAGGCTCATCCCCACGTAATGGTCTGGCTTTTCGTACTCTAAACGTGCAAGTCAGCTGAGACACAATAACCTAAAGATGATAGAAAGATTTAAAGCGTTCGGCGACTTTATAAATAGCACTGCTGACATTAAAGTTCAGGAAAATCCAAGGATTTAAGGACGTAAATAAACGGAACTGTTGCGTACACTTAACGGTAGCTCTGTGGACGCGACTCCAACGTGACAAGTACATCGGATTTGCAAATAGCGCTCAGCTCTTGGTCCTTCGGGTCAGCGAACTCTTGACATGTGCTTTTGTTTGAAAAGTGGATCTTTATTGTTTAAGAAAAATGTGAATGTTTACTGCAATCATTATTGGCAATCAATTGTTACTATTTATGATGAAATTCTTGAAAATTACTTCCATTTATATTTAATCATATTTCTTTAATGTATTACATATTTATACCTTTTTTGAAAGATTTAATTAAACCAAATATGAATTTAAATATCACATGTTGCATTATTTTTAAAATGGATTTTATTGTGTTTGAATGGAATGACGTTATAGACACAAACACAACCTTGTTTGTGAACATTTTGTCTTTATATTTAGGCCTATATTTACAGGGACTGTTTCTCCACTTTTACAAATTTTAAATGAACATTTATTCATATTGTTCAAATTGGAAAAAATGGAAAACATCCCGTTTCTTCATAGATAATTTGTAATTCTAAAACGTAAGGTCTCTCTAATCATATTTTACGATATTTTTATTAAATTATTTACTTTTTTATTTTTATATTACTGCAACTAAGACGAGTTCTATCTAGCAGCTTGCTTTCTGAGGGTGGTTGAAAAGTGAATTGTTTCAGAGAACGACACCGACTTGACGTTATAGTACTGCTGATCATGTGCAGTTATGTTGCTTTGGGACTAGTCGGCGCACTGGCATCCTGTGAGCCAGCCGTAGAGCTGTAGGGTTCGTGTGTTACTGGTGCCGCTCAAAGGCCTTCTCTCTCTCGCTCTTCACCTTGTGCCGATTATATATGGCAGAGGTTTGGGCGTAACACGGATCTCTCGCTATGGCTCTCCATACTTTATTTTGGAAGCGCTCGATAAATGCAGATTATTGCTCTGGGTGCATCTCTAGTGCGGCAACCCGTATGTCCATACTTGCTTAAGCCCTTGCTTGCACACTAGCAATTTATAGTAGGGACTCAACTCAGAGACCGACCCATGAGACACGCTAGCCTTCTGTACCGGATCCCCAGTTAATCTCTTTTTTCACGCGGGATTTCCAGTTCAGTTTAGCGTCAAACGTTAGACCTAGGTATTTCCCCTCTTTGCCATAAGGAACGAGTTTCCCATTTATTGTGACGTCAGTTCTGATCTTTACCTTATTGACAAATATAACGAGAGCTGGTTTGCTTTATGCGCCACTTTCGGCTCCAGTCACTGAAGCTGCCCAGGGTATGCTGCAATTTAGCGTGCTTCTGCTTCATTTGTGTGACGGACACTACAGCGGTGACGTCAGCGAAGCTTGCCGTAATGACGCTTCACAGGTGTGTAAGGTTGGAAAGTATTTAAAGTAATTAAATTTAAAACTGTTAAACCAACTTGCTTTGTTGTAACGGCTGAATGTGAAGATTAAAAATAACAGGGGACAATTTATTTACGAAAAGTATTTCTTATTGCTATGTGATTGTCAAGTAGTTTATTATTAAGTGAATGAATCGGATGTTTATATTTATAAATTAACTTGCTTTCACGATGCATAGGAACACGTGTTTGATGTTTTGCAAACTTGTTGAACAAATCTACGTGCATGACAATGAACAAAATCTTCGTTACACTCTATTAAATTAACTGTATTTACAGAAGAGTCTTTACACTATGTATTTATTTTGTCCGACCCCGCTATATAACATATACGTCATATAAAAGCAACTTCTTATATTTATATTACGTTTGTCAACGAGTCTTCTAAGCTCAATGCCTCCCCGTGTTTATTGTTTAACAGCTTAGAACACTTCCTCGGCAGATATTCACAATCAAGTATTGCAGCACACAAAAAATTGAAAGACTAAAATTATCTTCGTATTCTATCAAAACATGATTCTTCTTTGATGCGTTTCGGATTAACTCCATTATCAAAACTGTGCTCTTTCATTGTCAACATTTTTCAACATTATTAGTTTAATGTTTTCATAATGAAAGAGTACAGTTTAAACTTTAGATAATGGAGTTAATCCGAAACACGTCAACGAAGAATAATATTTTGATGTTAAGAAATAACTCGGTTACCTAACCGAAATAAAGATGATTATATTGAGAGTATTCTATCAAACTTGATAAACGTAATAAGGAAAACATTTTGTAAAACAAGATAATAAAAAAAACTATAAATTACTGTATATAAAAAAATGTTTGAGACAAGAAATAAATGCTTAAAAATTTAATATAACCTATTTAAATTATTTAAAAATTAAATCACAGTAAATCAAATGTAGTATAGATTTCATAAATTTTAAAATTTAACAACTTTTAAAACATAATATAAAATGAAAACTTTTACAAACCGATAAACGACAAAAATGATTGAAGTAAAATTGAACAAACCTCCTATACGTCTATATAAACACTGATAAGTTGTAAAATATAAATCCTAATTGTTATAATATTCTCCTTCACTCATAAAACTGTTTCAAAACAAAGTCATCTCTGACTGTCGAACAAACACTGCAGTTGTACTTAAAATGAGTACAGTTCTTTATTTCTGGTAAAAAACTGTGGCATCAATGAATGTACTTTGTTAAAAACAGAAATCTATTAAGCTTCAATGGAAGATATTCAAATCGTAAAAGAAAAAAAGCAAACCAAATATAACCTGAGCTGGAGAGAGGGCTACGCACATGAAACAA
>JBAIZL010000001.1:392733225-392975725 GCA_036971475.1 Prosapia bicincta
CTTGTTAAAGACTAGAGGAAACGTTTTATGGACAGAGGAGGAGAGAAGGAGCGAAGAAGAGAAGCAATGAGGAGCAAATACACAAGTAGATGGAGAACACAGCAATGAATTAGACGCAACCAACGTAAGAGTACCCTGTTCCGGACTTGAAGTAGTTGAAGCTGGTCTGTGCTAAGCTTAATGTCCCAAGTACGTTGTTAGAGTAACGTGAAGTGGTGCTGGCCAATGAAGTATTTACGTAATGGAATATTAAGTATTGAGTTAAATAGAGACGATAAATCCGATTTAATATTAATTAACAAATATCAACTAAAATAGTTAAAATTTTAAATAGAATTACCAAGTCACTAATTTAAAATATTTTTACTTAAATAAAATGACAACTCATTTACCCACAGTCACTGGCATTTTCATTAGCCATTCCATACAAAAATATAATTTTCCTTGCCACTCATGCGATACAGAACCCAAACCGAGCGTATGGCACTTGGCTTTCAGCCCCGCTGGATTTCTTCACATTCCTGAAATTAATTAAAACATTTCACACTGGCTCGCGACAAGTAAAATATACTTCTTTAATATTCTGCTTAAGCGCTCCACAAATTATTTTTACGGCTCTGTCGCATACCTAGCACGTTGCTCTTGCAATGGCCCAAGTAATTACAGTTCTACTTAATGCGTGCCGTGAATTTATCGCTGCATTATTTTATGCATGCGGGCATTAAAATTGTAACTGCATTGTTCCTGTAAATCTTATGAATTGATGGTCTTTTTTACCTTAATTTCTGGCGTTAAAATTACTTTTATGCATGAAATAACATTTGGATTTAAAACGGTGAACATAATATATGGTGGAAAGAAGTGTGGTGGACAAATGCTTTAAAAATGTGTAACATATTCAGGCGAGGCGCACTCTCGTGGTCCATTACCTCCCGACTTCGGCATTCTTCGGAATGGGTAGACAAGTTCGCCGGTGACGCGTGCTACATTTACTTTAGGCTCTTTAAAAAGGTTCGATAAAACATATTAGTTTTTCGATACATTTTTTATCGTTCATTCGTTCGTGTAATCTTGGCCGAAAACCATGTTATGTAACTCCTCACCATATACATTTCCAGAATATATATATTAACTGTTTTTTTATTAGCACATATGAATATATTTACAAGTACAATATAGTAATTGAATATATTGCTATTTATAAATAAGCATAAATATACAAGTTCTACATATATGTATTTAATAATGTACTACTATAAGCTTATGCTTATGATTTCTGTATGCACGTTTTCAAAGTATGTTAATTTTTATTATATGTGTGTCTCAATGTATGCCTTATTTACTTCATCTGTTTTCTTTATGTTTATATTTATACCATATATTTACTCTTTCTGTAAGTATATTCTCCCTATACAAAAAGTGTATTCTCACTGAAATATATAGTTACTAAATGCATTTTCTTAGGCGTTTTTGGTAGGATAATGTATATTTTAAGTAGAATAATGAAGCCTATATTCTCACTGCATAGCCTATATAGTTACTCGATATGTATAACTTCTTGTATTTATGTTCTTACAGTAACTTACCTATACTATCACTACATGCATATTCTCACTAAACTATAAGTATACCCTCGTTGTCATTATATTATCACCATGTCTATATTCTCCCTTAAAGAATATACCCACAGTAAGTATGTTCGCAATATGTTTATATTTTCACTATGTTTATTTTCATAATATGTTTGTATTCTCAATATGTTCATGTTCTCACTACATGCATATTCTCACTAAACTATAAGTATACCCTCGTTGTCATTATATTATCACCATGTCTATATTCTCCCTTAAAGAATACATCCACAGTAAGTATATTCGCAATATGTTTATATTTTCACTATGTTTATTTTCATAATATGTTTGTATTCTCAATATGTTCATGTTCTCACTACATGCATATTCTCACTAAACTATAAGTATACTCTCGTTGTCATTATATTATCACCATGTCTATATTCTCCCTTAAAGAATACATCCACAGTAAGTATATTCGCAATATGTTTATATTTTCACTATGTTTATTTTCATAATATGTTTGTATTCTCAATATGTTCATGTTCTCACTACATGCATATTCTCACTAAACTATAAGTATACTCTCGTTGTCATTATATTATCACCATGTCTATATTCTCCCTTAAAGAATACATCCACAGTAAGTATATTCGCAATATGTTTATATTTTCACTATTTTTATTTTCATAATATGTTTGTATTCTCAATATGTTCATGTTCTCACTACATGCATATTCTCACTAAACTATAAGTATACCCTCGTTGTCATTATATTATCACCATGTCTATATTCTCCCTTAAAGAATATACCCACAGTAAGTATGTTCGCAATATGTTTATATTTTCACTATGTTTATTTTCATAATATGTTTGTATTCTCAATATGTTCATGTTCTCACTACATGCATATTCTCACTAAACTATAAGTATACCCTCGTTGTCATTATATTATCACCATGTCTATATTCTCCCTTAAAGAATATACCCACAGTAAATATGTTCGCAATATGTTTATATTTTCACTATGTTTATATTCATAATATGTTTGTATTCTCAATATGTTTATGTTCTCACTATATGCAGCCTATATTCTCCCTGTCTTTATATTGGGACTATGTTTATATTCCCATAACGTTTATGTTCTCACTATACGAATATTATCACTATAAGCATATTCTCGCTGTATTTATATTCTCAAGTATATAAACTATGTTTATAATATCACTATGTTTATATTCTCCCTAAACGCATATTCTCACTAATAGCATTACCAATAAAACAGAATGTACTGCTTGGATAACACTGCCTGGTAAACCTTTACAATAAAGCCCGCAAGTGCAGAGTCGCCGAACAAGGCTTTTCCTCGAAGCATTTCCCCATTTAGACTCAGGGATGAGAAAGGATATAGTAATATACGTGGGTATAGGTTATGGTTATAGGACAAGTAAAATAGGTAGAATTGCGGTGGAGACATGTGGCTCTGCTTGCAATGTGAGGAAGGGGGGGGGGGGGGTCATAGCGCGCTTTGGCAGGAGCGCTCTTCATATAAGCAAGTGCGCTAGAGATGCAAATAATGAACCAAACCCATTATAATTACTTGGGATACCCGAATCGATTCCCAAAATGCGTTAAGCAATCCTTTATTCCACGTTTCTTCAAGTACTTAAATCTAAAGTTATACCTTTCGATCTATAGGCCTATACCTCAATCTTGTGTAGAAATAATAGTGTTATATAATTCTTTTTGCCAACAAGTTTAATCCGATCAAATAAGGTGAATCCAAATCCACCCCCTCTCAACCCACTGCTGTGACACAATTCTGTAATTGATTCCCTCCGACACATCATAGCTCGCAAACAATGCTGGTCTACATTTAGCTTTGCATCCATAATATAAGAAATGAACGTGCGCCATTTTGAATCCTTTTTCTTCCAAATAACGAGGCGCCCTCCTCCCACCCCCACCCCACCCCTTGCCTCCAGAACCCCTAAAGCTTATTCTCATGGAAATTCCTCCTCTAGTAGGATTTCTTTTCTTTCATTTTGCAGCAAGTTTACTCAAGGCCCTCATATATGTAGACCTACCCTTAGTTTCATTATTACATTCTACCCCCTCACCCCGCGCTCTCTTCTCTTCTTGTTCTTAATATGAAAGAACAAGATGCATTGGATTCTTTCGTTTTTTAAGTGTTTCCAAGGATGATTCAGGTCGTATTACAAAATCCTTATTTAGTTTTATTTAACAACATATTTCCCCACCGTATTCACCTTATTAAGGCTACTTGCAAACAGTGTTATTGGTATAACGAGATTCGACCAGGTAGTTACCCGGCATATTTAGGCTTTATTATTTCTTGAACCGTCTCGTAATTTTTAAGGTGAATAGTTAGTCGGATACCTGGTTATGTGTTTCTGTCGGTCTCTCTCTCTCTCTCTCTCTCTCTCTCTCTCTTTAACTTTCTTTCTCTCTCTTTATCTCACTAGCTTTCTTTCTTTACATACCCGGGATTTTCAAGTAGACTATTACATATGATATGTTATCTTGCGCGAGCATCAATAGATAAAGTAAACCACTAGGTTAATTTTAAACCACTATAGTAATTTTGAATGTGTGTGTGTGTGTGTGTGTGTGTGTGTGTGTGTGTGTGTGTGTGAGTGTGTGTACGTTGACTATATACTTTGAAAAAGAAATGAAAAGATTTGTTAATATAGATTTTATTAAGATGAAGGCATTGACTCTCTAACCTGGGATATGGGAAAAGTAGAAAAGTGATGAGTTGAAAGCCACGCACTAGAAGTATACCAACTTTCTATAGGAGTTATAATGATGTAACATCCCTTACATTAGCAAATAGTTTCAATATATAGGCCTATAGAATAAAATAAGATGCTGGCATTGAACTCTCTTGTCTGGGCTATGGGGAAAGGTAGAGACCGATGAGTTAAAGATTACGTACTAGAAGAAGACCAACCTTTCTAGGATCAAGATACAATCCCCCAGTAAGGTGTAGACCATGACATCTCGTGGCCAGGTGCCTTAGGACAAACAGGAAAGAAGATACTATTTCGATTAAGGATGTTTAATAATATTTCGTTGCCTAACAGCTAGTAAAACTGTGCCTATCAAGAATAGGAAAATATTTTGAATATAGGTTAGGATTACGGTAGGAACAGTAAAGCAACTGGAAGAGGATATTGGGTGCTCGTGTAATTAGGTGTGTATGAGCAAACGCAGAGTACCTACCTTCTCTCGGGCTCATAGAAAGGCGTTTACCTGCTGCTGGTACAGAAAAGAAGGCACAGAGAGTAAGGTAATATCACTGGTACTTGTGGGCAGGATGGCTTATCTAAAATATACCTGAGTCATACGTAGGTGCCAATATCTATGATCCGTTAAGGAAAACCTCAATAGCTAATGGATTGTTAAAACCCATGGATGTATTATAAATGTATGCAGGGCTACTCTATAACGAAGTCGTAGAGAGGTGTTTTGTAAAGAGAAGAACTAGAGAGGTGCCATGTCAAGAGAAGGATTAGAGAGGTGTCTTGTCAAGAAAAGGATTATAGAGTTGTCTTGTCAAGAGAAGGATTAGAGAGGTGTCTTGTCAAGAGAAGAATTAGAGAGGTGTCTTGTCAAGAGAAGGATTAGAGAGGTGTCTTGTCAAGAGAAGGATTCGAGAGATGCCTTGTCAAGAGAAGAATTAGAGAGGTGTCTTGTCAAGAGAAGGATCAGAGAAGTGCCTTGTCAAGAGAAGGATTAGAGAAGTGTCTTGTAAAGAGAAGGAATTAGAGAGCTGCCTTGTCAAGAGAAGGATTAGAGAGGTGTCTTGTCAAGAGAAGGATTCGAGAGATGCCTTGTCAAGAGAAGAATTAGAGAGGTGTCTTGTCAAGAGAAGGATTAGAGAGGTGCCTTGTCAAAAGAAGGATTAGAGAGGTGTCTTGTCAAGAAAAGGATTATAGAGGTGTCTTGTCAAGAGAAGGATTAGAGAGGTGCCTTGTCAAGAGAAGGATTAGAGAAGTGTCTTGTAAAGAGAAGGATTTGAGAGGTGTCTTGTCAAGAGAAGGATTAGAGAGGTGCCTTGCCAAGAAAAGGATTAAAGAGGTGCCTTGTCAAGAGAAGGATTAGAGAGGTTAGATATGATTAGGTAGTACTAGGGAAAGGACATGATGACCCCTTTGTTTTTAGAAAAGAGAATATGGTGGAATTTCGTCGACAGGGTCACTTACTTAAAGCATACCTGCTGCCCAACACTATTACAAAGAGATGCCTTTTGGTCAACATGTTAAAAGAAGGATAACCTGTAGATTGAATTAGGCGGGATTAAGGAAAGGTCCTAATCAACACATGCCAGTGGTATGCGGAAGGGGGGAGGAGTTACGGTAACGCGTGAACAGGTTTAGTTATAAAAACATAAAACCTCTTAAGCCACACAAAATTTTATCTACGTTCCTCTGAAAATGATTGCTTTGAAATCGAAATGTACAGTTTTTGTGGTTTAAGGGATTTTATTTATTTATAGTTAAAAATTACACCACACTTGCTGCAAGTTTTCACGAACAGTTGCTTACCTTAAGTAAACGCGTTTTCAACCGAAGTGGAGAGGGTGACACGCTACCCGTACAGATGGGGTAAATAAAGGATAGTAATAGGACTCCTCTGAAACGTTCTGAAGGACGATATTCCTAATTCTGCGATGTGCGAAAAGACTTCGTTCACGATCCCGAATATAAGGAGCACTGTGTTCCCAGTTTTTATTGTTGTAAAATTTATCCTTAGTACACTATAATTTATCAATATATAATAATTCAGTATGTGTTGCAAAAATATAAAAATTAAACTAAAAAAAATATTAAATCCTTTTTCTATTATAAAAAAGCGTCCAAACGTTTGACAAACGACGCTACAGCACATTGTAAATGAAACAAACCTCGAGAAGAACAACTCACCCCCCCCCCTAAATGTAGGCGCATTATACGTAAATTATTCTAAATGAGTCGATTAAAACTAAAACCTTGTGACAAAAAGCGCGGGAAGGAAACGACTTGTCGTAGCAACCCCTGCGCGGGAGGGGGCTCGACGCGGCGGAAGTACCGAGCACACAGGAAGTGTACAAATAGCGACAAGAAATGCACAAGACTTGTTAACATTCTGCCACGTATTTAAATAGGACTTAACATGGAAACCGAGGGTTAGATTTAATCCAACACCAGAAGAAGCCTTATTTATTAAACATCTTTGCAGTTATAATGCAACATGTAAAACCGTGCGTGCACGTGGTAAGACAATGGGGGACGTTTCTGTAATGGATGCAAATGTTGTGGAGACTTTGGCTCTGCGTTATATGACGTCACTAGTAGTTTTTTATCCAACATTGCATCTATGTAGCCCCTAGTTACAACACAAATATATACAAACATGAAAGTTAACCTTACTTTAAAGTTGTCTTTTTTCCAACAGTTTTTCTATTGTCAAAATTTTAACTAAATCGATTAGGGCAGTTCCCAGAACGTTCGTTTTTCTCTAACGACTACGTTTATACTAGGTGGTTCTAGGCGTAGAAAGTTATATTTTTGAAGGTGTATAGAGTTAGCGAAGCATCCAGAACCTGGACATCTTAGAGAATATATCTATCTCCAGAGTCAGCTAATTTAAAAATATCCAATTTTCAATATCCACAGACACGGTAGAATTTATTCTGGGGGTAATTAACTTAATATTATTATAATTAACAGTTTGTTTCTGGAGAGAGTGTTATTAAAGGGGTTAATATTAATTCAATTATTTATTTATTAAAAACGAAAACATTTATTTTAAGTTTAAAACTTCTACACCTTTAAAAGATTATACAAATGAATGCAATAGCTTTCAAGGAAGTATCAAATTTTGAAAGTTGTATTGTTTCGGTTTTCCGTTTTTTACTTTGTAGCCCCCAAGTCCATCACGTATTTAGGCCTTGAACTTATAACGTATATACGTGATCTAGCCATTAACGTGTAACATAGTAACCCCCAAGTTCCCCACGGGGTCTAGCTATTAACATAAGACGTAGCTTCAAGTCCATATCGTGGTCATTCCATTAACTTACAACGCAGCTCCAAAGTCCATCAGATGGTTTTAACGTAGCCCCAAGAACACAAAGTGGTCAAACCATTAACTTACAACGCAACTCTAAAGTCCATCAGATGGTTTTAACGTAGCCCCAAGAACACAAAGTGGTCAAGCCATTAACTTACAACGCAGCTCCAAAGTCCATCAGATGGTTTTAACGTAGCCCCAAGAACACAAAGTGGTCAAACCATTAACTTACAACGCAACTCCAAAATCCATCAGATGGTTTTAACGTAGCCCCAAGAACACAAAGTGGTCAAGCCATTAACTTACAACGCAACTCCAAAGTCCATCAGATGGTTTTAACGTAGCCCCAAGAACACAAAGTGGTCAAGCCATCACTTATAAACCTTAGAACTCTTGAACTATTACAAGATTAAAAATATACTAAAGTAGGAGATATGCCTTATGTCTACCATCGGGGACAAATTCTATGTAGAACATTAATTATCCCCTATGATTCTCGTATCCGTAATATAAATTTATTCCGTCCCTCTCTATACATTAATAGAGGCATATATACTTTAGAGACTTCACGCACTGACGAGATCGTGCAAATCGATGGAACAAATATTAAGTGACGGGTCAAAATCCCCGCGTCTTTTTTAAAATCTTATGAAGTTTTGTAAAACGTTTATCTGTGTTATATTTGAAGCATTAAAATCTTTTACAATATTTCACAATAATAATGTTTACAAAATTTACACTCACTAAAAATGGCATGTATAGTTAAAAAAACAACTAAATTCTGTTTAAAAATTATAAACATTAATTCAGAATTCCCGTTTGAAAAAAAAAATTTAAGTTTATTACTGAAAAAAAAACTTACGAATAATATTTTTAAAGTTATAATTTTGTCTTAACTTGGACAAAAATATTTCGAACAGTTGTAGGAAATATTGGCGAAGAAAGATTGTCTGGATGCAATCGACAATCGCAGAATCTTCACCCCCTGTGGTAGCGACACTATCGGTACAGCTATCAACTCTGTCTGACCCATTTCCCTTTCACTCAATCAGTATAGGAGTTGTTGATTTCGGACCTTTTCTTTATGTTTGAATTCAATGGACAGTTTACGTGTTTGAAAAACTTCAACCATATTTTGAGGGATTTTGTGCAAATAAACCGCAAAATAAGTAATAACAAAACATGAACAATACCAAAATAAAATCCATAGTGGAAATATGGACGTTTCCTATCTATTTCCTGCCGTCATCACATGCATACAAGGTGGACAAGTAGTAGCTAGATTTTCAATAATTAATAGTGAAGCCAGTAGTAAAGCAATATTTACAGACGAGTTAATTTAAAAGTAATAAATACTGATTAGGCAATCTTTAGATATCTATATTATGCAATTATTTGTACAATGTAATAAAAAACCAACACAATACAAATTATATTTCCAAATCACAGCCTATCATCAAAGTGCACGTAAAATGACAATTTGTTAGATGTCTCCTCAGTTTCTAACATCAATAATCTTGGTTTTTGCTTTTGTTTGACCTTTTCTCTATCGCATAGCCCTCGTATGAGCTATTTTTAGCCGCTTAGTGTTTTCATTAATTATTGGCTTTTATAAAGCCTAATTATTGTTAGGTGTAGCGAAGCCATACGCAAGAAGACCTACAAGTAGGGGGGGGGGGGGCTAGAATTACTAACGACGGACAAGTTATTAGGAATATAGGTTACTCTGAAGGCGCAGTACTAGTGGTGGGTCACGAGAGGGTCAGTATTTGCTTGGAAAAGTAAACAAGCATTGTAATAATACTGTCTGAAACAATCTTAAAAAGACGAACTTGATGTTAGTAACAGATGAAGCGAAATGTAGTAGTCACTTCACATAAATACTAGGGGCATGAAACATTGAAACTAACGTCCAAACTAAGGAATTAAGACCGTAAAAGAAACAGCTATAGGGGCTACAAGAATTTATTAAAATGAAAATGTTTTTATGCTGGCGTGATATTAAATCTGAGAGTGAGAATGTTACCTTGATGAATATTGTCTGTGCTATATGGCGAGGAAGCTTGGACTTTAAATCAGAAACAAGTCAGGAGAATGTGGGGATATCGTGGATAGAAAGAGCAGTGAAGAGATATTGGTAAAAATGAAGAAACTACGAAATTTAATAAGAACTATAAAAAGGCGAAAATAGAATATCTGCTCCCTATAATAGGAAGAGAAAAATACTCACTGCGAACCATAGTTCAAAGAAAGATGAAAGAACGAGACGTGTTGAACGTAGAAGAATATCCTGGTTGGGGAACTAAAAAGAGTGTTTAGCGCCGCAGTTAATAAAAGTACAAATAGCAGTGATTTTAAAGGTGCGACAGGAGGTGGGACCAGAAAGTTTTATGGAAAACCTCATTAGCTATGGTATTTTTATCATATGAAAACTACATTCTACTTTAAAGACTTTCTTGAACGAAGGGTCAACTTACCGCACTGTTTCACAATTAGCCTTATATCGCTCTTGAAAAGTCAGAGATCACCTGATACAACATATAATAGCCATAACCAAAGCTCATGTCTTATTAGGATTGCATACGTCATATGAAGGATAAAACAAAAGACAAATATAATATCGAAATTTTGTTGCTGTTCATGACGAGCTGGTTGTTAATTACTTATTATACTTTTGCTATTACTTGAGACCAGATGTTTTGTTAACTAAGAGTTGTAAAATTGTTAACTTATACTTGGAGGAAACGTTTTCGTCTTACGACTTTTCAGCCTCGTATATTCATAGTCCTGAATATACGAGGCTGAAAAAGTCGTAAGAGGAAAACGCTTCCTCCAAGTGTAAGTTAACAATTTAACAACTCTTAGTTAACAAAAAGTCTGTCGCAAGTAATAGCAAAAGTGTAATAAGAAATATAATAATAACAAGAGATAAACGATTACCAAAATTATTCTAGTAAAGGATATTATTATATTTTATATCGCATATAATATAAGATGGATTTATATATTAATTAATTTCCTAAAAATATTGTTAGTTCTGTCTATAAAATAATCAATGTTTTTAGATGGGTTGATATTTACAAATGAACGCGTTTTTAAGCGAAAAGTTTCAATGACATATAGCAGAATGCGAGCTTGCAAATCCTTCGCCTACTTGAAACAAACAATCCTCACAAAACCACTTTGCCTAATTGATTATGTTCTGCGTTTACCTCAAAAAACGTAGGAATTACGAGAGGAATGTGACGTCAGCATTTTTATCGCAATACTTGTCTAGAGAGATAAAATAATAAAAACAAACTCCATAATAATTTTACGACAATTCGGG
The DNA here is from genome assembly GCA_036971475.1 of Prosapia bicincta. Taxonomy (NCBI): domain Eukaryota; kingdom Metazoa; phylum Arthropoda; class Insecta; order Hemiptera; family Cercopidae; genus Prosapia; species Prosapia bicincta. The sequence goes on from JBAIZL010000001.1 coordinate 392,744,203, forward strand.
CAAACAATCCGGGATAAGTGTCCCCAAACAGCCCATAGTGTCACCGTAGGTCGAGGCTATGCTAATTCCGAATTTAAATAATCTTGGTTCGGAACCCACACAGCTTTTATCAAATCCGTCCAGCGCGTAGGCCGCGCCACAGACGCCGTCCATTCACGCCGAAACATTTATTTTATTACTTGAAATTCGTTTGGAAAAGAAAAGAGGAGGCAAGATTTATGTTAAATACAACGACAGAGACGTAAAGTGACCATGTGGCTCTTGCACCACAGAACCGAAGCCGTCCACGTATACGACGCTTTCGTATTGTTTTTATTACTATAATATTAATGGCATACAAGTGCCGGACGAAATATATTATTGTATCTGAAGTTAAGATAGAGTTTTAGATAAGTGAAATTAAAGGAGGATAATAAAGATATGTAAAAACCTACTAGAAGAACAAGACAAGAGGAGAAATAAATTATGTACGATTTGCTTATCTGAACTAGAATCGCGCGAACATATGAAATAAAGGAAAACAAACGTGACGCAGTAGGCCTACCAGAGGGGGCGGAGAAAACACGAACATTTTAAGCTTCGGTATTTGAATTTTGAACATGCATATTATAAAACAGCTTTTAAAAATTATTGTTAATAAACGCCCTTTTAATTACTGCTTATTTAATAAAAATCAATTTCTGAAAAAAACAACTTCTTGATATACAAAAATGCAGAAATATGAACAGAAATGTCAGGGTTCTGATCATGTAAACAGAATTTACTTAATACAAAAACCACTCGTTTAATAAATTATTAATATTGAAAAACAATGAATTTGAAAACACAATTTTAAAGAGTCCAGAACTTTCAGTGTTCTAATGATGTAAAAAAAATGTATAATAAGGAAATTCTTATTATTGCATAAACATTTCTTTAGAAAGTGCTTTTTGTAATGAAAAAATAAATTTTAAAAAAACCGGAAACTCCACCTCGATTTAAACAAAATGGAAAAATCTGTGCAGAAATGTAAGTGTTCTAATGTAAGACGTAAATTATATTCCTTCTTTAATTTTGTATTAAAACTCTTTTAGTAACAGCTTTTTTTAAAATAAAAATCAATTTTAAAAGACTTCGATTTAAACAAAGTGCAGAAATATATGTAGGAATGTTATTGCTCCGATGATATAAGAGCAAAATTTTATGATAGCCTCTTCTACATTATTGTACTACTAAAATAGAATACATTTCTAAATAAAGAATTTTAAAGGGATCTTAATGAAGGACAGATATATGTGTGTTGCCCTCGTGTATGATATTTTGTAAAAGGTTTATGTTAGGCCTAATTAATTTTTTCAAAATAGCTTTAGTTTATTTATTCAATTTTACATTTCTTATTTTTAAAGTACAACTTACAAATTAAAATATAGGCTATATATACTATTACCAAATATTGAAAATACATATAAATACAATCCTTTGCTGCTACAAGAAATACATTTTTTCAATCATGATTAAACTAACAATTTTGTGTGTGATTATTATTATTGTTCGTGTTTTGTGTGTAGCCTATCTTACAATATATTAATATAATAGGTTAAGTTCGATGTCATATTATCATCAAGCGCCATGCTTCTTACTTCAATGTTGTTGGAGTATATGTTACTACAGCTTCAAGTTTTTAAATTGACTACACAAACACACAATTCACCAAGCCACGTCTGGTTACCTTGGCGACGGCTAAATAGGTCATATGATTTTATAAAAATCCGTTAACTAACTTCTCTCCCCGCTCGTTTCCCGATAAACGCGTCCAAATCTACAGCGTAAACGTAGAATAACAGTGGGTTTTGCAACGGATAGATTCCCAGAGCAGCGGTGTTGCAACGCTCGGGCTCAGGGTAATCAGCTGTTCGGACTCGCCATTAGATAATGAACGCGGTAATGAGACGTATATTGTCTAGGTTATTTGGACACAGAACGCCCTTCCGTTGCCTTGTACTGATTGTTTAATCGGCCCGCCTAGCCTAAAGGATTACAGCAGTAATAGGGGATCTGGATTCTAATATAAAATGCGACATGAATAGTTTATTTATATATTATAGTGTTATAAAACTCAAGTAGTGATAAAATATAATTTTTACTTTAAAGATCAATATTAAAACTGTTTATTCTGATTATGATTAGCCTATTGTTAATTTCTTGTTAGATAAAGAACATTACACCACACAGGCTATATGTATTTAATGGACTTTAACAGGGGGGCTGTAGTGTATGCCAATACTATAGCAAAATTATTACTGCTACCAATATAAACAATATTAAAACTGTTTATTCTGATTATGATTAGCCTATTGTTAATTTCTTGTTAGATAAAGAACATTACACCACACAGGCTATATGTATTTAATGGACTTTAACAGGGGGGCTGTAGTGTATGCCAATACTATAGCAAAATTATTACTGCTACCAATATAAACAATATTAAAACTGTTTATTCTGATTATGATTAGCCTATTGTTAATTTCTTGTTAGATAAAGAACATTACACCACACAGGCTATATGTATTTAATGGACTTTAACAGGGGGGCTGTAGTGTATGCCAATACTATAGCAAAATTATTACTGCTACCAATATAAACAATATTAAAACTGTTTATTCTGTATATGATTAGCCTATTGTTAATTTCTTGTTAGATAAAGAATATTACACCACACAGGCTATATGTATTTAATGGACTTTAACAGGGGGGCTGTAGTGTATGCCAATACTATAGCAAAATTATTACTGCTACCAATATAAACAATATTAAAACTGTTTATTCTGATTATGATTAGCCTATTGTTAATTTCTTGTTAGATAAAGAATATTACACCACACAGGCTATATGTATTTAATGGACTTTAACAGGGGGATTACAGTGTATGCCAATACGATAGCTATATTATTACTGCTACCAATATAAACAATATTAAAAAGAATTAGTAAATTCCTAGTGAGGTAAACAAAGAAAAATTTTATTATAGTTACCCTAGAGCACTATTTATGATGTTGTGTGGTAACCATGGCAACAGTTTAGGTTGTACAATGGAGGTTTCGATGGCAAACAAATGGGGGGGGGGGGTTATTCCTATACATCTTTGAAAATATATTTCTAATTATTGGAAGAATGGCACAGTGCCAGGCGTACTTGACTTAGAACATGAAGATTCTTAGCTCAAAACCGGCTGAGCTCCATGAATTTTATAATTTTGTTTATTAAATAAATATTCGAAAAGACTGTATTAACACCAATTATTATTCACTATGGGTTAAAAAAAATATTTGAACTTGATTGGAAAAATAAAACCCTTTTTTATTGACGATTGAAAATTTGTACAAGATATATATATATATATATATATATAAGGAGAGTGTGAGCTAATAGAAGGAATCTAATAACAATAAAAAAACACATATAAATAAAATATGATCTACTTATAAGAAAAGATGATTCATAAAAGTCTTCTATAAGAGAATTATCAAAGTAACCTCAAGGTAGGACTATGATATCCTAAGGATGGGGCAGGATTAGGGTAAAGGATATAGGATAGGATCAGGTGAGTAGGATAGGGTAGCTTGCTACCTATACTCTATCGGGGTTTAAATAAGTATCTACCACTTGTAAGAAGGAAGAATGGTAGGTCATAGTAGTTAAGTTTAAGACAAGGATCTCCTGGTCCTGGGAAGCGAGAGAAACTGTTATGAGTATGAAAATATACTTCACAAGATCAGACCTTAATCTGAAGCTCAAATGTTACGTTCTCTCTGTCTTCTCTACAGATGCGAGAATTGGACTATCCACTAGTAAACATAAACAAGAATAAAGGACGTAGAAATGTATAAACAAGAATAAAGGACGTAGAAATGTATGAACAAGAATAAAGGACGTAGAAATGTATAAACAAGAATAAAGGACGTAGAAATGTATAAACAAGAATAAAGAACGTAGAAATGTATAAACAAGTATAAAGGACGTAGAAATGTATAAACAAGAATAAAGAACGTAGAAATGTATGAACAAGAATAAAGGACGTAGAAATGTATAAACAAGAATAAAGAACGTAGAAATGTATGAACAAGAATAAAGAACGTAGAAATGTATGAACAAGTATAAAGGACGTAGAAATGTATGAACAAGAATAAAGAACGTAGAAATGTATAAACAAGAATAAAGAACGTAAAAATGTATAAACAAGAATAAAGGATGTAGAAATGTATAAACAAGTATAAAGGACGTAGAAATGTATAAACAAGAATAAAGAACGTAGAAATGTATGAACAAGAATAAAGGATGTAGAAATGTATAAACAAGAATAAAGAACGTAGAAATGTATGAACAAGAATAAAGGATGTAGAAATGTATAAACAAGAATAAAGAACGTAGAAATGTATAAACAAGAATAAAGAACGTAAAAATGTATAAACAAGAATAAAGGATGTAGAAATGTATAAACAAGAATAAAGAACGTAGAAATGTATAAACAAGAATAAAGAACGTAGAAATGTATGAACAAGAATAAAGGGCGTAGAAATGTATAAACAAGAATAAAGAACGTAGAAATGTATAAACAAGAATAAAGGGCGTAGAAATGTATAAACAAGTATAAAGGACGTAGAAATGTATAAACAAGAATAAAGGACGTAGAAATGTATAGACAAGAATAAAGAACGTAGAAATGTATAAACAAGAATAAAGAACGTAGAAATGTATAAACAAGAATAAAGGGCGTAGAAATGTATAAACAAGTATAAAGGACGTAGAAATGTATAAACAAGAATAAAGGGCGTAGAAATGTATAAACAAGTATAAAGGACGTAGAAATGTATAAACAAGAATAAAGGACGTAGAAATGTATAAACAAGAATAAAGAACGTAGAAATGTATAAACAAGAATAAAGAACGTAGAAATGTATAAACAAGAATAAAGGGCGTAGAAATGTATAAACAAGTATAAAGGACGTAGAAATGTATAAACAAGAATAAAGGGCGTAGAAATGTATAAACAAGAATAAAGAACGTAGAAATGTATAAACAAGAATAAAGGACGTAGAAATGTATAAACAAGAATAAAGAACGTAGAAATGTATAAACAAGAATAAAGAACGTAGAAATGTATAAACAAGAATAAAGGGCGTAGAAATGTATAAACAAGAATAAAGGGCGTAGAAATGTATAAACAAGAATAAAGAGCGTAGAAATGTATGAACAAGAATAAAGGACTTAGAAATGTATAAACAAGTATAAAGGACGTAGAAATGTATAAACAAGAATAAAGAACGTAGAAATGTATGAACAAGAATAAAGGATGTAGAAATGTATAAACAAGAATAAAGAACGTAGAAATGTATAAACAAGAATAAAGAACGTAAAAATGTATAAACAAGAATAAAGGATGTAGAAATGTATAAACAAGAATAAAGAACGTAGAAATGTATAAACAAGAATAAAGAACGTAGAAATGTATAAACAAGAATAAAGGACGTAGAAATGTATAAACAAGAATAAAGAACGTAGAAATGTATAAACAAGAATAAAGAACGTAAAAATGTATAAACAAGAATAAAGGATGTAGAAATGTATAAACAAGTATAAAGGACGTAGAAATGTATAAACAAGAATAAAGAACGTAGAAATGTATGAACAAGAATAAAGGATGTAGAAATGTATAAACAAGAATAAAGAACGTAGAAATGTATAAACAAGTATAAAGGACGTAGAAATGTATAAACAAGAATAAAGAACGTAGAAATGTATGAACAAGAATAAAGGATGTAGAAATGTATAAACAAGAATAAAGGATGTAGAAATGTATAAACAAGAATAAAGGGCGTAGAAATGTATAAACAAGAATAAAGGGCGTAGAAATGTATAAACAAGAATAAAGGGCGTAGAAATGTATAAACAAGAATAAAGGAAGTAGAAATGTATAAACAAGAATAAAGGACTTAGAAATGTATAAACAAGAATAAAGGAAGTAGAAATGTATAAACAAGAATAAAGGACTTAGAAATGTATAAACAAGAATAAAGAACGTAGAAATGTATAAACAAGAATAAAGGATGTAGAAATGTATAAACAAGAATAAAGAACGTAGAAATTTATAAACAAGAATAAAGGACGTAGAAATGTATAAACAAGAATAAAGAACGTAGAAATGTATAAACAAGAATAAAGGGCGTAGAAATGTATAAACAAGAATAAAGGATGTAGAAATGTATAAACAAGAATAAAGAACGTAGAAATGTTTAAACAAGAATAAAGGGCGTAGAAATGTATAAACAAGAATAAAGGGCGTAGAAATGTATAAACATGAATAAAGGACTTAGAAATGTATAAACAAGAATAAAGGGCGTAGAAATGTATAAACATGAATAAAGGACTTAGAAATGTATAAACAAGAATAAAGGGCGTAGAAATGTATAAACATGAATAAAGGACTTAGAAATGTATAAACAAGAATAAAGGGCGTAGAAATGTATAAACAAGAATAAAGGACGTAGAAATGTATAAACAAGAATAAAGGATGTAGAAATGTATAAACAAGAATAAAGAACGTAGAAATGTATAAACAAGAATAAAGGGCGTAGAAATGTATAAACAAGAATAAAGGGCGTAGAAATGTATAAACATGAATAAAGAACTTAGAAATGTATAAACAAGAATAATGGGCGTAGAAATGTATAAACAAGAATAAAGGGCGTAGAAATGTATAAACAAGAATAAAGGACTTAGAAATGTATAAACATGAATAAAGGACTTAGAAATGTATAAACAAGAATAAAGGGCGTAGAAATGTATAAACAAGAATAAAGGGTGTAGAAATGTATAAACATGAATAAAGGACTTAGAAATGTATAAACAAGAATAAAGGGCGTAGAAATGTATAAACAAGAATAAAGGGCGTAGAAATGTATAAACATGAATAAAGGACTTAGAAATGTATAAACAAGAATAAAGGACGTAGAAATGTATAAACAAGAATAAAGGATGTAGAAATGTATAAACAAGAATAAAGGGCGTAGAAATGTATAAACAAGAATAAAGAACGTAGAAATGTATAAACAACAATAAAGGGCGTAGAAATGTATAAACAAGAATAAAGAACGTAGAAATGTATAAACAAGAATAAAGAACGTAGAAATGTATAAACAAGAATAAAGGACGTAGAAATGTATAAACAAGAATAAAGAACGTAGAAATGTATAAACAAGAATAAAGAACGTAGAAATGTATAAACAAGAATAAAGGGCGTAGAAATGTATGAACAAGAATAAAGAACGTAGAAATGTATAAACAAGAATAAAGGGTGTAGAAATGTATAAACAAGAATAAGGAACGTAGAAATGTATAAACAAGAATAAAGGGTGTAGAAATGTATAAACAAAAATAAAGAACGTAGAAATGTATAAACAAGAATAAAGAACGTAGAAATGTATAAACAAGAATAAAGGGCGTAGAAATGTATAAACAAGAATAAAGGGCGTAGAAATGTATAAACAAGAATAAAGGACTTAGAAATGTATAAACATGAATAAAGGACTTAGAAATGTATAAACAAGAATAAAGGGCGTAGAAATGTATAAACAAGAATAAAGGGTGTAGAAATGTATAAACATGAATAAAGGACTTAGAAATGTATAAACAAGAATAAAGGGTGTAGAAATGTATAAACAAGAATAAAGGGCGTAGAAATGTATAAACAAGAATAAAGAACGTAGAAATGTATAAACAAGAATAAAGGATGTAGAAATGTATAAACAAGAATAAAGGGCGTAGAAATGTATAAACAAGAATAAAGGGCGTAGAAATGTATAAACAAGAATAAAGGGCGTAGAAATGTATGAACAAGAATAAAGAACGTAGAAATGTATAAACAAGAATAAAGGGTGTAGAAATGTATAAACAAGAATAAAGGGCGTAGAAATGTATAAACAAGAATAAAGAACGTAGAAATGTATAAACAAGAATAAAGGATGTAGAAATGTATAAACAAGAATAAAGGGCGTAGAAAAGTATAAACAAGAATAAAGAACGTAGAAATGTATAAACAAGAATAAAGGATGTAGAAATGTATAAACAAGAATAAAGGGCGTAGAAATGTATAAACAAGAATAAAGAACGTAGAAATGTATAAACAAGAATAAAGGGCGTAGAAATGTATAAACAAGAATAAAGAACGTAGAAATGTATAAACAAGAATAAAGAACGTAGAAATGTATAAACAAGAATAAAGAACGTAGAAATGTATAAACAAGAATAAAGAACGTAGAAATGTATAAACAAGAATAAAGGGCGTAGAAATGTATGAACAAGAATAAAGAACGTAGAAATGTATAAACAAGAATAAAGAACGTAGAAATGTATAAACAAGAATAAAGGGCGTAGAAATGTATGAACAAGAATAAAGGGCGTAGAAATGTATAAACAAGAATAAAGGGCGTAGAAATCTATAAACAAGAATAAAGAACGTAGAAATGTATAAACAAGAATAAAGGGCGTAGAAATGTATGAACAAGAATAAAGGGCGTAGAAATGTATAAACAAGAATAAAGGGCGTAGAAATGTATAAACAAGAATAAAGAACGTAGAAATGTATAAACAAGAATAAAGAACGTAGAAATGTATAAACAAGAATAAAGGGCGTAGAAATGTATGAACTAGAATAAAGAACGTAGAAATGTATAAACAAGAATAAAGAACGTAGAAATGTATAAACAAGAATAAAGGGCGTAGAAATGTATGAACAAGAATAAAGGGCGTAGAAATGTATAAACAAGAATAAAGAACGTAGAAATGTATAAACAAGAATAAAGAACGTAGAAATGTATAAACAAGAATAAAGAACGTAGAAATGTATAAACAAGAATAAAGGGCGTAGAAATGTATAAACAAGAATAAAGAACGTAGAAATGTATAAACAAGAATAAAGAACGTAGAAATGTATAAACAAGAATAAAGGGCGTAGAAATGTATGAACAAGAATAAAGGGCGTAGAAATGTATAAACAAGAATAAAGGGTGTAGAAATGTATAAACAAGAATAAAGAACGTAGAAATGTATAAACAAGAATAAAGGGCGTAGAAATGTATGAACAAGAATAAAGGACGTAGAAATGTATAAACAAGAATAAAGAACGTAGAAATGTATAAACAAGAATAAAGGATGTAGAAATGTATAAACAAGAATAAAGAACGTAGAAATGTATAAACAAGAATAAAGAACGTAGAAATGTATGAACAAGTATAAAGGACGTAGAAATGTATAAACAAGAATAAAGGGCGTAGAAATGTATAAACAAGAATAAAGAACGTAGAAATGTATGAACAAGTATAAAGGACGTAGAAATGTATAAACAAGTATAAAGGGCGTAGAAATGTATAAACAAGAATAAAGAACGTAGAAATGTATGAACAAGTATAAAGGACGTAGAAATGTATAAACAAGAATAAAGAACGTAGAAATGTATGAACAAGTATAAAGGGCGTAGAAATGTATAAACAAGAATAAAGAACGTAGAAATGTATGAACAAGTATAAAGGGCGTAGAAATGTATAAACAAGAATAAAGAACGTAGAAATGTATGAACAAGTATAAAGGACGTAGAAATGTATAAACAAGAATAAAGGGCGTAGAAATGTATAAACAAGAATAAAGGGCGTAGAAATGTATAAACAAGAATAAAGGACGTAGAAATGTATAAACAAGAATAAAGGACGTAGAAATGTATAAAAAAGAATAAAGGACGTAGAAATGTATAAACAAGAATAAAGGGCGTAGAAATGTATAAACAAGAATAAAGGATGTAGAAATGTATAAACAAGAATAAAGGGCGTAGAAATGTATAAACAAGAATAAAGGACGTAGAAATGTATAAACAAGAATAAAGGGCGTAGAAATGTATAAACAAGAATAAAGGATGTAGAAATGTATAAACAAGAATAAAGGGCGTAGAAATGTATAAACAAGAATAAAGGACGTAGAAATGTATAAACAAGAATAAAGGGCGTAGAAATGTATAAAAAAGAATAAAGGGCGTAGAAATGTATAAACAAGAATAAAGGATGTAGAAATGTATAAACAAGAATAAAGGATGTAGAAATGTATAAACAAGAATAAAGGACGTAGAAATGTATAAACAAGAATAAAGGACGTAGAAATGTATAAACAAGAATAAAGGACGTAGAAATGTATAAACAAGAATAAAGGGCGTAGAAATGTATAAACAAGAATAAAGGATGTAGAAATGTATAAACAAGAATAAAGGGCGTAGAAATGTATAAACAAGAATAAAGGACTTAGAAATGTATAAACAAGAATAAAGGATGTAGAAATGTATAAACAAGAATAAAGAACGTAGAAATGTATAAACAAGAATAAAGAACGTAGAAATGTATAAACAAGAATAAAGAACGTAGAAATGTATAAACAAGAATAAAGAACGTAGAAATGTATAAACAAGAATAAAGGATGTAGAAATGTATAAACAAGAATAAAGGATGTAGAAATGTATAAACAAGAATAAAGGACTTAGAAATGTATAAACAAGAATAAAGGATGTAGAAATGTATAAACAAGAATAAAGAACGTAGAAATGTATAAACAAGAATAAAGAACGTAGAAATGTATAAACAAGAATAAAGGGCGTAGAAATGTATAGACAAGAATAAAGGACTTAGAAATGTATAAACAAGAATAAAGAACGTAGAAATGTATAAACAAGAATAAAGAACGTAGAAATGTATAAACAAGAATAAAGAACGTAGAAATGTGTAAACAAAAATAAAGGATGTAGAAATGTATAAACAAGAATAAAGAACGTAGAAATGTATACACAAGAATAAAGAACGTAGAAATGTATAAACAAGAATAAAGAACGTAGAAATGTATAAACAAGAATAAAGGATGTAGAAATGTATAAACAAGAATAAAGGATGTAGAAATGTATAAACAAGAATAAAGGACTTAGAAATGTATAAACAAGAATAAAGGATGTAGAAATGTATAAACAAGAATAAAGAACGTAGAAATGTATAAACAAGAATAAAGAACGTAGAAATGTATAAACAAGAATAAAGGGCGTAGAAATGTATAAACAAGAATAAAGGACTTAGAAATGTATAAACAAGAATAAAGGATGTAGAAATGTATAAACAAGAATAAAGAACGTAGAAATGTATAAACAAGAATAAAGAACGTAGAAATGTATAAACAAGAATAAAGAACGTAGAAATGTATAAACAAGAATAAAGGATGTAGAAATGTATAAACAAGAATAAAGGGCGTAGAAATGTATAAACAAGAATAAAGGGCGTAGAAATGTATAAACAAGAATAAAGAACGTAGAAATGTATAAACAAGAATAAAGAACGTAGAAATGTATAAACAAGAATAAAGAACGTAGAAATGTATAAACAAGAATAAAGGATGTAGAAATGTATAAACAAGAATAAAGGGCGTAGAAATGTATAAACAAGAATAAAGGGCGTAGAAATGTATAAACAAGAATAAAGAACGTAGAAATGTATAAACAAGAATAAAGAACGTAGAAATGTATAAACAAGAATAAAGGGCGTAGAAATGTATAAACAAGAATAAAGAACGTAGAAATGTATAAACAAGAATAAAGAACGTAGAAATGTATAAACAAGAATAAAGAACGTAGAAATGTATAAACAAGAATAAAGGGCGTAGAAATGTATAAACAAGAATAAAGAACGTAGAAATGTATGAACAAGTATAAAGGACGTAGAAATGTATAAACAAGAATAAAGGGCGTAGAAATGTATAAACAAGAATAAAGGGCGTAGAAATGTATAAACAAGAATAAAGGACGTAGAAATGTATAAACAAGAATAAAGGACGTAGAAATGTATAAAAAAGAATAAAGGACGTAGAAATGTATAAACAAGAATAAAGGGCGTAGAAATGTATAAACAAGAATAAAGGATGTAGAAATGTATAAACAAGAATAAAGGGCGTAGAAATGTATAAACAAGAATAAAGGACGTAGAAATGTATAAACAAGAATAAAGGGCGTAGAAATGTATAAACAAGAATAAAGGATGTAGAAATGTATAAACAAGAATAAAGGGCGTAGAAATGTATAAACAAGAATAAAGGACGTAGAAATGTATAAACAAGAATAAAGGGCGTAGAAATGTATAAAAAAGAATAAAGGGCGTAGAAATGTATAAACAAGAATAAAGGATGTAGAAATGTATAAACAAGAATAAAGGATGTAGAAATGTATAAACAAGAATAAAGGACGTAGAAATGTATAAACAAGAATAAAGGACGTAGAAATGTATAAACAAGAATAAAGGACGTAGAAATGTATAAACAAGAATAAAGGGCGTAGAAATGTATAAACAAGAATAAAGGATGTAGAAATGTATAAACAAGAATAAAGGGCGTAGAAATGTATAAACAAGAATAAAGGACTTAGAAATGTATAAACAAGAATAAAGGATGTAGAAATGTATAAACAAGAATAAAGAACGTAGAAATGTATAAACAAGAATAAAGAACGTAGAAATGTATAAACAAGAATAAAGAACGTAGAAATGTATAAACAAGAATAAAGAACGTAGAAATGTATAAACAAGAATAAAGGATGTAGAAATGTATAAACAAGAATAAAGGATGTAGAAATGTATAAACAAGAATAAAGGACTTAGAAATGTATAAACAAGAATAAAGGATGTAGAAATGTATAAACAAGAATAAAGAACGTAGAAATGTATAAACAAGAATAAAGAACGTAGAAATGTATAAACAAGAATAAAGGGCGTAGAAATGTATAGACAAGAATAAAGGACTTAGAAATGTATAAACAAGAATAAAGAACGTAGAAATGTATAAACAAGAATAAAGAACGTAGAAATGTATAAACAAGAATAAAGAACGTAGAAATGTGTAAACAAAAATAAAGGATGTAGAAATGTATAAACAAGAATAAAGAACGTAGAAATGTATACACAAGAATAAAGAACGTAGAAATGTATAAACAAGAATAAAGAACGTAGAAATGTATAAACAAGAATAAAGGATGTAGAAATGTATAAACAAGAATAAAGGATGTAGAAATGTATAAACAAGAATAAAGGACTTAGAAATGTATAAACAAGAATAAAGGATGTAGAAATGTATAAACAAGAATAAAGAACGTAGAAATGTATAAACAAGAATAAAGAACGTAGAAATGTATAAACAAGAATAAAGGGCGTAGAAATGTATAAACAAGAATAAAGGACTTAGAAATGTATAAACAAGAATAAAGGATGTAGAAATGTATAAACAAGAATAAAGAACGTAGAAATGTATAAACAAGAATAAAGAACGTAGAAATGTATAAACAAGAATAAAGAACGTAGAAATGTATAAACAAGAATAAAGGATGTAGAAATGTATAAACAAGAATAAAGGGCGTAGAAATGTATAAACAAGAATAAAGGGCGTAGAAATGTATAAACAAGAATAAAGAACGTAGAAATGTATAAACAAGAATAAAGAACGTAGAAATGTATAAACAAGAATAAAGAACGTAGAAATGTATAAACAAGAATAAAGGATGTAGAAATGTATAAACAAGAATAAAGGGCGTAGAAATGTATAAACAAGAATAAAGGGCGTAGAAATGTATAAACAAGAATAAAGAACGTAGAAATGTATAAACAAGAATAAAGAACGTAGAAATGTATAAACAAGAATAAAGGGCGTAGAAATGTATAAACAAGAATAAAGAACGTAGAAATGTATAAACAAGAATAAAGGATGTAGAAATGTATAAACAAGAATAAAGGGCGTAGAAATGTATAAACAAGAATAAAGGGCGTAGAAATGTATAAACAAGAATAAAGAACGTAGAAATGTATAAACAAGAATAAAGGGCGTAGAAATGTATAAACAAGAATAAAGGATGTAGAAATGTATAAACAAGAATAAAGGGCGTAGAAATGTATAAACAAGAATAAAGGGCGTAGAAATGTATAAACAAGAATAAAGGGCGTAGAAATGTATAAACAAGAATAAAGAACGTAGAAATGTATAAACAAGAATAAAGAACGTAGAAATGTATAAACAAGAATAAAGGATGTAGAAATGTATAAACAAGAATAAAGGGCGTAGAAATGTATAAACAAGAATAAAGGGCGTAGAAATGTATAAACAAGAATAAAGAACGTAGAAATGTATAAACAAGAATAAAGAACGTAGAAATGTATAAACAAGAATAAAGAACGTAGAAATGTATAAACAAGAATAAAGAACGTAGAAATGTATAAACAAGACTAAAGGGCGTAGAAATGTATAAACAAGAATAAAGGGCGTAGAAATGTATAAACAAGAATAAAGGGCGTAGAAATGTATAAACAAGAATAAAGAACGTAGAAATGTATAAACAAGAATAAAGAACGTAGAAATGTATAAACAAGAATAAAGGATGTAGAAATGTATAAACAAGAATAAAGGGCGTAGAAATGTATAAACAAGAATAAAGGGCGTAGAAATGTATAAACAAGAATAAAGAACGTAGAAATGTATAAACAAGAATAAAGAACGTAGAAATGTATAAACAAGAATAAAGAACGTAGAAATGTATAAACAAGAATAAAGAACGTAGAAATGTATAAACAAGAATAAAGGGCGTAGAAATGTATAAACAAGAATAAAGGACTTAGAAATGTATAAACAAGAATAAAGGATGTAGAAATGTATAAACAAGAATAAAGGGCGTAGAAATGTATAAACAAGAATAAAGGACTTAGAAATGTATAAACAAGAATAAAGGATGTAGAAATGTATAAACAAGAATAAAGAACGTAGAAATGTATAAACAAGAATAAAGAACGTAGAAATGTATAAACAAGAATAAAGGACGTAGAAATGTATAAACAAGAATAAAGGACGTAGAAATGTATAAACAAGAATAAAGGACTTAGAAATGTATAAACAAGAATAAAGGATGTAGAAATGTATAAACAAGAATAAAGGGCGTAGAAATGTATAAACAAGAATAAAGGACTTAGAAATGTATAAACAAGAATAAAGGATGTAGAAATGTATAAACAAGAATAAAGAACGTAGAAATGTATAAACAAGAATAAAGAACGTAGAAATGTATAAACAAGAATAAAGGACGTAGAAATGTATAAACAAGAATAAAGGACGTAGAAATGTATAAACAAGAATAAAGGACTTAGAAATGTATAAACAAGAATAAAGGATGTAGAAATGTATAAACAAGAATAAAGAACGTAGAAATGTATAAACAAGAATAAAGAACGTAGAAATGTATAAACAAGAATAAAGGACGTAGAAATGTATAAACAAGAATAAAGGGCGTAGAAATGTATAAACAAGAATAAAGGACGTAGAAATGTATAAACAAGAATAAAGAACGTAGAAATGTATAAACAAGAATAAAGGACGTAGAAATGTATAAACAAGAATAAAGGGCGTAGAAATGTATAAACAAGAATAAAAGACTTAGAAATGTATATACACAGACGAATGCTGCTACGTTCATGGTGTCAATGTGTCACCATCCACTAGGTACTCCAATGCATTGGTAAACAAAAAAAACTGCCAAAAAGAAACACCATTAAAGAGAGAAAAATGCAATATGTGAGTGCTGTGAATTAATATTTGGTATCTATGGTGAGAGGCGATAAGTACTAGTGACTTCAACTCATAATAGAAGGAAAGGTACAAGGTAAAGGTGGAAAGACGTCGGAAATCACGGTTGAGGAGCATGAAAAGGCGGTTTGGCCGATAATCAATAGACATATTTCGTGCCACAGTGCTCAGGCTAAAATATCCTGGATCGCCAGGCTTTGGTGGGAGACGGCGCATTGAGAGGAAGCTACTGGGAACAAGGATAAACTATGGGATCGCTCTGGATGGATCACATGCCGGAAACTATGGCTCATGTAAGAGTCTACCAGTTGTCTTCTTTTATGGGAGAAGTAAAAATTCTTTTATGGGGATTGAAAATACTGCTGCTTTCTGAGATGCAACATCATCAGAAAAGACTAAACTAAAGCCAATGAGCTTTTGCCAGTGAACAATATAAAACGATAAATTAAAAAAAAGTGGTTACAGTAGATACGTGAAGCAACTGAACTCGGATAGCCAAATAACCGGTGACTAGGATCCTACCTGTACACGAAGCCCTTGTTGACGGTCCGAGGTACCAGTATGTAAATGCCCATTGCCTTAACTAGCGAACAAACCGGGGGCTACAGCTTCGTCCGCTGTTCCTGAAGTACTGGCGACTGAGTAGCACATCCAGGCGATCCGGTTTCCGCTAATCCAGCAGGCACCCGTCACTTAGAATTTACAACCAACATCTTCTTTTATTTTAAGAACATAGAGGGTGTTTTTGTGATATTTAATAAAATTATAACAGTTAACAATTAAAAAAAAATAATAATTAACGAACACTATATAAGACATTTCCATCTCTCGCGCTGTCCAATCTACACGTTGATATCTTCATCTGAATGAATAAATTTACCAAGGTAAATAAACCAATAGAAACTTTTGTTTTTTTTTACAGATAATTAAATTCCGGAAGACTGCTGTAAAGGTTAGAAAAGAAGTGCGAATGGGATATTTTACAACCTGGAAACGTATAATATCGTTAAAGATAATGTAAACAATAGATTCGAACAGGCGTTGCCTCACAGAGAGAGATTTCCCGAGCGAATGTTAGATGGTTCACCGATTGGTATTCTTACAATTGTTGTTTCGTAAGACAGGTAACTACATAACTAATATTGAACAAAAGCATTCTGAGAGGATGTATGAAGAAGAAATTGACCTATGAATAAACACTGAAACATCCGATAAAACCTTTAACATTATCTGCCCAATTTAGGACCACAAATGACTAGCTTGTTTAAAGATTATTTTAAGCTAGTCTGGAGACTAGAGTTAAGGTTAAAAAAGATTTTCAACATAATAAATAGGTTGTTGAAGTGTATTTTCTCATTCAAAGTAATTTGACAAAGCTATTTACTTACCATGGAGACGAAAATGCACTCCGAAACAAGTTCCGAAGATGATTTTTTTTAGTGCTTTAGTTTGTTTTTTGTTTCGGCAAACGTCTCAAAAGCATAAACCGAAATCAAGTGGTAAAGTTATGCGATACCAGTTAAACAGAAATAGCATTGTTGTATTCTTTTAGTGCATGCAGTGCATAAGGATATGTGGGTTCCAAAAAAATTTAACTTGGTCGCATGAGGGTAACATGGAAAACGTGATCAGAGCTTTTAAAATTTTCTTGTAAGGAAGCCCGCTCTAGCTTGGTTACCGAGCGCCTTCCACGCCATGTACAGATCCTGGATATGTTGTAATAAAGGGTAATCCTATATCGATGAATGGGTAATGCATTTATTATCAATGTATGCTCTTCACAGGACACACTTGAGAACTATAGGGAGACTGCGTCAATATAGTTGTTGCATTCATCTAATACAGACTTTGTTTCGAGGCCTAATATGAACCAGTAATAAAAACAAAAACATTGTAAAAGTCAATCCCCACATAGGTCAACAAAGAACAATTTTATTTTTGTTACTTTTTATTAAATAGTTGCATTTAAAACATAACCTATGCGTCAAAACAGCTGTTCTACCACATAGCTTATAACATAATAAAATCAGCTGTATTATGAAGTCGTATCTTATCACTTATTTCAAGCCAAATGAGACGATATAACTATATTGCATACCCCACCCCTTTTGCGAAAAGTTTCTTTCCCATATAAAACTAAAATTATGTTTTTAGAAAAAACATTTTGAA
Source organism: Prosapia bicincta (assembly GCA_036971475.1). Classification (NCBI taxonomy): domain Eukaryota; kingdom Metazoa; phylum Arthropoda; class Insecta; order Hemiptera; family Cercopidae; genus Prosapia; species Prosapia bicincta. Next base: position 392,762,032 of record JBAIZL010000001.1, read on the forward strand.
AAAACTATATTAACATCAAGTGTCATTCACCTAAACGTTTAAAAAATGTATTTGAACTTGAGTGTATGAATAAAAGTATTTTATTAACGATTGAAAATTAGAACAAGATATATATATATATATATATATATATATATATATATATATATATATATATATATAAAGAGATTGTCAACTAACAGAAGGAATTGAAAAAGAGAACTTTTTAAACTCAGTTTTTGTAAACACATGATCCTAACATTACTTCTATATAATACTAATCGCTTTTTGGACAACATATAGACCTTAAGTTCTTCAGTTGTCATATAGGCATAGAGAGAGAGAGAGAGAGAGAGAGAGAGAGAGAGAGAGAGAGAGAGAGAGAGAGAGAGAGAGAGAGAGAGAGAGAGAGAGAGAGAAGGGGCAGAAACGAGGTTACCTAAGAGAAAAGTCTCATTTTGTTAATAATGTTAATTTTTATTAATAAAAACGTCAGACGTGTCAGATGATGTAAGTGGTGTACCAATCGCAACAGCGATCTGAATTGCGAGCAATATTCATGAATCAGGCTTAATGCCGCATAGTTGCATTCCTGGAGTACGGCCAAGAAGTCGTGGCGTAAATTGCGACAAACTCAGAATGTATATTAGTTTCTGCAAGAAAGATGAAGGAAATGCTACAGACTAGTAATGCAGGAATGTAAGGCAGAAGAGAAGACAGTGACGTCCAGCTGTCTACGTGCGCTGACGACGCGCTGTAGAACGGGAAGCAAGGAGAATGCAGTTACATACAGGCATACTGTTCGGTTAGAGAAGAAGTTACTTCCCGACATTCTTTAATGATGATGTTGATTAACAAAGACCAACGCAAGTTACAAGTTTACAGAAATAAAGATGTATTTCGACAGGTCAGTGGCAAACTGCCAAATGCACGACCACAAAAAAGCCATGCTTTTGAAGGATAACAACAGGTGTAAACATACCTTGTAAAAATATGAGCTTTGGATTTAATGTCGATATGGTTAGGTTTTTTAAGTTCAAGAGGTACAATTTCAATCTTAAAGAATAATATAAATTCTTATTTCTGGTTGCAAAGATTGCAGTGATATTCATGTATATTAATATTGGTAAATGCAGAGAATGAATGAAAATTAAATGTCCTTTAAGGTTAGTTTTTGTAAGTAGAGAGATACAATTCCAGTTGCAAAGATTATTCTAAATTCATATTTCTGGTTGCAATGATATTCATGGAGATTAATATTGATATACAGGGAATGAATAAATATTAAAAGTCCTTTAAACGTATTTCTCGTAAATTCAGGAGATACAATTCCAATTATAAATTTGATTTTAATTTTATATTTCTGGTTGCAATGATATTCTTGGAGATTAATATTGATATACAGGGAATGAATAAATATTAAAAGTCCTTTAAACTTTTTCTCGTAAGTTCAAGAGATACAATTCCAATTATAATTTTGATTTTAATTTTATATTTCTGGTTGCAATGATATTCTTGGAGATTAATATTGATATACAGGGAATGAATAAATATTAAAAGTCCTTTAAACTTATTTCTCGTAAGTTCAAGAGATACAATTCCAATTATAATTTTTATTTTAATTTTATATTTCTGGTTGCAATGATATTCATGGAGATTAATATTGATATACAGGGAATGAATAAATATTAAAAGTCCTTTAAACGTATTTCTCGTAAATTCAGGAGATACAATTCCAATTATAAATTTGATTTTAATTTTATATTTCTGGTTGCAATGATATTCTTGGAGATTAATATTGATATACAGGGAATGAATAAATATTAAAAGTCCTTTAAACTTTTTCTCGTAAGTTCAAGAGATACAATTCCAATTATAATTTTGATTTTAATTTTATATTTCTGGTTGCAATGATATTCTTGGAGATTAATATTGATATACAGGGAATGAATAAATATTAAAAGTCCTTTAAACTTATTTCTCGTAAGTTCAAGAGATACAATTCCAATTATAATTTTTATTTTAATTTTATATTTCTGGTTGCAATGATATTCATGGAGATTAATATTGATATACAGGGAATGAATAAATATTAAAAGTCCTTTAAACTTATTTCTCGTAAGTTCAAGAGATACAATTCCAATTATAAATTTGATTTTATTTTTATATTTCTGGTTGCAATGATATTCTTGGAGATTAATATTGATATACAGGGAATGAATAAATATTAAAAGTCCTTTAAACGTATTTCTCGTAAATTCAGGAGATACAATTCCAATTATAAATTTGATTTTAATTTTATATTTCTGGTTGCAATGATATTCTTGGAGATTAATATTGATATACAGGGAATGAATAAATATTAAAAGTCCTTTAAACTTTTTCTCGTAAGTTCAAGAGATACAATTCCAATTATAATTTTGATTTTAATTTTATATTTCTGGTTGCAATGATATTCTTGGAGATTAATATTGATATACAGGGAATGAATAAATATTAAAAGTCCTTTAAACTTATTTCTCGTAAGTTCAAGAGATACAATTCCAATTATAATTTTTATTTTAATTTTATATTTCTGGTTGCAATGATATTCATGGAGATTAATATTGATATACAGGGAATGAATAAATATTAAAAGTCCTTTAAACTTATTTCTCGTAAGTTCAAGAGATACAATTCCAATTATAAATTTGATTTTATTTTTATATTTCTGGTTGCAATGATATTCTTGGAGATTAATATTGATATACAGGGAATGGATAAATATTAAAAGTCCTTTAAACCTTTTTCTCGTAAGTTCAAGAGATACAATTCCAATTATAAATTTGATTTTAATTTTATATTTCTGGTTGCAATGATATTCTTGGAGATTAATATTGATATACAGGGAATGGATAAATATTAAAAGTCCTTTAAACCTTTTTCTCGTAAGTTCAAGAGATACAATTCCAATTATAAATTTGATTTTAATTTTATATTTCTGGTTGCAATGATATTCATGGAGATTAATATTGATATACAGGGAATGAATAAATATTAAAAGTCCTTTAAACTTATTTCTCGTAAGTTCAAGAGATACAATTCCAATTATAAATTTGATTTTAATTTTATATTTCTGGTTGCAATGATATTTTTGGAGTATAATATTGATATACAGGGAATGAATAAATATTAAAAGTCCTTTAAACTCTTTTCTCGTAAGTTCAAGAGATACAATTCCAATTATAATTTTGATTTTAATTTTATATTTCTGGTTGCAATGATATTCATGGAGATTAATATTGATATACGGGGAACGAATAAATATTAACAGTCTTTAAATATTAAAGAATAATATAAATTCTTATTTCTGGTTGCAAAGATTGCAATGATATTCATGTATATTAATATTGGTAAATACATAGAATAAATGAAAATTAAAAGTCCTTTAAGGTTATTTCTCGTAAGTTCAAGAGATACAATTCTAATCGTAATGAATAATTCTAATTTCATATTTCTGGTTGCAATGATATTCATGCAGATTAAAATTAATAAACAAGAAAAGGAATAAATATTAAAAGTCCTTTGGAGTTATTTCTCGCAAGTTCGATAGATACAATTCCAATCATAAAGATTAATTCAAATTTCATATTTCTGGTTGCAATGAAATTCATGAATATTAATATTGATATACAAGGAATGAATACAAATCAAACTCCTTTAAGTTGTCAAGTCGTAAAGAGAACTAAACACTTGTCTTACAATCCAAAAGGCATTCAAGTTAATTACCTTTGGATGAATATGCTATTTTAAAACTTGCTCGTAACAAATACATCCGACCGTGTGAGACGCGATCCAAGGAGTGGGCATTCTTCTCGTTCCTAATGAACAAACACATAAATTAACCAATTTAATACCATTTTTCACAACGCTTATGGAAAAATAAAAAAAAGGTAATACCAGAAAAAAAGTTTTTGTTATCTGGGATCTAAAATCCCAACGTACAATGATCCACGATCCTCTCGGTTTTATGGTAATTAACACGTGCATGTTTTATGGACATTTTTTTGTTGGAGGGTTGTAAAAGTGGGCCTTGGAATGCCAGTGACATAAAGCATGGAGCCCCCCCGCCGTTGGGAATCTGACCCACCTGTCTTGCAATTAACTAACCTATTAATACTTGGTCCGGCCGGGGGAGAAAAATGTTTATTTATATTTTTTAATTTGATTCGTCTAGAACGACCGTCCCAAAAAGTTGAAGCGAGAAGGAGGAACAATAAAAATCTTAAAAATTTCCAAGCAATCTGACCTGGGATTTTACGTATTTATGAACATTTTTACAAGTTGTTAGAATAGCCTTAGGCTTTAAGTGTCTATTTCTTTAAATTTTGTTGTATTTTACGATGTCTTAAAATGCTCTTTTCGTAGTTAAAATAATATCTGCAAATTACAAATTTAATACCAGAAATTTTATAAATATTTTAGAAGTAACTTTATATAAAACAAATACTGCTTTAATAAGTATTAAAGGAATAAAATGCGAAAACATCCAGCCTATTTATTAATAAATAGTAATTAAGCTGGCTTGTGAGTTAAAGTTATAAATAGATACGAACTCATAAAACAATATACTGTATGTCATACGCGTTTCAATTACTCATGTCATCATCGTCAGTGACTGCTACATATTTACAACTGAAGTTTATGGCCTAATCATGAGAACAACCTTTACTTTTTGCTTAGTTTATTGAGCTTCAAAAATTAATTAAAAGTAGCAGTGTTTAAATATTAGTTTCCACATAGGAACAAATATGAACCCAATTTTATAAACAAATAGGTTTGCCATAAATAAATGCAACCTCTATACCACAAATGACTTTTTTCTTTTATTTAAAACCTTATGTACATTTCGATTGCATAGCAATTATCTTCAGAGGTAATTTACAATAAAAATCCTCAGATATTTTTATTGTAAATTACCTCTGAGGATGATTGCTATGCAATCGAAATGTACATAAGGTTTTAAATAAAAGAAAAAAGTCATTTGTGGTATAGAGGTTTCTTTTATTTATGTTAAACATTACGTCACAGGTGTTTTATACAGTTATAAATAGGTTTGCGTAAGGTAATGTTGAAACTGATACCTAAAACTTTCAAATCTCAAAATTTTCTCTCGATTCTCGATTCTTAAGTCGATTCTTTTAAGTTATATAGGCGTACATGATATTCTCTTTTAATAAATTTAGTTAACATTTTGGTCATATGGTGAAGCCCTTTAAAAGTTCCTTTTTAATGTCGACCTTGATTTATGAATAGGAATTTCTGAGAGGATGACCAACATATTGGATAAAAGTAATGATTTATTTAAAATTATAATGTTCGCAAGTACAATATAACTTCGGTAATAGCCATTTTAGTATGTATAACTGGAGAAATTGGTACTACTTTTTCTATTTGTTTGTTTCGACATGTATGAAGTGGTGGCGGCCAGAGACGAGGGAGAGGTAGAGAGAGAAAGAGAGAGGGAGAAAGAGAGATCCTCCCGAGTGAGAGTGAGACACAGCAGAGCGAGAAGAGCGTTGAAAAACGGCCCAGAAATGCTTTCGATCGTCTTTGTTGTTGCGTCATAAATAATAGTATTTTCGTTATATCGAATAGAAATTTGCTTTAATAGTTTAATTCATTCAAAGAAACTAATACTTGAATAAGACATAGTTGATAATTAACTATATCTCCTACAAATTACACTACATACGTATTTTAACAATTTAAAAAAAACCATGGAAAATCGAGTATCGACGATTACTCGTATCTTTAGAATCGACGATTTCTGGAATCGAGCATCGGAATCGGCCCATCCCTAGTTGAAATAAAACTTTTACTTAGAATGCCGTAACTAAAAATCTAAATACAAATCAAAACCACAGTAACAAGAGCGTAACAGATCAAATACATGAAAAATAAATAAACGTTTTAGTCTATTGCCTGGCTACTTTAGCCGATAGATAAAAAATAGGTTAAATTATGGGTTCGTTTTAAAATTATTGTTAATGGAAATAATAATTCACATAGTAAGTTACGTATTATAAGTTGTGGGTTACAAATTAAAAACTTTGGGTTATAGGCCTATATATTATATGGGTTATTTATTATACACTTTATGTCATTTAATTTAAAGTTTGGGTCATTTAATATAAAGTTTGGGTCATTTAATGCAGGTTTTGGGTCATTTAATATAAATTTTGGGTCATTTAATATAAGGTTTGGTTTATTTAATAAAATGTTTGAGTCATTAAATATAAAGTTTGGGTCATTTAATATAAAGTTTGGGTCATTTAATGCAGGTTTTGGGTCATTTAATATAAATTTTGGGTCATTTAATATAAGGTTTGGTTTATTTAATAAAATGTTTGAGTCATTAAATATAAAGTTTGGGTCATAGGCCTATATTTTAAAGTTTATGCAGTTAACCCTTCTAAATATTCTCATTAATACTTCACTTCCGTATGAGGATAATGTAGTTAATTTAAATGAGGATTATACTTTGCCTTACATATAATTAATTGTACTTTCATTTTTTATACATATAGAATAATTTTGGAGTAAATATTAAACAATAAATAAACTAAGAGACAAAACTTTGAAATTTCTCAAAAACCAGTAGGTGTAATTTTTTAAAAAATTATTAAATTTAAAATTCGTTTAGCCTTTTCAACCTCAAAAGTATAAATAAAAATAAAATGGTATAAAATGGTTGGGGCTTTTACATTATCCAAAAGCTTTTTGTGACATTTTGCAAAATATTGTTTTAGAATTCTCAAATTAATTATCTTAGTAAAACAAATTGATTGAATCGATGACAACTGTACAATGTGTTGTGGCGTGTAAATGTTGATTTTTCGATCTGTATTTCTTTCTAGGAACATTATTGTTGGTGGTTTTGTCTTTATAGTTTTGTACGTTTTAACGTCAGTATTTAAACCCCCTTATTAGGCCTATAAGCCGTGTACGTTTTAACGTCAGTATTTAAACCCCCCTATTAGGCCTATAAGCTGTGTACGTTTTAACGTCAGTATTTAAACCCCCCTATTAGGCCTATAAGCCGTGTACGTTTTAACGTCAGTATTTAAACCCCCTTATTAGGCCTATAAGCTGTGTACGTTTTAACGTCAGTATTTAAACCCCCCTATTAGGTATATAAGCTGTGTACGTTTTAACGTCAGTATTTAAACCCCCCTATTAGGCATATAAGCTGTGTACGTTTTAACGTCAGTATTTAAACTCCCTTATTAGGCCTATAAGCTGTGTACGTTTTAACGTCAGTATTTAAACCCCCCTACTAGGCCTATAAGCTGTGTACGTTTTTTCACTGTGAAATATAGAAACCTATTCTTTTTTTTTAGTATTCATATCTCATTTTGAGATTCTTGAAGAAACACCCAAAACTGTCTCAAAAAGTAATCTGAAAATCGTGTGAAATATTGTGTGCCATATATCTTGTCCGTTTATGATATTAATAACAAACAATGTTTTAATGAAGCTAAATAAATAAACCAAGAAGAATCCAGGTTTATTTCTATATTAATTTAGATTTGATTAAATCTTGTGTTTAAAATTTCAACAACATTCGTCTGGATTTTTTTTAGCATAGAACAACAACTGAAGAGACTACTTGCAAAACAAAATAACGATCGCCCAATCTCCCAAAACATTACCCATATTTCCCATCTCAGCTGTCACAACCCCTCCGCTTAGGGTTCCAACATTCCAAAGATTTTTGCTAATAAGGAACCTATTCAATGCAGCAGTTGGTCAGAATATCCATTGTAAAGGAACAATAGGCTGGGAAAGCCAAGGTACACACGTGGTTTCTAAAGGAGCGCGCATTATCAGTCCAATTTTTTGAAAATAAGCAAGGCTTGGAGTGTTTCTGGGAATAAGATGGACATAAATTCTGAGTTTTTAGAAAAAAGAGAAAAATTTCTAAAAAATTGGTTTTACCATGATTTACGTTTGTTTTTTATTTGTAAAATCTAAATATTGGCAAAAAATAAAACACATTAAAGTTCAAGAAATTGGTCAGCAGTTACGTTAACTGATGAGGGTGGTTAGGAGAGATAGTCACAGATATCTTGTGTTTACTTTACATATGTATTGACTGGGTTTACGTTGAAGGGTTTATATCACACCAAGATAAACAAATATTTTTAATTGCTTTACAACGAATTTTTATGCAATAAGTTTTAGAAAAAAAGCAAGAAGATTGTTTTACCTTCATTTTTAGTTTTCACAATTAGTGTAAAAAAGCAGTGAATAATTTTGCGAACACACGTATTTTAGGTTAAACACCTCTTACAACCATTACTAGAATTTTCAAAAATTCAAATTATACAACTTTATTACTGACATGAGCAGCGTTTAAAGTTTACAAAGAAATATGTTTTCAAGTACTTACATACAGTAACTGAGTAAATATTCAAGATACTAGAAATAAACATTTTCGTTTTTAAAACTTGTTTTTAAATTTTTATTTTATACATTCTCCAGCAAAGCATCAAAATTACTATTGAATTACTTATATTAATTATTCTTTTTGTCTTGCTTCGAAATAGAACTAAGCTTTAACAGTCTACTAGTAAAAATAACCATTTTGAGAAAGCAATTTTGTAGCGTGTTCATGTATAAAATGTTTAAAATTAATTTCTGTTTAGAAATATTACAATTAAAAATTTATAATCAAATATAATTAAAAATGAAAAATAAATCCAGTGCTGGTCCAAAATTATAAAATTCTGACCCCAGTTTATACCATAATATCATTTAAAAGAGACAGAGACCTTACTAGGTTTAAACTGTATTCAAAGAAGGTAACATGGCCAGGAATGCTATTTATTTTCTTAGATTTGACCCTAGGTAGGCCTACACATTTTTAGAGACTTAGTAGGCTTAGGGCTGAAATCATGCACAGGAATTCTTTGGTGCTATCGAAATAATAGAACCCAAAATCCAACACTATATAGAGAAATCGAAAACATCTAGTCTTAAATACATATATATTTTACTGTTCAATCAAGATGATTTGGACTATATGTTTCTGTTTTGGTTACTTTTACAAAGAACAACAATAAGCATTAAAACAACAGTGGAATGATTTCAAGGTTTAACATTTTATAGAACATAGGTTCTATATGGAGCTATATGAAGCATTTATTGATAGGCGGTGCTTTTAATACTAGAAAGGAAAAATCGTTTTGAAGTACAGTTTAAGATATTTTGAAAATATCTTTTAAGAAAGTTGATAATATGAAAAACATTTCCATCTAATTTGCAGAGGGTTGTTTCCTTATTTTGTTTATTTGGGAGATTTTAGGGACAGCGTCTTAAGAAAGTAAGATTTATCCCTTGACACTTTCCCTTACTGCAGACCTACTTTCTTTATCAAGTATTGCTATCTCTAAACGTTAGAATCAAAATATTTCAGAGTCGTCTCCTTAAAACTGCGACGCCATATTACTTTAATTTTGCCAGCGCAAAAAGCAATCGATACCCTGGACCGGTCGAAGACGCGATATCATATGCAACGGTGCTCGGCCATTGAATCTAGATTTTAATTTGCTGACAAAATATAGAATCCAAGCTCTGGACAAAACATGACAAATAAATCACACAGGCGAGGGTGGGAGAGGAGACAGAATGGAATTTCTAAAAGATAAACAAGAGACCCAGGTGTGTTCCCCCTCCCCTCTGAGTAACACCTGGCCATCACAAAGCTCAGTTTCTCTCTCTGTTCAGCTCGTCCCGTCCTTGTCGCCCCGCTGCATTAGGCCAATCGCCACTGTAACCTATTGGATTTTAGGCACAGAGGTTTTATACAATACTAAAAGGAGACAGAGCTTTTGTTTGAACTCCGGGCGAGCATCTTCGGCCGTGTAGGCTCTGCTACTTGGCTACATTTCTCGTCTAATATTCCTTTTCTAACCATCCCGTTTGCAAATTCCGAACTTTTATTTTTCAGTTTTAAAGAGCATAAAAAAATTTTTTTAATCACCCGAGGAATAGTTTTTGCAAAGGTATAGTTTTATTGTTTATTCGTAACAATATTTTGAATATCTGATAGCATCGCTTTATATTTTCAACAAAGATTAGGACAATTTTTTAAAAACCAATCGCTCATTCATTCTCTTATCCTCCCTCTCCCATCTCTCTCATTCTCTCTATCTCTCTTTATGTCTCTGTGTCGCTTCATGTTTATCTCATTGACTATATGTTTCTCTTTACTTCTATAATATCTCTTTCTCTCTCACTCTGTGTTGAGTGTGTGTGTTTCCCTCTTTATGTCTCCCATTATCTTAAATTCTTTGTCCCTGTCTGTCTGTTTTTCTCTTTTTGTCTATCTATCTTTATCTCTATTACCTTGTTAGTTACTCTATCTCTCTCTTTCTCTCTCTCTCATTCCGTGAGTCTCTTTCTCTGTCTTCCTTTGCCTTTATCTCTTTAACTCTGTTTGTTTCACTTTCTTTCTTGCCCCCTCACTCCGTGTTTGTTTGTGTATGCGTGTGTTTGCCTCTTTGTCTTCTTCTACCTTTACCTCTTTGACTCCGGCTGTCTGTTTCTCTTTCTCTATATATCTAATATCATTATCTCTCTGACCTTGGCTGTCTCTTTCTCTCTCTCTGTGAGAAAAAAATAGTTTTTCTCCTCTGTCTTCCTCTATCTTTATCTCTCTGAACTTGATATTTCTCTTTCATTCTGTTTCTGTGTCTCTCTTACTCTGACCCTCTTGGTTGTTGGATATTTGATAAAAATAAGACCTGAACTATTGCACAATAATTATAATATTTAGGGATTTCAGTATTGTTTGTAGTTGTTTTAAGAACTAGAACACAGTAAGGAAGAGACTTGGAATGTATGAGCGTTATGGCCTGTTAAGGACGTGAAAGGATGATGAATCAGGTAAAAACATGAGAGAGAGGATGTGATCACGTATGGAGGGTCGTATCGTTAATACGTACATACATCCTGTTCGTGCGATTATAAAACTTTTCCTCTCTATAGCCCAGTTTAATACAGCGATAGGCAAAACATGGGTAGCAATAAGAAAGAACTGGATGGTATGTTGTCAGATTGTGAGACTAATTGTACTAAGTCAGTGGACCAAACTTACCAAGTCTTAGGAGGAACGATCACCGCAACATCAGAGTAAGGGGAAGCTGTACTAAGTCAGTGGACCAAACTTACCAGGTCTTAGGAGGAACGATCACTGCAACATCAGAGACTCACAGAAGCTATGTTTTAATTTATAATAAGGAATGGTTTCGATGGAAGGAGAAAGCTGTCCATCATGTCTAAAGTAATTCCAACCTGAGGAATGAGGAAAAGAGGTTGTTTGTAGCGAGGTGAAGCTTTTACTCCCACAGCCTAGTAACCTAAGTGACGAGGTGAAGCTTCTACTCCCACAGCCTAGTAACCTTAGTGACGAGATGAAGCTTCTACTCAAACCGCCTAGTAACCTTAGTAGCGAGGTGAAGCTTCTACTCCAACCGCCTAGTAACCCAAGTGACGAGATGAAGCTTCTACTCAAACCGCCTAGTAGCCTTAGTAGCGAGGTGAAGCTTCTACTCCAACCGCCTAGTAACCTAAGTGACGAGGTGAAGCTTCTACTCTCATAACCAAGTAACCTTAGTGACGAGGTGAAGCCTCTACTCCCACAGCCTAGTAAGCTTAGTAGCGAGGTGAAGCTTCTACTCAAACCGCCTAGTAACCTAAGTGACGAGGTGAAGCTTCTACTCCCACAGCCTAGTAACCTTAGTGACGAGATGAAGCTTTTACTCAAACCGCCTAGTAACCTTAGTAGCGAGGTGAAGCTTCTACTCCCACAGCTTAGTAACCTTAGTGACGAAATGAAGCTTCTACTCAAACCGCCTAGTAGCCTTAGTGACGAGGTGAAGCTTCTACTCCAACCGCCTAGTAACCTAAGTGACGAGGTGAAGCTTCTACTCTCATAACCTAGTAACCTTAGTGACGAGGTGAAGCTTCTACTCCCACAGCCTAGTAACCTTAGTAGCGAGGTGAAGCTTCTACTCCCTCAGCCTAGTAAGCTTAGTGACGAAGTGAAGGGTCTACTCTCACAGCCTAGTAACCTTAGTGACGAGGTGAAGCTTCTACTCCAACCGCCTAGTAACCTTAGTAGCGACGTGAAGCTTCTACTCCCTCAGCCTAGTAAGCTTAGTGACGAAGTGAAGGTTCTACTCCAACCGCCTAGTAACCTTAGTGACGAAGTGAAGCTTCTACTCTCACAACCTAGTAACCTTAGTGACGAGGTGAAGCTTCTACTCCAACCGCCTAGTAACCTTAGTAGCGACGTGAAGCTTCTACTCCCTCAGCCTAGTAAGCTTAGTGACGAAGTGAAGGTTCTACTCCAAACGCCTAGTAACCTTAGTAGCGAGGTGAAGCTTCTACTCCAACCGGGTAGTAACCTAAGTGACGAGGTGAAGCTTCTACTCTCACAACCTAGTAAAATTGGTGACGAGGTGAAGCTTCAACTCCCACAGCCTAGTAAGCTTAGTAGCGAGGTGAAGCTTCTACTCCAACCGGGTAGTAACCTAAGTGACGAGGTGAAGCTTCTACTCTCACAGCCTAGTAACCTTAGTAGCGAGGTGAAGCTTCTACTCCAACCGGGTAGTAACCTAAGTGACGAGGTGAAGCTTCTACTCCCTCAGCCTAGTAACCTTGGTAGCGACGTGAAGCTTCTACTCCCTCAGCCTAGTAAGCTTAGTGACGAAGTGAAGGTTCTACTCCAAACGCCTAGTAACCTTAGTAGCGAGGTGAAGCTTCTACTCCAACCGGGTAGTAACCTAAGTGACGAGGTGAAGCTTCTACTCTCACAACCTAGTAACCTTAGTAGCGAGGTGAAGCTTCTACTCCAACCGGGTAGTAACCTAAGTGACGAGGTGAAGCTTCTACTCTCACAGCCTAGTAACCTTAGTAGCGAGGTGAAGCTTCTACTCCAACCGGGTAGTAACCTAAGTGACGAGGTGAAGCTTCTACTCTCACAACCTAGTAACCTTAGTAGCGAGGTGAAGCTTCTACTCCAACCGGGTAGTAACCTAAGTGACGAGGTGAAGCTTCTACTCTCACAACCTAGTAACCTTAGTAGCGAGGTGAAGCTTCTACTCCAACCGGGTAGTAACCTAAGTGACGAGGTGAAGCTTCTACTCTCACAGCCTAGTAACCTTAGTAGCGAGGTGAAGCTTCTACTCCAACCGGGTAGTAACCTTGGTGACGAGGTGAAGCTTCAACTCCCACAGCCTAGTAACCTTAGTAGCGACATGAAGCTTCTACTCCCTCAGCCTAGTAAGCTTAGTGACGAAGTGAAGGTTCTACTCCAAACGCCTAGTAACCTTAGTAGCGAGGTGAAGCTTCTACTCCAACCGGGTAGTAACCTAAGTGACGAGGTGAAGCTTCTACTCTCACAACCTAGTAACCTTGGTGACGAGGTGAAGCTTCTACTCTCACAGCCTAGTAACCTTAGTGACGAAGTGAAGCTTCTACTCTCACAACCTAGTAACCTTAGTGACGAGGTGAAGCTTCTACTCCAACCGCCTAGTAACCTTAGTAGCGAGGTGAAGCTTCTACTCCAACCGGGTAGTAACCTAAGTGACGAAGTGAAGCTTCTACTCCCTCAGCCTAATAACCTTAGTGACGAGGTGAAGCTTCTACTCCAACCGCCTAGTAACCTTAGTAGCGAGGTGAAGCTTCTACTCCAACCGGGTAGTAACCTAAGTGACGAGGTGAAGCTTCTACTCTCACAGCCTAGTAACCTTAGTGACGAAGTGAAGCTTCTACTCTCACAACCTAATAACCTTAGTGACGAGGTGAAGCTTCTACTCCAACCGCCTAGTAACCTTAGTAGCGAGGTGAAGCTTCTACTCCCTCAGCCTAGTAAGCTTAGTGACGAAGTGAAGCTTCTACTCCAACCGCCTAGTAACCTTAGTAGCGAGGTGAAGCTTCTACTCCCTCAGCCTAGTAACCTTAGTGACGAAGTGAAGCTTCTACTCCAACCGCCTAGTAACCTTAGTAGCGAGGTGAAGCTTCTACTCCCTCAGCCTAGTAAGCTTAGTGACGAAGTGAAGCTTCTACTCCAACCGCCTAGTAACCTTAGTAGCGAGGTGAAGCTTCTACTCCCACAGCCTAGTAACCTTAGTGACGAGATGAAGCTTTTACTCAAACCGCCTAGTAACCGTAGTAGCGAGGTGAAGCTTCTACTCCCACAGCTTAGTAACCTTAGTGACGAAATGAAGCTTCTACTCAAACCGCCTAGTAGCCTTAGTGACGAGGTGAAGCTTCTACTCCAACCGCCTAGTAACCTAAGTGACGAGGTGAAGCTTCTACTCTCATAACCTAGTAACCTTAGTGACGAGGTGAAGCTTCTACTCCAACCGCCTAGTAACCTAAGTGACGAGGTGAAGCTTCTACTCTCATAACCTAGTAACCTTAGTGACGAGGTGAAGCTTCTACTCCAACCGCCTAGTAACCTAAGTGACGAGGTGAAGCTTCTACTCCCACAGCCTAGTAACCTTAGTGACGAGATGAAGCTTTTACTCAAACCGCCTAGTAACCTTAGTAGCGAGGTGAAGCTTCTACTCCCACAGCTTAGTAACCTTAGTGACGAAATGAAGCTTCTACTCAAACCGCCTAGTAGCCTTAGTGACGAGGTGAAGCTTCTACTCCAACCGCCTAGTAACCTAAGTGACGAGGTGAAGCTTCTACTCTCATAACCTAGTAACCTTAGTGACGAGGTGAAGCTTCTACTCCAACCGCCTAGTAACCTAAGTGACGAGGTGAAGCTTCTACTCTCATAACCTAGTAACCTTAGTGACGAGGTGAAGCTTCTACTCCAACCGCCTAGTAACCTAAGTGACGAGGTGAAGCTTCTACTCTCATAACCTAGTAACCTTAGTGACGAGGTGAAGCTTCTACTCCAACCGCCTAGTAACCTAAGTGACGAGGTGAAGCTTCTACTCCCACAGCTTAGTAACCTTAGTGACGAAATGAAGCTTCTACTCAAACCGCCTAGTAGCCTTAGTGACGAGGTGAAGCTTCTACTCCAACCGCCTAGTAACCTAAGTGACGAGGTGAAGCTTCTACTCTCATAACCTAGTAACCTTAGTGACGAGGTGAAGCTTCTACTCCAACCGCCTAGTAACCTTAGTAGCGAGGTGAAGCTTCTACTCCCACAGCTTAGTAACCTTAGTGACGAAATGAAGCTTCTACTCAAACCGCCTAGTAGCCTTAGTGACGAGGTGAAGCTTCTACTCCAACCGCCTAGTAACCTAAGTGACGAGGTGAAGCTTCTACTCTCATAACCTAGTAACCTTAGTGACGAGGTGAAGCTTCTACTCCCACAGCCTAGTAACCTTAGTAGCGAGGTGAAGCTTCTACTCCCTCAGCCTAGTAAGCTTAGTGACGAAGTGAAGGGTCTACTCTCACAGCCTAGTAACCTTAGTGACGAGGTGAAGCTTCTACTCCAACCGCCTAGTAACCTTAGTAGCGACGTGAAGCTTCTACTCCCTCAGCCTAGTAAGCTTAGTGACGAAGTGAAGGTTCTACTCCAACCGCCTAGTAACCTTAGTGACGAAGTGAAGCTTCTACTCTCACAACCTAGTAACCTTAGTGACGAGGTGAAGCTTCTACTCCAACCGCCTAGTAACCTTAGTAGCGACGTGAAGCTTCTACTCCCTCAGCCTAGTAAGCTTAGTGACGAAGTGAAGGTTCTACTCCAAACGCCTAGTAACCTTAGTAGCGAGGTGAAGCTTCTACTCCAACCGGGTAGTAACCTAAGTGACGAGGTGAAGCTTCTACTCTCACAACCTAGTAACCTTGGTGACGAGGTGAAGCTTCAACTCCCACAGCCTAGTAAGCTTAGTAGCGAGGTGAAGCTTCTACTCCAACCGGGTAGTAACCTAAGTGACGAGGTGAAGCTTCTACTCTCACAACCTAGTAACCTTGGTGACGAGGTGAAGCTTCTACTCTCACAGCCTAGTAACCTTAGTGACGAAGTGAAGCTTCTACTCTCACAACCTAGTAACCTTAGTGACGAGGTGAAGCTTCTACTCCAACCGCCTAGTAACCTTAGTAGCGAGGTGAAGCTTCTACTCCAACCGGGTAGTAACCTAAGTGACGAAGTGAAGCTTCTACTCCCTCAGCCTAATAACCTTAGTGACGAGGTGAAGCTTCTACTCCAACCGCCTAGTAACCTTAGTAGCGAGGTGAAGCTTCTACTCTCACAGCCTAGTAACCTTAGTGACGAAGTGAAGCTTCTACTCTCACAACCTAATAACCTTAGTGACGAGGTGAAGCTTCTACTCCAACCGCCTAGTAACCTTAGTAGCGAGGTGAAGCTTCTACTCCCTCAGCCTAGTAAGCTTAGTGACGAAGTGAAGCTTCTACTCCAACCGCCTAGTAACCTTAGTAGCGAGGTGAAGCTTCTACTCCCTCAGCCTAGTAAGCTTTTACTCCAACCGCCTAGTAACCTTAGTAGCGAGGTGAAGCTTCTACTAACTCAGCCTAGTAACCTTAGTGACGAAGTGAAGCTTCTACCCCCACAGCCTAGTAAGCTAATGACGAAGTGAAGCTTCTACTCTCACAGCCTAGTAACCTTAGTGACGAGGTGAAACTTCTACACCCTCAGCCTAGTAAGCTTAGTGACGAGGTGAAGCTTCTACTCTCACAGCCTAATAACTTTAGTGACGAGGTGAAGCTTCTACTCCCATAGCCTAGTAAGCTAAGTAGCAAGGTGAAGCGTCTACTCCCACAGCCTAGGACGTTTAGTAGCGAGGTGAAACTTCTACCCCCACAGCCTAGTAAGCTAGGTAGCGAGGTGAAGCTTCTACTCCCACAGCCTAGTAAGCTTAGTAGCGAGGTGAAGTGTCTACTCCAACCGCCTAGTAACCTTAGTAGCGAGGTGAAGCTTCTACTCCAACCGGGTAGTAACCTTAGTAGCGAGGTGAAGCTTCTACTCCCTCAGCCTAGTAAGCTTAGTGACGAAGTGAAGCTTCTACTCCCTCAGCCTAGTAAGCTTAGTGACGAGGTGAAGCTTCTACTCCAACCGCCTAGTAACCTTAGTAGCGAGGTGAAGCTTCTACTCCCTCAGCCTAGTAAGCTTAGTGACGAAGTGAAGCTTCTACTCCAACCGCCTAGTAACCTTAGTAGCGAGGTGAAGCTTCTACTACCTCAGTCTAGTAAGCTTAGTGACGAAGTGAAGCTTTTACTCCAACCGCCTAGTAACCTTAGTAGCGAGGTGAAGCTTCTACTCCCTCAGCCTAGTAACCTTAGTGACGAAGTGAAGCTTCTACCCCCACAGCCTAGTAAGCTAATGACGAAGTGAAGCTTCTACTCTCACAGCCTAGTAACCTTAGTGACGAGGTGAAGCTTCTACACCCTCAGCCTAGTAAGCTTAGTGATGAGGTGAAGCTTCTACTCTCACAGCCTAATAACTTTAGTGACGAGGTGAAGCTTCTACTCCCATAGCCTAGTAAGCTAAGTAGCAAGGTGAAGCGTCTACTCCCACAGCCTAGGAAGTTTATAGCGAGGTGAAGCTTCTACCCCCACAGCCTAGTAAGCTAGGTAGCGAGGTGAAGCTTCTACTCCCACAGCCTAGTAAGCTTAGTAGCGAGGTGAAACTTCTACTCCCACAGCCTAGTAAGCTTAGTAGCGAGGTGAAGTGTCTACTCCAACCGCCTAGTAACCTTAGTAGCGAGGTGAAGCTTCTACTCCAACTGCCTAGTAACCTTAGTAGCGAGGTGAAGCTTCTACTCCCTCAGCCTAGTAAGCTTAGTGACGAGGTGAAGCTTCTACTCCAACCGCCTAGTAACCTTAGTAGCGAAGTGAAGCTTCTACTCCCTCAGCCTAGTAAGCTTAGTGACGAAGTGAAGCTTCTACTCCAACCGCCTAGTAACCTTAGTGACGAGGTGAAGCTTCTACACTCTCAGCCTAGTAAGCTTAGTGATGAGGTGAAGCTTTTACTCTGACAGCCTAATAACTTTAGTGACGAGGTGAAGCTTCTACTCCCACAGCCTAGTAAGCTAAGTAGCAAGGTGAAGCGTCTACTCCCACAGCCTAGGAAGTTTAGTAGCGAGGTGAAGCTTCTACTCCCACAGCCTAGTAAGCTAAGTAGCAAGGTGAAGCGTCTACTCCCACAGCCTAGGAAGTTTAGTAGCGAGGTGAAGCTTCTACCCCCACAGCCTAGTAAGCTTAGTAGCGAGGTGAAGCTTCTACTCCCCCAGCCTAGTAAGCTTAGTAGCGAGGTGAAGCTTCTACTCCCACAGCCTAGTAAGCTTAGTAGCGAGGTGAAGCGTCTACTCTCACAACCTAGTAAGCTTAGTGACGAAGTGAAGCTTCTACTCTCACAACCTAGTAACCTTAGTGACGAGGTGAAACTTCTACACTCTCAGCCTGGTAAGCTTAGTGATGAGGTGAAGCTTTTACTCTGACAGCCTAATAACTTTAGTGACGAGGTGAAGCTTGTACTCCCACAGCCTAGTAAGCTAAGTAGCAAGGTGAAGCGTCTACTCCCACAGCCTAGGAAGTTTAGTAGCGAGGTGAAGCTTCTACCCCCACAGCCTAGTAAGCTTAGTAGCGAGGTGAAGCTTCTACTCCCCCAGCCTAGTAAGCTTAGTAGCGAGGTGAAGCTTCTACTCCCACAGCCTAGTAAGCTTAGTAGCGAGGTGAAACTTCTACTCCCACAGCCTAGTAAGCTTATTAGCGAGGTGAAGTGTCTACTCCAACCGCCTAGTAACCTTAGTAGCGAGGTGAAGCTTCTACTCCAACCGGGTAGTAACCTTAGTAGCGAGGTGAAGCTTCTACTCCCTCAGCCTAGTAAGCTTAGTGACGAAGTGAAGCTTCTACTCCCTCAGCCTAGTAAGCTTAGTGACGAGGTGAAGCTTCTACTCCAACCACCTAGTAACCTTAGTAGCGAGGTGAAGCTTCTACTCCCTCAGCCTAGTAAGCTTAGTGACGAAGTGAAGCTTCTACTCCAACCGCCTAGTAACCTTAGTAGCGAGGTGAAGCTTCTACTCCCTCAGTCTAGTAAGCTTAGTGACGAAGTGAAGCTTTTACTCCAACCGCCTAGTAACCTTAGTAGCGAGGTGAAGCTTCTACTCCCTCAGCCTAGTAACCTTAGTGACGAAGTGAAGCTTCTACCCCCACAGCCTAGTAAGCTAATGACGAAGTGAAGCTTCTACTCTCACAGCCTAGTAACCTTAGTGACGAGGTGAAGCTTCTACACCCTCAGCCTAGTAAGCTTAGTGATGAGGTGAAGCTTCTACTCTCACAGCCTAATAACTTTAGTGACGAGGTGAAGCTTCTACTCCCATAGCCTAGTAAGCTAAGTAGCAAGGTGAAGCGTCTACTCCCACAGCCTAGGAAGTTTAGTAGCGAGGTGAAGCTTCTACCCCCACAGCCTAGTAAGCTAGGTAGCGAGGTGAAGCTTCTACTCCCACAGCCTAGTAAGCTTAGTAGCGAGGTGAAACTTCTACTCCCACAGCCTAGTAAGCTTAGTAGCGAGGTGAAGTGTCTACTCCAACCGCCTAGTAACCTTAGTAGCGAGGTGAAGCTTCTACTCCAACCGCCTAGTAACCTTAGTAGCGAGGTGAAGCTTCTACTCCCTCAGCCTAGTAAGCTTAGTGACGAGGTGAAGCTTCTACTCCAACCGCCTAGTAACCTTAGTAGCGAGGTGAAGCTTCTACTCCCTCAGCCTAGTAAGCTTAGTGACGAAGTGAAGCTTCTACTCCAACCGCCTAGTAACCTTAGTGACGAGGTGAAGCTTCTACTCCCTCAGCCTAGTAAGCTTAGTGACGAAGTGAAGCTTCTACTCCAACCGCCTAGTAACCTTATTAGCGAAGTGAAGCTTCTACCCCCACAGCCTAGTAAGCTTAGTGACGAAGTGAAGCTTCTACTCTCACAGCCTAGTAACCTTAGTGACGAGGTGAAGCTTCTACACTCTCAGCCTAGTAAGCTTAGTGATGAGGTGAAGCTTTTACTCTGACAGCCTAATAACTTTAGTGACGAGGTGAAGCTTCTACTCCCACAGCCTAGTAAGCTAAGTAGCAAGGTGAAGCGTCTACTCCCACAGCCTAGGAAGTTTAGTAGCGAGGTGAAGCTTCTACCCCCACAGCCTAGTAAGCTTAGTAGCGAGGTGAAGCTTCTACTCCCCCAGCCTAGTAAGCTTAGTAGCGAGGTGAAGCTTCTACTCCCACAGCCTAGTAAGCTTAGTAGCGAGGTGAAGCGTCTACTCTCACAACCTAGTAAGCTTAGTGACGAAGTGAAGCTTCTACTCTCACAACCTAGTAACCTTAGTGACGAGGTGAAGCTTCTACTCCCTCAGCCTAGTAACCTTAGTGACGAGGTGAAGCTTCTACTCTCACAGCCTAGTAAGCTTAGTAGCGAGGTGAAGCTTCTACTCCCTCAGCCTAGTAAGCTTAGTGACGAAGTGAAGCTTCTACTCTCACAGCCTAGTAACCTTAGTGACGAGGTGAAGCTTCTACACCCTCAGCCTAGTAACCTTAGTGACGAGGTGAAGCTTCTACTCCCTCAGCCTAGTAAGCTTAGTGACGAAGTGAAGCTTCTACTCTCACAGCCTAGTAACCTTAGTGACGAGGTGAAACTTCTACTCCAACCGCCTAGTAACCTTAGTAGCGAGGTGAAGCTTCTACTCCCTCAGCCTAGTAAGCTTAGTGACGAAGTGAAGCTTCTACTCTCACAGCCTAGTAACCTTAGTGACGAGGTGAAGCTTCTACACCCTCAGCCTAGTAAGCTTAGTGATGAGGTGAAGCTTCTACTCTCACAGCCTAATAACTTTAGTGACGAGGTGAACCTTCTACTCCCACAGCCTAGGAAGTTTAGTAGCGAGGTGAAGCTTCTACCCCCACAGCCTAGTAAGCTTAGTAGCGAGGTGAAGCTTCTACTCCCACAGCCTAGTAAGCTTAGTAGCGAGGTGACCCTTCTACTCTCACAGCCTAGTAAGCTAGTCCATTCGTGATGTTCTTTCTTTCTTCAAGGGCCAAGAAAAAATGCTCTATCAATGGGGTAGATAGAGTAATCTTCGCTTCTTACACCCTGTAAATCTCGCTACATAAAAGCAAATAGTTTACGTGCCTAAAGTTCTTTAAGAAACTGTCTTTTATTGATTCTTCAAATAAAAACATAACACCTATATAAACATTATTTAGTCTAATATATTTTTATAAATTTTTATACATAGAAATATTTTTTATACAAAAAATAAACATTTTTTAAAATCACCTGAGAGATTATAAACAAAACTCGAGTAAAGAAATAAATAAAAGTTTATCTAAGGTTTAACGGTCGGGTCACTTTTTTAAAAGCAAAACACCCTTGCGAAACCGAAAATAGGTCATCTACACTCGCTTTAACGTTTCCAGCCCAATACAAATACAAACTTGCCCAAGAAACTTTTACTTTATTTATTTGCTGTTTTGTTCCATTCCTTTACCATTGTTGTTCGGAAAACCTTTGCTGCATTTTACAGTACATCGGCTCTGGAGAGGCACAAAAGATATGAAATAATAAAACAGTAAGAGAGCGCATCCAGAATAGAATGGGTTGCGCGATAATTCACGAGATTTTGGATTAATGTTTTGGAAAGGGGGAGAGAATTCCTTGGACAAGAACGTGGAAAATAATGACCGAGAGCTTCCATCCCCCTTCTCAGCTTTGTATTTATAAATGATGAAGCTCAGACGCAATTTTCCCGCATTGTATGAGAACTAATCAAAACCTGTCAAAGCTAGGATCTCTGTAAATGTGTTTGGATATTTATAAGCTCGTTAGGGCGGCTCCTTATTAATGGAATTTGTTCGGACTGGATTAGGTTTTGGAAATGTTTTTCAAATAAAATAAAACGCGTCGAGACGTTGAATTAATTTATCGCGAAAAATTGTAACGCGTCAGATCCTTAGATTATCTGATTGGAAAGTTTTAGAAAATACGGCAATAAGAAATATATTTCTCAAAGGTTATATTTATTAGAAAATTTTCTCAACTCTAACAAAAAATAAATTTAACACAAACCAGCGTGAAAAATTGTATACGAAATAACTAAATAAAATAAATAACATACATTTGAGTACATTCTTCTGGCTTACTTAAAATCAAAACCTTACTCTTCGTTGACGCGTTTCGATTTAACTCCTTTATCAAAACTTTAAACTGTATAATGGAGTTAATCCGAAACGCGTCAATAAAGAATAAGGTTTTGATATTAAGAAAGCCAGAAAAATGTACTCAAATGTATACCAATATTCCTAACAAAAGCAAGAAATATATTAAGAGTTTAAGAAGGAGTAACAATTAAAAAAATGAAAAAGTTGGTAGTGACGTTTTTCGTTTCCTTCATTTTATTCAGTTTCTCGCTACTACATGCTATTAAATTCGCATAGCTTTTATTATACAATGAAACCAACGATTTTTTAAAACTCTTTTTCATTTTCTTATCCACTTTGAAATATCGTTAAATTCGATCGTATTTTGAGACGTAATCAAATTTTAAATAAATTATTATTTCAAAGAAGTGCGTACAATTAAATATCCTTAATAAAGGATCTATACTTTTCTACTTTTCCTAGTGACGTCATCTTTGCGGTTTGTATCCAAATCCCGTCAACAGGAGATATCAACGCTGGCGAGACATTGTACCAAAATTTTAATGTTAGACCTAACACAATGTTATACAACATTCATGCATAATGAGCTACAGTACTGCATATAGAAATCGTAAAAGCATATATATATATATATATAGAGAGAGAGAGAGAGAGAGAGAGAGAGAAAGAGAGAGAGCGCTTCTATATTGGCAAAAGCGGTTAAACAAAAGTTTCGAAAATCATCATTTTAGCTAGGAAAATCTTACGACGTAGCATACTTGTGGAAGTTATTCGGTACAATGTGACGTCATAGTTTAGGAGTTCAAACTAATGTGTGTTTTGTCTTCACTTACAGATTTTCGGAGGTATGTTTCAACCATTTTCGAATTCAATTTCCTATATATTTAAAAATGTATAACATGTTTGAGTAAATTATTTGATAATGTATGATTTCATAAAAACAATGTATTTATTGGACTACTTTCGGGTTTTGTTAATTACTTCTAAGTTAAAATATATCTATGAGGAAACTTATATTGTTCCCTAATATGGTAAAAATAAATATAGTTACCTAATATAATGACTTCAGCTGTATTTATAATTATCGTTCGTTTCTTAAAATTTAAAAATATGTTAAAATGTAAAATTGAGACTTAATCATGTATAGTTATAATAATGCTAAATATTGTGTTTAATTTTTTTGAGCATTACATAAGTTTTTATTGTTCTATGACATTTGAACATACGATGAATATCTAAGACTGCATTATGTAGCCTATATATCGGCGTCATGATTTTATTCTATAAATATATATTTTTTGCTGTCGTTTAACCTAGTAGATAGTTTCCAGACATTACTTATATGTGTGAAAATAACTTGTTCCAACCCGTATCAGCAAATTTGGATAAAATCGTTGGGATCTTTTCCTCTTTTAAAGTGAATTCTTCTGACGCACCCGAGGAGATAAATTGTCGGGGAAGATCTTCGATTTGCTATCACGCCAAAATTGTCACGCTTTAACCTAAATAAATAAGCATAAAGATGAACAACACAACAAGTTTTAATGTAATACGTAACTTTGAAAATGCAATATTATCATCTGACGATTTAAAGTAAAATATTTAAATACATTCTGTTCCTTGTAAAACATTATAACTTGTCGCAAATGCCTTATATAACATTCTGGTAATTTTAACGCGGATAGAAATGCCTCCTTCGTGAAAGTATAAATAAATTATAATAATGAAATACTGAAATATATAAGTTGTTCTTATTACTTAATTTTTGTTATTTTATTATTTTTTTTATGTCCTGAAGTTGTAATTAATATTAAAAATAACTCAAAATTAAATACTATTTAAAGAGAATTTGGAAATACAGTATATAAGTTTATATTTTTACCACATGTAGGCCTACTTCTTTTCTGTCTTAACTCCAAACTAAAAAAAAAACAATTGCTTTACAAAACAGAGACAAAAACCTTTAAATTAGAAGAGAAAATCGCCGATCGGTAATAAAGATAAATTAAATTTGTAATGAGGAATACTCAGTTCCCTGGCAACACCTTCGCCCGAGTCGAATCCTTTCTTGGATGAGCGGAATGGCAAATATTCCCGCGACGGCTATTTATTGAGCCGAGTACTGAATTGATACGTTCGACTCAGGAATCGAGACCGACAGGTGTGAGGTTAGGAATCCGTAATGCACCATCCCGTCACTAAATACGGTATAAGTACGTTATAAATGAAGTGGATGAGTTGTGTGTGTTCTGTACTTGGTGCGCCTTTGTCGCAACTTATTATATATATGGTTAATACCTGTTCTTGCTCGCGTTTTGCTTTACTTGTCAATAACGCAGCTATAAAAAGAATTGTACGATCGACGATATTATCGAAGCGGTGTGAAGCCCAAAGGCTGTGACGTACGCAGGAATGTCGTTTGAACGGCAATAAATTTTAATTAAAGGTAAACATTTTTTTTATTCTACGTGACCCTTGAGTTATGATTAATCCTTAAATTTGTCAACCCTTATTCCGGAAACCCAGCGGTGAGACGCTTCTAAATTACTGTGAAAAAGAGTAGGTTCAGCTGGTATTAACTTATCCGTTGCATTATTTCCGGTATCTCAAGTCAATACATTTATTACCCTACCTTAATCGTACCTATGATTTAGTGCCCTTATGTTTCGCACAAGGGTTGATAGATTTTAAATAAATTGTTTAAAGATCTTTTAAAACCGATTTATATGAAACTGGACAAATCACGAAGTCTAAGTGAATAACTTTAAACTACTGTATAGAATAGTGGTTAAAATTTATGAAGCATTTATTTAAGAATTAGGGATGGGCCGATTCCTAAAATTTTCGATTCCGATTCCGATTCCGATTCTAAAATTTTCCATTCGATTCTCGATTCTTTACTCGATTCTCGATTCTTTCAAGTTATATTAGCTTACATTCTAGTTCTCTAATAATTAATTTAGTTAACATCTTGGGCATACGGCAAAACCTTTTAAAAGTTCTGTTTTAATGTAATAGGCTACACAAAACCTTCAACCTTGATTTATCAATAGGAATTTTTAAAAGCATAAAAACATATCAGATAAAAGTAATAACTTATTTTAAAGTTAAAAATGTGAACTTTACTTAATTTATGATGTTTGAAAAAATACCTAAGCCTATTTACATTGTCTCTCAAAACAAAACAAAAATTAAAAACAAACAAACAACATAAAAAGTAAAAAATTAATACAAATAGGATAGTTTTTAAAATTTAAAAGTCTGGCAGGTAATGTACATTTCTGTTCAAAAACACAAGCATTTGAACACGTTGTGGGTTAAGCTAGTTTCATCGCTAGTCACATATAGCTCCTGAAGTTGAGATAGGTTTTTCAGAAAACACAGTCGCGAGTGGACAGACAGGTATTTTATTGCCATAGCATTTAAATGAGGGTATTTGGCACTTTGTACTGCCAAATACTTTCCAACATCACAATCTGGACTGGCTAATGGTTCCCACAGATAATTGTTTACTTCTTCTTCTACTGTCAATTCCCCTGGGGTACCTTCTTCCTCAACATTCTGGATTAGTGGGGCATACCTTCTCCACATCTGGTGGGACCTTTTCTCTGCAGGTGTCTGGAACAAGTGCAACTAATTCAGGCCTATTTTGTATTTATTCCTCAATCCCAGTTGATTTTTAACCGACTATCACTTATAGGTCCTGTGTCTGAGGATAAAGTTTCTTCAAGTATAGATCTTTTTTGTTGATAAATTTGGGCAAAATGAATGTTGTTTAATTGCTTTTTCATATTTGATATATTATGTGGTTTTCCACGGTCAGTTTCTGTTAACTGTCATCGAATTGACGCGACGGCCAGTAGCCTGAACCGAATACCGTCTATAATATAATTTATTGAAGTTAAGTTTCGGAGGAATACGGTGTTTCTGTTATCCGTCTATTCGCTCAACCATCATGGCCACGGTTAATCGAGTTTTTACTGTACTTTTTTTGTGTTTTGTTCTGACATCTATAAATCAGTGGCAGTAAGACACGTGGTAGAGAGAGAGTATCGAACCCGCTCTAGTGAGAGAGAGAGAGAGAGGACCGATGTCAAACGACCAGAAATGGTTAGGATCTTGATTGCTGTTGCTTCATAAATAATAATATTTTCGTTATTGTTTAGTTTACTTTAATCATTTAATTCATTGATATCAACCAATACATAAATAAGATATATAGTTGGTAATTAATTATTTTTCTAATAAATTACTCCACACACATATTTTAATAGTTAACAAAATAGGAATCGGAATCGACACTTTTATGATGAAGAATCGAGTATCGACGATTCCTCGATACCACCTAGAATCGACGATTCCTGGAATCGAGAATCGGAATCGGCCCATCCCTATTAAGAATAGTAGGAAGCAATAATTCAGAAAAGTATGGAACAATAGTTCAGAAAATTGAAAAGAACTTGTAAAAAAGTATGAAGGATAAATATAGAGAATAGTTAAGAAAAGTAGAAAGAGGTAGTAAAAAGTAGAAAGCAATAGGTTGTTAAGGA
Organism: Prosapia bicincta; assembly: GCA_036971475.1. Taxonomy (NCBI): domain Eukaryota; kingdom Metazoa; phylum Arthropoda; class Insecta; order Hemiptera; family Cercopidae; genus Prosapia; species Prosapia bicincta. The sequence goes on from JBAIZL010000001.1 coordinate 392,788,721, forward strand.
AAGTATAAAGCAATAGTTGAAAATAGTAGAAAAATATTGTAAAAAAGCAAAAACTAATAAATAGTTACGGAAAGTATAAAGAAATCGTTGAGAAAAGCATACAGAAATTGTAAAAAAGGAGAAACCAATAAATATTTAAGGAAAGTATAAAGTAATAGTTGATAATAGTAGAGAGAAATTGTAAAAGAAAGTAGAGAGCAATAGATAGTTCAGAAAAGAATAAAGCATTCATTGAGAAAAGTATGTAGCAATGGTTAAAAGAAGCATGAATAGTTAAAAGGTGTAGAACAATAGTAAAAAAAAGTAGAAAGCAATAGTTAAGACAAGGATAACAAAAGTTTAAAAAAGTAAAAAAAACAATAGTTGAGCAAAATGTGAAGTAATGTTTTAAAAAGGTAGAAAAAATCGTATAAAAGTTGAAAATAGTAGTTAAAAAGGTAGGAAAAATAATTTTAAAAAGTATAAAGCAAAAGTTAAGAAAATAAGAAAGGTAAAGTTGAGAAAGGTAGAAAGAAATAGTAAAAAAGTATAAAGCAATGGTTAAGAAAATTATGAAAAAAGTAAAAAAAGTTAAGAAAATATGATCAATATTTAAGAAAAGTAGAAATAAAACGTAAAAAAGTTAAAAACAATAGTTAAAAAAGAAGAAAAAATATAATAAAAAAGGTATAAAGCAGTAGTTGAGAAAATTATTAAAGACATAGTCAAGAAAAGTAGAAAGAAATAGTAAAAAAGTATAAAGCAATGGTTAAAGTGATTCAGTGGCTAAGAAGAAATTTTAACTAGTCATCAGAAAAACAGACACAGATCAGTAGCTAAAAAGAAAATATGAAACAATTATTAGAAAATATAAACTGGAAGAGTTTAGCGGTGTAAGGAATAGAGTTACAGATTGCCAAAAATAAAACAAGGGGAATGGAGAGATAGGCTTGCTACAGAAGAGGGCTTTATTTAGAGGTTGTATGTAATGTATCGATTTTGTGACCAACTTGTTGAGCGTGTTCTACTGACCACAAACCCCCTCCCCACCCTCTCCGTGTCGGACAAGACTTGCTTGACTTTACCCTCCCATTCAACCGCGACAAGCTGCTTTCAAAAAAAATCCACCGAGTGAACTTGGAACGCAATGTGTGAATTGGTCAAGCTCTTTGGCAATCGTAGAACTGTGGTTGATTTTTCTAGTTTCAACCTTTTACCTCTAACGACATTATTCTGGCGTTAAAGTAACCTGCTTAGCACGTAACGGGAACTGACGTATTAGCAACACAACCTTCAAAGGCTATAACATCCCTCGAAGCTTCTCTTATCTATTCCTCAGTGTGTTAATTCTGATACACATTTTCGGGTTTTTTACAATTTATATATATATATATATATATATATATATATATATATATATATATATATATATATATATGAATGTTTATACGTATGTAGGCCTATGTATACCTTATACATTACTAAACCACTGACCCGATCGCCACGAAAATTTGGAAAATATAGGTTTCTGACGACATAACAATTTTTTCCACCATGTAATTCCAAAGTGCTCAATGAGCATAAAATATTACTTTCTATCTTACCTAAGACATTTCATTGAATTCATTTCAAATTTCTGTTGCTAGGCTACACAACAATCTAAAATAATTTTCCAACACATTTCAAACAATATACAAAACATATTGTATATCCGAGTGCACTTCAATAAACAACATTCAATCAAGAACCTTTATTGTCGCACTTTTCTCGATCGACTGCTCTAATTTCAGCTATTATTGTGTTAATAAAATACTAAACTAATGTTAACACGCCCTTCATTGACTTTCACGCTACACCAAGTTCCCCGGGCCACGTAATATTATATTCTAGAAGCGCAAAAAACTTGGGCTATGATTTATTTGGATATGTGTATGGTAATCTTAATTTAGTTCGTCTAATTAAAACTAGGATTGCATATAGGAAACTCTAGTCCAGATGTTGTCAGATGGTTTACAGACAAGGAATAAATAGGAACAGTGTATACGCGGTAAAATAAACAAAATGCAGTTAATAAATCAATGCTGCAGCGGAGGGAATCAATCGTATATGCCTGTAGATGTTTTCACAACAGATACTAGTCAAATAAACATATATTTACAATACGTAAACATTTTATTTCAAACTGGTCGTAAATGTTTACGTTGGCGTGTATAGATCGAACCAAAGAACGACTTTTCATTAATTACATTTTAGAAATGTTTTCAGAAGAGGGTGTAATTTTTTAACAGCGACGTATTAAACCTGAATTTGAATTGGAAAAAAATAATGGGACGGATTTAAACTTATGCATTGCATAAAAGAATATACAAATATATTTGTTATATTTATAATTAAAAAAAAACAGAAGTTATTTAGGTTATACGTGAGCATGGACTTTAGTTAACCGCTAAGACCGAGGTATTGTTAAATTATATATAGCATAAATTGGAGTGACATTTTTAAATTGATTAAGCTCATAAATATTTCAGAGTAAAAACTACTCAAACGGGTAACCCATAAAGCTAACATTTATACGTAAGAAATGTTTATATATGCTATATATTTATAGGCATATAAATTATATTTGTATTTTATTTTTGTTACAATACATAAAGAGTCTACAGTTACAAAATATTCCACTGTTCATCCCTATTAGGTTTATACAGAATACTGAAAACAAACTTTTCCGTCATTGTGTTACGAAAATATCTAAATAGCCAAATGTGAATTGGGTACAATTTCTCGTTTTTGCATCTAATAAATGCTCCTACGGTGGTAATAAACCTTGGAAATTAAATGTTTTCAGATGTGTAGTAGGATAAAAGTACTCGTAAGCGTAGAAATTTGCGTTTAAGTAAACGTTTTTTAAACTGTGTATATTATAAAATATATAACAACTCTAGGTGCGGTAATGTGAAGAGGCTATGGAAATCGGGATGTTTTTGGTACAGACTGTAATTACGGAAATCTGTGTGAACTTAAACTATCACAGTCGATTAAATTTGCAGAAAAGAATATAATTAGGGATTCTGTGTGTCGGATACTGTAGAAAACGTATGGCTAGCAAAAACGTATTCAGAACGGCCTGTATTAAATACTAGTTTTACCGAACAAAAAATCAACAGATGTGTATTTTTTTCGTAAATATAAAACCCATTTAATTTCTAATGCAGGTTTATATTTTTAAATATTATAATAAAAAAAAAAAATGTTAGAAATACAGGCCTATAAATACAGAAATGTTTAGTTGCCTGTTATTGCGTCAAGTGCGTCGATGTTTTCAGAACATACTGTAGTTAAGGAACTCATTAAGACTGTGGGTGCGGTAGAGTAGACAAACTATAGGCCAGGTGATAAGTGAGGGAGTGGCTAATTGTGCTAAAATACACTCTTCACGCCTTGATTACAATTAGCACGCAACTATTTCATTACTTTATTACCGCGGACGCGGGTCCATGACGGCCTTGAAACTGGACCCGCGAATGTAAGGCGTGCGATTGTTTAAGTACGAAATATAAATAAGCAACTATAATTTTGCCATAATATACAGATATAAAGTTTTGTTAAAATGATACTGGTGAAAGTTTTAAAACAAAAAATAACTTTTTACTGCTATGGTATATAAATGAAGAATATAAATTACTATGCAAAATATTAAAAGTTTCAAGTTAAATATTAAAAGTATGAAGGTGGTTTCTCATCAAATTTCCATCGACAAGACTATTACAGACCATTTTGCTAAAGTGAAATGAGATACTTCATCAGACACTTTCTTCTTCCAGTGAAGCCTTCAGGAGAGTTTCTTCCTCCAGTTTACCCGCCAGGAAACGATTTATTCCCATGTAACCTTCAGGAGACAGTATTTCTTCCAGTGAATCTATCAAAAAAGGGGTTCTTATTCCGCTGTATCCTTCAGGAGGCGGGTTTTCTTTCAGTGTAACCTTCAGAAGACAGTTTCTTCTTCCAGTGTAACCTTCAGAAGACGGGTTTGTTCCAGCGCATCCTTCAGAAGAGAGTTTCTCCTTCCAGTGTAACCTTCAAGAGATGAGTTTGTTATTCCAGCGTATCCTTCAGAAGAGAGTTTCTTCTTCTAGTGTAACCTTTAGGAGACCAGTTTAACCTTCAGAAAACGGTTTTTTTCTAAGGTAAACGTCAGGAGACAGTTTCTTCTTCTGTGTATCATAATGCATACATGTCTTTCTTCTGACATTTTCGTTAGTAGACAGTTTATTCAAATAGTTTCAGCAGACTATCTTCCTACAAGTGTTGCTAATTTTCACAAATTAGATATGTCAAAATAATACCTCACTATTTTATTAATTTTTTTTTGACATTTCAGTTATAATTCAATTTTTGTAGTATATTTGTAACGATTATTCTCCCTTTTTTGAATTTTATTTATATTAATTGATATTTGATTATCCCTGGAGTCGGTTTTCTAGAGTGGATTCAGCTTACTGGACCGTCACACGTTGATAATATAGTTTCTGTCTGTAAAATCTAAAGTTATCATGTTTACAATAATATTTTGGTAATTATATTTGCAAGAACAGGTACGGAAAGACAGATTTGTGTTTCGTTTTTGTTCGAGTACTTTACAGTAATATTTAAGAAAAGTAGTTTATAGTTCTAAACGTTTTTTAGTTTTGACTCAATAAAACTTTAAAATTTAGTTTAATAACTTGCAAGCATTATCATTAAACAACTACCACTATATTTCACATTAAAAGCTTTTCTTTGACCTGTCACAAGTCAAATTTTAAATTTGGCAACACTTGTTCAGGAGCATAGAATAAACTGCAAAGTATGTTTCTCATATTTCACTACCCTATCACTTTTATAGTAAGAAATTGACGCGTTTCACTCCAACCAATAAGCACTTGACATACAACACGGACATCTGTTACGTCACCATAATGTGTTCCTTACGTAATAGCAATTTAGAATTAAACTTGGACTTTCTCTCTCGAATCTCTAGAAATATTCGATAAGGCGATGTGAAGTATAATGGACACTTTTGTGAGCTTCGGTGAGTCATGCCGAGATGGACACGTGCGGATTTACTATAGACCAATCACATATTGTCAATTTATTAGGGCTAATTAGCCGCAGCAGCTGGTGTACTCCGAGCATTAAAATCTTTTTCTGAGTCTTTCTGAAAATTAAAATTAATTACGAGGAGATTTAGGTGATGATCATGGCGTTTGCAATGCTGTAAACGTCATACAAAGAAGAAAAAGTCATTGGCACCTTATTTCGCAAGCCTCTCCTGTTTTTGTAGTAAGAATCTGCGACGACGGTGGTCCACTTTAGGATAGCTGTCATGGCCATGCCAACAATGTTTCCCTTATTCTCTGCAAGGGGAGTTTCAAATCCTTCTTGTAATCCCAAACAATTTCAGAAACGTCATGATCAAAAATTAACTACCGATAAAACTGGTTTTAGAAAGAACTGCTTTTGAGGTAGTGCCAAAAAACAACGCATTTTCCTTCCAAAGCGAATTTCTTAAGCTGATATTGAAGAAATAACTAACATAAATATCCAAATTATAAGACTGTATTGTCTAGAAATCTATCGAAAAAGAAAAGTTGTATATACAAGTGAAAGAGGGACAACAATTTCCTAATTAAATACAGAGGTAAGTCCATTGTACAATGAGTACATATGAGTTCAATACAATGAGGCAAATATTGTGATTCGAATTCAGATCAGAGGCAAATCTATTCCTTTCGACGACACTAAATCCTACTTTATGATTTCTACTTTGTACGTGTGTTTGTGTGTGTGTATTTGTTTGTTTGTGCGTGTGTGTGTGTGTGTGTGTGTGTGTGTGTGTGTATGCGTTTGACACTTACAAAATAATTGCACATTAACAAGAATCATACTTTACTTTTGCTCACCATTTACGAGAGAGACGGCTTTCATAACCTCGCTGTCATTCCATTGCCAGGCGTAGGCTACTATGCTTGGAATTGGAATAAAAAATTCGTTTAAGAGCCGGCTCGCAACAAGATCAGGTAAATGTACAATTAATTCTACTATAATTGCGACACACGCGCGCGCACACACACACATACATACACACACAGACACACAGACACACACACACACACACACACACACACAGACACACACACACACACACACCCACACACACCCACACACACACACACACACACACACACACACACACACACCCACACACACACACACAACACACACACACACACACACACACACACACACACACACACATATATATATATATACAGAAATTAAATTAACACAGAATTCTCCCTCTGTAACTGAAGTTTGATTTCAAATTAAACATTTTCTTAACGCTTTAAAAAATGTATCTGTTTTAAACAAAATTGTAGCGCTGTTTCTTCGTATTTAACAACAAATGCAATAATTTCTGTTATTCACGTCATGTACTTTCGGATTATTTATTTTAACAGATTTTTTTTAAACAACTTGAACGAACCCCATTGCCAACAGTAATCACTGCGCTCTGGTGAGAGAATCTCTTACTACAGGACTGTATGTCGTAACAATTCAACATTAAAAGTTTAACAGGTGTTTTAGATTCTATAATCCCAAAGCTACCTATAAGACGTTAGTGCATAAGACGATATTGTCAGCAATTTAAATAACAATAAAGAACCTAAAGTCGAGAGATCCCTTTAGGTCGGCAAATCATGTTAATGAACGTTCTGTGATATTAACATACGATTTGAACGTTAGAGGAACACGTGATGGCCGCAAAAAACAGCTGCTTTTTGAAAAGGTTTCGTTAAATTCCTTTTCCAACAAAATTTCCGTTACTTTTCTACTCTCGTTTATTATTTATTTTTTTTCACGTTTTCAGTTAAAAACAATTCGACCTGCGAGTTTCACATCCAACCGCTATCTTCATTAAGGCCCGCTTCTCGTCACTGGCCTTTGTACTCTTCCCGGATACATTTGTGTTTAAAAACGTCACCGGTTTCTGCTTCGGCCAAACACAAAAGTAATTCGATACTTTTTTCTACGAATGTTCTTTTTCTAGTCAAAACACGGCAGATAGAAATTTATCGACCGTACCGAGTGACACATCTTTTGACAGACGTGCCCTCTTGTTAATATTTTAAGGGAGGTTATGGGGTGATTATTGAAGGGAGGTTAGTTAAAGAGATCACCCCTTCCCCTTGAGATTATTGGCACTATTGTCATCTGGGTGAGATGACATTTGCTAGACCAGGGGTACATTCTGGTCGGGAATTATAACTTGTGTCTGTTCTTTTTAACGCAGTCAGTAACCTCCGATATATGTTTGAATCTATGCGGTTAAAGGGATTAGTTGAAAAATAACTTGAGTAATTAACACTAAAATAATGTGAATGCATTCTACTGGGAAATAATTCGTATCGTGATTATGATTCATGTATCGATTATATTATTCAAAATTTTGCAATATCGATTCATAATTTTAAAACGCTTTATTCTTCCAAACTAGAATTTTATTGGGTAAATGAACCCCCAGGTTTACATCAAACCTGTTTTTGTAAAGTTTTTAGATCACAGGGAAGACGACGTAGCAATATTACATGTTTATGGAAAAGGATCCTGTATGATCGTTTAATAGCTATTACTTTTGGTTTTATTTCATTTCTTGTTCAGACTATATAATATACACTTTTCGTTTGTGTAAACAAAATAAGTTCTTTTTTGCATGATTTATAAAATTCTCAAGTTGCTTTTAAGCCTTAGCGTGTGTTTTTGTATATACGCAAAAAAGTAATTTGTTTGTATTATAAAAGTTCATCAAAAGTCAGTGGCATTCTAAGCTTCATCCGACTCTGACTTCAGCCGCAGAAATAAACTTCAGTGTGGTGTTACTAAATGCCACTGTGGTGTTACTGAAGGTAAATGTTGTGTTACTAAAAGCCACAACTAGAGGCCATTGTGGTGTTACCAAACGTCATTGTGGTGTTACTAAATGCCACTGTGGTGTTACTGAAGGTAAATGTTGTGTTACTAAAAGCCAGAACTAGAGGCCATTGTGGTGTTACTAAACGTCATTGTGGTGTTACTAAAGGCCAGTATATTTTTACTGAAGGTCAGTGTATTGTTACTAAAGGCCAGTTCGGTGTTATTAAGGGCCAGTGTGGTGCTACTAAACGTCAGTGTGGTGCGATTAAAGGTCAGTGTGGTGTTACTAAAGGTTAATATTGTGATATTAAATGTCAGTCTTATGTTACTAAAGGCAAGTGTGACGTTACTAAAGACCAGTGTGGGGTTATTTAAGGTCGGTATGGTGTTACTAAAGGACAATGTGGTGTTACTAAAAGTCCGTATTGTTACTAAAGAACACAAAAAAGGCCAGTGTGGTGTTACAAAAGGCAATTGTGGTAATACTAAAGACCAGTGTGTTGATACTAAAGGCCAGTGTGGTGCTACTAAAGATCAGTGTGGTGATACTTAAGGTCAGTGTGGTGCTACTAAAGATCAGTGTGGTGATACTAGAGATCAGTGTGGTGTTACTAAAGGTCAATGTGGTGCTACTAAAGATCAGTGTGGTGATACTAAAGGTCAGTGTGGTGATACTAGAGATCAGTGTGGTGATACTAGAGATCAGTGTGGTGATACTAAAGATCAGTGTGGTGATACCAAAGGTCAGTGTGGTGATACTAGAGATCAGTGTGGTGTTACTAAAGGTCAGTGTGGTGATACTAGAGATCAGTGTGGTGATACTAGAGATCAGTGTGGTGATACTAAAGATCAGTGTGGTGATACCAAAGGTCAGTGTGGTGATACTAAAGGTCAGTGTGGTGATATTAAAGGCCAGTGTGGTGTTACTAAAGGCCAGTGCGGTGCTACTAAAGATCAGTGTGGTGTTACTAAAGGCAAGTGTGGTGATACTAAAGGCCAGTGTGGTGCTACTAGAGATCAGTGTGGTGTTACTAAAGGCAAGTGTGGTGATACTAAAGGCCAGTGTGGTGCTACTAAAGATCAGTGTGGTGTTACTAAAGGTCAGTGTGGTGTTACTAAAGGCAAGTATGGTGATACTAAAGGCCAGTGTGGTGCTACTAGAGATCAGTGTGGTGTTACTAAAGGCCAGTGTAGTGCTACTAAAGATCAGTGTGGTGTTACTAAAGGTCAGTGTGGTGATACTAAAGGCCAGTGCGGTGCTACTAAAGATCAGTGTGGTGTTACTAAAGGCAAGTGTGGTGATACTAAAGGCCAGTGTGGTGCTACTAGAGATCAGTGTGGTGTTACTAAAGGCAAGTGTGGTGATACTAAAGGCCAGTGTGGTGCTACTAGAGATCAGTGTGGTGTTACTAAAGGCAAGTGTGGAGTCACTAAAGGTCAGTGTGGTGATACTAAAGGCCAGTGTGGTGCTATTAGAAATCAGTGTGGTGTAACTAAAGGCAAGTGTGGTGATACTAAAGGCCAGTGTGGTGCTACTAAAGATCAGTGTGGTGTTACTAAAGGCAAGTGTGGAGTTACTAAAGATCTGCGTGGTGTTAATAAAGGCCAGAACTATAGGCCAGTGTGGAGTTACTAAAGGGTATTGTAGACCTCATGCCCTATAGTCTGAATGTAATGGGACAGAAATTAAGCCAGCAAAAAACTTGTAAGGCAGGTTTACTGAAGATGAATACCTAGAGAGTATTACAAATTCGTAACAAAAATCTTAAATAACATATTTAGTTGTAAATATTTATTAAACACTTATTTTATAATATTGTGTATTAGGCGTTATGAGCAGACTGCTTAGGGAGATAGTAAAGTATTAAATTGTCACTGAAGTTTCATTGGTGTTTTAATTAAGATGAAGCAATTACACTTTTACCGACATAAAGTGTATTTGAACCACGTGACAATTAAGTAATGGACCATAACAACGGAACTATTCTATACTATAATGTGAAGGAGCTGAATAGTTTCACGGTCAACTATGGAATATTTCCAACGAGCTGCAAGACGAGTTCCGTAACAGTATTCAACCAATGAAACCTCAACGTTTTCACACCGACTGTACCTAGGTGTCCCAAAATCACCCCACTTATTGACATCTCCGTGTTCACTCATCCAGCCCGACCCCAGACTAATCAATAGACAAAAAACTGGAATTGGTATTTAATATCTACGCTCCAAAGGTTCCCACCGATTTCTAACAATTAATACAAACAACAATTCTGTTACTTGAAAACCGTTTTACAACTCGGCCCGACTCTGGTGGGCTGCGGCTCAACCCTTTCTTCCGCTAGGCTTCACACCGACTGATAAACGTCCTGAAAGCGATTTCAACTGCTTTATCCTTGTGAATTTCAATTATTTTTTAATTATCAAACAATGTCGGGCTATCTGAGTGGAGGTGAAATCGTTTACAGTTGTCACAGAATAGAGTAAATATTCAGATAGAGTATTCTGTCAGAGAATACAGAAAATATTAAGATAGAGTATTCTGTGAGAGAATAGAGAAAATATTTAGATAGAGTAATCTATCAGAGAATAGAGTAAATATTTAGATGGAGTATTCTGTCAGATAATACAGAAAATAATAAGATAGAGTATTCTGCCAGAGAATAGAGAAGATATTTAGATATAGTAATCTATCAGAGAATAGAGTAAATATTTAGATGGAGTATTCTGTCAGAGAATACAGAAAATAATAAGATAGAGTATTCTGTCAGAGAATAGAGAAGATATTTAGATAGAGTAATCTATCAGAGAATAGAGTAAATATTCAGATAGAGTATTCTGTCAGAGAATACAGAATATATTAAGATAGAGTAATCTATCAGAGAATAGAGTAAATATTAATATAGAGTATTCTGTCAGAGAATACAGAAAATATTAAGATAGAGTATTCTGTCAGAGAATAGAGAAAATAATAAGATAGAGTATTCTGTCAGAGAACAGAGAAGATATTTAAATAGAGTATTCTGTCAGAGAATAGAGAAAATATTGTGACAGAGTAAATATTTAGATTAGAGAATTGAGTACCTTATCAGAAAATAAAATAATTGTAAAACTCCCTATAGGCCTATCACAAAATTAATTTAAAAAAACTAAAATTATTAAAAACTGATGAGTCAGTTTAGCTTGTAAATTATTGTATTCTAGATTGTAATTTTGTATTAGGATCCTCTGAGGATGATGTCATGGTCATCTAAATTCACATAAAGGTTTAATCTTAGTTTTAGTTATTTTGTTTATTATTTTTGTGGTACTGAGGTTTTTACCAATACTTTCATTGTAATATATTGTACCATTCTACTCTAGATATTGTATATTTTTGTCAGAGATTTAATATTCTGACAGAGACTAGAGTAAATATTGTGACAGGGAATAGAGTAAATATTCTGACAGGGAATAGAGTAAATATTGTGACAGGGAATAGAGTAAATATTGTGACAGGAAATAGAGTAAATATTGTGACAGGGAATAGAGTAAATATTCTGACAGGGAATAGAGTAAATATTGTGACAGGGAATAGAGTAAATATTGTGACAGAGAATAGAGTAAATATTGTGACAGAGAATAGATTAAATATTGTGGCAAAGAATAGAGTAAATATTGTGACAGAGAATAGAGTAAATATTCTGACAGAGAATAGAATAAATATTGTGACAGAGAATAGAGTAAATATTGTGACAGAGAATAGAGTAAATATTGTGACAGAGAATAGAGTAAATATTGTGACAGAGAATAGAGTAAATATTCTGACAGAGAATAGATTAAATATTGTGACAGAGAATAGAGTAAATATTCTGACAGAGAATAGAGTAAATATTCTGACAGAGAATAGAGTAAATATTGTGACAGAGAATAGAGTAAATATTGTGACAGAGAATAGAGTAAATATTGTGACAGAGAATAGAGTAAATATTGTGACAGAGAATAGAGTAAATATTCTGACAGAGAATAGAGTAAATATTGTGACAGAGAATAGAGTAAATATTCTGACAGAGAATAGAGTAAATATTGTGACAGAGAATAGAGTAAATATTCTGACAGAGAATAGAGTAAATATTCTGACAGAGAATAGAGTAAATATTCTGACAGAGAATACAGAAAAGGCCCGTTGAATGTTTATTTGTTGTACGTTATGTATATAGGCTTATAGATGAATACTTTTAGCAAATAGGCCTACGTTAAACATGCCAACATATATAGATACATACATATTAAAACAAATAAAAATCAATCAAGTTTTAAAATATTACATTTCATCATCATAAACGATCTACCTTGTTATTAAAAAACATGTCTTAAAAAAATGTTTAAACGAAAATTGCTACACATATAGATTATAAAAAGATATTTTTACAAATGTCTAATTTATTAAGGGAGGAGTAACTTGAATCAAAATTAAAACATATTGGAAATACACAATAAAAGTACACAACTTTTATTTCAGAAATACGATTTGTTCGACAGAGGCGGAACTGCCACATTCTCTCCCATGACTTATTTTTTCATAAAATAAACTCACTTGTTGCACTCTGTTCATTTCTCTGGAACACAAACACACGTCAAGCAAAGTAAAATCGGGCGTTTTTTCAGTTGCGATTCGCTTAAATTCATTTACTCTGACACGCGAAACATCGGCAAAACTAAACAGCTGATTACACAAAAACCGGGTGAAAGGCAACAGACTAAAAAAAATATAGTGTATAAAAAATGCTGTCTCAAATCAGAAAAAAAATCTATGCAACAAATCCACTGTATGCAAAGCGAAACAAATCCAGGCTATGTTTACTGAGCCGGATATTTGCATCCCTTAGGAAAGCCAGTGATCACTGGAGCAAAATACAGCATCCCCCGATCATTAAAGGCTTAACACAATGAACCACTTTGTTGCTATATGTTTCCCAATCACAGAGTACCCTCGGATATTTTCGTTCGATTTTTCGACTGTAAAAAAACACCACTCTAATTTCGCTGTTTTAACTTTCACCCCCCGCGTTTTCAGAGAAGCGTTAACGCAACTCACCCCTCTGCTCGCCCTCTATACCGATATAACAATAATTAGACACTTCGATTAAAAAGAGAATATATACAAAAAAATTTTACGTTAATTGAAGAAATCTGGGGGTCATTATTTTTAATGAAACGGCTTCGAATATCATACGGCAGGGTTGTCGCTTACGTTCTACCAACGGCGGAACGTCATTTGAAAAGTTCGCCAGTTGGTAACGAAGCTGTAACGTCATTTGCCTCGGCTTCAGAAGGATTAATTAAATTTCGACGTTATTATTTATACCCGTGAATTACGCGTTCGTTCGTTTTTTTTCCTATTTCGTTAAAGTCTTTATTTTATTCCCTTTTGGAGTCTGGCGTTTCTATTAACTTTTATAAAAACTTCAATAGGACTAAATTTTTTATCTTGTTTTCCTAATTATTTAATTTGGAGTACTGTATAAGCGAATTATTTTATCTAGATAAAACTGAAAAAATAATTCAAATTGTTACAGATATAAGTTATATGACAGAGAGAGAAAGAAAGACAGATAGGTAGATAGAGAAATAGAAAGACAGTCAGGCGAGCAGATCAAGATGTATGAAAATGAACAAATAACGAACGAAGAAAGCAATATACTAAACGAATAATATTATCATAAATAAAAAGCAAAATAAGAAAAAAGAATGATTAATATGCAAGCAAATAATACGCTCAAAGAATAATTTTGAAAATTATTCCCTGAAACTGATATTGTAGTTTTGCTTAGCGCCGTTTCTGAATAGTTGTGACGTTCACAACCTATTACCAAAGACTGTTCAGAAATATATTTTTCGACTTGGTTCTGCCTACACTGTAAATACACAGATCGTTGTAACTTAGCCATTAGGAGTTCAATTGCCATTGGCTGAAATGTTGAGGTTAGATTAGAAATTACATGAAAAGGTGATAATTTCATCCAAAGGTGCTGAAAAATTATTTCTTGTTAGTCTTACTCTGATAAGACTTCCATTAATAATATATTCGTAATTGATTAAGTGGTTTTAAACCACTTGAATATCCAAATATGAATATCAGTTTATGCAGGGGTCCCGTGATCGAAAACTCGGATAAACAAACTCAGAGTTTATTCAATTCTTATTTGTTAACAATTTGTATACAAAAATCAATGTTAATATAATTTATATTGGGTACGTGGGTCTGAAGATGTAAAATTTGTTTTCGAAACGTACTTTTAGTATTGTTTATTAATAAAGTATACTTGACACGTAAAACAATCGTATTATTATCTTAACTTATATTTCTCAGGCTAAATAAGATTAATATTATATACTTTGTTGCAAATATAATAATCATAACATAATTCAACTCTTTTAAATTTGCAATTCCATGAGATCGCCCTCAAACACTTTCAATTCACCTGAAACCTCAGAAACCGTTCCAAATGTCCACTTGCCAATGACATCACTCGGCATTCACGCCACGCGGAATACATGGCACACTTACACAGACCAGTAAATGCAATGAAACCAATACGAATAAATCCGCAACGGCTGAAGCCAGTTTTAATTTGAATGCAAATTAGCCTCAGTGGGTCAGCATTTATTAATATCGTGCTAAACAAAAGGGCATACTCGCGACCTGTGACCTTATGTTCGACAATTAACTGGTTTTAAACTGGGCCAACGGCCATCCTGCAATCTGTCCTATGCGAGAGTTGTCCATTCCGAAACGAGAATATTCTTTCAAACATTTTACCTAATCAGTAGAGTGGGAAATGTAGGTGTCTGTTACATATGTCTTCGTTTATAGTGTTTTGTCCCTCCACTACACACCAAATATCCCGAGCGTCTAAATTCATTGTATTCTGTTCACTCACTGCACACCAAATATCCCGAGCGTCTAAATTCATTGTATTCTGTCCACTCACTGCACACCAAATATTTTCCGAGCGTCTAAATTCATTGTATTCTGTCCCTTCACGACACACCAAATATTCTCCGAGCGTTTAAATTCATTGTATTCTGTCCCTTCACGACACACCAAATATTCCCCGAGCGTCTAAATTCATTGTATTCTGTCCACTCACTGCACACCAAATATTCCCCGAGCGTCTAAATTCATTGTGTTCTGTCCCTTTACTGCAGTCCAAACATTCTCGAAGCGTCTACGTTCATTGTGTTCTGTCCCTACACTGTACACCAAATAATCTCCGAGCGTCAACGTTCATTGTGTTCTGTCCCTTCACTGCAGTCCAAACATTCTCGAAGCGTCTACGTTCATTGTGTTGTGTCCCTTCACTGCAGTCCAAACATTCTCGAAGCGTCAACGTTCATTGGGTTGTGTCCATTCACTGGAGTACAAACATTCTCGAAGCGTCTACGTTCATTGTGTTCTGTCCCTACACTGTACACCAAATAATCTCCGAGCGTCAACGTTCATTGTGTTCTGTCCCTTCACTGCAGTACAAACATTCTCGAAGCGTCAACGTTCATTGTGTTCTGTCCCTACACTGTACACCAAATAATCTCCGAGCGTCAACGTTCATTGTGTTCTGTCCCTTCACTGCAGTACAAACATTCTCTAAGCGTCTACGTTCATTGTGTTCTGTCCCTTCACTGCAGTACAAACATTCTCGAAGCGTCTACGTTCATTGTGTTCTGTCCCTACACTGTACACCAAATAATCTCCGAGCGTCAACGTTCATTGTGTTGTGTCCCTTCACTGCAGTCCAAATATTCTCGAAGCGTCAACGTTCATTGTGTTCTGTCCCTTCACTGCAGCACAAACATTCTCGAAGCGTCAACGTTCATTGGGTTGTGTCCATTCACTGGAGTACAAACATTCTCGAAGCGTCTACGTTCATTGTGTTCTGTCCCTACACTGTACACCAAATAATCTCCGAGCGTCAACGTTCATTGTGTTGTGTCCCTTCACTGCAGTCCAAACATTCTCGAAGCGTCTACGTTCATTGTGTTGTGTCCCTTCACTGCAGTCCAAACATTCTCGAAGCATCTACGTTAATTGTGTTCTGTCCCTTCACTGCAGTCCAAATATTCTCCGAGCGTCTACGTTAATTGTGTTCTGTCCCTTCACTGCAGTCCAAACATTTTCGAAGCGTCTTCGTTCATTTTCTTGTGTCCCTTCACTGCAGACCATATAATCTTGAAACGTCTACGTTCGCTGTGTTCTGTCCCTTCACTGCAGTCCAAACATTTTCGAAGCGTCTTCGTTCATTTTCTTGTGTCCCTTCACTGCAGACCATATAATCTTGAAACGTCTACGTTCGCTGTGTTCTGTCCCTTCACTGCAGTCCAAACATTTTCGAAGCGTCTTCGTTCATTTTCTTGTGTCCCTTCACTGCAGACCATATAATCTTGAAACGTCTACGTTCGTTGTGTTGTGTCCCTTCACTGCAGTCCAAATATTCTCCGAGCGTCTACGTTAATTGTGTTCTGTCCCTTCACTGCAGTCCAAACATTTTCGAAGCGTCTTCGTTCATTTTCTTGTGTCCCTTCACTGCAGACCATATAATCTTGAAACGTCTACGTTCGCTGTGTTCTGTCCCTTCACTGCAGTCCAAACATTTTCGAAGCGTCTTCGTTCATTTTCTTGTGTCCCTTCACTACAGACCATATAATCTTGAAACGTCTACGTTCGTTGTGTTGTGTCCCTTCACTGCAGTCCAAACATTCTCGAAGCGTCTTCGTTCATTTTCTTGTGTCCCTTCACTGCAGACCATATAATCTTGAAACGTCTACGTTCGTTGTGTTGTGTCCCTTCACTGCAGTCCAAACTCCTCTGAACTTTTATGTTCATACTGTTCTCCCCATTCACGGCCGACCAAACATTCTCCAAACAACATGAAATCTACTCCAGCTCTACAGAATACTAATAACCTTCTTTGAAACTGCGTTTCAGGTAACCCTTAGGATAATCCTTAGCATCAGGATATCCTAGCCCCCCCCCTAGGGTTCCTGCATAATCTGTCGCAGGATATTCCTGGCAGAGTTTCTTTCTTGCCTAGTTTTTTCATCCCGCTCTTAGCACGACACTATTATCTCATCTCCGTATTACACCGTATTACTATCTCCTGATTATCCAAGGAAATGAGCTCATTACCTTGGTACATGGACAATCCTGAATCCTTCAAGCTCGCTAGTGTTACTAGCCCCAGTGACTTTGGTGGTTCGCTGGGCTGGTTGTGAGGGACTAGACCCGAATGCCCAATGGGTCGAAAGTCTGTCCCATCACTGTAGTCCAATCCCCCTAAGACTGTCTACGTTCAAACATTCTTACGAACGTCTGAATGCATTGTCTTTTGCCCCCCCCCCCCACTGGAGTTTAAACATCCTTACGAACGTCTACATGGATTGTCTTTTGCCCCCCCACTGGAGTTTAAACATCCTTACGAACGTCTGAATGCATTGTCTTCTGCCCCCCACTGGAGTTTAAACATCCTACGAACGTCTACATGCATTGTCTTCTGCACCCCCCCCCCACTGGAGTTTAAACATCCTTACGAACGTCTGAATGCATTGTCTTCTGCACCGCCCACTGGAGTTTAAACATCCATACGAACATCTGAATGAATTGTCTTCTGCCCCCCCCCACCGGAGTTTAAACAACCTTACGAACGTCTACATGTATTGTCTTTTGCCCCCCCACTGGAGTTTAAACATCCTTACGAACGTCTGAATGCATTGTCTTCTGCCCCCCCACTCCAGTTTAAACATCCTTACGAACATCTGAATGCATTGTCTTCTGCCTCCCCCACTGGAGTTTAAACATCCTTACGAACGTCTACATGCATTGTCTTCTACATCCCCCACTGGAGTTTAAACATCCTTACGAACACCTGAATGCATTGTCTTCTGCCTCTCCCACTGGAGTTTAAACATCCTTACGAACGTCTACATGGATTGACTTTTTCACCCCCCCCCCACTGGAGTTTAAACATCCTTACGAACATCTGAATGCATTGTTTTCTGCCCCCCCCCCACTGGAGTTTAAACATCCTTACGAACGTCTACATGCATTGTCTTCTGCACCCACCCCCCACTGGAGTTTAAACATCCTTACGAACGTTCACATGCATTGTCTTCTGCACCCCCCACTGGAGTTTAAACATCCTACGAACGTCTACATGCATTGTCTTCTGCACCCCCCCCACTGGAGTTTAAACATCCTTACGAACGTCTGAATGCATTGTCTTCTGCACCGCCCACTGGAGTTTAAACATCCTACGAACGTCTACATGCATTGTCTTCTGCACCCCCCCCCCACTGGAGTTTAAACATCCTTACGAACGTTCACATGCATTGTCTTCTGCACCCCCCACTGGAGTTTAAACATCCTACGAACGTCTACATGCATTGTCTTCTGCACCACCCCCACTGGAGTTTAAACATCCTTACGAACGTCTACATGCATTGTCTTCTGCACCCCCCCCATTGGAATTTAAACATCCTTACGAATGTCTGAATGCATTGTCTTCTGCTCCCCACTGGAGTTTAAACATCTTTACGAACGTCTACATTCATTGTCTTCTGCCCCCGACTGGATTTAAAAATCCTACGAACGTCTACATGCATTGTCTTCTGCACCCCCCACTGGAGTTTAAACATCCTTACGAACGTTTACATGCATTGTCTTCTGCCCCCCTGCAGTTGAAATATCCTACAAACGTCTGCATGCACAGACTTTTGCCCATTCACTGCAGTTGAAACATCCTACGAGCTTCTACATGCACAGACCTTTGCCCATTCACTGCAGTTGAAACATCCTACGAGCGTCTGCATGCACAGACCTTTGCCAATTCACTGCAGTTGAAACATCCTACGAGCGTCTGCATACACAGACTTTTGCCCATTCACTGCAGTTGAAACATCCTACGAGCGTCTGCATGCACAGACTTTTGCCCATTCGCTGCGGTTGAAACATCCTACGAACGTCTGCATGCACAGACTTTTGCCCAGTCACTGCAGTTGAAACATCCTACGAATGTCTGCATGCACAGACTTTTGCCCATTCACTGCAGTTGAAACATCCTACGAACGTCTGCATGCACAAACTTTTGTCCATTCACTGCAGTTGAAACATCCTACGAGCGTCTGCATGCACAGACGTTTGCCCATTCACTGCAGTTGAAACATCCTACGAGCTTCTGCATGCACAGACCTTTGCCCATTCACTGCAGTTGAAACATCCTACGAGCGTCTGCATGCACAGACCTTTGCCCATTCACTGCAGTTGAAACATCCTACGAACGTCTGCATGCACAGACTTTTGCCCAGTCACTGCAGTTGAAACATCCTTCGAACGTCTGCATGCACAGACGTTTGCCCAGTCACTGCAGTTGAAACATCCTACGGACGTCTGCAAGCACAGACGTTTGCCCAGTCACTGCAGTTGAAACATCCTACGAACGTCTGCATGCACAGACCTTTGCCCATTCACTGCAGTTGAAACATTCTACGGACGTCTGCATGCACAGTCTTTTGCCCAGTCACTGTAGTTGAAATATTCTACAAACGTCTAGTTCAAAAGATTCTAAATATAATGAACTCATGTTCGATGCGTGTTTTGAACTAGTTCAGCCGCTCTGTCCTTGAACCGTGTACACACATTGGAAGCCCGAGGGCAAGAGCGACACATCGATGGAACAATACTTGAGCATTCTGTATAAGGACTTGCAAATAATCTAGAAAGAGTAACGGTTGTGACCTTTCTGCAAGCACCACAAAGCTTTAAACCTCCCCCAAAGCAGGAGTTACCACAGGTATATTGTTCCGGAAATTGAAAGAATGCATTCATATACTTATCTACTTGCCCTTGTTTTGCTTAACAATACTCATTGAACCGACTCCTAAACATCACATCTCCAACCCTTCATTACACATTATATCCCTCTAATACTCATATCAATTAAAGTTACAACAATACACGGAGACCAATTACACATTTCCCGAGACTATAATACAGTCTTATAGCCGACTGCTTATTAACTTCCATCAATAGGAGAATTTCAAAAAGAACAATCGACTCTTGGGTTTGACAAAAAGCTCGCAACGCCTACAGAGTTTATTAACTGCAAAACAAAAGCTTTCGATAGGGTCGATTCCGCCCCTGCTCTTCATAACCACTTATTAAAAACTAAACAAAGAGGTTTTCGAGATCCTGTTATTAAATTTTGACAATAAATGAAAAGCCACTCGATTTTAAAGAAAGCTTTTAATTCGGCGACCCTTTGGTCGCGTGGCCGAGTGTTTACGGATTCCGAAGGGTACGCAGAACTCGAGGTGGGACGTGTATCCGGATACGCGCGCTCGTGCGCTACGCCCGTGGTTTGCATATGTTAATTATATCATGTTTTATACGCACCTAAGGAAGGTAAACGAGCAAATAAAATATACAGCCCTTTAGGTGTGTAATTTGCATGCTGCATCCCCTGGGTGCTCCGAATTTTTGAATTGGTAATTTCGATTTGGATCCGGCGCGCATCTGGCCGGCGGCCTGTGTCTTTTGGAACGTGCGTCGAATGATTTGCATGCGGGAGGGTTTTTCCCCTTAGCCCATCTTTGTCGGGCAATAAATGATTCATCGAGGAAGGTGAAAGATGCTTCCGCTCGGGTTTCGTATATTCGTTTCGTGATTTGAATATTTTGGAGAGGAATTCGCTAAGTCAACGTTGGTGAACGGCTCGCGGGCTGCCAAAGTGGCGTTCCCGGTTGAAACCATTCGCCAAAGTGTTTAATTCTTCAAGTATCTACATCCACACATCTACAATTTAAAAATATTTTAGAATAACAAAATAAAGTTATTGTCCAACAACTACAGCGACACGACTCTTGATACAAACAAGAAAAGAGTGCAAACGAAAGCTAAAAGACAAACGAGCTGTAAAGACAGCCTGAAAAGATTATTCAAACAAACGGTACGGGTTATCAGAATGAACGTAAACTCGGGTATTATCAGAAGATTTAAAAGAAATATATCTAATAAGAATTTGACAAGGTCTAGTATTGGAAGGGGATAATTTGACAAGGCATTGTTCTTGGAACTGATATGAAAAGAACGTACTTGAAGAGAAGTTATTAGAGTAACGACTATTTCTGAGATCGCATGAATCTGTTCGGCATTGTAGTTATTTTACTGAATTTTATAATTTCGAATTCGTTGTAACAATACTTTTACTAACGTCATACAGAGTTCCAAAAGATCACATAAACAGTTTTTTAACATTCATGATCTCTTAATAATATACATCGACAAATCTGTTTTTCGGAAATTCTTGAGTTGTGGCAACTAAATGACTGGACTAATATACTGAGCGATCGGGTCAGTAATAAAACAAATCCGTGCTCATATAAGGTGGTTTTTAGTGCGATTGTGAAGAATAGAATAGGCGAAAGTAGAATTGCGAAGTTGCGAAGAACGGAAGGCATGATTGGAAACAAGAAACAAAAGAAATAATACAGTAAATGGGAAGAAAAGACGAATAAGAAAAAAGACGAACAAAAAAAAGCGAAATGGAAGAAAAGAAATACAGCAATGAAAAAAAATAAAAGAAACATGGTAAAAATGTAAATAATTTACAAAAATAGTGAGCTGAACCGCATTTTGAAATAACTTGTAGTTTCTTCAGTTGCACTACATTGTTCCGACAGTCAGAAGTATCATGGAAGGCATGTTTGTACTTGTGGTGAGTTAATATTTCAAGTTGAAGGTCATATCTTTCTACAAATGGAATAGTTCAACAATTAGAAAAGCTTAAACACCAGGTAGAAGATACAGAGAAACAAATTTAATAAAAACCTGCCAGATTTGTTTCCATCTAAAATCGAATATAGTTTTATTGTCACGTTCTCTGACAACTGATGCATATTTCTAATACAATTCAACTAAACTGCAATATATATATATATATATATATATATATATATATATATATATATATATATATATATATATAACTAAGGTAGTTTCTCTTTTTTTTGGCAATTCTTTAAATAATACAATTACAAACTGAAGATTACTCCCCTACAGATTTAAAACGCGTCATTAAAGCAGCTCCAAAGCCGAAGTTTATGTGAGCGCCATAAAGCCAGGCCACATGCGGGGACGTTTTAAGATGTTAATGGATACCCCCAATTTTTAAATTAACAAAATTCATGTATTCAAATCAAGTGTTATTCCGCGGTCCCGGAGAAAGTCGTCAATCATGCGGCCGCTCTGAAACCCGACGATACCGAGACGGCGGGACGTTCGGGAAGCCAGTTCATTGCGAGGTGCGGATCTGTCCGGCCATGAAATGCCTGGGAGGCTGTTTTATGGTTTTGTAGGATTCGTTGTGTGTCCATTGTATAGTTTACGTTCTTGAGGACAAATCCATTTGAAAATATAATACGTAAATGTCTTTTAAAGATAAACCGTTAGAAACAGAATAACGTCAAGTAACGGATCCTGTGATAGATTACCATCGAGCGATGAGCATGGTTAAGAGTTGTAGGAAAACCATTGTTAGATCCAATGTAGATGTTTGTATAACACTAATTTGTGTATGGAGGGGTGAGTTGAGTATGTGTAGGTGGTGTGATTTTAAACGGGTGTTTGAATGAGCTATCTAAGAATGGGTTTGTATTTGTGTTTGTTTTGTGTGTGTGTGTTTGTCTGTGTCTGTGTGAGACTTCCAGCCCTGCTTCTCAATGTACCGAGCAGGAAGGCATTCCTAATTAGGAGATGTCTGCCACAACAGGCGCAAGCTTGTGAATGGACGATGTTTAAGATTTGTACTTTTCAGTACTCTCAATGAAACGTTCAAGTTGATTATATTTTCCGTTCCTTATAAATATAGCAATACCACATTTGCTACCAACGCATGGTCTTAATGCCATGAAATTGTCTGTATGTCGTAGATATCAGAGTACTGTGGTAGGTTTGTAATGAACTCGGTGCCCTCCTTTTCTCTTTTGGGTGTTACGCTGGTATTTTGTCCTTACTTCTTTCTTTTACCATCCAATATTTTTATTTTGATTTACGTATAGATATGAGTATATTCTTCTGATTTTTCTAGCATCAACATATTAATCTTCACGACGCTTTTCGGATTAACTCCAATATGAAACCTGTACTCTTGATAATGGAGTTAATCCGAAACGCGTCAAGAAAAATAATGTTTTGATGTTATTTAAAGTCAGAAGAATATTATTGATCCCTTACGAAGTAATCTGATATCTAGAGATGTCCCTACTTATACCAATCTTTGCGAAGTTTTACTTAGAAAATCAGCTTTTAAGAGAAGCTTAGACCCAGCTGTTTCCAACCGTTCTTCTGCAGGTTGTTTCAATTTCATATTTTAGAATCTTTAATATTATACACTCCAATAAGAAGTAAAAAACAAGTTTGTAATCTAATTGTAAATTGAGAATAACTTCATATTAATAAGGTCAAGTTAGGTTAGGTTAGGTTAGGTTAGGCTAGATTAGCTTAGGTTAGGCTCGGTTGGGTTGGGTTAGGTTAGGTAAGGTAACGTTAGGTTAGGCTAGATTAGCTTAGGTTAGGCTCGGTTGGGTTGGGTTGGGTTAGGTTAGGTTAGGCTAGATTAGCTTAGGTTAGGTTGGGTTGGGTTAGGTTAGGTTAGGTAACGTTAGGTTAGGCTAGATTAGCTTAGGTTAGGCTCGGTTGGGTTGGGTTGGGTTAGGTTTGGTTAGGCTAGATTAGCTTAGGTTAGGTTGGGTTGGGTTAGGTTAGGTTAGGTAACGTTAGGTTAGGCTAGATTAGCTTAGGTTAGGCTCGGTTGGGTTGAGTTAGGTTAGGTTAGGCTAGATTAGCTTAGGTTAGGTTGGGTTGGGTTAGGTTAGGTAGGTTTGGCTAGAGCTTAAAGACATGTTTTGGTTGCAAACTTTAAGAATATGTTTCCCTTTTCGATTACTTCGTAAAGATTTTAAAGCAGTTTCTCAATATTTCCAAGAAACACGTTCAACCCTAAAATGATTTAATCACTTTACCAAGTTCGCTAATATGCAAATAGCAGGACGTGTAAACAAAAGTACTCTCTATGCCCTCTATGAAGGTAAAACA
The DNA here is from genome assembly GCA_036971475.1 of Prosapia bicincta. Classification (NCBI taxonomy): domain Eukaryota; kingdom Metazoa; phylum Arthropoda; class Insecta; order Hemiptera; family Cercopidae; genus Prosapia; species Prosapia bicincta. The sequence goes on from JBAIZL010000001.1 coordinate 392,812,773, forward strand.
AATTGCTAGGGGATGGAAGAAGGGTGACCTAGTGAAAGATATACTGTGACGGTACGGGGGTGTATGTACCGGCTAGAGGGTTGGTCAACCGCATCATTCAACAGTTTTTGCCTTGGGTAAGAGAAGCCAGTGTTCAGCTATTGTGAGTGTTTGTTATTTTCATTTGAATTTTGTTTATTTGATTGTTCATTCGCACATTATGTTTAGGAATAATTCTGCCTTTAGTAACTGAGAGTGTTTACTGTTTATCTGCATTTCTGGGTGTCTATTGCTTTCTGACGAAAATGAAAACAATACAAATTTGTTACAAAATTATTTTTTTTTATCAGTGCTGTCAGTGATTTTGAAGTTAATGTTTTGTTTAGATTTTATATCGACTGCTGATTTGAAGAGTCAACGTAACGTGAATATCCCTAACGTTAGGGATATTTATTTTAACAGCTAAAATAAATGGACAGTATAATTTCATTAGATTTAGTGATAAATAAACAGTACACAATAAACAGTAAAAAAATAGTTTCCAATGTTTATTTTTAATCTAGAAAACATTGATCAAGTTTTACATAGTATAGTTTAAATTCAGTTTAAACTAATATTTTTTTACCATAAATTTCGTTTTTCGGAATTTATGAATATTTGTAGCCTAAGTATTCCCTATTTCGGCATTTATATGTGTATTGTATGTAGATAAATTTATGAGTATATTTAAGAAACATATGTAAAATATGTAATAAAAACACTTGAACATACATTAATATTTTATACTTCCCTACAGTAGCACTTATTTTTTCAATTCCTTCTATTACTTCACACAATCCCTATATATGTCTTCAAATTTTTAATCGTTAATAAAATACTTTTTATTCATCCACTCAAGCTCTAATACATTTTTTAATGTAGTGGATGGCACTTGATGTTAATACAATTTTTTAAAATAATAATAAATTAATTAAATCAATTTTAGTTATATATGGGAGAAACACTTTTCACGAAAGGGGCAAGGTATGCAATATAGTTATTTCGTCTCATTTTGCTTAATGACATGTTATTACTTAAAACAGCTGATTTTATGTTATAGGTTATGCAGTAGAACAACTACTGTAACCATTAGGCTATGCTACTCTATTTATATTAAATGTAATTATTTAATAAAAATTAACTAAAATAAATGTTTTTTATGAGCTAAGTAAGAATTGGCTTTAAACATTTTTTGTTTGTATTACTTGTTTTAATTATAATAGGCAAGTGTACCATACTAATATATGTTCACGTGTCTTTATTGAAAAACTAATAGTTCGAGTGAAGGTGGAATCAAAAGATAAAATACGAAAAAACTTTTCTGTTCATATAAAAATATTTAGAGCCTACTTCATTCGGCTACTTTCCACTTCTCAGATGCTTTTTGTCTTAATTGTTATTAATTAACAAATAGCATTATTATACTTTTCTATCGATATATTTTTGGTGATAATTTTCATTTTCAAAAGTAGTTTTACGCTTCACGCTTTTTACAAATATTTATAATCTCTTTAATTTTATAGTTTTGAAAAAATAATGCGTGAAAAAGACGCGTTGATTTTTTCTTACAGTTTGCTCCACAAGAGCCACAAAATGAAATATGCGCATTGGGTTTGTGCGATCGTTGCTCCTTAAAGCAATGCAACATTATCTATGAATCTGTCTATTGGCAAGCGGAAGTTGAGCGGAATCATATGAAGGCGTTGATTTAGTGTCGGCATGAATCCGAACACGAGTTACCTCAGACATAAGTGTCTTAAGTGACAATTACTTAGCCTTAAGGACCCTGAAAGTCGCTTCTTTCTATACCCACTATCTGTCAACCGGAACTTGCGTCGTATATTAAAATAATCTTCTCCGGTCATTCCGCGCCCATTAAGGGGGCTTAATTGTTTAATTGATTTTCTCCAAAAAGGCCAGACGGTATAAATTAAAGGATAAAAATTAATCCTTGATAAACGACGCGCAAAGCATCGGTATATAAAAGTACAATAGGTCTAATACTAGTCCCTGGCATCCTTTGTGCTGCTTCGGTGTGACGCTGTTGCATGTGGAGGTGGCGTTTTGTTGTTTGGAGTTTAGACGAAGTAGGGGTCGGTCAGAACGTGTGCAAGTAGCGTTTCGTTTTTGTCGCTACAGTTTCTTAGTGACTTCTTTGAATATCTAACTATATGTTGCGCATTGGAGCCCACATAAAATAAACGGTGCTTGGCTTCGCTACGAAACAAATTTTCGAATTGAACTGTGATAATTCACGAAGTAAAATATATGTTTCACAAATTTTTTTTTACTCATATAATAGATAAAAGATAGTGGAAAATGTACGTGTTGAATCCGAGAAGGGATAGCAGTACCTTGGTATGATTATTAAAGGGTAAGACGCTTTAGATGGTGAGTTCAAGTACAAAGATTACCAGACAACAGGCTACCGAAACAAATATCAAAGGGGAGACTGCATGGATAGAGAAGAAGAGGAAGTCCAAGTTGTACGGTTGGAAGTGATAGAGACGTCAGAGAGAGAGAGAGAGAGAGAGAGAGAGAGATTAAGGACATAGTAGAGACTTGGAATTGGATGATGTAGAGTCTCCGCGTTAAAAAAACGTGATAGTACATTTAAATAAAATAGCCATAAAGAAACCACCAAATCTGAACTGTTCGGTTTCACTTAAAATGTTAAAAACCGAACCACAAAAAGTTAATTTAACTTCGGAACGTGACATAAAATAACCTAAAATAAATAAACAACAATAAACCTTGCTACAAATATTTACAATCCCTTGATGTACGTTTCGCTAACACTGTTAGCATCATCAGAAGGTTACAAATATATTCATTTGTAGCAAGTGTTATGGTTGTCTATTTATTATAGTCGCGCTACTGTGTTCTGTATAGATTTTGTATAAATTAACCTATAAATATAAATTGTTAGTAACAGACTTTAATTAGCTGTTACATTAATCGTGATCTTGGAAAGCTTTAGAGAGTAACAACAGACAGAATTAAACAGTTATATTGATGTTTAGTTTTGGACCGGATTCATGAGCTTCTGATGGAAAACTTGTAAAGTACATCGAGAAATTAAAAAAACATGGCAGTCGTGGGACTTCTGACAGAAGTACACCTTTAAAAAATTTGATTTATGGAATAAAATCCTGTGAGTTATTTAGGAAGCAACAAGAAGATGAAATAACAGTAGAAAGATCTTTAATATGTAATTGTTTCAGTTATCCTTGCTTTATATTCTAATGTCCTGTAGGAGAGGCTTATAGGTCATACTGTACACAAAGGAACTAAACATTATTAAATTTGTTGAGCACTCTCGAATTATTAATTTATAATAATAAATAACTAAATAATAATAATAAATCAGTTTTAGTTACTTTTTTTAACAAAATAAATAAAACTCACTAACCACGATATAATTTTTTTTATTTTACTACAATTACTTTATGTACATTTCGATTAAATGGTAATCATCTTCAGAAGTACTATTTAACATTACATTTTGTCATTCTTATGTAGTAAAAGATCCTCACCTCTCATCGTCTACTAAAAATCTCAAACATACGTACGTCAGGGTCTACGTTTAATGTTAAATAGTATTTCTGAAGATGATTTCCATGTAATCGAAATGTCCATAAAGTAATTGTAGTGAAATAAAGACTTTGTGTTGTGGTTAGTGGGTTTTATGTATTTAGTTAAAAAAAGTAACTAAAAATAATTTATTATTATTGCTTTGCATATATTAAAAATATTTCACAATTTATTTTCTTTAAATTTTGTTAAATATTAGGCCTTCCATTAAATTTTATTTAATATTAGGCTTTCCATTAAATTTTATTAAATATTAAGCTTTCTATTAAATTTGATTAAATATTAAGCCTTCTTTAAAATTTTATTAAATATCAGACCTTTTATTAAATTGTATTAAATATTAGGCCTTCCATTAAACTTTAATAAATATTAGGCTTTCCATTGAATTTTATTAAATATCATACCTTCCATTACATTGTATTGAATATTAGGCTTTCCATTGAATTTTATTAAATATCAAACCTTCCATTAAGTTTTATTAAATATTAGGCTTTCCATTAAATTTCATTAAATAACAAGACTTCCGTAATATTTTAATAAACAAGCCCAATGAGCTGTTAAGTAAATAAAGTAACTAGCAAGGCAGTATATCAGGTATATGTATTGACCCTAACGCAATAGGATATAGTATAACATTCATTAGACATACAATTTAATTTATTGCTTACAATACAGTAAGTACTTACAATACAGAAAAAATTCGACTTACGAGTAATAAACACATATTTAGTATAAAACGATACGTTATCACATGTGTGTAATCAATCACGGAATAGTTGTGAATACATATTATAGAGAATTAGTTTTGAAAATGACAAAACATAACCTTTAAATGAATACTGGAACACCTGATATCATCAACTACAATGTTTTTGCATTCCGAAATTTTTAGGACCAAAACTCAACGATCTGCCGTGTTGTTGCACTCTTTAGTGTGAATTCCTCCTTTATATCATGTTGTACCTATTCACTCCGTAAAAAGTTACACTTCAAAAACAATAATTAAAAACGCTTCATTAAAATTGGTTTAACATTTAATTGATGTAAACTGTTGTATACGTCTAGGTCATAAAAGCTAAGTTTTACCTAAAGTTACCAAATATATCTAAGTAATTATGGCCTATTAATTCTTTTTTACAAAAATATTCATTGCTATAAAAAAAAATAATAATTTGAACTGTTCGATACTTACAATGAAAATATTACATGTAATAAGATGTAGAAATAAAAAGGTTATGCCTAATTTAGGTTTGGAATTGTGAGTAATTTTGTTGCTCAGAGCAATCTATAGGGAAATCATCGAACTATAACTATGTGTGCGATTACATTGCCTATTTTTAACGATATAACATTTCACTATTTCAACTCTTCTAATCACAGGTTTTGGCATTCAACGCAAGGTCAGCAAAGTGTCCGCAGACGGACGTTTTCACACCCGGAGACTTTAGCGTGCAGTCCACTTAGCAGTCGCTTAATAAAGACTCAAGTCTGATTAAGTTATCAAACCGTACATCGGAGAGTACATATTACAGAGCTAATAGCTCGATTTATGGGGCCATATAAATAACGGCACATGTATGCAAGGCTGTCTTTTATGTTCCCCACGTTGCAGTATAAAGCGGAGTGCAGCTTCCGCCGGGTCACAAACTCTTACCGTCTCAAGTACTTTAAAAATGTCGTTGAGTTCAAAATGTCGATGTTTTGGTCGATGATTGGCCTCCTGATTGTCGATAAAATTTCGTAATTTATTATTATTATTTTAAGCTGATGAGCCTTTATGATTAAATGTTTCTACGGGGGTTAGGAAAGGATTGTGAAAATAGGATTAAAATAAGTACAAAACCCCCAGGTACAGATTATATGAGGTGGCCATTTCCAAAAGGATCCATGTCCACAAATCATAAATGTTGAGAATTTGAAAAAAACGTTTTCTTGATTTCTTAAAAAACAAAACCCTTGATTTTTTTTTTCTTTAAGCTCTTTGGTACCAGACAACTCTTTCAAGCAATTTTCAGCTTTTTTGAGTTGGTACTTTTTCTAAAAATTAAATTTCTATGTTGGACAGTTATGTTACATATTATGTAAGATACTGTGTTATCACCAGTGCAGGGTTACATATGTAAAGTAGACCCACTCTTTAACGGAGACATAAGATAATGTCTACCTGTTACTCCCTGTTTGAAGTCGAATAGGAAAAAATGGACTTTGGTAATTAAAAGAGGCAATTAATAAAATTAATATCTACGCTAATGTAAATGACAAATTGTGAGTTGCTACATAAACATAACCTATAAGTGAAGAAAGGCACACAAATGTTGCACGAAATCCTGTTAGGTTCTTACACGTAACGCCAATACACTAGAGTCTCGAAAATCTGAGTCCCGATTTTACGAGGTTCCGACAAATTCTAGCCTATTTCTATTTTTGACTGTATAATTTATTTAAAAGGAAATTCAATTTATTTACTGTTAGACAATACACCGTCGCATCCCGATGAAGATCATCTGTGCTCTGATGGTGCCAGTCATTTATTTCTACCCGCAAATGTTACGAGCCTAATCCAGCTGATGGATTATGTGGTTTTGGAATGTATGAAAAAATACAGATGTTACCTTTTACAAGAAATTCTTATAAAGAAATTTTCAGTTTATGAAAATGTCGATGATTCGGACGTACGTCAATGGGTGAGTAAAGGCGAACGTAAGTAAGTTATATAACACATGTTACGACTATTGGAATGGGACGAGAAACTACTGAAGGCAGTGATGGCGAGAATAAAGATGGAAGTTTGACCGAGACAGTATAAGAAGGGATAATAGTCACGGTGAAGGCTTTGGAAACTGCACTACGCTACTTTAAATAACAGACACCACGCTAACAGATGTGCTCATGCTAAGACGTCTACGCGACATCACAGCCCTAAAACGATCAGATAAGCAGAAGAAGAAGGTACGCTTATAACGTTTTCCAAAAGGTGTAGCTACCGGGTTAAACAATGTATTCCAAAGCAACATTAATGTACATAAGTACTGTAATCAATACAGTACTATAAATGCTATTTGTGCATTCTTAATTATAGTATTAGGGTTTATTAGAACCTCTATTATTTTTTAATGCATAAGAACGTATTTCCGTGTAATTCGAGGGGTCTCTGTCCCATCTATCATCGAGACGCTACTGTATATATATATATTTCCTATATATAAATTACTATAATATATATTTACATTTTCAAATTGTGTTTACACACAGTTTATGTAACGTACTGAGATATTCATAAATATAACTGTTCATAATAAAAAAAATGTCGAGGGTAACTGTGACAGTATTTGTATTTGTTTGTGGTCGAAAAATACTGTATTATCTCAAAAATGTAAGGCAATAGGCCTATAATAAACACACACTTTATTGAATTAAAATTTAATGTCATTGAATTTCTGAAACTTCGGTAATAAATTTAAAAAGTTTATTTAATAACTATTTGATAATATTTAAATAAGATAGTCTTAAAATAAATATTTTGTAATAAACACATTACACATTACACAGTAATTAAACACATCATTCACAGCAACTAATAATTCAAACGGTTATAAATTTTTTAAAAAAAACGTAAACAATGCAAAGATATTGGTCCCCCATTGCGGAAACACTCCGTTAACGGAAATTCCGCGGTAACGGCGAAAACATTGCGTCCAGATTTGATTCAAGAATTTCGTTCCTTGATTCATTCCTGATTCACAAAGGACTTGCGACTTGAATGACTACCAACTCCATTCACCCCCCACCATACAAGTCACTCGGGACGATAAAGATATCCATTGCTGGCGCAATTAAAAAGAAATTCAAGGATGACTCTGTTTTTTTCCCGCGTTCTCACAGTGGCTGCCGCATTAACGTGTATTAGCGACATTAGTGTAAGACGATCGTTGCGTTAATGTTAGCGCTGACTCACCGACAGTAGCAACTTTTAACGACCGATTAAATACAGTTAATCCACGGCCCCCATTAAACAGTGTCTGTGCGCCTGTGAAGATGCGCCGAAGGTGCAGACGTCGGCCGATCAGGTGGTGCAGTACTACAAGTAATGAGCAGGCTATAAAATCATCACAATAATCACAAGTAGTATATTCATATAAACGACTTGGTCTTCACGGCGATGCAACCTGTTGGAAAGAAATATTTTGCAGGTTTTAAATGAAGATATATACCTCCGTTGAGAATAGGAGAATATAGAAGGAAAAGCGTTTGTATTGGGTTACTTTAGAATATCAGATTAGCTGTCTAACACGGTATTGAGAGGTCTATCAGGAACCACTTGTGGTAGAAATGTGGAAATTGCATTTGGTAGGATTCTGGTAGAACTGGCATGAATCTAGGTAGGAATAGCCCGATTCGGGTTAGCAAAAACGATTTACATTTTAGGAAACTTCGTTCAAAAGTCCAAAACAATTGTTTTGCCCCCGTGCTGTCAAGAGTTACATCTGAGGCTGTCAAGAGCTTCCCTGCTAACCTCAAGAATCATCACAGAAACTGTAAGAAGTTGCTCCTGATGCTGTCAAGAGTTACCCGTGACACTATCAAGAGTTACCACTGTTGCTGTCAAAAGTTACCCCTGATGCGGTCAAGAGTTACCCTTGATGCTGTCAAGAGTTACCCTTGATGCTGTCAAGAGTTACATCTGAGGCTGTCAAGAGCTTCCCTGCTAACCTCAAGAATCATCACTGAAACTGTAAGAAGTTGCTCATGATGCTGTCAAGAGTTACCCGTGACACTATCAAGAGTTACCACTGTTGCTGTCAAAGGTTACCCCTGATGCTGTCAAGAGTCATCATTGAAACTGTCAGAAGTTACCCATGATGCTGTCAAGATTTAACCCTAATGCTGTCAAGAGCCATGAAGCTACAAGAGTACCCCAGATGCTGTCAAACGTTGTCCCTTATACTATCAAGCTTTACCTCTGATGCTGTCAAGAGTTATTCCTGATGCTGTCAAGAGTTACCCCTGATAATATCAAGAATTGCCACTGATGTTGTTAAGAGTTACCCAGATGCTGTTAAAGGATATCCCTTATACTATCAAGAGTTACCTCTGATGCTGTTAAGAGTTATAACTGATGCGGTCAAGAATTACCTCTGATACTCTCAAGAATTGCCACAGATGTTGTTAAAAGTTACCCAGATGCTGACAAAGGATATCCCTTATACTATCAAGAGTTACCCCTTATGCTGTCAAGAGTCATCATTGAAACTGCCAGGAGTTACCCGTGATGTAGTCAAGACCTATCCCTGATGCTGTCAAGAACTACCCCGTATACTGTCAATAGATACTCCTAATGCTGTCAAGAGTTACCACTGGTGCTGTCAGGAGTTACGGCTGATGCTGTCAAGAGTAATACCTGATGATGTCAAGGGTTTCCCCTAATACTGTAAAAGTTACGCCTGATGATATCAATAGTTACCTCTGATACTGTCAAGTAGATTTTTTAAAAAATGTTTGTGCTCTATATATGTATACAATTTTTGTTTAAATATTCTATTTTATTGAAACAGAGTTTAAACATTCTCCTTTAAACACGCGTTCTTTATAACTTATCGAAGAAAATTATTATTTTTTTAAACAAGAACAAAGAAAACCTAGATATATTGCAAAGCCCCCTTTACGATTTTAATAATTCCCGTAAAATCTAATTACTGAGCGCTGAATTTATTTTCGAAATTTAACAAAATTTTAGGTGAAGTTTCATTCGAAATAAAGTGGCTTCAATCATTTGTCTGTTTGAACGTTGTATATATTTGTATAGAGCAATGCTAGACACTATAAGCTCTGGCTGGTTTGGGGTTAAACGTTATTTACTCTTAGCAAGACATAACAGTTCTAACTGTAACGCGTTCCAGTACGAAAAATAAATATTAAAAAATAAGCTAGTAAAAAAAACAAGTCAATTTCTACTTAGATTAGAAAAGAAAATACTATTTTAGATACTTTTTATTAAATAATTACAATTAATATAAATAAAGTAACATAACCTATCTATCAAAACAGCTATTCTATCAAAACAGCTATACCACATAACCTATAACATAAAATCAGCTGTTTTATAAAACCATGTACTATCGCTTATTTTATTCAAAATGGGACAAAATAAGTATATTGCATACTTTGCCCCTTTTGTGAAAAGCTTTTCTCCGGTATAAACCTAAAATAATTCATTAAATTCATTTTACGAATTATTATTTGAAAAACCTGTATTAACCACATGTGTCATCACCACAAGTTTAAAAACGTGTATTAACCACAAGTGTCATCACCACAAGTTTAAAAACGTGTATTAACCACAAGTGTCATCACCACAAGTTTAAAAACCTGTATTAACCACAAGTGTCATCACCACAAGTTTAAAAACCTGTATTAATCACAAGTGTCATCACCACAAGTTTAAAAACGTGTATTAACCACAAGTTTAAAAACCTATATTGACCACAAGTGTCATCACCACAAGTTTAAAAACGTGTATTAACCACAAGTGTCATCACCACAAGTTTAAAAACCTGTATTAACCACAAATGTCATCACCACAAGTTTAAAAACGTGTATTAACCACAAGTGTCATCACCACAAGTTTAAAAACGTGTATTTGAACTTCAGTGGATGAATAAAAAGTATTTTATTAACGATTGAAAATTTAAACGAAAAAGAGTGTAAGTAATAGAAGGTATTACTGAAGAATTACATATATAGGAAGAGTGTGAATTAATAGAAAACATTTTAAATTGAGAACCACCAACTAAACATTATATCACAGAAGTTAATATAAAATAAATAAAACAACATCTGTCTTTTAACATAATTTTAAGAAGAAAATAAATTAATGTAGAATTTCATAACAAAATCCTGTTAAATTCAACCCTTACATTAGTAAACCTAGTGACGTCATGAATCAACAGATGTACAGACTGCCTGCAATACGGTTTAATTGCTAAAGAAGTGCCCCACATCCGGTGCAATATGGGTTGCCTACCCTTTACAGCTTGGGGATGAACACCCCTTATGCAAAACGGAATAGCTTTAGCATTAGTCGCATAGATGGTGACACGAATTATAGCCGCACACTAGCGCACCCTACGAGCTCGTACCGAAACTTTACAACCGTTTAGCGCTTTAAGGCAGTTGGTTTTAGAGCGTTTATAGTCTTAGAACTGTTCGGTAATGACGTATTTCTGTAATCCCGCTACAGTGGAGCAGATGGCCTTCGAATAAGCTAATAATATTAGGATGCTAATCTAAACTTAATGAAAAAGAAAGCAGTAAGAAATTGACTTATGACTAGAAAATGACCTTCCACACTGGTGCACAGCAACAATGAACGTTCCCGAAGACGTGCAGGTCGAGGAGCGTCCATGGAACCAGTGGGCAACGGATGGAAAAGAGGATTTATAAAGTGTAATGAAGGTTTATTGGTCTAAAATCCCCGAATGTTCCAAAATCTTGCATTAAAATTATTGTTGTTCTCGTGTCCATGGGTACGGTAAAGTATTTTTATAAAATGTCTCTAAACTCCGTCAAAGTTCTTGACCACTGGCGCTGTAAACAGTGGTGCGTCGGGACTGTACAGGATTCATCGCAGTGGGTCTTGAGTGGACCATTTCCTAATTTCTTGTATTTACCATTTTAATAAAATGTGTTATACTTCACTTTTAACTTTCAAATGATTTGTTTTAAATTAAATTGTATTACAAAACACTCTTGAGGTGCGTCGGGACTGTACAGGATTCATCGCAGTGGGTCTTGAGTGGACCATTTCCTAATTTCTTGTATTTACCATGTTAATAAAATGTGTTATACTTCACTTTTAACTTTCAAATGATTTGTTTTAAATTAAATTGTATTAAAAAAAACTCTTCAAAGGTAAAAAGTCAAAATTTCAATGGAAATTAGTTTCTTAATAAGCAAACAAACTAGTTTACAACAGAATAGTTTCGGTGACGAGGTCACTGTGAGTGCTACTACAGTGCTTGAGTAGTAGCCAAGGACTGAGGAAGGCGACATCGGCGCCGAAACTTGTTTGTTGTGATCTAGTGTGTTTGTTTATAAAAAACTAATTTTCGGTGAGATTTTGAGTTAACTATTTTGATTTTTTACCTTTGTGAATAGTTCTCACTAGCTAAGCTATAATTACGTAAACTCTAGTCTGTTTGGAATTTATATGTTTTCAATTGAGTAGAATAATTATAAGAAATTATGCTCGAACAGTTCAACCATTTTATAAATTAGAATATTGAACCTTTTTATTCCACGGGGATGATTAAGGATACCAAAATGCTATTCAATAGATACATTGGGGCACTTTGGTGTGGCCTCTACGACTTTCCACCATTTTGTTCCCAAAAATTAGTCTCCCAGTGTTTTTAGTACTAAAAGAACAAACAAAAAATTATTTGGTGCTACTCAGGATCGAACCCATTTAGCCGTCAGCCACCTCATGGTACTATAACCGTCGGTTTAACGGGTTCAATCTAAACACAAATAAATACTTTTATAAGTTGGGAAATTTAGTATTACTAACATCACTTTGAAGACGGCATGAGCTCAGATTCAGTTTTTCCCCACATAGGAGATTCCAATTCAAGTTTTACTTTCTTTACATTCTTTTACTTCAAAACTTCAATTTTTTTAAAAATCAAACCATTAACATTGGCTGATATGATACCTTTAACATCAACGTTTAAGGAAAACATATGTCCTACAAAATTGTATCTTCTTTAAAAATAATAGGGAGTTGTTATTAACCACAAAATTGAACATTACAAGCTGCCTCATTTCTAAAGTGGACAACGAGGCTAAACTTTATCGTCATACAGACAGTCTAAGTGTAAATACGACTGTGACGTAACTTGATCAAAGCAGAGGCGTCACAGTTTCGACTCCCACTTATGGAGAACAATTTTATTATTCGAAAATATAGTATTACATATGTTTCTTTACAGAATAACAAATAAAAATCTCAATCTTATAAAATTTTATGGCTTTATATTTACATAAATAGTTAAAGGCAGGCGTTGATTAAACCATCAATAAAATTCATTTAAATATACGAGTATATTATTTGTATTATTATTATTATTTATGGTTAACTAAACAAACGATAACACAGTGTACATACGTACAACTCCGTCATATTATAACTTTTCAAGAAACCAATATAATAAATTTAAATTTTAAAATACGTTAATACTAATAAATATTAACTACTAATAAATTGTTAGTATAGTATTGCTACTGTCACTTTGTTTAATTATGTAGTAGTGTTGATGTTTTGTTTATTTGTTTTTTCAATTATGTATTAATTAGATTTTAGGGTATTATGTTTAGCTGGTATTTTATATAATTTATGATTGTTTTTTAACTGTTTAGGCTGTATTTTGGATTTGTCTATTCATGATAGTGTGACATAAGGGGGGTTGAGTAGAACCAAAAGATTTTTTAATAATAGCAATTATGTAAAATTTTAAATGAAATAAATAAATAAATAATATATATATATATCTAGTGAGTAAATGGGGTTGTAATAGATTAGTTTTATTGCTTGACTGTATTTTTATCTTGTTTGTTTTAGTTGATTTGTACACTAGCTTGACAATATGTTAGTAGCAGCCAAACACTGAGGAAGGCGACTTCGTCGCTGAAACTAGTTTGTTTTGTGTTCTTATTAAAGACTAATTTTTGTGAGATTTGAGTACACTACTTTAACTTTTACCTATGTGAATAGTTCTCACTAGCTAAGCTCTAAATAACTAAATACTAATAAATTGTTTATATATGTTTATTAATAAACAAAAATATAATCGAAATTAATTTATTTATATTTTAATTAATTTAATACTTTTTTTAATATAAAAAATAAACAATTTATTATTCCCAGTTCTTCAATTATATACAAAAAGTTAAAAAGTGTACGTTTCTATGCCTTTCCCAAAATCAAAACATATTTTGTTTTTGACGCGTTTTGGATTAACTTCATTCTCAAAGTTTTAAATGTACTCCAATAACACATCAACTTTATAGCACAGTTCAGTTTTGAGAATGGAGTTAATCCAAAACGCGTCAAAAACAAAACATGTCAAAAACAAAGAAAAATTTTTTGATGTTACAAAAGGTAGACAGAGGTACTAAAATATAGGCTACACAATAAATCCCAACAGAAGTAAAAATGAGATATTAATAATTGCAATTAAAAAGTCCTACATATACGGCTAATCATAATAATAACAACAATTAATATTTATTTATACAGTATAGGCTATAGATAAAGAGAAAGACACAATAAAGTATAATATAATAATATTAAAAAGAAGAAGAAGAAAAGAGAATATAATATAATAATATTTTGAGTTAAAACTTATCACTTACAAAATGAGATTCTAAGAAAATAGGCACTTGAACGCGCGCAGAAACTGCGTAAAAATGCGTTATTCCTGTATAAAAGTGAACGCATTGAACAATGGTCGACAAGAATTAACATTGTTTAATGCGAATCAGAGAGTTCGTTCCAACGCTGCAAAGTTAAAAACAAATAAAACAACTTCCTATTCACAAACCCTAAACCCCGTCCGAGTTAAAAACACGCCAACAAATCACGAAAGAGATTAAGATCTGTGAGGATTAAACCGCCGGTTAACGACTAACCGCAATCTGTGCAACTCCCAATATCAATTCACTAATAACCAGACCGGGGTGGCTTAATTCTAGTTTTGAGCATTTTCACCCCGAAACAGTAGCTTGTTCCCATCCCTTGTTAATCCAGTAGATACGCTTTTGTCATCAGTCCACGCCAACAATAATACGTTCCCCCACCCCATTCTTATATCGAAAATTATTGATTATTTTCCCGTCCCCCTTTCTGTTGATGAATTCCGCGGCCGAACTAAGTTCGTTAGGGAACTTATGATTACACTTTGCTTTTCTTTGTTGGAGCTGATTCTTGGATTGATTATCAGAGAGAACGGAATCGTTCAGTCGAAACAAAAGCGCCTCCTACAATTCAAGCAGCTATTAATCCAATATTTACAACTCGGCTGGGTTAAGAGCTGATGAAATTACAAATTGTAGAGCTTTTTTATCTGAGTTTCATTAGTTGGAGGGTTGTTCCGATGATAAATTTATCATTTTTATTCAAGTAAATATAACTGCTAACAAGTTCTGTATTGGCTGCACGTTCATATTTGCCAGTATTTACTCCCCACTTCTAGAAACATGTATAAGATAATTTTAACGCACTCTCTCTCTCTCTCTCTCTCTCTCTCGTGTGTGTGTGTGCGTGTGAGTATGTGTGTGTGTGTGTGGTTGTGTGTGTGTGTGTGTGTGTGTGTGTGTGTGTGGTTTTGTGTGTGTGTGTGTGTGTGTATGGGTGTGGGTGTGTGTGTGTGTATGGGTGTGGGTGGGTGTTTGTGGGTGTGTGTGTGTGTGTGCGTGTGTGGTTGTGTGTGTTTGTGTGTGTGTGTGTGTGTGTGTGTGTGTGTGTGTGTGTGTGTGTGTGTGTGTGCATGGGTGTGGGTGTGTGTGTGTGTGTGTGTGTGTGTGTGTGTGTGTGTGTGTGTGTGTGTGTGTGTGTGGTTGTGTGTGTGTGTGTGTGTGTGTGTGTGTGTATGTGTGTGTGTGTATGGGTGTGTGTGTGTGGGGGGGGGTGTATGGGTGTGGGTGGGTGTGTGTGGGTGTGTGTGTGTGTATTCAAGTTGAAAAATTAATACATTTTCTTGTTCATGAAATTGGAGATAAAATGATGGAAGTTCACCTTCCAGAGCTGGACCCACTCTCTAACGGCGTCGTAGGTAGTTGTATATTTGTTAATAGAGAGGGAGAAGCAAGGATGGTATTTAGGAAGAAACATGAAACGCTACAAGTATTAAGGACGTTCTTGTGTTAAAGGGTCACTTTCCTCTTTGTAACATACCAACAGCCTCTACGAGCACTTCAGTGTCGTGGCAATTACCCATGATCCTTGGAAGAAATATTCTACCACCTCACACTAGCACAAGGCACTGAAGTCCTTAACTTAATCCTATGCAAATTACCACATATATAACAGAAGATATAATGATCGCTCGACAAAAACACAAGAACATCTCTCTTCTCTTAACAGAAGCAACGTAGTAACGCCATGCTTCGTGGTGAACAAGACAACCATGAAAGTCGAAAGGAGAAGTCGAAGATAAAAAAGTAAACCATTTAAATCGAGCGATTAGTTTCAACTATTAATAGCTGAAGTTAAAGATGGAAGCATATAATGTAAAGAGAAGAAACCCGTCATAGTGATTGTGTATGGCCATGTACAAAGACGAAAACAGAAGTCTCATTGTACATAGATAAGTAACCTCAATGGCATCACAGATTGGCCAACTGTGACAAATCTTTGAATTCCTGTCTCTTTATATAAGAGACTAAAGAGATTTGATTGGGCACAGGATTCCATCTTGAATAAAGATTCCTTTATTTATTGTAGAGGCAAGGGGATCACCCAATAAAAGTATAATCGCCTACGAGAAATAGGAAAGGAATATGAGTAGGACTATGATAGGGACGTAAAGATCCTGACAGAGGGATAACGAGATCTTCAGAACTACTTCGTGTGCCTGAAGTGCACCTACTATCTATCGGGGCCAGTAATGTCTGTCTACCCGTTACACCTTCTCGTAAGAAGAAGAATAAAGAATGTTAGATTGCATTAAGAACATTGGCAGAAAAGGACACAATACTATCCTGGTAATAAAAATGGAGAAAAATTATAACATCGCGTTGGAAGGGACGCTTACATTAAGTAGACACTCTCAACGAGGGGGTAGGAATGGTGTCTACCCGCCTCGCAGAGTCAACATCCATCATCAAACATAGCTGCATTTATGTAAATGCATCAGTCGACAGTAGTTTAGTGCATACCAACACAATCTCTCCGTTGCCAACCTGACGGAATTAAATTTACCTACGATTGGTCTATTGTAGGGCGAAAATAATAGAGCAGTGATATGGGTCAAGATCAGTGGGTAATGGCGTGAGGAAGGTCGATTATCTTCAGTAGATGTGCCCTCAGCCTGGAAGAAGACAGTTGCCCTCCCGATACCTGGATGATTTCTTTAAGGCAAGCCAAAAACACACAAGTCTTTCATATAGATACTGAAGAAGGCAGGAAATGACTGTAAGAGAAACAACGCAAGCGTATAAAAGGACAAATGTATGAGAAACAGAAAACATCTGATGAAATGAGCTCCAGCTGAATTTCAAAAAAATGTTCTATAGTTAATTCGAATTATTAATGAAGTCGAAATTTGTAACAAGTTATAGCAATAAGGTTATAAAGTGATGTGAAATCTCCGTCTCACAACATAAACCTGAAGAAATTTACCAACGTTTAAAACCAGTTAGCGGGCAAAGCATGCCGTATGGCTTATCATGCAAAGCTAGGTATATTTATGTTTGGATGGCAGACGATGTCTCTGTCTGATACGCTTTGAACCCTGACCGGTCTCTACATTGCACATACACACTCGGGGACTCATTTCAATAATGCCTCTTGCTCGTTTGTTTTCACATTTACACGACATCCATCGCGTTTCTCGTTATATCCGGTTTTCCTTCTTCGTTTTATATGAGATTTGTCACCGAAAACGGCCGACTTCCGGTTTGTAGGGCGTCCGTATTAACGTCTGCTTGAAAAGAAGTTTAAAAGAGTCAGAGATACATCGAAAAAAAGTTAGAAAAATCTAGGAGGCAGAGGTTTGTCACGAAATAGACACAACTATATACGCGCCGTTATTTTCACATCTCACTATGTTTAACATTGCCTTTGAAAATATATTGCATGCGAACCTTGAAGAATTTTGAAAAATCTAATTTGTATATATGAATAAAACTATTTATTGTTGAAATTTTAAAAAAGGAAAAGTAATTTTCACTCTTAACTTGATTTTACTTGCTATTGTCTCTCAATGTTTGATGACGTAATACCAGTAACAAATTACTTATTCTTGTTTTTTCCACATATGCAAAGGTATTGTGCATTAGTATACTAATAGCATATACATAGGTATTGAATATGGATTTGTATTGATTTACCTACAAGGTGTAAGCATTTATATAGATTTACCGATAAGATGTAAGCATTTGTATTGATTTATCCACAAGGTGTATGCATTTATAAAGATTTACCGACAAGATGTATGCATTTGTATTGATTTATCCACAAGGTGTATGCATTTATATAGATTTACCGACAAGATGTATGAATTTGTATTGATTTATCCACAAGGTGTATGCATTTATATAGATTTACCGACAAGATGTATGCATTTGTATTGATTTATCCACAAGGTGTAAGCATTTATATACATTTACCGACAAGATGTATGCATTTGTATTGATTTGTCTACAAGGTGTAAGCATTTATATACATTTACCGACAAGATGTATGCATTTGTATTGATTTATCCACAAGGTGTAAGCATTTATATAGATTTACCGACAAGATGTATGAATTTGTATTGATTTATCCACAAGGTGTAAGCATTTATATAGACTTACCGACAAGATGTATGAATTTGTATTGATTTATCCACAAGGTGTAAGCATTTATATAGATTTACCGACAAGATGTATGCATTTGTATTGATTTGTCTACAAGGTGTATGCATTTATAGAGATTTACCGACAAGATGTATGCATTTGTATTGATTTATCCACAAAATGTATACATTTGAATTGATTTACCCACAAGGTGTATGTATTTGTATTGATTTACTTACAAGATTATTACATTTCTATTGATTTACCCACAAGGTGTATGCATCTTATTGATTTACCGACAAGATGTATGAATTTGTATTGATTTATCCACAAGGTGTAAGCATTTATATAGACTTACCGACAAGATGTATGAATTTGTATTGATTTATCCACAAGGTGTAAGCATTTATATAGATTTACCGACAAGATGTATGCATTTGTATTGATTTGTCTACAAGGTGTATGCATTTATAGAGATTTACCGACAAGATGTATGCATTTGTATTGATTTACCTACAAAATGTATGCATTTGTATTGATTTACCTACAAGATGTATGCATTTGTATTGATTTCCCCACAAGTAGTATGCATTTGTATTGATTTACCTACAAGATGTATGCATTTGTATTGATTTACCTTCAAGATGTATACATTTGTATTTGTTTACCTACACGATGTATGCATTTGTGTTGATTTACCTACAAGATGTATGCATTTGTATTGATTTCCCCACAAGTAGTATGCATTTGTATTGATTTACCTACAAGATGTATGCATTTGTATTGATTTACCTGCAAGATGTATGCATTTGTATTGATTTATCTTCAAGATGTATGCATTTGTATTGATTTACCTATAAAATGTATGCATTTGTATTGATTTACCTACAAGATGTATGCATTTGTATTGATTTCCCCACAAGTAGTATGCATTTGCATTGATTTACCTACAAGATGTATGCATTTGTATTGATTTACCTTCAAGATGTATACATTTGTATTTGTTTACCTACACGATGTATGCATTTGTATTGATTTACCTGCAAGATGTATGCATTTGTATTGATTTATCTTCAAGATGTATGCATTTGTATTGATTTACCTACAAGATGTACGCATTTGTATTGATTTATGTTCAAGATGTATGCATTTGTATTGATTTACCTACAAGATGTATGCATTTGTATTGATTTACCTACAAGATGTATGCATTTGTATTGATTTCCCCACAAGTAGTATGCATTTGTATTGATTTACCTACAAGATTTATGCATTTGTATTGATTTACCTGCAAGATGTATGCATTTGTATTGATTTACCTTCAAGATGTATATATTTGTATTTGTTTACCTACACGATGTATGCATTTGTATTGATTTACCTGCAAGATGTATGCATTTGTATTGATTTACCTACAAGATGTATGCATTTGTATTGATTTCCCCACAAGTAGTATGCATTTGTATTGATTTACCTTCAAGATGTATATATTTGTATTTGTTTACCTACACGATGTATGCATTTGTATTGATTTACCTACAAGATGTATGCATTTGTATTGATTTACCTTCAAGATGTATATATTTGTATTTGTTTACCTACACGATGTATGCATTTGTATTGATTTACCTGCAAGATGTATGCATTTGTATTGATTTACCTGCAAGATGTATGCATTTGTATTTGTTTACCTACACGAAGTATGCATTTGTATTGATTTACCTGCAAGATGTATGCATTTGTATTGATTTACCCAACGAAGAGGTATATATCTCTAGGTATTCATCCATTCACCTTATACTTGTACCAGTATATTTAAAAAAATATAGAAGTCCAAAGGTTTTAATATAGATGTAAATATATTAGTGTATGTGTAATAAATTATATATTATGTATAAAAAATATTATATAATATAAATAATAATATATATATATTTATGTAATAAAATATCTTACATAAGATATAAATACATAATATAAGTAAAACTTAAAAGAGGTGCGATTTGGTTACGGCTCTTTTCTTCGTCAATTCTACTATAATAACTATACTTGCTTAAAACATGTAAGAACTCTCCTTTACACTCTTCTTTAAACTCCTAAAATCTCTATAACAAATTAAAGTCGAAGTCGTATGAATGTAAACAACCCTAAATAGTAAACTGTCAGATTGTTCCCGAGCCCATGCGCTGCCTAACCATGGCGTGAGTGCGAGCACATGGTTTTGGCCAGTTTCATTAGTCATTCTTAGCCTCGGCGATCGATACCTCCCCTACGGGGGGACGCCACACTTCGCCTCGATTCTTTCTGTTGTACAGTTAAAACTTGAAGCAACGATTAAGAAAACAGAAACTGAATAAATGCATAACTGGAGGCGTTATTCGTCACGCGTCAGATCCGAACAGTAACGGACTGTTTGAAATTAAATCTTGAAATATTAAAACAGAATACTTTTAAAGTTTAAGAGGTAAAAAATCTTCAAATTGTAAGTGATATTATTTTTTTCTGATTTTTCAATTCCTTCTATTAGTTTATACTCTCCTTATATATAGGCCTATATCATTCTAATTTTCAATCCTAATAAAAATACTTTTTATTCATCGTCCCAAGTTCAAATACATTTTTTAAACTTGTAGTGGATGCCACTTGGTGTGAATACAGCTTTTTCAAATATTAATTCATTTAATAAATTTAACGAAAACTAATTTTATTTTTTTGTGGGGGGAAACTTTTCACATAAGGGGCAAGGTATGCAATATAAGCTACTCGTAGTTATTCCTCCCGTAAGCCTTAAAACAAGTGATAACATGATTTCGTAAACCAACTGATTTTATGTTATAGGTTATGTGGCAAAAAAGCTGTTTTAACGCATAGGTTATGTTACTTTATTTACATAAATTGTAATTATTTAATAAAAAGTAATTAAAATCAAATTTTTCTTTGTCGGCCTAAGTAGAAATTGTCTTTAAATATTTTTGATTATGTTACTTGTTTTAAAACCAAAATACAAATATTAGAAATGGTATGTTTTAAGTTTTTTCGGCATATTTTAGTTTAAAATGTTAAGCTTTTATAAATGTTATTTACAGCAAAAGGCGTTTTTATTTGGTAAATAGACCAAATTCTGCGTAACTCAGAATTTGGTAAATAAAAGTGAAGTAACATAACCTAAGCGTTAAAACAGCTGCTCTACAACGTAACCAATAGTATGAAATCAGCTATTTTATGAAATCATGTTACCACTCTTTTTAAGCCAAATGGAGTGGTTTAACTAGATGCATACCCATATTGCATACCTTCCCTTTTTGTGAAACGCTTTTCTCTGGTATAAAACTAATATTAATTCAATAATTGAATTAACTAATTAATATTTAAGAAAAGCTCTATTAACATCAAGTGCTATCCATTACATGTTAAAAAAATGTATTTGAACTTGAGTGGAGGAATAAAATATATAAATCATTTGGATGATTTTGGTACTGTTAGCCAACGAAAAGCTTTTAATTGTAAATTCAATTATAATTCTTGTATTTGTATTTTGACTAAGTTCTTTATATATATATATATATATATAAGGACAGTGTGAACTAATAGAAGGAATTGAACAAGTGTTAAATGCGGCTCTAAATTCGGTCGATAAAATGTTTATATTACAAAGCTCACATGAAAGTGAAATTAATCGAGGGTTTTAACAGATGGAGTGAATTATGCAGTTATTAAGTACATGAAATTGCATAGCTACTGAATTGTAATAATTGTAAAATATCTGAATATTTAACGTTAGAAAAGTCCGTAGAAACTGTAAGCTTTGAGAACCGACAAGCACTTAAAGGAACGAAATATTTCAAAGATTTTTTTTTGTAATATTACTAATTTTTTCCAACTGTAAAAAAATGTTCACTATCAAAAGTTATAATTTAATCATTTACGGAGCATTCAATATAAGGATCTTTTCAATGGGCTTAAAAATCACTACACGAAAAAAAGGTGCAAGGCGCAGAAAGAAAACATAACCCAAGTAGAAATCACATATTCAGAGGGAGGAGTCTCTTTGGATAAGGGTGAAATTAAATGTGCGAATAATTTCGAAGGATAGGATCTAAAATGTAACAATGACAACAAGAGGAGGATGCAAAGTAAAGGTTTAGGAGGTCATGTATTGAAGAAAAACTCTGATATCAATGGATGATCTAACTGTAACCAAGTCTCATATTTATTACTTATTAAAAATATAGCCCCTAAATAGAAGTTATAAATCCTATGTAATGTAATTAACTTTATATAACACTGATCTGCAGTTTCTTCTTTCTTATATATAAGGTTTTAAAAACTTCACTGTAAACCAAATTCACTAAACTGTAACAATAAAAAATAATTATAAAAACCTATATTTTTGCCATTTTGTTCCCAGATATTTGTTTTGAGAAGCGTCACTAGTAGTGGTGGAAGTGAAGGGTCGACGCGACGAAGTGATATTATAAATAACGTCGCTGCAAAATGTCCATCATTGCATTAAATTCCTGCCGTGTATCTAAACGTTACCCTAATGATTCCTTTAACGCAAACCGAAACCTAACGATATATTTTAAATAACACTAAAGATGGCAGAAAACGATCGCAAGAGGAACGACGCAAACTAAAGAAGAAACGTCCAAAATAAAAGCGATTTAATCACGTGAACATCAAATAAGTTAAAAACAAATTGCAGCAATACAATTTGCATTGAATTAACATTATTTTCAATACTGACCTGGTTTAAATAAATCCGTTTACAGTTTTTGAAGTAGTTCATAACCTTATAATTTTAACCTGTTTAATTTTAAAACAAAAATCTCCTTTGATTTGTTCTTCTTCTAGAGGTGTGGAGTCACGTTTTACTGACAAAAATATTTTCTTAAAATAGTCACCAAAAAATGCATCGCTTACCTTTTTTAGGGGTCCATCCCATACCTCCATATAATAGTTTCTTCCGTAGCTTTCCGTGTTTGTTCTGTCTCAATTTGATTTATTTCCAAGTAACCGCCATTTTCTTTCGGTGTATTTTTTGTGATGCGATCGATTGCGGGAATCTGGATGGTTTTTGAAACAGCAAGAAAACAAAAACAATTATAACCTTTCGCCCTTCTTTTTTGGAATAAACTTCCTAAAACAGTGCGTGACCGGAGGGGATGATGTTTGAGTTTGTTTGAAATATTTTTGTAGCCATATATAATATATATTATACGTGATCATTGGTTAAAAATATTTAGATTGAGAAAATCATAAAAGTATTTATTCCAAAAAATAGCTCTCTCTCTCTCTCTCTCTCTCTCTCTCCTGTTCATACGTCTGACTATCTATCTCATCTTTCCCTCGTCCCTCCTACATATCTTTGTGCCCGTCAATCTGTTTACTTGCATCACCTTCTATCTTTATAATTAGCCCTAAATATTCTACTATAATGTTAATTTTTAATCAACAAGTTTTGTTTAGTTTCCTGCTTTCTACGCTTTTCCTATACTCAATTTAATGTTTTTGAATTTCATAAAGTATTTTTGAAGTTTTTTTATATTTTATTTTTAATATGTTTTATATGCAGTTAATTCCACTATATTGAGTTTATTTTATAAACAATAATATGTATATCAAGTAGTCTATTAGCACATATAAAACAAATTTGAAAATATATGACACTTATGTTTTAACATTTAGTTTTTAACTCTATCTACATAGTTTGTAATATTTACTCATTGGTCGATTATTTTTCCTAAAGATCTTCAAAATACTTTAAAAATGGAAAAAAGGAAATTACAATATAAAAGAAATTTAACGCCGTAAATTGATCAAGTCGTAGACGATTGCTAAATACAAACTTATTGCATGTTGGTACTAATAGCGTAGCATAAGTGACAAAACAATTAGGGGAAATGAACAACCCTTTCACTGTGACACCACCAGGTTGGTGTGTCAGGCAATCCTTCCTTCCCCCGAGGGAGCATTTTAAGCAATAATTTAATAAACGCTCAGCATTATTTAGTTTTCACTGAATTGTTTTATATACTTTACATATCGTTTATAATTTGTTTTAAAACAACACAGAAAAATTTGACAATCGAAATTTGCCCCTTAGGGTTTATGCAACGTGTAACACGAAATAAAGCGAGGTTTAAATCATGTTCATTCCTATTTTACTTTCCTATAGCAACTCCTTTCACCGTTTTACATTAATAATTCCTTTTTTATATAGAGTCCATAATATTTGTTTATAGACCACTGGGGTAGTTACCGACTCTGTATAAATACTGAAAAATGACACTAGTTTTAACGTGTTAAAGAAAGCTAGTAATCTCAGGACTGTATGTTGGAGCTATGACATAGATGAAGAAGTAGAAAAGATTTTAATGCCTTGAGCCCAAACAACCAACTGTGCATAATGGCAATAGCAAGTGTCCGTAATAAATGTATAAAAACGTCCAGAATTTGAATGCAATAACGTCAAGTTCGAAATTGTAAAAACAAAATTATTTAGTTAATTATAAAAGTGACAGCTGGCAGTGGAAAATTTTGCAATATATTGTAGGGGGAATTTGCATTAGAAAAGAAGTTTAAATATTTACTTTCGTACGTATTTAAATAGGATTATAAGATACTGAATACAATGTGTCTAGTAACAATATTTCATGGAGGAGATATTTCTATAAAATTAGCAGAAAATTATACTTTTTTGCTGCTTATTCAAATACGTAAGAATATAACTAAGCCTAGTTAAACAAATTTATTTCATGCAACGAAAATCTTTTATTTATAAGTTCGAAAATCAATCTCGGAAAATTTATAGTCGGCCACAGACAGCAAGACCCTTTGTCCATGCATACAATTTACAACCTTTGAGGTTAGAATCTAATAAATGTTTAAAAATATTCAATCCGCGACTCGCTTACGAAGGCCGAGCACAGATTTCAATTTGAAATTGGATACAAGTTGGGGCACATCTAGACAATTCGCAATTCAAATTGCCCTTTTTGTCCACAGGTGCACTCGCACTCGAGCGCCAATCAGTGTTCAGAACGAATCAAATCATTATAATTTATCATCGACGGCCGCCTCCCCCGCTCGCCCGCCTCTGTTTTATGCTTTTTATCCTTAGAAACACCGCGGCTTGAGAAAAATTCTGGTAATAAGAAAGATATGCTTTTTATTTAGAACGCATTAGCATCGGAAAGTCACCGATATTTACGTTGTGGCGACGTCATGTAACCTCGTGTTGCTTGATTGATAGGCATGTCCAGCTGTTTCCTTTAATTGACATCGAGTAAGTTTTTTTTAATGTTACAAATTAGAGTAAATTAAAATTTTAAATCTCGCCGTTATAGGTAACTATAATTGGAGGTAGTTTTGCGTAAAAAGCTACTGAAAAACCACCTAAGAATAGCACGTGGAACCTTTCCACGACAAAACCAAAGAGCAAATCCAGAGAAATACATCCCACATCCCTACGTCCCTACTTGTTCTGAAAGATCATTTTTACTTGACTTTATTTTCTTTTTGAATCATTTTTAATATTTTTTTTTTAAATATACACGATCGTCGAACAAAAGAAATAAAAAAGTGCTCCAAAAGTTATCGAAATTTAAACTCTAAAATCCTCTACTAAATTTTAAACAGCAATTTTTAACAGTACGCAAAACTAGTAAAGAAAAGTCTAAATGTAAGGGCTCCTCTTAACCACAAATACGTTTTATTTAAATCGATATGCAGTCGTTTCGATTGCAATGCAATCATCGTCAGAGGAAACTGTTAAAACTAATATTAGTTATTTCAGTAATAATTTTCTTTGAAGATGATTGCTTTGCAATTGAAATGTTCATAAGGATTTAAATTAAACCTTGTTGAGGTTAGGAGGTTTTATTTATTTTAAAAAAAAGTACATCACAGTTGCTCCAAGATACTATTTACAGGGGTATGTTTAAAAATTGTAAATAAAATGGCAGACATATAGTAGAGATTATATTGTTAGGTGTAGAAAAGTTTTTACCATTAGAAGTAAGTGTCGCATATTTTAAATAAAATAATAATGTGTATTGATTCTAGATAAACAAGACTCTATATTGATAAAATCAAACAAAACTAAAAACATATGTCAGGCAGACAGAAGAAAATGTTTTAAATAATCTTATATCTAAAAAAAAACTCGTTCTGTTTCCCCACCCTGTAAGTAATTATTATATTTTTTGGAGTGTAAAATAAAATTTCTCGGCAGTCAAAACTAAAAAAATTAACCAATTTCACAGACTACGGTTTTTTACCCATTTTAGATTTTACAGTATTTATTTTTAGATTAAATAAGCCTCAAGGTTTAATTTTTAAATTGGGATAGACTAAATGACTAAACATCCTTGTTTAAGCGAACAGGAGCAAGAGCAAGACTGAAAATGTATTTAGATATTTAACGGATGATTTTGAAAACTATTAAAAATATTTACAGAATATAAAAATATTTAACTTATTGCTTTGAAAATTCTATATTAGACGAAACCTAACCACAGTATCTTGTTTTAACATATTACAAAAGGTAAAATACAGTGAGAACTGTTTATTGTTGTAAACACACTATGTTGGTATTTTGTAATATTTTATGGCAAGTATTTGTTTTTGTGTTTTTGAGATTTCAGTAAGTTTAATTAAATGTAGACTAACTTTATCGTCAACAGTTTAAAAAAATTCATTTAACTTAATTTTTGAAAAACATTTTCAGTTTCTTAAGTAATGAACATAATGGGTTTTTTGGTATAATAAAGGTTTTTGTATCACTTCATATTCAATTAAAAAACATTAAATTTTCTAAGTGAGTTTCGCAATTTTAATAATAATTTATAAATTTATTCTAAAATCAAACTTTTTTTAAAAATAAAAAATATTTTAAATTAAGTGGTATTCGATTTTTAAAAAACTGTTTCTATATTTCACATCTAAGTATGTTTCACACATTTATATTAATTTAGCACATTTAATGGTACTTACTCATTTTCCGTAAACATTGATCATTTATAAGTTATATACTGTTATTTGTAATATAAACCATCGTATTTTGTCAATTCAGTTAAGCGCTAATATAAAATTACTAAGGCAATATTTAACAGTTCTGTGTGATCTTTGGGAGATTTTAAAGTGTGGCATTAAAAAGTAGCTGCGATTCAACAATCGTCGATGTGTTTAGATAGAGTGTTAGTCCTGCGTTTAGTAATTTCAATGCTCTCTCCACTTAAGAAGGCAACAAATTAGAGACTAATAACTACTCCAAATACAAATTTATTCTAAATTTTAGAGTTTCAAAATGTAATATTACTTTAAAACTATAGTAATGAAAACTTATTAAAACTTGAATTTTCCACAAAAAAACTTAACCTTAACAGCTGTTTTACGTTTTTTAAACTTAATATAAAAACAAGACTCAACACTAAAGAATCACTAGAACCGTATTCCTTGGCTATTGTCCGAAGTGCAGAAGTTGTTTTGGCTAAGCTGCAGAGAAAGAGAGAGAGAGACGGGCAGAGTATAGTACCCTCCCCTCTTCGTACACAGATACACACACGCACTGTAAAGGACACGCACTGTTTGAGGCCACTCACATGGGCAGTGTTCCCTATCAATCTGTATCCTAACCTAACAAACTCCAAACTTTGACGCGGGGGGTTGATAGTGTAAACAGGTTGTATTTACTCTATGGTTAAAGTTAATCGGGAAATTTTATACCACATTTAAACAATGCTACTTAATTTTTAAACTTGAAATCACAAAATTAAGTTTTAATAATTTTAAAAATTCTACAAAAAATTAAAAATTGGAGCAAAATTTTTAAAAATATATACTTTAAAAATTGGTATAAAATTACTTTTAAGAAAAAAATATTATTAAATATGTTGACTGGAAAATAAATTAATAAAATTTTAATATTTGAACCTATTTAAAAAAATTGAAATTTGTGACAAATAATTATTACCTAGCTATTTGTATTTACACTATTAAATTATTAAAATAAAATATTTTGATTAAATATTCAACAACATTTTTAAAAAACAGTAAATTAAATATTTATATAATCTAAAAACACAAATAAAATATTAAACACTATTAATGAATATAGTTAAAAAGTAACTAGGGATGCTTATGAAAGCTTTAAGTGTAGAACACGGCCTACCCTTATTGAGAGCGCACCCCCACGTAGTCCACGGCACGAAGAACACCTCGTATCTGAAGACCGACAGCGCATTTGCATGGGAAGAAGAAGGAGGGAGCATTTCCTTAATTAATGTCCCGGCGCATGTACCAAGTAATGAGTACGCGATTGCGTAGTTTAGTGTCAGCCTGGAAGTGGGGGTGTTCTACCCTCCCTGCCACTCCTTCTTGCATCCCTAATCATGTCAACTCCCTTATTTTGTCATTCCATTTTCACTCGCACTCCAAAAAACAAATAAAAGAATCTGCAACTATTTAGATAGGTCTGCAAGAGATACGTGCATTTCTTATTGGCGACTTTACAAACAGAATCGGGTCTATTGTTGCCGTGGTCTTCAAGTGAGAGGGTTCAATGATCTTATAAATACGATTTAGGTCCACTATTATATTTTACACACTAATGTATCCACAAAAATAGTAATTAAGTATGCATTACTACATAAACAGCATTATTAATAATTATAATTAGTTAAAACCAGCTTTATTAAAATATTTTCTACATTTCGTATAATTTTTTCTATTTGTGTGTCCATCCGCACACGCGCGCGTGTGTGAGAGTGCACGCATATTCCACACAGATTTGAGAAGAATATTTTTGAAAAAAGATATTCAAAACGTTTACATTCCCTTAAAACTATTTTCCAAGTAGGCCTACTCTAAAATTAGCCACAAAACCAGAAATAAATATTTAAGTTAACAAATAAATCTAGAAAACAAATTTAGAAATATAAAATTAACAAAAATAAATAAAAGAAAATTATAAATTAAATTTTATACAAAGCTTCCATCACTTTCTGTTTCGTGAAGATTATGGTGTAAAAAATTATTTTATTGCCTACTTTTAAAAGCATTTACCCGTTATAAAGGCTATTATAAAATTCTTAATGTAGCCCACTCGTCTACACTTCTGTTAGGAATATTTGTATAAATTTAAGTACGTTTATCTGCCTTTCATACCATTAAAATATTCTTCTTTTTTGATGTGTTTCGGATTTACTCCATGCTTATAATATTACTCATTTAAGTATTATTCAAAATTTTGAGAATGAAGGTAATCCGAAACGCGTCAACACAGAAAATTCTTTTAATATTAAGAAAGGAAGGAAAACGTACTCAAATGTACTATTATAAAACTTTAAATCCGAAATCCTTCAAACTTGGAGCATTAATAAAAATAAATTAACACTTTGTTAAGAAACATTTAATTAGAGTTATGTCAAACGCATTCATTGCGCCCCGACGTTGGTATTCGAAACGTTATAGTATCTCGACACCTCAAGAGTGGTTCACTTTACGGTACTTTAGAAAATTGTTGCTAGAAGGTTTACAGTGACAATACACAGGTTGGGACAGTGACGTCGTCACCCCCACACTATCCCCACCCCTAAGCCCTTAGTTACGCTTCTCCGTTCTGAGAGAATCGTATTACTCGACTAGCGCATCCAGCTCTACATAAATCCTTATTCACTAATGAAGTTTTTATACGACGGCAAAATTAGTTTCCTTTATTGAAAAATATAATAATTTAAAGTTAACTGTACCTTTGCGAATTTAGGATGAAAATATTTAATAAATATTTTGAATAAGGAGTGATTGTAGTACGAAGGTTGCGTGCGACACGCTTCAATGTTACGACGGAATAAACTCAATGCTCAGGATCAGAAATATGTGTTTTATTTGTAGTAAATATTTAATGTAAAATGTCACAGGTATTTTCAATGCTTGAAAATGTTGTAAGCGACATAGACTATGTTCCAATGAAAACAAAAGTGCGTATGTGCAATGTAATTAGATTTATTTCTCCTTCTGCAGATCATAAAAAAAATTATTGTAAATTTGACACAGACAAAACACTCACTCACACACACACACACACATACACACACACACACACACACACACACACACACACACACACACACACACACACACACACACACACACACACACACACACACACACACACACACACACACAAATTTTACAAGTAGATCCAAAATGACAACTCAATCCGTATTTTCGTTGTCACAATAATTTTCGTTGTTGCCAATAATAAATCTTAGTTTATCTATTTTTCATAAACATCTCTGATCGTCGAGATAATGTTTAAATATATTTTTTACTCCCATTTCACATACGAGTTGACCAGACGAGGGGTAAAATTATTCTAAAGAGAATATTTATGCTACTAGAGAAATAAAAATTTAGTTTCTAATTTCTAAAACATGACAGTTTATTAGTGACGAGTCACAATTAATCAAGCAAATAAAGTGATTGTCTCTTTGTTTAGCTTGTTCCTTATACGTAGGTAGCAAATCTAAAACAATAAAATCAGGTCACGTGACGCCTATTTTACCCTCTTTACAAAAGACAG
This sequence comes from Prosapia bicincta, assembly GCA_036971475.1. Taxonomy (NCBI): domain Eukaryota; kingdom Metazoa; phylum Arthropoda; class Insecta; order Hemiptera; family Cercopidae; genus Prosapia; species Prosapia bicincta. The sequence continues at coordinate 392,843,524 of JBAIZL010000001.1, forward strand.
CCCATTTGAATATTATAATACTAATAAACCTAAAATGATTGAGGCTTGTCGTACGTTTACCTGAAATTTATGGTTTGTTTGCAAAACAATATTATACTTCAAATAAAACTTTTTTCTTTAATTTTAAGAAAAAAAGGTCCTTTATATAATACGGACATAACAAAAATGTATCGATTAACTAAAAGTTTTTAATAAATATTTGTATTGTTCTAGAAATGTATTAACTTTGAGATAAATAATAAAACTGAAAATAATTTTACAAAACAATGAAACCAGCAAATGATTGCAAGAATTTTCAAATTACAGATCAAGATAGTTATAAAAGGAAACACATAAAAATGTATTAGGTTAACACATTTACTTTAAATTATTAGAAACAATTAAAAAAACACAATTGAATCCAACAATGGGCGCTATTGTTGGATAAAGCAATAGCTAATTGAATTTTTCATAAACTCTTGCAATATAGATTTATTTGATTCTATGCATAAATGAGTCCGTGTGCGTCCATGTGTATTTTTGTTATAAATACACGTATTACATGTCTACCGTATATACTGACAGGACACAGTTTTATATTTTACAATTGCTACTCTCGTGTGTGTTTAGGCTAAGGAGAACTGCAGCTCTTTATTCAATATGTAAAGAGTATTTTCAAAACCTGTAAATTTCCGAGCACTACTGTTGCAAGCAAGTGTTTTGGAGAAACACACATGCCTTCATTAGAAGCCTACACAGTCGGAATTGATGCATTTACTCATTGTTTTATTAATGACGTGGATTGGAGATGCATTTATGATGACAGTTGCATAGTAAAGCCTATCAACATAAACAATGTGTAATAACAGTTACTAGAGAAAGCATATTGCCGTACGGCAGAAAGCTATTAAAATTAATGACAAATTGTTTTGGAGTATTCACCCGAACCTTTGTATAGTTAGCACGCCTTACAATGAACGCTGGGCTTTACGTACATCTTGTAGGTCAAGGCTAGGGGGAGCATTCACCCTTTCAGATCAGGGGTAAAAACATGGGAGGGTGGTTTCTAGTTGTAAACAACTTTGTCCGAGGTGGACTCACATGCTGTAAAATGTAACTGCTTTGAGTTTTATTAATTGACGTTTCTCCTCTCGGTTACGGTTAAATGAGTGAAGCAAGGGGTTGCTTTAGTGGAGCCCTGCAGCGTTGATGTCTCTGTTCCACCTCTGCTGTGAAGGAACACGTTATACTCTTGCATAGAGTTGCGTAAAGCAATGCATGTTTTTTATTTAAAGCCTTTGTTAAAACTACATCGTTTTCTATCACAGTCTTTTAAAGTGACAAACGTTGTTAAGTACATTTAGAACACACTTTTCATGTTTCTCACGTTACCAAAAATCCCGAATTCAAATTATTAAAAATTATCAATTCATATCCATTATTATAGCACTGACATAGTGAATAAATCCAAATTTAAAGATAATTCTGTTTTTATATGGTTATGTAAAATTATAGTTTTTTAATTAAAAATGTAAAATCAAACAAGTAATATAAACAAAAATATTTTAAAATCAATTCCCACTTAGATCAACAAAGAAACATTTTATTTTAGTTACGTTTTATTAAACAATTACAAATAATATAAATAAAGTAACATAACGTATGCGTTAAAACAGCTGTTCTACCACATAACCTATAACATAAAATCAGCTGTTTTACGTAATCATATGTTATCACTTATTTTAAGGCTGGCAGGAGGAAATTACTATGTTGCATACCTTGTCACTATTGTGAAAGGTTTTTTCACATATAAAACTAAAATAAATTCATATTGAATTTTAATACAATATTTAAAAATACTGTATTAACATCAAGTTTCATCAACTAGAAGTTTAAAAAAAATTATTTTAACTTGAGTGAAACAACCAACAAATGTATTTTATTACCAGTAGAAAATTTGAACAAAATATATAGGCTATAAGGAGAGTGTGAACTAATAGAAAGAATTGAAAAATGCTGCAAAATGAATTATTTTTCACAATTTATCATAACTAAGTATAAAAGTATTTCTTTCTTTGCTATTCCTCCTCCTTAAATATTTGTTGGATACTCTTCGTTACCGAAATCTCTCATTCTTACATTTCATATATTCTTCCATGCGCTCCTCCTTTGTTGTTCTTGTTGAATCATATCTTTTTCTTCTATAATACCCAAATCTTACTTCTTTGTTCCAGCATGCTTTGTGTTGCTAAAACTGCCATTGAAAACGTATGTTTCAAGGCTTAATTTTAGCACAATTTTCAATTTCTATACATTCCTAAACTCGTTCCCTCTGTTTATATTTATTAATTTCGAATCATACAGAAAAGTGAGAGAGTAAGAACGAAAAAATTGTAAAAATAACGACAAATGTAAAATAAGGACAAAACTAAAAACAGAAAACATGTACTTTAATTGTTATTAATACTATGTTCTTTTAATCGTTTTTTCTCTTATTTTGATGACGAATGCGTTGCTTTCCGGTCAATTTTGTCGTTATCTTACGCATTGTTATTCACTTCATTGTTACATCCTCTAGCATTTTCAGTAAAAAAAGGAAATAGTTTTAACCCCTATAAACCTGCCCAACCTTGTTGTCTCTCTGTAAAGGACTTGTTACGTCATTGGATAGGTTTTTACTCCTAACCTCACTTCCAAGTCTTCTCGAACAATTAAGACATAGTAAAGTAAATTATTAAATTAACTTTATGCTTCTGTAATTATTGTTCTAGTATTATTATGGAAACATATTTCACACACAATTGCTTTGACTTCACTTTTACCCTCGCATTAAACTCTACTTTAAGTTCGTCGCGCCGTCCACATCTCTTTTTAATACACTTTTGTCAGAGAACGCACCGAGCCTTAATCAATGCCGTCACTCTCCACGACACTTGTTTCAGTCTAGCTGAAACAATACACAAGTGGCCCGATTTGAACCGCTTGGCCGCCGGTTTTCGTTTCAGCCAGTGGTTTAACTAATTCTATGTAGTTTAATATTAAACTGCAATACAACAAACTTGATGTTATTTCAACATTTGTAAAACGATAAATCCGACTACCATAAATGAACAAATTTCATTTGCTCCTGGTTGATTATCGTAACTGAAAATGTCACTTTGTAACAAAACCCTGAAACGCGTGAATGAATAAAAAATACAAAAACTACTGCCTAATTAAAACTGCCTTAGTTACTGTACAGTAGATTATTGCACAGTTTTAAACAGAAAAAAAAATAATATTGTAATTGTTATAGAATCTATACTGATTACAGAAATCTTCTGCCCTTCACAGGGGAAATTTGTAGCCTATAACTGACGCGTTTCGGACGTGACGTCTCTCATCATCATATGTGCACATAGATATGAATAATTCCAATAACAATGGAGACAACATCGCTAGAAAAGACAGAAGCTCACTGTATTCTACATATTAAACTTATTGTGGTAAATAATCACTGAAAAATTAAACGAATTTGCAGTAGAATCAAGAAGGCCCAGCCTTGCAGTATACTAGACTAAACAAAACTATTATAGGCCCTACACGCTTAAACAGATTTATGTTTACTCTTGTAATATATTAGTAAACCTATTTTAGGCCACTTTTAAGAACTAATATGGAAACAAACTAAGAGACTTTCAAACTTCCTGAAAATATTACACAAAATCAATAAAGCCAAGAAAGGGAAGATCCATGTTCTTTTGACCTTTTCGGGAAAAAACACGGCGGTTGAATGTATGCCGAAATGTCACCCCTAATAATCTTGTATGTGATGTCATACGTGGAAAGTTTAGGGTAAACCCAAGGTCAGCGCTAAGGAAATGTTAATTCGTAAACTAATAATTTAAGGAAAAAATGAAAAATTAAAATCATATTAGGTAGAAATATAACATTTTTTTCTAAAAGTTGAAAACCCCGTAATTCATAACTTAAGTTGAGAATATTTTTATATTCATATACTCGTATTTCGTAATAAATAATACAAAGATACTCTGACCACAATATTTTTTATTACTCATGTACGTTTCGGTTGTAAAGTTACCATCTTCAGAGGTGACAAAAATAAAATCTTAAAGTTAATGAACAAACATTGTTCTTACAGAGTGTTTCTGATATTTAATACTATCTTAGTGCCATTTGTTATAAAATATGTGTGCTCCATAAATGATGGAACAAGCAAATATAACATAATCTATTTCAAGCAATATATTCACTTGAAAAGTAATCGATTACTTGACAAATCCAAATTAGACTGTCCATCGCGCCGGACAGGATCATACACCCGCTTCACTTGCGGTTGTAATTTGAAGGTGTGGTTCATTCGAGAAGTAATTTAAGCTAATTTTGAAGAAATATGTTTGCCTGGAGGTATCATACTGGACATTAACGTGACCTTGAACATTGGCTGACTAATATAAGGCAGAAGATAAACTTAGACATATCCATGAATTTAGAAATATTTTGTGTGTAGTGGTATCCACTGAGAACAGGTTTCTTGGCTCGTTGAATCATGTTCTTAAACGTAACTTAAAATATTTATCAATTGTTACTACTGTATTATTGACGATGAAAATTCCTAATATTTTTACGTAAAATGCTATTATTATAATAACTTCATAGTGTTGATCTTTAAGTGTTGATTTAGTATAAATTTAGAGTTTATGTTGTGAATAGCTATGTAATAATAAACCAAACCTACTCACACTATAAAATGAACGATTTACTGTGATTTTGAATGTAATCGTGTAATATGTTTATTGCTTACAAACCTATGTTTATACCGTTTTAGCGGGAAAGTAACATCGATGATCTAAGAGGGCATGCCTTCCAGTAAATTTAAACTCGTTTTAGGCATCTCTCTTTATTTAAAAAAATTTACAAATTAACTTTATTTTAACAATTGAATATTACAATGTATTATTGATAGGCTCATTGTTGGGAATTTTAATTTTTGTAATAAGCAATATTGCAAAAGCTGTAAAAAAAAGTTATTATTGTTATTTTAATACTCCTAGGATTAGAAACCTTAACGCCCTGTGTTTCTCGTATACAAAGTGTAGTTAAGGGATGGAAATCAGTGATTTCAGCTTTCTAAATAAAACTAAAATAAATTCTTTATCTTCCTTAAACTGACAGGAAATAATATCTTTAAAAAAGTATCCAAATTTTTTCAATCTAAACTCTTCTAGCAAATAAGAATTTTTATATTGTGATTAATTTGTTGTTAGTGTCCCTTGGATTGTAGACTAATAGGCCTTATCTGATAGTTATAATCTATACTCTTTAGATGCAGTGGAAGATTTTCGTTGTTTTTTCGTTGCCTTCTATAATCATGATCACAGAAAGAAAATAATATATTGTAAAAGTTAAGGTTAAATTTTTTGTTATTTTTAATTCGAACGAATTTACTCGTGGAAAGCTTGATGTGATGATTTTTAAGGAAGCATGTAATATAACATACAAGAACACAAATAATTCGTTATTAACACTACACCCTTAAGCCCTTGTAGCCAAATTTTGAAAATTTACGTTATTATACTCTTAGAATTCCCTGGTTAGGCTACTTTACATCGCCATATTCCCTGGATTACCCACTTTGCTATTTTTAAATGTCACTAACTTTCACATACTTGTCCATTTTAATATGACGTGGATTAAAATTCCATATTTCATAAATTAATACTATTTAGAAAAAGTTGTGTCGAAAATATTTTAGAATAATTTTAACTGGACATTTTTTAGGCTTTATTATAGGGCCTATGTGGAATCCATACAATACATGTAAACCTGACTCACAACATTATACATGTGTTTATAGTTACCACTTTTATTTTCTTTAGTTGATGGTATCCACAAAATGTTAATAATATTAATATAGTAAATATAATTTTATATTTAGGCCTATGCCTATAGTTATAAAGTACAGTAGGAAAGTGAAACTATTTATAAATTACTCCTAAATAGGCCTATTTGTTTATCTATGAGCCAAGTTTAATTTATTATTTTTTCGTTGTTATGTATCGTCAATCTCCTTAAGTCTATATTTTGTAAAATTTATGTGGCACTTCTACGCCAGTTGGTACAGGCCTAATATTGTATTTACATTCCAAAAACGCGAACGAATCTTTCTTATCTAGCTATTCTCTCAACAATGCTTTGATATTCTACACAAAGGCCCAGATTCTCTCCTGATTTACATTCTTTTATAAACAACCTGTGTTAAATTTACTTTTCTATCTTGGCCTGTTTTATTGTTGAACTTGCAAGTATCGATTTTCACTTAATCGGTTTTCGTCTTCAGTTTTGTTGTGCAGTTTTATTGGGTCGTTCTGACCCTTCATAAACGTTTCACTTTGGCCCGTTAATATCACGTAAAAACGAAGTGTTTATCGTGCGACAGCCCCTTCACTTGGACCTTTACATACGTCCTGCCACATTTCCATTACGGCGTGATACAATACAACAGACTAGTCTTTACTAGAAATAACACTGCGCTTACAGCTGTTCGGATATAAAATAGCTTAAAGACTGAAAATAGCTATTTGTGCGAATATGTTAGAAATACTCTAAAAATGCAAATCAGTGAACGTTTGTTAAGGGGTACTAATATTTTCTCGATAATAGGCCTAACATAATTCCCTTACCCTATTTTCAAACCCGAAAATTGTAGCCTATAAAATTTGTATTACTTGAAATAACAACACCTAATAGATCTACAAAACGCTCATAAAAATAACTCATTTGAGCAACGTTAAAATCGTACAAAATTATTAATAAAAATATGTTTATAATGTTTCATCAAGGAATTCCTCATAACTATAAAAGTACCTAAAACACTTGGGTCTATATTTTTGTAACGTATACACGAACCGAAAAATAAAATGCAGTTCATTACTTTACGCAAGTTTTATACCTAAAATAATAATAAATGCCAACTAAAGTAGCATACTCTTGTTCATACAGGGCTCTTTCAAATCGTAGCTGTCCAGAAATAATTTACCAAAATTAATTTACAAATATGATTACATCCCCTTTAAAACCTCAGAAACATTATTATATATTTATGAATTTATTGGTTTAGTAATAGCCCTTTATGTAAATTTTTGAGAAACTTTAACACTAACTACAAATATAATGATTTTTATCAAACTCTGAGGAACTTTGATTTTTTTTTTAAATTTTGAGAAACTTTAACACTCACTTAAAAATTAATGGTTTTTATGAACCTTTGAGAAACTTTAACACAGAGTTAGGAAAATAATGATTTTTAACAAAAACCTAAATAGCCTTACGAGACCTAAACCTAGAACTACTTCTTCAGCTTACGTAATGTATTTCACATATAAAACACAGCCTGGTCTTTAGATGGTCATTTTAAAATCAGTTCTTTCCATTAATTAAACATAATCTGACCTTAAACTTGTTGTTTTCCTTCCCTTGGGATTTAATGAGAACAGATGTGTTTGATTGATGAATCGGATTAAGTCCCCCTCATTTAGGGAGCATTATACAACGAGTAAACAACACTTGCTTTAAAAGTGAAAAACAGACCAAGATTTTTAAAACTTTTGAAGGAAATTTAAAAAATACTTTTGATTTATCTGGGCGTTTAAACGAACGAATGTTTTTGTTTGGTTTGTTTTGTTTATGGGCAATTTTATAGAATTTAAAACTAAAATTAGCAATTCATATAACTAAATACTTGTGAAAGGCATGAATTTTATTAAATATCATTTACCCAAGTAGGCTAAAGGTACTTCAATCAAGAATTACACAAAAAATATTCTAAATAATTCAGAATGACGTGTTCAATTATTATTTTATCAATAAACAACAAATTTTTTTTTCTAAACAGTTCATTACTTACTTGTTCTTATTGCTGTTAATTCCTTGTTTGTTCTAACTAGATATATTCAAAAATTTTCAAAATAAAATCACTGCCAAAGGTAGAAAAGAAAAGCGCCAGTCCTGCTTGAATGTCAGTAAAACCATATATCCTACAATAAAGCACACAATAACACAAAAACACTCACACTAGCACAGTGTTCAGATTGAAAGCGCGGCGACGCTACAATCGTCCACGATTTAAGAGCTGACACTTAAAAACTAGTAAAACCGTAATAAAATCACAATACGGGCATCTAAAGTCACACTATTCCTTTTCTAACCTCACACTCAACTCACTGCTGTTTGTAAACACAAGACTGTTCTCTGTGAACAATATTTGGAATTCGCGCCCTTTTGTTTTTGGCGCGTATCACAGACACCTTCCAGAGACCGGGTCAGCATCGACACTAAATTAGACAAGTCCGTTTGTTGGGCAGGGATGAAGCCTAACTCTTGCTCGGAATTAATTACAGAAAATAGGCGGCGTAAACGAGGTGGGGGGGAGTAAAACACTCCGGAGGGGAACTTTAATTCCATTTCTCTCCGTTCTTCTCCTATCTCTTTCCCGTGATGAATCCGTTTAATAGATGCAAGCGCGCGCGAGAGAGAGAGCGCGAGAGAGGGGTTTGATTTAACACCGAGTACATTACCCCCCTCCGTACCTCATTAATACCCCTCTCTTGTTAGCGCTGAAGTGGGGAATAGCCTCGAATGACCGCTCATGACTCTCGTTTCAAATGGGGTCCAGCGATGCCCCCACCTCTTGTCTTTATGTACTTGATCATACAAAGCAAGAACAAAACATTGCAGTCGACCAATGGGATGGCTTTATGTTCGAAATGAAATAAAACAATAGCCACCATGAAGGCAATACATTACCTGTCTAGTGTTGGGGACCGCAATCTTCATTTAAAACTAATCATTATTGAAATAGACTTGAGAAAAGTAAATTTAATGCTAGGCGTGTGACAGTCCTTTACCTCACAACTGCGAGGAACTGTGGCACGATGTTTTTATTTCATCAATACTCGGCGTTCAAGTTCAAGATATTTTATATACAATTGTTGCTGAAAGTAATAAGTATCCTAAACACATAATACTTCCTAAAGTAATAATACATAGGTCTATAATTAAATTTATGGCAGTTAAATTATAATAGTAAATAACAGTTGAGAGGTTAAAATTTTATTTTTGGAAAACGTATAATTTTCATATCAACTTATTCTTTTAAAGTAGTCTATAGGGCCTATATCTTTCAAAGTACTTTTTAAAATTTTGAAAATGGAGTTATTCCAAAACGAGTGAAAAAAAATTTAATTTTAAGACAGGCAGGAAAATATACTCAAATCAATAAACAACGTTTTTAAATTTATGTAATAGAAATAAATAGCCTACTTAATATATTTTTACATGCTAAAAGTTTTATAATTTTAACAAAATAAAGCACAAACGCGACAAAAAAAACAATAAAATAATTTTCGAAAAGCAGAAAAATGTACTCAAATGCAGATTACTATTCTATTTTAATTTATATTAAATCATATTTATTTATAGGCCTACTTTTATTTTAAAGTATGTTTAGAATACTTATTACAAGAACCTATGCAGAGCACATTAGATTACAGTGCTTATAATCTATATTTACAGTGATTATAATCATTAAACAAGAAGAGCCCTTGCTACGAATATTTAAACAACCTTGATGTACGTTTCGCTAATACAGCATCATCACAACAAACGTCAGAAGGCAATGATAACGATGTAGCTAACAGTGTTGGTGAAATGTAGTGCAAGGTGGTTTAAATATTTGCAGCGTGGGTTTTTGTTGTTTAATGAATAATATTTAAAGTTATTCCGAAACAAGTCGAAAAAAATAGGAAAGGGAGAAAAATTTACTGAAATGTATATTTTTATTTATATAATAGAAATAATTATTATATTTTTGCCACATTACATAATTTTATATTATTAAACATTTTGTATAGGCTATACAAAAAATATAAGCCTACCGCATTCGTTTGAGCAAAGTTTCATTTTTAATAAATCATTAAATTCCCCATTCCCAACAAGCGTTTGACGCTACAAACCTAAGACGACTATTATCTTCCGACCGTTAACAAGAATAAGCCATATTTAAGAAACTGGATCTTCTTAAAATCTTATCATCGATTGGTCCCTATTTCATCTCTATAAAAGGTAACAAAAACACGAAACTCAAAGTCTAACCTCAACATAATATTCACCTGGAAAATAATTATGGGATTCTTCAGAAATAAAACCGTTTCACACAGAACAGTAAGAAAATGAACTGAATAATGAATACAATTGAGAAACGATGCCCATATAGACAGTTAATTACAGCTAAGAATACTTGGGTATTGATTTACCCGGTTTTGAAAGTTAATTGTACATTTTTGCATTCCCAGAATAAGTTATACTTTAGAGAAGAAAGTTATACTAAAATTATATTATAAAAACGCGAAGGCTAGAAAACAAATCTGATAATCCTTTGATTCACAAAAAACGGAACAAAGTCATTGCTTGCTATCTACATTGCAGTAGGTCTACATTAATTTATAACTTAATTAAACATTGTATCTACGATTTAACAGTCGGTCAAGAATGTAGTCTACAATATTTTGCAAACGCGTTCTTAGCATTTTTTGTTCTGTATAATTTTTTCCAAAATTGTAAAATTATTTAAAAATATTGTGCGCGTTTCAGTTTTTTGTAAATTTTTTTGGAAAAATTAGACACCACTAATAAAAAAGTTTTAATTATAATTTTTGTTTTGTCGTAAGAAACAGAATTAGAACTAAAGTGTTGTAATTAAATAAATATTCATTGAGCTTAGCTTGTGAGGTTATGTTAACAACAAATAAAAACGCGTTTCAATGACCAACTAGTTGTAAGTTAGAGTTTGTAGTAGTAACACTCACTGATGGTAATGACGACTTGGTCATTGAAACGCGTATGAGTAAATAAATGAATAATTTGTGAGTTTTGTGTATGTTTTTATTTGTTTGTAATTAAATGTTTATTAAGAGATATGGAAGAGGGAAACTTATGATTTTATAGAAACTAAATCTTTGATAAAAGTATCATATTTAGAAACTGTTTTTAGCTAAAGAACTAGGCCCTACCAACTTTCTCTAATACCTGAATAAATCGTCACAGTTACGAAGTCTTTATCAAAGATAGCCTTCTATAAAGTAAAAAATAAACTATAAAAGACAAGTCATTGAATTTCTTATGAAATAGGCTTCCTTAATATAAAAACCTTGATGATATACTTTAAGATAGGTTTAGATTAGTGGAGGTGTGCTACTTATTTTAAAAATGAATTTTCAAAACAAAACCTTATAAACCTAAATCGTGTGAAACAAATTTTAAGGGGTCTATTTGTTTCTTATATTTAAGTTTACAAAAAAGAATAAATAGGCCTAATTTTATTATAATCAATTTGGATTATAAATTTGGAAACAATAAATATCGATTTCACATCTCGACACTAAGTTAACACGTGAGTTGTGTCTTTTGAGAGCGAAATGTTTTTTTTTTGTTGCGTAATTTGAATTACCGTTTAGCAACACCGATATAAGTTCTCTCCGGAAATTACCCTACGCGCCAAAATAAACATTAATGAAACATTTGTAAGATTTTATTTTATTTCATTTTAGTTTATTTACATATTTTTACAAACACACACAAGTAAAAAGAAGATAAAGCGGTTAGACCTGGGTCTATACGACATCCGTTCAATTTGTAGCAATACTTGTAGACTACCGTTCTTAAGGTTTTACATTATTGAAACTACAGCTGATTTAGTTTCAGTTAATTATTTTGGATCATACGTAATTTAATTTGTTTATTATTCACATTGCTTAAATAATTAAACATAAATAATTCTTAATTGTATGTTTTAATCAAACGTCCAAATTTTAAAACCGAAAATAATAATAGGGTACGAAATAAAATTTTTATATCCTGGGCACACGCATGTATTCTCAGAAAAAATCTAGAATCGTCTAAAGAATACGTATTTAGTCTATTGTTGTTATTATTTGTTTAAATACGAGATAATAATTTTAACTGTAGTCAATCTTTTAATCAAACGTCTAAATTTGATATAAAGTAATAATATTTTAGTTTATAATAAATTTGATTATCTTCAGGAACCCGTAACAATTATCTACAAAATATTTGTTCATTACTTTATTTAGAATAGCTGCGAAATAATATTTTTTTGACTAAAAACTAATCCTTGACCTTTTTTATCCTCTAATACGATCATATCTTATAGGGTCACTATATATTTTTTTTATTAGCTTTATATCAAGTATATATATTCAGATTGTCGTCAAGTTAGTTCCACATAATATCACATAACCAATCCCGGTTGATGTTTGCCCCTCAAAATATTGTAAGGGCGAACAAAATTTGTTTACTAGCGCGTTAGTGTAGTACACCGACAGTTTGAGTAAGACGGAATTGTCTTTCTAAAGGTTATCAGTAAAATTCGTCCCGTTTAAACCTTAGTGCCGTAGTAAACCTTTTGAAATTTTAAATCCGATACTTTTCGTAAGAAGGTTCGAAATTCGGCAAGCTACTTCGCCGCGTACAAAGCGATGATCACCACTTCTGTACAACACTAAACACGCACATATATAGATTTGCGTTTGCTCACGATTCTTACTAAGATACGCATAATGTAGATGTATTAAAGTGTTTCCATCTACATTAGCAGTGTTAAGTCACTATTTTATTTAATTTTATCAAATTTTACTCTGCTTTGTTGATACGGTTTCTCCTTCACTCGATAGCTTTAATGTTTTAATAAAGTGATGATGTATTTAATGTTATGAACATGTTGGAGCTGCGTTACTCGAGGAATTCGGCGTTCAAAGAAAGTAATGTAACCGGAGCTACTCTCCAACTGCACTTTATAACCCTTGGCACACTATTTGAGAAACTCACTCCCGCGAGTGCCCGTGATTTAAAAAGCGCCTAGATGCGTTCTGGCGCTATCGGAGAACCCTGGACTCTGAGGATACCGTAGTGTTAAATATCCTTACACTCTAGGCACATCTGCTATGTTGTTCTATACATTATGATTTGGAGTAGGCTTATACAGAAAAGAAAACTACTTTATTTTATATCTAGTTTTATATATTTAGCTTAACTGTTAGTATTGCCCACTAAAGTGATTGACGTAAATCACCCTAGGTACAAAAAATCACTGATAAGACGGATAGGGTTTGTAGACATTTATAGTTCTTTAAAAAAAACTGAGTGATTGAATAATATTAAATTTAATTCCCAATATGTTCGAAAGCATTCACTTATCACTTACACTTTAATGTAAATAAACAAGAATCTTACTTGGTATATATGCGAGTCGACTTTCGAGATCTTATTAATTACAGTGCTCTCATTTTTGAGCTTTAGAAGACTGCTGATTCTTGTGGTAGTTTGGAGTGTGATAATTTCGTCGTCACGTGGTATTTGGATTCTAAAGCAGTCTTCTAAAGCTCTGTAAATATTACAAAAAATAGACCACGAAAATGAGAGCGATGTAATAAATAGCTCTCGAAAATCGACTCGCAAATATACCGAGTATGATTCTTGATTAAGTACTTTAAGGTGTAAGTGATATATATATATATATATATATATATATATATATATATATATATATATATATATATATATATTCTTGATATTTTACGTTATCCATTGTTTTTCCGTTGCACTGACTTTATGAAGTTTAATATAATACTATTGTAAGTAATTGTATCCACCATTAAGTGCAATGATTTTACCTTGTGTGATGAGGCGCCTTTCGGTCACTTGACCATTGTCGAATCACTCTGCAGTGATTCGACAATGTAGAGTGATTCGACAATGGTCAAGTGACCGAAAGGCGCCTCATCACTCAAGGTAAAATCATTGCACTTAATGGTGGATAAAATTACTTACAATAGTAATATATTAAACTTCATATATATATATATATATATATATATATATATATATATATATAGAGAGAGAGAGAGAGAGAGAGAGAGAGAGAGAGAAAGAGAGAGAGAGTTGAAATAAAGATTTGGGTTTTACGAAAGTAAATATATATCCCTCATTTTTAAAGCGGATCTCTATATCACGCATCTAATAAACCAGGTCCTAATAAAGCCCCAAACTGAAAAAGTCTTTGAAATGATTTCTACTCGAGCACATAATCTCTTTTGGTAATATTCTTTGAACGATTCGGAATACGGTGTTCGGCAGGAATAACTGCCTGGTGGCCTACAGAAATGTACATTAAAAAACATTTTGCTTAAAATAAAATAATTTATGATCCTTTTTTCCACAAGCATTAAATAGAAAACCGATAGTTTGTAACTATCAACCTTACCGACTGTTAACAATTAAAAATAAATAATATTTGCAACAACAAATCCTTCCTGTAACACAGTCCTCTATAGATTTTTCATTGCTTATAAAACAATCTGTAAAGACACCACTTAAGCAGTTTAAGTCTGTACAAAGAATAAATCATCGAGGAACATATTACATTTAATATTTACTTTGTAAACTCGACATTAAAAGCAGATAGCCTAACAGTGATACAGATTGACTATTTATATGTTAATAGGATCCGAGCGGGGGGGGGGGGTTGTCTGAGATCTTCCCCCTAGAATATAAGGGTGGTAAAATTTAACTAACCTTAGAAAGCCACAACAGGCAGACTTCCACTAAATGCCATTGCCTCACTTTCAGCGAGCATTTCTATCAACACAAATATATAGATTATTATATTAATAAATTCTCTTGAAGATTCCAAAAATGCACCATGGTATATTTATACATATACACACCATTCTCCCTTTATTTTAATACGTATTTTCTTGCCAGCAATAGAGTGGCAATATTGTAGTCACAGAAATTCCAACATAATTATTTTCTGGAATTATTGTAGTACCAGTATTAGGAGAAAAACTATTTTCTAGCATTATTGTAGTGAAAGCAATAGTAGTTCCACTATTTGATAGCTCTATTGTAGGAGCACTATTATCTCGCATTACTGTAGTGCAATTAATAGTGCTGGTATATGACATTATTGTAGTGCATGTACTAGTAGTGGTATTATTGTAGTGCACGTAATAGAAGTATAACTATTATCTGACATTAATGTAGCGCCAGTAGTTAAAGTAGCACTATTGTAGTGACAACAATAGTAGTATCACTCTTTGCTGATACTATTGTAGTACCATCAATAGAAATAGCAGTATTATCTGGCATTATGGTTGTGCCCTCCATAGTAGTGGTACTACTGTCTTTTTTAGCTCAGCAATATAATTGGTATTATAGTCTGGTATTATTATAGTGATAGCAATAATAGTATCACTGTTTGCTGGTACTATTCTAGGGCCAGAAATAGATGTAGCAGTGTTATTTGGCATCATTGTATTGTCTTAGACGTGGCACTATTGTCTAGTATTATTGTAGTTCAGCAATTGAATTGGGACTATTGTCTGGCATTGTTGTAGTGTTAGCAATAGTAGTATCAATGTTTGCTGGTGCTATTGTAATGCCAGCAATAGAGTAACAATATTATTTGGCATTATTGTAGTGCTATAAATAGAAGTGGCACTATTATCTGGCATTATTGTAGTGCCAGCAATAAAAGTAACAGTATTATCTGGCATTATTGTAGTGCCAGCAGTAGAAGTAACAATAATATATGCCATTAATTAGTGTCATCAATAGAAGTGACACTATTGTTTGGCATTATTGTAGTGCCAGCAATAAAAGTAACAGTATTATCTGGCATTATTGTAGTGCCAGCAGTAGAAGTAACAATAATATATGCCATTAATTAGTGTCATCAATAGAAGTGACACTATTGTTTGGCATTATTGTAGTGCCAGCAATAAAAGTAACAGTATTATCTGGCATTATTGTAGTGCCAGCAGTAGAAGTAACAATAATATATGCCATTAATTAGTGTCATCAATAGAAGTGACACTATTGTTTGGCATTATTGTAGTGCCAGCAATAAAAGTAACAGTATTATCTGGCATTATTGTAGTGCCAGCAGTAGAAGTAACAATAATATATGCCATTAATTAGTGTCATCAATAGAAGTGACACTATTGTTTGGCATTATTGTAGTGCCAGCAATAAAAGTAACAGTATTATCTGGCATTATTGTAGTGCCAGCAGTAGAAGTAACAATATTATATGCCATTATTTTAGTGTCATCAATAGAAGTGACACTATTGTTTGGCATTATTGTAGTGCCAGCAATAAAAGTAACAGTATTATCTGGCATTATTGTAGTGCCAGCAGTAGAAGTAACAATATTATATGCCATTATGTTAGTGTCATCAATAGAAGTGGCGCTATTGTTTGGCATTATTGTAGTGCCAGCAATAAAAGTAACAGTATTATCTGGCATTATTGTAGTGCCAGCAGTAGAAGTAACAATATTATATGCCATTATTTTAGTGTCATCAATAGAAGTGGCACTATTGTTTGGCATTATTGTAGTGCCAGCAATAAAAGTAATAGTATTATCTGGCATTATTCTAGTGCCAGTAATAGCAGTACCACCATTGTACAGTACAATTTTAGTGTCTGCAATGTCAGTGCTAACATTTGTTTAATTATATTAATTTATATCCCCGGTATGAGACAATATACCGAGGAATTTCGTTCATCTACACACAGCTTTACAAGTTTAAGACTCTCAGCCGGAATAGTATTATCCCCTAAGAATTATAGGAAATAATCTTAATACTGAGAATATTTTACGACATAAAACCTTTGGGTAGAGAATATATGTGGGATTATTGCATTGCGTGTATAGCATCGTAGAAATACTCTCTGGCGGATCTTAAAAAGGTATTTATTCATTTGTGAGAAAGAAGACAAGGAAAAATAATAATCTTATGAATAATTAAGCAAAGGACATGATTCTCTAGCACTGGCACCAGAAATAGGCGAATATATCAGCATCGCCTAGTTGCAATAGTTTACCTGTGGTAGAATCGCTCTCAGCCGCAGTGACGTCACGTGCCTACCCACTATCGGTTTTACTTTAGAGTGCCCAGGTACAGGATGGATCACAGTAAAGTATGGTTAGTTCATACATGAATGAGTGGTGTGGAGTGTAGGTTAAGTAAAGCAGCCCCAGGGCAACTAACAGCTGAAAGATAACTAGGTTAAACTGGATTTTAAAAACCCTTTGGAACAAATTTATATGCATTTTGTCATATTTCTCGCTGAATCATATATTATTTTTAATAAAAATTATAGAATTTGTAAATAAAAAGAGATACAAAATACGTTTATCAACATAAAGTAGTGTTGTTACATAGAAAGGGCTTCGAGCTTTGACCGCTTGGAGTGTATAAGTCACTATTTATTCTTATAAATAGAATTTCTTCAAATCATGACTCACTAAAACAAATTAATCACTTATTGTGTAAGTTTGGGTCAGTTTTACTTAGCCAAGGACTAATATGAAGTGAATGTCAAACACTTAGGTATAAAACAATATAGGTCTAAATAATTTTAAGGAAGTTTACAAGATTTGAAGTCTAGAATTTCAGGAACGAAAATGAAATGGTTGGAATTTAAGATCGAACAGCTGTCGGTTTCATTGTATATTTCGACTGTTACGTGAAGTATCATTTGTGAACGTTCTTTTGCCACATAGACTCTATAGTACTGCCTAATTTCCTGGACACTCAGGAACGAAAAGTCGACCTGTTTTACACGGTTCTAAATACGACGTATTCTATAAATGCTCGTTACTTGGTCCATGTAGCACAACTCGTTCAACGTGTCGAAACGAGCGACCTACTAAACTCTACCCCTAACTGGTTTACTACCCTTAATTTACATAATCTGCAGGACTGACAGTTGACCGACACCCCCTCATATTATTGTCTTTCTTATGCAAATTATTCAAGAGGGCCCCCTTTGTTTCGCAACGCGCAACCGGTCGTCCAAATGGATCAATAATAGTGGCGCGCTATTGTTTTTAAACAGATGTCCCGGCCAGGTCGTCACTAGATTACAGATCCGCTAGGACAAACAGCCATTGTTGCTGAGTGTTGCTGTGAGGGTGCGCTTTCATAAAACGATTTAAAGTAACAGATTATCTTTATCTGAGCATTTTCTAGCCACATCTCATTATTGAAATAACGTTTGGCAAATGGTACAACCGTTGGTCATTACAATTTTGTGTTTGTAGTATTGTTTGTGACTACAATAGTACGAGAAAAGTCACGCTACTATTGCTGTAGCTAAAATAGTGCCACTACTATTGCCTCCATTACAATAATCACAGAAAATAGTGTGCTACTTTTGCTATCTCTACAATAATGCCTCGTCTATTACCTTTAAAAGAACAATGCCAGATAATACTACTACTTTTATTGCTGGTACTACAATAGTGCCAGCAAATAGTTATATTAGCCCTACTATTGGTGTTTCTACATTTGTGGCACGACTGTTGCCTTCCCTACAATAATGCTAGAAAATAGTACTACTCCTAATACTAACCTTACAATAATGTCAGCAAATACTGATACTACAATTGCTGTAACTACAATAGTGCATATTTAAATTATGACACTACAATAAATCTACTGCTACTGCTAGCACTAGAATAAACCCTCTGCTATTACTTGTGCTACAACAATCCCAGAAAAACGTACTTCTCCTATTACCGACCCTACAAAAATTCCAACAAATAGTGATACTACTATTACTGTAGACCTAACTACAATAGTGCCACTTTAATTGCTTTCACTACAATAATCCCACTGCAATTACTGCTCCTACAACAATCTTAGAAGATAGTACTACCCCTATTACCGACCCTACAATAATTTCAACAATTAGTGCTACTACTATAGCTGTAAACCTAACTTCAATAATGCCACTGCAATTACTGCACTACAATAAACCCAGAAGATAGTACTACTCCTATTACCGACCTTACAATAATTCAAACAAATAGTGCTACTACTATAGCTGTAGACCTAACTACAATAATGACACTTTAACTGCTGGCACTACAATAATTCCACTACAATTACTGCTCCTACAACAATCTTAGAAGATAGTACTACCCCTATTACCGACCCTACAATAATTTCAACAATTAGTGCTACTACTATAGCTGTAAACCTAACTTCAATAATGCCACTTTAACTGCTGGCACTACAATAATTACACTGCAATTACTGCTCCTACAACAATCTTAGAAGATAGTACTACTCCTATTATTGACCCTACAATAGTTCCAACAAATAGTGATACTACTATAGCTGTACACCTAACTACAATAGTGCGACTTTAATTGCTGGCACTACAATAATCCCAGAAAATATTACTACTCTTCTTACCTTCCCTACAATAATGTCAACAAATAGTGATACTACTATTGCTGTAGACCTAACTACAATAGTGCGACTTTAATTGCTGGCACTACAATAATCCCAGAAAATATTACTACTCTTCTTACCTTCCCTACAATAATGTCAACAAATAGTGTTACTACTATTGCTGTAGACCTAACTACAATAGTGCGACTTTAATTGCTGGCACTACAATAATCCCAGAAAATATTACTACTCTTCTTACCTTCCCTACAATAATGTCAACAAATAGTGTTATTACTATTGCTGTAGACCTAACTACAATAGTGCGACTTTAATTGCTGGCACTACAATAATCCCAGAAAATATTACTACTCTTCTTACCTTCCCTACAATAATGTCAACAAATAGTGTTACTACTATTGCTGTAGACCTAACTACAATAGTGCGACTTTAATTGCTGGCACTACAATAATCCCAGAAAATATTACTACTCTTCTTACCTTCCCTACAATAATGTCAACAAATAGTGTTATTACTATTGCTGTAGACCTATCTGCAATAGTACCACTTCAATAGCTGGTATCATAATAATCCCACTGCTATCACAGGACTACAACAATGACAGAGAATAATACTACTAAATTTAGATTTTTATTAAATAATAAAAACAATGAAACAGTTACTACCAGTGAAACTAAAGTCGGCTTATAAGTCTGAGAGTTTAAATTTTTCCACTTTGGACAGTTTTACAATTTTTTTCTACTAAAAATTGCAGGAATTTGACTACAACAATTTGCACTACACACAACAATATAAGTTACTAAATTCAGGAATAGCTTTGTATTTACTACATTGCCGCACGCGGAGATTTGGGCTGGCTCCGTTAACAGATAACCTTGACCTAATTACACATGCTAACTGTATCTACTAATATTTTCTGGTAATTGTTGGGAAAAGAATATATAAAACCAGAAGTAACGCCAACTCTTGTTCTAAGGTTATAATTTTAGGCGAATGGTGATTCTTTTCTCACATCTACACATCCCGTTTTCTTTTAAAGTCTTCCGTAACTAATTGTTCGAACTGCGCAGGTGCTTACGTCGAGGATTAAGTAGTGCTGTACTTCGTAACCTTCAAATCGTGTATGGCAAAAATGTGAAAGTAAATGTTATAACTTGCAATAAACATTACAGTGAACATAAAAATACTTGAAAAGAAAAGCGGTAATGAAAATTCAAATACAGTTTTAAAATTATATTAGTGTATACATTTTTCGTAGTTTAGGCCGGTTAAATACTTTTTTTACGTAATAACGAATACAGAGTTGCTATAATTGCAGGCAATTTTCAAAGTAATTCTCAACGAAAGTGTAACATATACAATGTACGACCAAATTCCTTCTCGTCATAATAAATAGCTTAAACTATCAGCTAATAGTATACTTGTTATTAATGTGTGAAATAAATATCCTTGCAGACCTTACCATGTACAATCTTATACTCTCTTCCTTAGAGCTGGCTAAAAGACATCTGGTAGGCCTACGCTAAAAGGTGCGATCAAGCGTGCATAATTGACCTTAGGTCTACTTGCGCAGCTCGACCATTGCCCCGAGGGAACAGAAATAATTCGCTTAGTTCTACTGACTTTTTGACCACTTGCGCAGATCCACCCTGTCGTTGCTAATGTTACGTTTATATTCAAAATTGTCTACCCTCGAAAGTATTTGTATTGGAAGTCCAACTAAATAAACTAGACATCTCTGCTTTCTACCAACAACAGGTCAAGAACCGGTTGCGCATTAATCATTACAATTTGCATTATACAAAAACACTTTCTTTCACGAATATTACATCGATTTTTCACCCTGTTCGTGGCTTGTCGTTATTTCTACTACTTTCAATCAATGGCATCCCTTCAGACTTGAAGCCTTTCGCTTTATTTTTCTTTTTGTATGAATTTGCGTACATTTCTTGCCTTCCCTATCATAAAGACATTTTTTATCTTTGACGCGTTTTGGACTAACTCCATTATCAAAACGTTAAACTCTACACTCACATTATCAACATTTTATAAAGTGTCTGAAATTTATATACTGGAGTCAACCCGAAACACGTCAACGAGAATCAATGTTTTGATGTTAGGAAACGTACTCAATGATTTCAGCGTTAAAACGTACTCAAATGTTTACAACTATTCCTAACGGAAATAAATATGATCATATTAATTTTTTTTTTGTAAACTATATCTTTTCTTCAAACCCTTCCTGATAGGTTTTTTTGCTGCAAATAAGACGAGTCCTATCTAGCAGCTTAAATTCTGGGATCGGTTGAACAATGTCAGGCTTGTTCTAGGGAACGACACACACTTGATATTCTAGTACTGCTGATGATGTGCAGTTAATGTTGCTTTGGGACCAGGTTAAAAGGCTGGTACCCTGTGAGCTAGCCGTAGCGTTGTAGGGTTCTTGTGTTGCTAGAGACTCTCCAAAAGATTCATTGCGGCGGCCTCCTCTTAGACGCTCATCTTGAGGTCTCTATGTATGGCAGAGTTTCGGACGTACAATGAGGTTTCCTTGTAAGTTATGTTTATAATTTTACCATGAAATATACGTCACTTAAGGTATAATTTGTATTATTTGATTCATTTTCACTTTAACATAAATTAGTATGTTAGTATTAATAACAACTTGAAGCAACTGTGGCGTAAATGTTAATGTTAAATAAAAACAACCTCTTACCACAAATTCAACAATTTTTATAGTTGTTTTCGCTTAGTGTTGGGGCGTGGCCAAGGAGTTCCCGTTGCCTATAAATACGCATAAGTTTACCTGTAAGTTAGTCATTTGTAAAATACCTCTGAAGATGATTACTTTGTAATAGAAATGTACATTAGGTTAAAATAAAAATTGTTGAATTTGTGGTAAGAGGTTGTTTTTATTTAATATAAATGTTAGTATTAAGTTACATTCTCAATTGACAATGGGGCACATCTCCCGAAACGCTGTCCTCAATAATACTAAAACTAAGTGCTACTATACTTAGGCAAGTTTAACATCTAATATATGTTCAAGTGTTTTTAGTATAAGTAATCTGTTTTCTATTTATGGTAAGATGTCATCTAAATAGTGCTCGTCGTTTGTTAATCGTATTTCTATTGATTTTTTTAAAGTAAAAAAAGGTCATGTGACAATTTAAAAGTTACAAAAGTCCTATTGATAGCAGAGGGGATTAAACGTAAAATTATCGTCTTTAATAAATTCACAAAGATTTTCTTCTTCCTCTCCCCTTGTCAAAAAAACCTTTTTAATGCAAGGTGCATCTTAAATATAAACTATTATTTAAATAAATAAATCCTCTTACATAAATAAAGATTTTGATTACTCATATCTTAATGTAAGTTTCGATTGCCAAACTATCATCTTCAGAGGTGTCTGTACATTATTATAACAGATGTGCCTGAAGATGGTTGCTTTGAAATCGAATTCTACACCAGGATTTAGATGAATAGAAATGATTATTTGTGGTTAGGAGGATTTATTTATTTTATTAAAACCAACCCACGTTGCCCAAAGTTGTTATAAATTGTTGTTTTTTCTAGTAGTTTTAGAAGAAGGCTGTTCTGTATGTTAAAATACATTGGAAATTAGTTCACTACAGACATATTCGTAGTATTGAAGTTATATATAGTGTAAGCAACAACAATCAGAACTAATGAGGGACAAGTAGAAAGAAATAAAACCTCACATAGTTGGAAGGTAAAGGAGAGACCAAACGTTCTATTTGTAAAGATAAAACATTACCTATAAATCAGGCTTTGGTTGTTTTTTTTCAAACTTTGGAGCCGTTAAGTGGAGTAATGTAAAATGTAATTTCAGAGAGTGGTTTTTTTTGCAAATTGCACCCTAATTGTTTTTCTAAAATTGTACAAACATTAGGACTGGCCACTTGTTCTAAAGGTTTAACTTAATACGACCGCAAATTAGGACAGTTTAGACAACACGCATTCCGATAGGACGTCTATAATCGGTGCCGTATCGAGTGCGCACACCTGAATCACGGAACACCCTCTACTATAATTGTTCCGGTAAACAAAAATTTCCATACCAGGAATAATCCTGTATTGTATTTAGCCGTTCGATACTTCCAAGAAAAGAAAATTGGGAAAGAAAAAGTACGAGAGGAAGAGATCTTTTCAGAGTGCATTATATGGGAATAAATAGCAAGGTCCCGGGGGAGATAAGGGGTAGCGATGGAAATTCCTAAACTGGGGTTTTTGGAAGAGACAGGTTAAAACAGAGCGAGAGGGGTTGAGTTAGATCATTCTCTATTGGTCCAATTTGCATACACAGGCGCGGTGCGGGCGTATCTCTGGCTCCTCC
Organism: Prosapia bicincta; assembly: GCA_036971475.1. Lineage (NCBI taxonomy): Eukaryota > Metazoa > Arthropoda > Insecta > Hemiptera > Cercopidae > Prosapia > Prosapia bicincta. The sequence continues at coordinate 392,867,203 of JBAIZL010000001.1, forward strand.
CATTCTCTTCTAGATATTAACCCTTTCTCTCCTTCCCATTTACATAGTGTCCTCTACCATTCCTTGTTTAGCTTTGACGCACACACCTACACAGGTTGCTGATGGAAATCATTGCCTCGTTGAGTCCTTGGCAACAAGCTACCGTGCCGCTAAGGTTTGACCGACTGTCTACGAAAACATGCGGTTATAATAAACTTACACCCTTAACAAAATATTCTTCATTAGCTGTACGTACGCGGATATACAATTAGTCAATAACGCTCAAATACGTAATTATTTGTCCCCATACACAACACCAAGGATATCTTATATCTTTTAAGAATAATGTTTTTTCTTTCCATAATAAAATTTAAAACTAATATACAAAACTAAGTAGGTAATGTAGAAACGAATTTATCGACAGTAAATCTTGAAAATGAATTTACAGGAAAAATTGGGTCAACCATAGCTAATCCAAATTTAAATTAAATGGCAAACTAAAAATTGTTATTTACAGGTACTTTTTTGTATTTACTTCGATTTAATTGAATGATAAAACGGGAATTTATGAAATATATGATTGAAAATATATTTTGTTTGTTTTACATCTATAACTTTTTATTACTGTGGTTGTTAAACATTTGGATCTTAAAATGTTTACATAGTTTTTAATTTAGAGCTACTTTCGAGCTAAAATAAATTTATAATAAATACTCATATATTGAAACTTGGACCTACTTTCGTGCTAAATTTTAATAATAATAAATTTTATTTTGTAGCTAATTTAAAACTAAAAATAAATAATTATATATATAAAAATTTATAATAAATGAAGTTTAAAGATACTTTCATGCTAAAATACCATTTATAATACTATTTAATTTGAAGATATTTTCATGCTAATATTTTACTTATACTAAATTTTAATTTGGAGCTTATTCCCTCTGATTTATAGCCCTAATAATGGTTAATCCAATGTTACCAAATTTATAAATAATAAATAGATTGTTAGTTCTTGAAGAGGTTTTCAAATCGAAACGTAGAGTAATGATTAGATCAATAGGGTAATGAGTTGTGACTTTTACAAATTGTTTTCTCAACCATTTAGTTGTAAATAATCACCCAAAGTAATTTTGTTTCAGTTTTATTGACGGTCATCAGTCAAATTTGCTGCCATGGAGTATGAGTTATGTACAAAAAGAGTTGTGAATGTAGGTAGGTTTCAGGATGGGACATGAACACTCCCCCCCCCCCTCCTGCTGTAGGCTCTAGGATAAAGGGTAGACCACTGTCATGCTTACAGGTGACTATTTATCGGGGTCTTGGGAAGTTGAAGCCTTCCTGTTTATGATCAACACTAACAAAACCATTACATCAAAAATATCCTGCTCAAGAAATGTTCGATCTAAATGTTTTTGAATTAACTGTAAAATATAAAATACTTTGCCCCTTTACGTAAATATCTATGTATTGTAATAAGTCAAAGCCTTTAAACAAAAGTACAAAGTATATTTAAAAGATATAAATTTTGTTTGTTTTCATAAATAATTATTTTCTTTAAAGTAAATTAAAATAAATCTAATTAAATTATACACTAATGATTGAAAACATAAGACACAAATTTGGTGTACAGCATTTGATGTCACCTACTACAGTTGGCTACATAGGTGAATATCTGCAGGGTGGAAGTTTCAGGAAAATGTCTCAACGTTTATAAGAACTACTTCAAATAAAATATTTAAAAGTGAACACAAGAGAGGAAGGATTATTTGGAAGCAAATGAAGGATTGTTACTGTAAAAAAGGTATTCTTTGGAATCAAATGCAAAATTATTGCTAAAAACAGGATTGTTTTGGAATCAAATGAACGATTAATACTGTAAAACTAAATTTATTTTGCCCTGTTACTTTCCTGTGTCCCTGTTCTCCATATACTCATTTGGCACCCCTGTTACTGTTACAGGACTCCTTGGAAAGTCCTGGTATTAAGTGACAATAGTGGAAGCAACAAGTGACCTTAGTGGAAAGGAATGAAACAACAAGAAAGTAAATAAAAGGAATGAAACGACTACAAATTATGTGGATTAGTTTATAGAATACAAAGGACGTGGAACAACATCAACGAAACTAGAAAGGAGGGACCAAAAATATAAAAAAAAGTGGAAAGGAGTTAAACAACAAAAAAGGAAGTGGAAAGGAGTGTAATAACAAAAAATGTAGTGGAAAAGAGTGAAACAACAACAAAGGAAGAAGAAAGGAGGGGAATTACAAATTACCAGTGAAAAGGAGTAGAGAAACAACGAATAAAGTGGAAAGGAGTGTAATAAAAAAAATGAAGTGGAAAAAGTGAAACAAAAACAAAGGAAGTGGAAAGGAGTAGAACAACAGCAACTGAAGTGGAAAGGAGTGGAACAACAACAAAGAAATTGGAAAGGAATGGAGGAACAACAAACAAAGTGGAAAGGATTGAAGAAACAACAATTGAAGTAGAAAATGGAACAACAACAACTGAAGTGGAAAAAAGTGCAAAAACAAATAATGTTGAAAAGAGTGAAAAAACAACAAAGGAAGTAGAAAGGAGTGGAATAACCGGTGAAGGGGAAAGGACTGGAGCAACAAATTACCAGTGAAAGGGAGTAGAGAAACAACGAATAAATTGGAAAGGAGTATCATAAAAAAAATGAAGTGGAAAGAGTAAAACAAAAACAAAGGAATAGGAAAGGAGTAGAACAACAGGAACTAAAGTGGAAAGAAGTGAAACAACGACAAAGTGGAAAGGATTGAAGAAACAACACATGAAGTGGAAATGAGTGTAGAAACAACAATTAAAGGGCAAAGGAGTAGAACAACAACCTATAAACTGAAAAGGAGCAGACAAAAACAAAGGAAGTGGAAAGGGGTGGAGCAGCAATAAAAAAAGTGGAAAGGGTTTGAAAAACATCAATGGAAGTGGAAAGTAATGGAATACCAATAAATAAAGTGGAAAAGATTGGAACAACATGTAAAAAGAGTTGTGAAAAATAAAAGCTAACAAATAAGCGCCATGAAGAATTTGGAAGAGCTGTAGCTCACGCACGTATTGTGGGCCATTGGGAAGAGGCACCCTCTGGAAGAGGCATAACAATGTATAGATGGGCTAAGAGAGATACCTGACGCTCCCCTAGTAATAGACAAGGGGTAATATGGCTTGCGCAGAAAGCGTTTGTTCACGTACACGGGGTCACGGACATGGGGCTACACGTTAGCACAAAACCTGACAAACGTGGGCGGCTGCTTCGAAGGAGATATTATTTTCATATAATAGGACCTTTCAATAACAAAGTAGGCTAAGTTTAAAATCGACCACTTTGTAGCACTTAGAAGTAGCAAACCCAAACTACAGACACTATTCACCTGTAAGTTAATGTTGAATTCTACACGCAATGAACAAACAAATAATTATCAGGCAAAGTAATGTAAAATACCCCTGCACTGATTCCCCAGAGAATGTTGTGTTAATAACATGTTGGAAACTAGGTAGATTATAATTTTTTAATGCATAATTATGCTATAAAAATGAACATTGTACCAATTAATCGTTCGAGAGAGTGAAGTAACTTGAGTTTCGCCTAATAAGAGTAGGGGTAGCCGCCCCTTTCGCGAACAAGGAGGCATGGGTTCGTTTCTCTGGAATGGAAACATCACGTTTACTACAGTCGATAATATTTTGAAATTAAAACACAAGAAAGTAAAAAAGAAATCGTCAATACCAGATTTAACTCTTTTGTTCAAAAAAACCTAATTAGGCCTGCAGGATCTAAAGGAATAAGGGTGACTCTTTTTAAAATGTATTGTGAGATATTACCGATGAGACAGAACGACAGTTTCGTTAATTCTAAGAATTAATTTCCATATTTAAAAACAAATGTAACATAATTTACATTTGCTACGGTAAATATTGAAAGAGTTTATTCAAAATACACTTCACACTAATCTCTTCTATACAGTAGTTTATTAATACAGAATAGTTTCGGTGAAGATGTAGTCAGCATCAATGATTGGCTAATTTTGGAGGATGATAAAGGTTTTTGTTCTTCACTGATGAAGGCGACTTCGTCGTCGAAACTAGTATGTATTAATAACCTAGTGCATAGTGAAATTTTGATTAACTTTTTTATCAAGTATGACTTGTACTCACAAGCTAAGCTCTAATAAATAATAATTACCAGCTGATTTTCTTTAGAAATAATTCCTCATACTAAATAGGTTTTGAATAAATTTGGAATAAATTTAATACCATTTTTAAATGTGTGTAAACGTTTTAAAGCCAAGCAAAATTAAATAATGTATTACACAATATAAAACTAACTATTCTTATCGCATATTGTACCCAGTAGCCGCGGTTGTATTCCGGCGTTAATTGTATCCTTCCAGGGCATGCAGGATCGAAACAAAAGCCCACAGTGGACATCCTATGAATAGATAAAGCCTAATGTAAGGATATGTTACGTCATTGCCGCCATTCAAGCGTGACAATAAGAAAAGGGATATGTTAACAATGGTGGAGAAGATAAGGAAGATCTCTTAAAACATAAAATATTTCCAACAGGGAAAGAACAATGCGGTCGACGAGAAAACACAAAAGCAGATGATATTACTGCTTCAAAATAATACAAGAGTGGAGAGCGGGTGGTGGGGAGGGGAAGCAATAAAACAAGGAGATACTATCTGTAAATTAGAAGGACCTCAGTTTATGTCAGTTGTAGGGAATTTTTCAAATCTTGAACTAAACTCGGAGCTTTCTTGTCAGCGACCTCCTTTTATAACTTATTGATGAAGTTTATTTTGGAAATTTTCTAGATTTATCGAGTTTAAAGAACGACACAGACTATAATTTTTAAAAAACAAAACGTTCCGTTCCGTGAAATAAAGGAACATATTGACCACACTTGCTATTCTACGATTCTAATCGTTCTTTCAACGAACGCTTTATTTCGACACCGGCGTTGTTCGGGTGGATAATAGCTACAGGAAAAGTATATTCGTAGCACTCGGAGTTTTAATTCAAAATTACAATGTCGTGTAAATTGTTTCCACAGGTCTATAACTTTATCTGAACAAACACTTATAGTCTTTATACAGTTATATGTGTAAAGTTATTTAAGAATAATATTTACAAATTACATTTGAACCCCCAAGGTAGCCACGCAGTTCATATATTGCTTCATCTCTTTGGAGTTTTTTCTTGAAATGGTACTAAGAGGTGAGAAAACGGAAAACTTCAACCTATATTATAATAAAATTAAAAAGGTATTTTTCAAAACTTCTTGGGACTTGTCCTCTAAAGATATTAAGACGGAATCAGTAGCCACGTACCTAGGGTTTGCATCTTGTATAACATCAGAAACAACTGTTTGACTAATATCTTGTACCCACTAAACCATTCTTATTGCAGTTAAGATAAGACTATAAAACTATATGGTCTGAAATACAGGGATATTTGCAGGATGTCATAGGGCGGTATCTATCTGTTACTCTAAGATCTAAGAACAACTACAGAGCAGATAGACTTTAATGCACAACATGAACAGAACATAATAGTTCCCTGTTACTATAAATGGGCGATAATGACTTCTATCTTTTAAAGTTACAATTAAAAAGATATTTTTGCAAAATTCTTGGGGCTTGCCTTCCAAAGGTATTTTGGAAGTTAGTGGGACATTACATAGACCAGTAACAGTGCATCTTGTATAACATCAGAAAGAACTGTTTGACTAATACCTCGTACCTATAAAGGATTCTGATTGCAGTTGAGGTAAAACTATAAAACTCTATGGTCTGCAATACAGGGACGTATTATGTGTAGGGTCTTATAGGGCGGTTTCTATCCGTTACTCTAGCATGTAGGAACAACTATAGAGCCAAAGACTTTAATGTACGTAAGAAAACAACGCAATATTTCCCTGTTAGGATAAATAGGTGAAAATGGCTATTAAAGTACTTAAAAAGCTATTTTTTTTCACAATTCTGGGGTCTTGTCTTCCATATAAGCGGCCGGAAGAGTCACCGCGTATCTAGGTTTACATGTTCTTCTTAACGAGCTGCCAAAAGAGAGGCATAATATTTCTCTGTAGAATTGTATTTTGTGAAATTTTAAGTTCAAAATTCACTTTTAAGACATTGTGTCTCTTGGAAGCCTTTGCCCGATTTCCTAAATTCCATTATGTGCATGTAGGGGACTTAAATTTTATGGTCATCGAGCACCTTTAAATTTGGAACGCGTTTCAATTAAGAAAAAAATTAATTCTTGTCATCTCGACAAAAAATAATTTTTTTTTTAATAATTAGTCGAATCTGTTTAAATGTAAGGCAAGCGTAGCTAACAATAGATGTGCAAATACAGATGGCCGTGATCAAAGTTTCCATATGCATACATACAGACTACCGTTACAAGATGACCGTTGATGCGGCCCAAGTACATTCAGAAACACTTGTGGGGCATTCCCCTAATTCTAACAGAAACTGGTTTTCCCTTAGACAAACTATCTCTGCCCGGTAGCCAAGGGTCATGGGGTTGTGCGTAACGACATACGCTCTCTCTCTCTCTCTCTCTCTTAGTTTATATAGCTACGAACATTTACAATAGTAAAATTTTCCCTAGTAAAAGAATTAAACGGAAGGAAGAAAAAACTTTAAAAACCTTTGAAAAGATATTTTGCTGTAATTATTTGGTTCTAGACAAGATTAAAATATTAATTAAGCACTAAAATGATGACCATAGTCTTAAACCTACGAACTGAATATAGTGGTTGTGTTAATTTTAAGAGCATACAAGAAAATATTATATTCTTAAACCATGAAAATAGTTTTAAAAAACAAATGCTGGTTTAACTCGTGGGATATTCTAGTCAGTGGTGTGGCATTGGGATTGTACAATAATAAAAAAGAGTAATATAAACAAAAATTAAAGTTAATTTTTAATTAGGCCAACAAAGAAAACTTTTATTCCAGTTACTTTTTATTAAAAAAAAATACTCTTAATATAACTAAAGTAACATAACCTATGCGTTGAAATAGCTTTTCTACCAAATAACCAACACAATTAAATCGGCTGTTTTATGAGATAATATGTTACCACTTATTTTAAGCCAAATGGGACGAAAAATCTATATTCCATACATTGTCCCTTTTGTAAAATGTTTTTTTTTACAATACAAAACTGAAATTAATTCATTAAATTTAATTTTGAGTTAATATTAGAAAACAATTGTATTAACATCAAGCTTCATCCACTGAAAGTTAAAAAGAAATTCATTTAAACTTGATGGATGAATAATGTGTGTTTTTTTAAAGATTGAAAATTTGAACTATATATATATATATATATATATATATATATATATATATATATATATATATATATATATATATATATATATATAAGGAAGAAGGAGTTGAATAAGCACTTTAGGGTGTAACATACCCCTTTTTCGATTCACATCGTAGGGTCTTTTAAGGGGTGGAAAATATTTTAGTTTCAATAAAAATTGTAATTAAAAGGTGATACGATTTTAGTTACATAATAGTTTAATTGTCGAGAAATAATTTTAAAACGAAAAATATAAACATGAATCTAAAGTCAGAGAAAGGTTGAATGCGTTTTCGTACGTGTGCGTGTTTAATAGAAATTAGTGTATTCATAATTTTACGTTTATAACTAATTTAGTTGATTATAAGCAATTAGGGTCTATAAAGTTATAAAGCACATATAGACCAATTGGTTTTAAGACACTTAAACTGTAAAGGACGTTAATGATTTCTTGAGCAACTGTGGCTTAATGTTATAATATTTTAAATAACAAACCCAATAACCACAATATAACTTTATTAGGTAATAAATTTATAACCTCAATATTTTTTGCTATATATGTTACGTTGTAAATTAAATTAATTTTGTTCAGTACTTCTGAAGATGGTTACCTGGTAACCGAAATGTACATCAAGTGACTAAATAAAGTTATATTGTGGTTATTGGGTTTGCTATTTAAAATATTGTAAAGAACTTGTTTAAAACTAATTAGAAATGGTTTCATAATTTTGTTCTGTAATTAGTCGTTACCAACAAACGTACAACTTGTATAATGTATTTTTGCTAAAAACATTAAAATTTTTTAAGAATTTTTCTAGTGATTTGAACTCTGACGAATAGAACATGACTAAAATTAAATTGAAATTATTAAATTGACGACTTAGTTTACGTGAAATTTAACTTATAGGCAACAGGGGAATAAAGTTCTAGCGCACTGATCGGTCTCCAGTGGGTCACACTTGCTTCACTAGGCTCGTACGTAAAGCTTTCGTTGGCCGTCACGGACAACTTAACTTTGCTTTTGTCTACTTTTTTTTTCTCGTTATGTTAAACGCTTTAGTCTTCATAATGGCCGTATGTTAAACTGTAATTGGTTGAAATGTATGAAGGTAGCTATTTACTTTACTTTCGTGCTATGCTATTCGGATTTGTCCTAATGTCTATTTTATTTATTACTACTACACGTTATATTCATATTTTTAAGTTTTATTTCTGTAATCAGTAGAAAATGTGGGGATAAGGATGGGAGAGGATATATTGTATCCCTATTCTTCGTGGAGGATCAGATAGTGATAGCGGAAGACCGACACTATCTTAGTTTTATGATAGGAAAACTGCAGGAGGAATATGAGGCGGTTTAACAATGCACATTCTAACATGTAAATATCTAATAGCAGGCAAAGACGAGATTTGCAAACTTAGCTTAGAAAAGGGGGGTACAAATGTGCAAATACTGTGGCCTTTACTAAAAAACGCAGCAGTGAGGAAAATGTCAGGGAAAGAGTAGACAAAGGCAGAGCATTGACACGAACCTTAAACTCTCTTCTCTAGCAAAAGGCAACCACGAAAGAAACAAAGAAGCGAATTTATAAAAATATTGTTCAGAGCGTTACACTCTACGGTTCCGGGTGTGGGAGGTTACCAAAGCTAATTATAACTAACTAATGAAGATGGAAATGGACTATTTATGACGAAACTGGGATAAATCGAAACTTGAAAGGATCAGACATGAACAAATACGTAACGAAATGGAAATGGATAAAAATATAAGAGAGGAGATAGAAAGAAGGCAATAGGCATGGTTTGGACACGTAAAGAGAGTGGAAGAAGACGGGTAGCCCCGAAAGGTACGAGAGTGAATTCCCCTTGAAAAGAAAGTGAGGACGGCCAAGAATAAGTTGGCGTGATGACATCGACGAAGCAATGAAAGTAAGAGACCTGGAAGAGGCATTACGTATGACAGAGTAAATTGAGGTCGGAGAGGCGGCGACAGCTGTAATAGATCCGTTATATATATATATATATATATATATATATATATATATATATATATATATATATATATAAACTTTGCAACACTGTTTTCTTGTACTCGCTTATCACTAACACTATATGTACTTAAACAAGTAAGATGCTTGTTTAAGTACATATAGTGAAAGTCATATATATATATATATATATATATATATATATATATATATATATAAATATATATAAATATATATATATATATATATTTAAAGAACAGTTCTTTATTAATACACAAGAATACATATTGCGATATATATATATATATATATATATATATATATATATATTTCTGTAATCTATTGTCACTCAGCCAGGACTGATAACGCCTGACTTTGGATCGTAGGGTTGTTGTAAACGCCCTTTAAATTAGGTGCCCTTTACAATGTGTGCCCCCATGCCTTGTATAGTGGCGGTACGTTTGATTACCTTCATCGTCTCACCAGCACAGGGCAAAACTCAGTGCTATTTTTACCTAGTCTCTTCACCCTAAAACTCCGTCTTCTGCTAAAGTACACAGAACTGTCAAAAAAAAAAAAAAAAAAATAGAAAACCTTGCGACTGTGGACCAAAATATATGCGAAAGATCCCTCCCCAAACCTTATAATGCAAGCAACGTCATCTGTTATAATTGATGTTGCATTTTGGACATTTCCCTCTCATTTGGCAAACCTAATGGCCTTGACCACAATAGTGTCCCCGCAGATTTCGCTTAATGTATACAACAGATGTATCGGGGCAGAGAGAACTCGTATTGTCTGGCTCCAGCACATTAGAATAGATTAACTTTAACGGTAGATCGACTAGCTTTAATGTATATTGCATTTGGCCTCATTTAGAGACGTACGCGAGAGTAATCTGTGGTCAGTTAGAAGAACTAGGGAGAGAGGTGCGCTAAACGTTTTGCCGTTTCTTGTGGTCTATGACGACAGAATATGAACACATTTTCAGTTGCAAATATGAAAAGCGTTACATACAAACTGAAAATAGAAAATAAACAGTGAAAATAACGATAAAATTGATCTAATAAAAGTATCGATAGAAGTATCTAATGAAGTTTTATCGATCTCGATAAAATCTTTCACTTTTAAATAAGAATTGTGATTTTCATCAGTGCGACCGAATAGCACTAAATGTGAACAAAACTAAATAATTTATGGACGTGTGCATGGCCTTTTGAATTACAATTACACTCAATAACGTTTTAAAAGAAAAGTCAATGTACACGCAAGACAACAGTTTCGACAGCCAGGCCTGGTGTATTCATAGTTCAAAGACCTTTATCTTCTTGTAGATCTTTTTAAGACCCGATTCTTCCTAAATAAAATAAATTGTTCTGCATGAAACGTTTGAATCAGGAATCAAATCTCTGAAACTCAACACTTGTTCATTTCCACAAATGCACCTCTGGGCCTTCTATTCCCATTTCTACAGATTCACTGTTATTTTCCCAGAATTCATTGTGATTAACAGTTTAATTTCAACTTTTTTCACAAATACCGATTAATTAACTGATATTTACACAAACTGCAAGAAAATTAATTTTTATTATTAATACACTACACTTTGTTTCATGATAAACCAGTGTAATAAGCAATTTCTTTTGCACTTGTATCTGGGCTATATTTAGTAGGCTGAAGAAATTGATTTCTTCATGGATATAATAATTTGCTGATATTTTCCTAGTATTTGATGACATGAATATTTTTAGGTTGCTGATAAAATGTATTTTTGTCCCCCCGAGCTCTTATTAATTATTAAACTAGGGATGGAATTTTAGAATCATGAAAAGCGATTTATATAATAGTTTGGTCAAGCACTAGGCAAGTTCTAGGGCAGTTCTAGCCACGTGGAAGGGTCGTGTATTCAAAGGGTCGGTCTTCCTGTTGTCACAATCCTTTCTGTTGGGCGTCACGAAAAATGCGACCAGTAAAATAAGTGACCATTACGGGTATTCTACCTGTGGCTTGAGTCTTAATCTTTACTGAAATAAGCGACCATCACTGAATTATTCCACACTCTTCGTAAGACAGTTTGAACTGTCGGAATTGTTTATATTGTTTTCCGATTTCCATGACACTTCAACCAGGTTTTGAACTGGATAAATGAAATCAATTCTTTCATTTAGGCAAGTTTAAAGTCAGCCTTAGGAAAGCTTTGTCAATGATTTTTGTTATATTTATGTTTTATATTTTTTGTAACGTTTTATAGTATTTTAATATATATTTGTTTAGATATTTACATAAATGCATATTTATTTCTATCCTTTTGTGTTCTCTTTTTTATGATCGCCAACTAAATCCAGGTTTTGAAGGTACGAGAGAGTACAGAGACAAGTCTTTATCTCACCCTTTTCTTTATATTTCTTCAACAGCTGTATCCACTCTCTTATACTTCAGCTTTCTTCGTTTTCCTTCCAAGTTTAACTGTAATGGGCAGTGAAAGTGTAGCATGGTCGCTTATTTCGCGCATACCGTTATGGTCGTTTATTTCAGTCGTCGTTTTTTTCATACATTTTTCTGTTGACCAAACCTTTTCCTGGTCGCCGTAAGAAGGAATAAACATTTCAAAGCGTGTTTAACATAAGTCTAGGATTTTTGTAATTTGTGAAACTCAATAATAACGCGTACAGATTCATCGCAAACACGCAGATACGAGGCACTTAGCAACGAGTGCGATCTGCAACCGGAGCGTAATGGCGCGTCAAGTTTCGTCGGTCTCCGTTTACGACTCTGCAACCTCCAATTTAAGCATTCATCATAGAGTCGAGCACTAGACAAAAGAAATTCCGTGAATACAAAATAAGAAATTAAAGTCTGGCTACGCAGAAACAGTAAAGCGCGAAAAGGAAACAGCCTGAATCGTTAAATTTGATCGTATGCTATGGCGCCAAAAGCAACGCAAGTGGCTTTGTCGTTCCGAACGCTTAATCGATTGCTTGCGATACATCGATCTATTTGCATACATTGTCTTCGGAACGGTGTTCGTTGTTCGCGGGCACTGTTTGTTTTAGTCGCGATTGTTCGATTACCTGCTCTGTGATCTACTTTAATTTGACAGTATAAGGGGTATATTTGAAAAAACTAATTTTATTTACTAAAAGTTTAAATAATTTAATAAATTAAATAGAATAAGGATTTAAACATTACAGTTCCCTTCGACGGGACCTTTACAAAGCGGATTCAAACGAACTTATGAAGGTTAAAAATACTAAGTTAAAATTTGTTCTTGGCAGAAATCGAAAATTTGTTAATTATCATTATGGAAGCATATTTTATAGATAAATATGTGAAAAAAATTAACATATATCTAACTAAACATATTTTAAACTATTTGGCTAAAATATACGCTAGTTATAACTGTATAGTTAGGGTCTATTATATATTTAAAACTTTATAGTTATGTAATAACGTAACTATACAATTATAACTTATAGCTATAATAATGTTTATATACTTATTATTATTATTATATATATTATAATAATAATATAAACTATATTAGTTATGTTTTTATATATAAATAGCTAATTAAAAAACATATGCATTACATAAATAACAATAATAAAATATTTAATTAATAAATAAAAAAGTAATGATTTAATAATATAAGTTACAAAAATAAGAAACATACAAAATATGAAAACATGATAATTGTTTAAAATAAAATAAAAATAAAAGTAGCCCTAGTGTTAAACGTTATGTAAATAATTAAAAATTGTAAAACTTGAATGACAACAAAATTAATTCTAATAAATATATAGTCAATAGGCGACGCAAGAAACCGAAGATTTGGTCAATGGTCGCCCCATCGTCCTCCAACGCCACGTCTAAACACCCTCGAAGAACAAACGTTCATAACCATCGGTCAAACCACCACACGCAAACAGTATACGCCTGGTTAGCCGAAGTGACAGGTAACATTACATCGCTTTGAGAAAAACGTACTCAAATTTTTGTTGTCTTTTCTTTTTACTTTAGCCCTTATAGCTTGAAGAAAGAGGAGTTATAACGTCTTAGGACAGATGGTCACCTCGTCTAAGCTTGTTGAAGAAATCATTCCCTTTGTCACAACTCGGGAGAAAAAATACCCCCAGAAGAACAATGCAGGTACCTCTAAAGCTCCTTCAGAGGTTGAGGAGCGTTAACGGGACCAAAGTCATTCCGTGTAACATAACTTTTTTGAGTTAGAAAACATAAAGTTATTTTTACCTGAAGGTTAAATAAAATAAGAAAGAATGAGCCGACCTATTAGGTAATATATAAAATAATGCCAAATGATGTGGAGGAAGATGTTACATTGTGGTTCAAGGCACTGGCATCTTACAGGAGAGTAGTGGAAAGAAGTCCAAGTTGGTGGATGACGATACTAAGATGTCAGTCAGGTGGAAGAGAGCACTGGCATTAGGGCCTATGCAGAACGAGCAATTATAGGAGGCCTGACCAAATCCTTGGAGGACGATATAAGGAAGTGAGTAGGCGATTGAGAGCACTGACATCTTGAAAATCAAGAAGCTAGTAGAAACCTAAATCCTTCGAGTACGATACAAGAAGGACGTATATAAGGCGATACTTGCAGAACGAGAAGCTGATGGAGGAGTACATCCCGGGTTACGATACAAAGTTGCGGATCAGACGATGGAGACGTATTGGAGGTTGAGAGGTTGGAAGAGGCCCAAGGCCCTGGAGGACGATACAAGGAATTGGATCACGTGATAGAGAGCACAGATATGCCTATTGCTGGACGAGAAGCTGGTGGAGACCTACATCATGGATTACGACACAAAGTTGCGGATCAGACGATGGAGACGTATTGGAGGTTGAGAGGTTGGAAGAGGCCCAAGGCCCTGGAGGACGATACAAGGAATTGGATCACGTGATAGAAAGCACAGGTATGCCTATTGCTGGACGATAAGCTGGTGGAGACCTACATCATGGATTACGATACAAAGACGTGGATCATGCAATAGGCATCCACTGGCGTCTTAAAGGTTAAGGGGTTGGAGGAAACTCAATTCCCTAGTTGAGGATCCAAAGATGTACGCTTGCCGATAGAGTGCTCTAGCGGCTTGGAAGACCCTGGAGGATGATACATGAATGTGGTTGATAGAGACTGAAGCGTACAGGGCAGGGATCTATTAGTAGAGGCCCAAGTCCCTGAATGAATACAACGCAAGAGGGTAAATAAGTAGCTAAGGGACATCAACACAGTAATTAATAAGATTCTTACACGAATCATCCCTAGTCCTAATAGATCATGGCTTGAGTGGGAGCCATTACTTACTTAACGGATTTCACTTAAAAAAACCTAAAGATAAGCACTTTTCCTACTCAATAAATTGAACGGAAATACAAGCTTTCTCTGACATGTTTCTAATGCAGAAAAGGATTTTTAAAATGGAAATCAATCTGCAAAAGTATAAAAAAGCTGATGTTGAATATATAAAATAACAAAAATACAAAATATATCAAAATTGTTTTAAATATTTGCAACTAAAAGCGGTAAAAGCGACTAATGGCTTTAGAAGTTGTATTGAAAGATTGTTTTAAAAACATTCTAATTAAAAGTTCTATGAATCCAAATTTTTAACATTTTTTAACAAATATTATATTGCTTTTTGTTTAGCAATTTGTTACTTTTTTTCTTCATACAATAATACAATAGATGGGAAAACTGTAAATGAAAAAATTGTTGCAAAAATTAAACTATTTGCAACTGTAGTCTATAAATCAAGAACTATGTATAAAAGTTTTAATACTTCAAAAATTTGCCTTTAATATTAAAGCATTAAAATTATATAATTATTCACTTTATGTTATGTAAGACATGAATGATATATTTCTAAAGAAGAAGTATTATACTAAAGTAGAAGAATTATAGCCTATTTTAATTTAATATTAAAACATTGCATCATGACTTAAATGTGAGGAATATCATATGATTTAATTTTACTAAATCATTATAAACTTGTTTAACTATAAACAAATAAAACCTATTTAAAACCTAATAGATATTTCGATTGTAGAGTAATCATCTTTAGAGGAGCGTATTACAAGAATAACTTCTGTACTATGTAATTTTATTGTCCCAAGCCTAGTAGTTTTTTTAATAATTCCTATGAACATAATTTCTTTGCAATTGAAATCTCCGCAAGAGTTTTATTAAAAATTTTCATTTGTGGCTAAGAGGTTTTACTTGTTAAAATTTAGAAATTACTGCACTGAAATTACTGTGGCTTTTAGTTGTTATTACAAACGCTGTCATTTGTTTAGGGCTAGTTGCGCGCGACACCTGCGACTGTGCCCAGTAACCTAACCTAACCTAATCAACCCGGACAATATCAGCCTTCACACAGCATTTCCATAATTTATTTGTTATTGTTCCACAACGCAGAACGGGAGGCATGATTTATTAAGAAAATCCCATTGTCCGACGCCCATGGGTGTTGGCCGGGACAACAATGGCACCATGGAACTTACCTGAGAGTAGCCACAAGGGGGATGTCCATTACGGTGTGTAAATAACGCTGCCTCCCCCACTTGCTTGGGGTCGTCGGATCAAACACCTCAACAGATCTCACATGCATACAACCATTAGCGACAAAGTGCGCTTTAAGGACTGCATAGCGAAATTATGTTGACAAAAAATAAAAAATGCGTTAACGCTGATAACGGAATAAACTGCTCGCAATAAAACGTTCTTTTAAAATGTCGTATTTTATGTTCACAAATTTCGTTTTATTTAAAATTCGCAAATCCAACAACTAAAATGTAGATATGTTACTTGAAAGTTTGTTTTTAGCGGGTAGTCTATTCCAATAAATGTTTTATTTCATTTCATAAATACATATTGAGATAAAAAAAATAAGAAATCCATGACAAAATTCGATTGTAAGACTTTATTTCGTAACTCAGTATTATTTTTGGCGATGCTATCTGTAAATTTTTTGTAATGGTTATTCATGTTGTGTAATTTATGTTTTTGTATTGTAGGCCTATATATTTTACTGTACTTATTTTCTCTTCAGGTTTTAATAAAGCTTGTAATGTTCTTGTAATACTTAATAAAAATGTAATGAAAAAACCGATGTATGGGGTATTTATTAACAACAATTAATTGATTATTTTAATACTCATTTAAATCTCTTAATAAATATGTGCTGAAACTATCCTCAAATTATAAAAAAAAATATATTAACAAAAGCTATAGATTTTTAATAATACTCAAAACCTTAAATTTTAGCAGATTGACTCAGCAAAAAACATTTTAATGTTTGTTTCTTGACAAATGTATTTAAAAATTTTTAATACACTTGCCAAGAATTAAAACGCTTCACAGTTTCACTTAAAAAACTATTACCTTAGAATATACTTAAAAGGGAACTAATGAACTATTTTCGAGAAATATGGTTTAAAATTGACCCCTAATATGAACAAAAGCTGTCCGTAGTTGTAATCCATAAGGGGTTACGGTTTTCGACCCTTGGTTGACCCTCTGTTTCAAAAACAAAAGCCCGTTTCTCATATGTCACCGATTTATTCCCAAGAAACCGGTTTTGGTTAGTTTAAATCTTTTACCAAAAGGAAACATCAACCCCTTATTAAGTGACCATTGTCTTGTTACTCAACTTATTTCTCTCATAAGGCGCGACCCGTAATCGTTAAACAAAATCTTTTAGTGAGACAAAAGCATCTACTTAGTACGTCAAGCAAGCGTGTGAATTTCAACTTGGCCTAAAGAAATTAAACAACCGTTCTATTTCTTGTCTAAGTGTATGTGTGTGTGTTTTGTGTGTGTGTGTGTGTGTGTGTGTGTGTGTGTGTGTGTGTGTGTGTGTGTGTGTGTGTGTGTGTGTGTGTGTGTGTGTGTGTGTGTGTGTGTGTGTGTGTGTGTGTGTGTGTGTGTGTGCGCGCGCGCGCGCGCGCGCTAGTCCTTTTGTATACACATACAAAATTTCCCGATACACATTTTCTACTAAATTTAAAATAAAAACCACCTTAAGCGCGTCTGACACTTTTTGGGCGAAAAGAATTCAACTTGCGTCGTGAGAACCTTCTCCGCCAGGTTTTCGAGGGTTAACGCTTATCTGAAATATTCCGAAAGTCAAACAATGCTCCTACATTAGAAACTGATAACTCTAAAAGCTGATTTCGACTTCACTTAGAGGTTACGTGGAGGTTGCATTTAAATAATTTCCATACTTAATTTTCTATATATTAAGCAATATCGTATATATTGATTAATTTTTAACATCCGATAAACACATTTGAACTAACCACTGTATAACACATAATTTGATACGGCACTTAGAAGTTCTCGCTTAGAGGTTATGTAGAGGTTGCATTTAAATAATGTTCAAACGTAATGTCCTGGATATTAAAAAATATATTATATATTGGATAATTTTTAACCATCCAATACATACATTTCAATCACCCAAACTATGACACGGGATTTGATACAACAGCTGTTTTTATTATATCAAGGTTATCTTACTTTCTGTATTTCATATTATTAAATTAAAATAATACTAACAATGATGAATGTTATTTTTTAATAATTAAAAATATTAATTTATCAATTAAACAAATGCTCTCACTATAGCATCACTATAATCAAATATTTGATAATTGTTAACGATCATATAATTTGCTTCTTTAGATGATATAATATATAGATTCCAATTTCTAAACTTCAAAAGTTCATATACACGTCAGGTGTTGATCGCTCCTCTTACGAATCAAATTTCAATTTTTTACCCAATAAAGCTTTGACTATCTACACAAACCTACTAACTTTACTTTTCATTCAATTTTTGTCTTCTGAGAAAATGAAATTTGTATTCACTATTTCTTGTAAGATTTTAACATTCTACCTACAAATCCAGATTTAGGAAGAGCATAGTTTCGTAAATATGTAATTTGGTGTTGTTTTACTGCTTTCTTAATTCAGACTGTATTTAAAATACGAACAAATTTAATTCACCTATTTCACCACTAGCTTCATTTTAGGTGTTTTAGTTTCATTTGGTTTCTAAAATTTTGGCTTGGTATAAGTAGTCTACAGAAAGTCGAAAACCCCTCCCTCAGGTACCAATGCCCCCAAATACCCAGCTTTCCTCCCAAAATAGTTCATGGTTGTGGTACTATATGAAAGAAAATATAAATTTGTCTAAATTTAACAGAACACGATAATTGGGGGCACAAAACGAGCAGACTTAATGTAAATATCATTGACATCGATTCACTAAAGTGCTCCTATAACAAAATTAATAAAAAGTAATTATTCTAAAGAGTTTTGCTTTGGAATTTAGGTTTCCTAACTTGACATCTTGCTGTGAAACTACGAGGTGGGTTTTGTTAATTTCGTTAGGTACAATGGGCAAAAATTGTATTATCTTATGATGGATATGGCCTAATGGAGAGCAAAGTGCAAGATTATGGTTCTTCAAGTCTAAAAAAGTGGGGAATCTTGGCTTAATTGAGTATGGTGAACATACCGTGAACTCGTAACAAGGATTGCCAACTTAACAACAAACACGACTCGCATTTGACGTATTCCTCATCACTTTATATTTCCAAACAGGTTAACTTTCCCAACAAGCGGACAGAACGACGAAATTCATTTCATAAAGCAACATAAATCACACATATAGTAATATTTGACTTCCAAGCAATCGAATTATCAAAATATGCACGAGGTAAACACGACGGACATATTTAAGTAAAAAAAACTTATAAAGAAAGATGACTTTAGTTTATAATCCTGTAGGCAAATATACAAAATTGAAATTAGCTGATTAAAACCTACATAAAAAAACATGTCACTAAAATTTAAATATACTGTTAAAAGCAAGGCGGTTTTATGGCGGATTCACCAACCGGGTTTTGTAATTAAAACTCCGGCAATGAATCAATCACGGATAATAAACCGCGATGTTCTCCAGCGACTCGTATTAGGCAGCGTTTATGGATATTTCGCCCGGCCTGTGACGTCACTCACATGCGGGCCTTTTTAATTAGCGCGAAATTATCTGTCACCATTTCTAGACGCAATAAACTTGTTTGGATTTTATTCGCGAAGCTCCCGAGCCGTAGCTACGTCTAATTGGAGTTCTCCCGCACGTAGAAAATTAACACGTGCGGCGACAAAAAACCCGGCTGCCTACGCGGATTACCGAATATAAGGCTGTGCTTATAATAGCGTCCGCAGCCATTTTCCTGGGGAAATTCGAGACTAATCCAGTTAGGAATTTGTTTCGGTTTTATGAAGAGCGAGTTATCACTAGTGTTTATAGCTGGAGATGCCTGAAAAGATTCTATTTTCAAAATGAATATTTTTCTATATTTCCAATAACTCAAAGTGTAAGTGTTCAAATAAATCTAAATGAATAGTGTAGATGTATACAAACTACTTTTTGTCATATATTTAGAAGTGACCACTTTGACAGCCGAGTCACGTGGTTATTTATAGGGCGAGAACTATACGTTAACGTCACGTGTCAGATTCTTCGATCAGCTGCTTTATGTAATTCCTCTAACATATGATTCCAACAACAGCTGTTTTCCTATTCACCTAAATGATCCGTTTATACAGAATTATTTATAAATAAAATGTCACATTATTTTTGTCATTCCAGTAATTTTTAAAAAATTTCATGTAATTTTTTTAAGTGAACAATTCAACAACAGGCATGCGGTTATTTAAAGGGCGACACTGTAAGTTAGAGTCACGTGTCAGATTCTTCGGTCAGCTGTTTTATGTTCCTCATCTAATATATGATTTGAATAACAGCAGTCTTCGTCTTCTCCTAAAGGATACGTTTAAATTATTTTTAAATGAAATTTTACATATTATTTAGTAATTAATTGTTTAAGATAAATATACTCTAGCGTTTTCTAAAATTTCGTGTTGCGTTTCTGTGAAATTGAACACTTTACGTGGCCACTTAGCCTATAAGTTAGTGTCACATGTCAGATTCTTCGATCAGCTGTTTTACGTAACTTTTCTAACATATGATTTCAGAAACAGCTGTTTTCCTATTCATGTAAAGGCTACATGAATTAGTTTCAAACAAATTTCAAAGAAGTTTCTTTGAAATTATTTGATTGAAAATACTCCAGCAGTATAGAACTTTTCAAATATAGTTTATGTAAACTTTATAAAGAGTTATTGTTTGATATTAAAATTTAATAGTAATTTAATTTTAAAGTTTTTAAAATTCGTGTTTTAACGAAGTAATAGTATAATTATTTTAAAATGTTAGTTGTGATATTATTAAGTGGTAGTGAAGTAATATAAACAATAAATTCTATCTATAATTTTTATTATTTTCTAAATAAATCATCGATAGTTTAATTACTTTATGATTTCCTCAATATCTCATTTGTTGAAAAGTCAATTCTATGCCCCTTTGGTTTTTTTTCAGACACAAACAAATCCTGATTATTTACAATAAGTAAACAAAAAACCGCATGGTAATTATAATATAATAAACGAATTCCTTTATAGCAATTTAAAACAAACTTTTTCAATGTTAACATTTTTTCTCCCCTCTTGTGATCTTAAACACATTTACACCAATTTTTAAAAACGTTTGTAAACCTGCTCAATTTAATTTGTTGTTTTAAATGGGGCATTTTCAAAAAAAAATTCAATTCCTTCAAATGTATCTTTTCTGAAATACTCAATCATTAATAAAAAAAAATTCATCCACCTAATTTCAAGTAAATTTGTTTAAATTTGTAGTAGATAATACTTTATGGTAATACAGTTTTTTCAAATATTATAAATTTAGTTTTAAATGTGAGAAGAGGTTTTCACAAAAGGGGCAAGGTATGCAGTATAGTTATTTTGTCCCATTTGGCTTAAAGTAAGTGATAACATACGACTTCGTAAAACAGATGATTTTATGTTATAGGTTGTGTGGTAGAAACCTATTTAACATATAGGACATGAAACTTTATTTATATTAATTGTAACTATTTAATAAGAAGTATCTAACATAATGTTTTTTGGCCCAAGTAGGAATTTACTTTTTAAAAAATAGTTTAGGTTTCCTGTTTTGTAATTTCTAACCTGTAACTCTTCCGAAGCCTGCAGTCATGAACCTTTAACGTTCAGCAGTAAGTAACCTTTCCTCCTTAAATGCGCAAAACGTACAAAATTAAAGATGTAATTTAATGTAGTAATATTTAGGGCACCTGTTTTCCCTGTGTACGATAAATTCCTCTTGGAATAAACATAAATAACTAAACAACTCTGCTTTATAAATCCAAGACCGCCGTGTAACGTATAAAGTAAAACTAGTCGTAGCTAGGTTTTGAAAATATAATGTTAGAAATATATCACTATAAATGAAGTCAGAAAAGGAATTGTATAGAAGTATCCTAAGATCAACTGCGTGCATTACTAGGCAGAATCAGGGGTGTAGCGGGGGAGGGGAGGGGTTGCGAGGGTCGGGGAACAAATCTCCTACCTAAGAAGTATGATGAAGTTTCTTCTTAATCTTTTACCGGTTCAAAAATCATGGTGGCCAGTTGTATTCAAAATATCATGCTGACATCAAACTCATGTGGAATATTAAGGCCCCTAGAAGCAAGTAATAGCAGAATGAGAGTGCCCTCAACGCCAGGTAGGCCACTCACACACACACACACACACACACACACACACACACACACACACACACACACACACACACACACACACACACACAGTCCTCACTCACACAAAGGTAGAGGATTAGGACGGGCCGTATTCCTTCCGGAGCTCTATTTATTAGTCACCTAGTGGTGCTTCTTTGATCAAACTCTAATTTTTAAAATTTAATCACACAAAAAAGTTTAGCATAAATTAATTCTGCACATCATTACGAGAAGATTGATAACAAGCATAGTACAATTTATTGCCACTGTTCATGAGAGAAAAACATGAAATAATAATGTGTTAGCTGTATTGGCATTACATAATTCCTTAGCTAAAGGAAAACACTGTACTTAATACGTTCAGGTGTCTAATAACTACTAAAGTAAACCATGGGTCCTTTGGTATCATTTTTGTATAATTTTAAGTAGAACCAATATTTATCAACTATTTTTAGTTAAAATTACCACTTAAAAAGTTAGACTTTGGTTAGAAGATACCACTAAATGATCAATTGAGCGGAAATACAGCCGGTCTCGGGTCTGTCCTAATTCTCTGCGCTCGTAAGGATGAGTGTGCGTCTGTGCGAGAGAAACTGACCTGGCGTCCAGGGGCATTAGCATTCTGCTATTGGTACATAAATAGAAAATTCTGCTGACTTGGAAGAGCCTTTTATAACACACCTACGGCACTTGGCCTCTGTTTTCACTGCCATCTCAATCTTTAAAATGTAATCCTTTAAATAGCTAAATAACACTGACTAATCAACCCCTTCACAGTTGTGTTACATGTGACGCGGAAGCAGGGACGCAGCCTAGCCCTAACGGAAGTACTAATTTTGTTTCACATACCCATTTCAGTTCCAAGTAGGCAGCAGAAAAATAAATGCATGTCATTATTACCAGAGTCTCACAAACAATGTTTTTGTAAGGCAGTAGTCCTCCTTATCCCTTAGAATAAAGATATCCTAACCCGTAAGGTTCCTGTATGATCTGTCGTGAGGTTTTTTCTTGCCAGGTTTTTCCAACCCGCTCTTAGCGCGACAGATACCATACCGTTTCATTTCACTATGTCCTGATCTTCCATGGTAAGAGTTTAACAACTTGGTACATGGATAACCTATCATGGTTCATCCAAGCGCCTTAGGGATACTAACCGCATGCGTATGTGAGACGGAGGCAGCTCGATGGATGATGGCTGCCACGACAGCTGGGCGGGTTCTGTGGGCAACGATGCCGAGGCCTAACGGGTAAAACAAACCTTCTACATAGTTTTCCTATAATACGAATTGAGAGTAAAGTGAGAGCCATAAATAATATTTTAACTGTGAGTTGAGGGAAGAAATAAATGTGAGTTTTCGTTCACATATTTACGAAGACCTTGCCTGACTTACCTCAGAGGATCAAGATCTTAATAAGCTTTTAAAGTAGACTCGTGACTCAATATATTTACAAATTGTACTTTGTGAAAATGAAAATTTAAAGTTTAACATTATTTTATTCCATCCTCACGTGAGATAATAATTAAGTGTAATTTGTTCACTAAAAACACTTGAACACATTAGTATTTTACACTTGCCAATACAGTATCAGCACTTCCAAAGGACTTACACCCAACTTACCTTTACTGAACAGTTCATTACCACAAACCACAACTACACGAACATAACATGAAATCTACAAATTCTACACGAACAAAACAAGAATAACCAATGCCATACAATCCAACAGTTTTAAATATACAAACATTTGAAACTACACCCAACACACAACGTAACACCCTACTATATTATTACTCACACTTTTCGGCATTATAGCCCCCAATACTGTTTAAAAATACACCTAATATCCTTCCCCAACCCACCCAAGTGGTCAGTTACGGTCTTAGTTGACAATGGACACATTTCCTAAAACGTCGTCCCAGTTATCAAAAAGTAAGTACTCCCATAGATAAGCTTAACTTACTAAGATATATTCAAGTGTTTTAGCCTAAGTTTAAATTTAATACATTGTTATTTCTTGCAAGTGTTGAGCAAAATTTTGTAAATAAACCTTTAGACGTATTTCAATTTAATGCTTACAGTACACTTCATGGTAAATGTATATAAGTAAAACGATTTAATTTACTAATTTTGTTAACTTTTATAACATTTTCGGCTTTAAAATGTCATACAATACCATTTAAACTTTAAATTTTTGTTTTGTGGCTATAAATTACCTCCCCTCCTCTGGAATGCCAATACCTCTCCCCAAGAAGAAATTTCTTGCTGCGTCAATGGTCACAATTGGAATCAACATTTTTCTATTTCAATATAATTTACGGAGGAACGCAACAGCAAACATATATCCAATGTAGATGTAAACCTAACAAAGAGATTTCATGCTTTCGGCAATAGGTGAAGTGTCCAATGCTCCACAGGGAATTTTACTTAGACGAAATAATTTTACAAAGAAGTTTCGACGTTAAAAAAAAATATACCGTTAAAAAATATATGTAAAAGGACTGCAAGAAATCTGAAACTGTACCTCGTCTATAAACAAAATAAACCGATAATTCCAGAGCCGGGAGATGCTTTCCTCAGCCGAAAGAGCCCGTACCAGAGCCAAAACGAACCGACCGATATCTGAGGTCACAAAGACGCCCAATTACGCAATTCAAAGGTCAGTCTGACTCGTAACAATGAATGCTCGCCACATTGTAACATTTTTTTAATTCAATGCCGGACCGCGTTGTGACCGCAAATTGGACTTGTGGTGAGGGGGTTGAGACATTGTTTTCTGTGTTTCCGGTGATTAACTGGCCAAACCTACTGACATGATCTGTTATGAAGAGTTGAAGTCACTGACAATGCTCCAATGACGAGTGTTCTTAGAATTTAGTGAACAATCTTGTTGATGAACAATATAAATCAAACAACAACTTATTTATCATTTTTTTAAGCGAGATTATTTTATCCAGAAGGGCCCTTGAAGTATTTTCGGATCTGTGTGTGGAGAATATGTTATAATGATCGCTGGGGGGAGGTTACAATGAATGAATATGAATAGGAGCTTTGAAGCCTTTACTAAAACAAAAATACTAGAAGCGTCTTTAGTTTTAGATCATCAAGTTCTTTGTAAATTTCTAGGAAGAATACATTATAAAACAAGAAGATACTTTATAATAAACAAAGGTATAAGAGAACATATAATACCCCACAACTAGAGACGTCTACAAGACATAAGCCTAAACTGCAAGAAAATGCAAAAAGACAAAGTGGTTGCTAGAGGTTACGTCAAAGAGAGAAGATTTCAAACTATTTTCCTATCTATATGTGGAGAATGTATTAGAATGGTGGCGGGGTGAGGCCATATACAACGAACGCTTATAAATAAGAACTCGATACTTGTACTGGTAAAATAGCACGAGAAACTTCATCAGTTTTAGATCTTTAAGATTTTCTGTAATCTTAAAGGAAGATCACAATATAAAAGAAGAAGATATATACAAACATAAGAAACAAAACCGTAAGTGAACGTATAATACAAGAACTATAGACATCTATAAAGACGTGAGCTTAGAATGCAGGAAAGGGCAAAAACAAGTAGAGTGGTTCCTAGAGGTAACACCAGAGGGGAAAAGAGCTGTAGGGATTGTTTTGATTTATACGTGGAGAATATATTAGAATGATGGGGGGGGGGACAAATACAATGAATGCCTATGAATAGAAACTTCGATGCCTTTACTAAAACAACACCAGACACGTCTTCAGTTTAAGATCATTAATTTTTTGCGTAAATTTCAAGGAAAGACACAATATAAAACGATTACGACACAAAGAAAGAAGATACTGTATAAGAAACAAAGCATAAAAGAACATATAGGCCTAATACTCAACAACTACAAACGTCTACAAAGCATAAGTTTCGACTGCAGAAAAAAACAAAAAAAGGCAAAGTGGTTCTTAGGGGTAACGCCAGAAGGCAAGAGCTCTATGTATTTTCGGATTCGTATGTGGAAAATATACTAGAAGGATCGGTGCCGGGAAGGGGATAAATACAATGAATGCTTATGTATAAGAACTTCGATGCCTTTACTAAAACAATAACACGAGAAATGTTTACAGTTTTAGATCATTAGGTTTTTGCGTAAAACTCCAGGAAGATCACAATATAAAAGAAGATATATTACAATATATAAAACAAAACCATTAGGGAACATATAATACACAATTACTAGAGACTTTTACAAAGATGTAAGCTTAGACTACAGGAAAAAAGCAAAAAAGGCAAAGTGGTTGTTAGAGGTGAAGTCAGAAGGGAAGAGACCTCGAAGTATTCTTAGATCTATTTGTAGAAGACTCGAGGAGGGTGAGTGGAGGAAGGGCGTGTACAATGCATACCTATGATTAAGAACTTTTTCTAGTACAATAACAATAAAAATGTCTACAATTTTGGTTTCTTAACGTCGTTTTGCAGAGTTATAGGAAGAATACACAGTACAACAAGAAGATTCTGTATCAGGAAAGAACCATAAAGGAACATTTAAAAATACGTCTACTTGGACTGTAGAGACTTGGGAGGAAAAAAACAAAAACACCTTTTGGTTGCTTAAAGTGAGGTCAGAAAGAAAAAAAAAACACTTTGAGGTATTTTTATATACATGCAGAGAATTCGTTAGAAGTATCGGAAGAAAAGGTTTAAATTCAATGAACCCCTGTCAGCATGTGAAGAGGAGGTGTTACTCGGATTGCGCTAAGGAGTCAAAAATGTCTTTTTTTGTACTGAGCTTTTAGTCCTTTTAGAACTGTTCTGAGAACAGTTCGCCACTTTGGTACACTTCGACTTGTTTCTTTGTAACTACTCCAATCTTGATACGCAACCGACCTTTATATTTCCCCCAGAATATACGCTGCTGACCTTCCCTCCTCTTCTATATATTACACGCAAATCTATTAACGGTGTTTTTCTTTAATCTGTTCAATTACATTTTTTTTCTGTACACAAGAAAAATTCTTCATTTGTTACTCTACCTGGTAAACAACACGTAGCCCTCGTAACTGATATATATAGGTGTGTGTGTGTGTCAGCGCCCCGACTATTGGTTGCAGTATCATTATCTACCAGATTATTATACAAAGTTCAAAATACGAAACATGAATACAATAAAGCCAAAACTACTGTGATAAAATGATTACGATGAAATGCTAGTAAGCGAGGAAAAATATAACGCCAGAGAATAAGAAGAGAGCTAAAACTCAAGTGATTTTCATTATTTCCGCCTCTCGCAATAACAACGCATTATCAGGCGAATCATTGTCGCCGAATGACGACCCCTCTCCGGTACCTCTACAAATCCGTAAATTAGGAAACGAAACTGTGAGAATCGGTCCACCATCACGGACCGTGAACCGTCAATTGCTTTTTAATTCGCCGTCTAGACTATCAAAGGCGATGATATTTTTATTCATAATACGGTGGCAGTGGATATAAAAAGGCGTCGAGAATATTATATACAATGAAAGAATGTAATTCAATGAGAAATGAAAAAAGAAACAATGATTTTTTTTACGGTAAAAAAAAGCTGAACGTTCATTGTAGGCAGCGTGGTGAATCAGAAATGGGCTGGAACGTTGGACCTCGAAACAATAGATGGATGTGGACGTTTTTTGTAGCTTTACGCGTCTGACACTTGATGAGATAGGATTTAGTTAATCTAGAGAGTCTTGATTCATTTGGCGCAGTTCATTTGTCTAATCTACGTTCATTACAAAGGTAAGATCCCGGCGCAAAGTTGGCAAATCGAGATTTCACACGGGGTGGTTTCTTTAACATTCATGATTTATTACTTGACCTTCCTTTGACCTTACACTTCCAAAGGGCTATATTATATAAACTGTTTAATTCGTTTTAAGAGTTTTAATTTTAGATCTATAAGTTTTAATTTATTTTCAATGTTCTTTCCTCCATCTTTTGTCCACTGTGAACAAGTTTTCTCTCCAGAAAGTCTCTGGAAGATCTTGTATTTATGAGCTCTAGGATACCTGTACCACGTGCTGTAACCTTAATGGTTTTTAGTCTCATATGTATAAATTTCAATACAAGCGTTTGTAAGTATTTAGCCTTGAAAAGGATCTCGTAGTCGAAAAGTTGACAGGAGTTATAATATTGTCTCAAATGTAGTCAAAACCCTTCTGTATATTTGGGAAGAGAGAATCCTATTTTTTGAAAAAGAAATATTTTTCACAAACACAATTCATTCTAGTTTACTAAAGTTGAAGATTCATCCAAGGAAAAACATTCTAATTGTATATCTCGCAACCGCGTATTTAGTTTTTAAGAGGGAATGGGTAGCTGGGGGGTGGATGACCTTAGTTGGATGACATTTAACCCTCAATGAAAGTGTTTAAAAATCAAGACTCGTTTTATACCACTGTACGCTTAAAATTAGAAAAAACGAGTAAATTAAACTTGTTCTTAATTTTAAAACATTACAATTTTAAAGCACAACCTACACAATGTACACTAGGAATATTTAAGTCTCAGGCTTCTTTCAAACCAGGACATCCTCATGCTATGTTACACTGCGCCAGTGTGAGTGAAAACGTGGTGAAACCAGGAGAATCCAGATAAAGTGCAACTAGGCATCAGCCTCTTATCCGAAGAACACAGACATAGATGTAATATTTAGGGTGAATCTACAGCGCAGCACGTGAAATCATGCTTTCACGTGATCCTACCTCAAACGTGAGGCTCCCGGTCGGGTGACGGGGAGAGTGCTTGGTGCACGGCCTGTGAGAGCCGGAAGGCCATACTGTAAGGCCTGGACTGGTGACCGACCCCATCCCCCTGGGACGAGACTAAACTCCAACCAGACATTACGGTTTCACCCCAGAACTATAAAATCAAAGGTGAAATGAAAACCCTTTTTATTTTTGGTAGTTGTTGAACCTATACTAAATTCTATATACGTCACTCCAATGTTGTGGTTATTTAGTAGGTGTTTCGTTAAATATAATTTTACATGCTTAAATAAATATTAGGTTAAACTCTTTTGGCTAGTGTTGATTACAGCTTCAGAACTTTAAAGTAATTATTTCATAATTTCTTTGTCGGTATTTGTATACTTTTCTTCTAAATCATTCAAGTAAAAACATCATTAAGAAAGTAAAGGGATTTTTATTAACTTAAAGTCACTGCTTTAATTTTTATAATTTAAATGTTTTATACAGTTAGAAATTTTAAAATAATCACCAGATAAATACATATGATCGACTTGTTTATTTGCTAAACAGAAATACTTATTGAGCGAAGAAATAAATTTGTAGGTTATGTTGAGAGAGAGAGAGAGCGCGCAGTGATTGGATGAAGTTACAGACCAGAGCTAATCCAGTTTGGCGTGAGGACTTACGTCAATTAGAGACGAAGCGTTAATAAACTTTATTATATTGATTGTGTTGCCGTAATTGGCAGGGCGCAACAGTCTTCTTTCTGCCGCACAAAACCTAACCTTACAACCAGCACCAACGTCTCGGTACGGAACACAGCTGTTCCACTTGCACGCACGTCCTTCAAGGTCGCGATGCAGAAGCTTCTTATGCAGAATTTACGTTTATGTAAAACCTAACCTAAATAGCGTTTGTGTGCGTGTCTGAGATATGTCGAATTATCTTTATACTTCACACACATATTTACAGATACTTTTCGACATTAATGTCGACTGGTTGTACGGCACTTAAAATACACACACGGGCGCACTATTTGTACAAAATACAATATTACAACAAATAGCGGAACATTTTTTAAATGAAATCTTTAAAAAGTGTTGTTATATCAAATTTCATTTTCATATACATTTCGAAATCAGCATGACATGTACATTCAATTAACAAACGTACAAGCGCAAAATATGACATGTACATATTAGAGTATACGGTGGTTAGCTTAGGCAGTGTCATAAACTAGTGGCACTTATGGCCGTATAGAGAGGTTGATAGAGGGACGCTCAAGAAAAAAGGGTCAAATATGGAAGTGAGGAGTGGATGGTGGAGGCACCTTAGAAAGAAGTTGCACTTATGGGCGGTAGGAAGTGGTTGGTAGAGGGAGGCTCAAGAAAAAAGGGTCAAATATGGAAGTAAGGAGTGGATGGTGGAGGCACCTTAGAAAGAAGTTGCACTTATGGGCGGTAGGGAGTGGCTGGTAGAGGGAGGCTCAAAAAAAGTGTCAAATATGGAAGTGAGGAGTGGATGGTGGAGGTATCTTAGAAAGAAGTTGCACTTATGGGCGGTAGGGAGTGGTTGGTAGAGGGAGGCTCAAGAAAAAAGGGTCAAATATGGAAGTGAGGAGTGGATGGTGGAGGCACCTTAGAAAGAAGTTGCACTTATGGGCGGTAGGGAGTGGTTGGTAGAGGGAGGCTCAAGAGAAAAGGGTCAAATATGGAAGTGAGGAATGGATGGCGGAGGCACCTTAGAAAGAAGTTGCACTTATGGGCGGTAGGGAGTGGTTGGTAGAGGGAGGATAAAGAAAAAAGTGCCTAATATGGAAGTGAGGAGTGGATGGTGGAGGCACCTTAGAAAGAAGTTGCACTTATGGGCGGTAGGGAGTGGTTGGTAGAGGGAGGCTCAAGAAAAAAGTGTCTAATATGGATGTGAGGAGTGGATGGTAGAGGCACCTTAGAAAGATGTTGCACTTATGGGCGGTAGGGAGTGGTTGGTAGAGGGAGACTCAAGAAAAAAGAGTCAAATATGGAAGTGAGGAGTGGATGGTGGAGACACCTTAGAAAGAAGTTGCACTTATGGGCGGTAGGGAGTGGTTGGTAGAGGGAGGCTCAAGAAAAAAGGGTCAAATATGGAAGTGAGGAGTGGATGGTGGAGGCACCTTAGAAAGAAGTTGCACTTATAGGCGGTAGGGAGTGGTTGGTAGAGGGAGGGTCAAGAAAAAAGTGTCTAATATGGAAGTGAGGAGTGGATGGTGGAGGCACCTTAGAAAGAAGTTGTACTTATGGGCGGTAGGGAGTGATTGGTAGATTGAGGCTCAAGAAAAAAGTGTCAAATATGGAAGTGAGAGTGGATGGTGGAGGCACCTTAGAAAGAAGTTGCACTTATAGGCGGTAGGGAGTAGTTGGTAGAGGGAGGCTCAAAAAAAAGTGTCAAATATGGAAGTGAGGAGTGGATGGTGGAGGCACCTTAGGACGAAGTTGCACTTATGGGCGGTAGGAAGTGGTTGGTAGAGGGAGGCTCAAGAAAAAAGGGTCAAATATGGAAGTAAGGAGTGGATGGTGGAGGCACCTTAGAAAGAAGTTGCACTTATGGGCGGTAGGGAGTGGTTGGTAGAGGGAGGCTCAAGAAAAAAGGGTCAAATATGGAAGTGAGGAGTGGATGGCGGAGGCACCTTAGAAAGAAGTTGCACTTATGGGCGGTAGGGAGTGGTTGATAGAGGGAGGTTCAAGAAAAAAGGGTCAAATATGGAAGTGAGGAGTGGATGGTGGAGGCACCTTAGAAAGAAGTTGCACTTATGGGCGGTAGGGAGTGGTTGGTAGAGGGAGGATAAAGAAAAAAGTGCCTAATATGGAAGTGAGGAGTGGATGGTGGAGGCACCTTAGAAAGAAGTTGCACTTATGGGAGGTAGGGAGTGGTTGGTAGAGGGAGGCTCAAGAAAAAAGTGTCTAATATGGAAGTGAGGAGTGGATGGTGGAGGTACCTTAGAAAGAAGTTGCACTTATGGGCGGTAGGGAGTGGCTGGTAGAGGGAGGCTCAAGAAAAAAGTGTCAAATATGGAAGTGAGGAGTGGATGGTGGAGGCACCTTAGAAAGAAGTTGCACTTATGGGCGGTAGGGAGTGGTTGGTAGAGGGAGGCTCAAGAAAAAAGTGTCTAATATGGAAGTGAGAAGTGGATGGTGGAAGCACCTTAGAAAGAAGTTGCACTTATGGGCGGTAGGGAGTGGCTGGTAGAGGGAGGCTCAAGAAAAAAGTGTCAAATATGGAAGTGAGGAGTGGATGGTGGAGGCACCTTAGAAAGAAGTTGCACTTATGGGCGGTAGGGAGTGGTTGGTAGAGGGAGGCTCAAGAAAAAAGTGTCTAATATGGAAGTGAGAAGTGGATGGTGGAAGCACCTTAGAAAGAAGTTGCACTTATGGGCGGTAGGGAGTGGCTGGTAGAGGGAGGCTCAAGAAAAAAGTGTCAAATATGGAAGTGAGGAGTGGATGGTGGAGGCACCTTAGAAGAAAGTTGCACTTATGGGCGGTAGGGAGTGGTTGTTAGAGGGAGGCTCAAGATAAAAGTGTCTAATATGGAAGTGAGGAGTGGATGGTGGAGGCACCTAAGAAAGAAGTTGCACTTATGGGCGTTGGGGAGTGGTTGGTAGAGGGAGGCTCAAGAAAAATGTGTCTAATATGGAAGTGAGGAGTGGATGGTGGAGGCACCTTAGAAAGAAGTTGCACTTATGGGCGGTAGGGAGTGGCTGGTAGAGGGAGGCTCAAGAAAAAAGTGTCAAATATGGAAGTGAGGAGTGGATGGTGGAGGTACCTTAGAAAGAAGTTGCACTTATGGGCGGTAAGAAGTGGTTGGTAGAGGGAGGCTCAAGAAAAAAGTGTCTAATATGGAAGTGAGGAGTGAATGGTGGAGGCACCTTAGAAAGAAGTTGCACTTATGGGCGGTAGGGAGTGGTTTGTAGAAAGAGGCTCAAGAAAAAAGTGTCTAATATGGAAGTGAGGAGTGAATGGTGGAGGCACCTTAGAAAGAAGTTGCACTTATGGGCGATAGGGAGTGGTTGGTAGAGGGAGGATTAAGAAAAAAGTGTCTAATATAGATGTGAGGAGTGGATGGTGGAGGCACCTTAGGAAGAAGTTGCACTTATGGGCGGTAGGGAGTGGTTGGTAGAGGGAGGCTCAAGAAAAAAGTGTCAAATATGGAAGTGAGGAGTGGATGGTGGAGGCACCTTAGGACGAAGTTGCACTTATGGGCGGTAGGGAGTGGTTGGTAGAGGGAGGCTCAAGAGAAAAGTGCCTAATATGGAAGTGAGGAGTGGATGGTGGAGGTAGCTTAGAAAGAAGTTGCACTTATGAGCGATAGGGAGTGGTTGGTAGAGGGAGGCTCAAGAAAAATGTGTCTAATATGGAAGTGAGGAGTGGATGGTGGAGGCACCTTAGAAGGAAGTTGTACTTATGGGCGGTAGGGAGTGATTGGTAGATTGAGGCTCAAGAAAAAAGTGTCAAATATGGAAGTGAGAGTGGATGGTGGAGGCACCTTAGAAAGAAGTTGCATTTATAGGCGGTAGGGAGTAGTTGGTAGAGGGAGGCTCAAGAAAAAAGTGTCAAATATGGAAGTGAGGAGTGGATGGTGGAGGCACCTTAGGACGAAGTTGCACTTATGGGCGGTAGGAAGTGGCTGGTAGAGGGAGGCTCAAGAAAAAAGGGTCAAATATGGAAGTAAGGAGTGGATGGTGGAGGCACCTTAGAAAGAAGTTGCACTTATGGGCGGTAGGGAGTGGTTGGTAGAGGGAGGCTCAAGAAAAAAGGGTCAAATATGGAAGTGAGGAGTGGATGGCGGAGGCACCTTAGAAAGAAGTTGCACTTATGGGCGGTAGGGAGTGTTTGATAGAGGGAGGTTCAAGAAAAAAGGGTCAAATATGGAAGTGAGGAGTGGATGGTGGAGGCACCTTAGAAAGAAGTTGCACTTATGGGCGGTAGGGAGTGGTTGGTAGAGGGAGGATAAAGAAAAAAGTGCCTAATATGGAAGTGAGGAGTGGATGGTGGAGGCACCTTAGAAAGAAGTTGCACTTATGGGAGGTAGGGAGTGGTTGGTAGAGGGAGGCTCAAGAAAAAAGTGTCTAATATGGAAGTGAGGAGTGGATGGTGGAGGTACCTTAGAAAGAAGTTGCACTTATGGGCGGTAGGGAGTGGCTGGTAGAGGGAGGCTCAAGAAAAAAGTGTCAAATATGGAAGTGAGGAGTGGATGGTGGAGGTATCTTAGAAAGAAGTTGCACTTATGGGCGGTAGGGAGTGGTTGGTAGAGGGAGGCTCAAGAAAAAAGGGTCAAATATGGAAGTGAGGAGTGGATGGTGGAGGCACCTTAGAAAGAAGTTGCACTTATGGGCGGTAGGGAGTGGTTGGTAGAGGGAGGCTCAAGAGAAAAGGGTCAAATATGGAAGTGAGGAATGGATGGCGGAGGCACCTTAGAAAGAAGTTGCACTTATGGGCGGTAGGGAGTGGTTGGTAGAGGGAGGATAAAGAAAAAAGTGCCTAATATGGAAGTGAGGAGTGGATGGTGGAGGCACCTTAGAAAGAAGTTGCACTTATGGGCGGTAGGGAGTGGTTGGTAGAGGGAGGCTCAAGAAAAAAGTGTCTAATATTTAAGTGAGGAGTGGATGGTGGAGGTACCTTAGAAAGAAGTTGCAATTATGGGCGGTAGGGAGTGGCTGGTAGAGGGAGGCTCAAGAAAAAAGTGTCAAATATGGAAGTGAGGAGTGGATGGTGGAGGTACATTAGAAAGAAGTTGCACTTATGGGCGGTAGGGAATGGTTGGTAGAGGGAGGCTCAAGAAAAAAGTGTCAAATATGGAAGTGAGGAGTGGATGGTGGAGGCACCTAAGAAAGAAGTTGCACTTATGGGCGTTGGGGAGTGGTTGGTAGAGGGAGGCTCAAGAAAAATGTGTCTAATATGGAAGTGAGGAGTGGATGGTGGAGGCACCTTAGAAAGAAGTTGCACTTATGGGCGGTAGGGAGTGGCTGGTAGAGGGAGGCTCAAGAAAAAAGTGTCAAATATGGAAGTGAGGAGTGGATGGTGGAGGTACCTTAGAAAGAAGTTGCACTTATGGGCGGTAAGAAGTGGTTGGTAGAGGGAGGCTCAAGAAAAAAGTGTCTAATATGGAAGTGAGGAGTGAATGGTGGAGGCACCTTAGAAAGAAGTTGCACTTATGGGTGGTAGGGAGTGGTTGGTAGAGGGAGGCTCAAGAAAAAAGTGTCTAATATGGAAGTGAGGAGTGAATGGTGGAGGCACCTTAGAAAGAAGTTGCACTTATGGGCGATAGGGAGTGGTTGGTAGAGGGAGGATAAAGAAAAAAGTGTCTAATATAGATGTGAGGAGTGGATGGTGGAGGCACCTTAGGAAGAAGTTGCACTTATGGGCGGTAGGAAGTGGTTGGTAGAGAGAGGCTCAAGAAAAAAGGGACAAATATGGAAGTGAGGAGTGGATGTTGGAGGCACCTTAGAAAGAAGTTGCACTTATGGGCGGTAGGGAGTGGTTGGTAGAGGGAGGCTCAAGAAAAAATTGTCTAATATGGAAATGAGGAGTGGATGGTGGAGGCACCTTAGAAAGAAGTTGCACTTATGGGCGGTAGGGAGTGGCTGGTAGAGGGAGGCTCAAGAAAAAAGTGTCAAATATGGAAGTGAGGAGTGGATGGTGGAGGCACCTTAGAAGAAAGTTGCACTTATGGGCGGTAGGGAGTGGTTGTTAGAGGGAGGCTCAAGATAAAAGTGTCTAATATGGAAGTGAGGAGTGGATGGTGGAGGCACCTAAGAAAGAAGTTGCACTTATGGGCGTTGGGGAGTGGTTGGTAGAGGAAGGCTCAAGAAAAATGTGTCTAATATGGAAGTGAGGAGTGGATGGTGGAGGCACCTTAGAAAGAAGTTGCACTTATGGGCGGTAGGGAGTGGCTGGTAGAGGGAGGCTCAAGAAAAAAGTGTCAAATATGGAAGTGAGGAGTGGATGGTGGAGGTACCTTAGAAAGAAGTTGCACTTATGGGCGGTAAGCAGTGGTTGGTAGAGGGAGGCTCAAGAAAAAAGTGTCTAATATGGAAGTGAGGAGTGAATGGTGGAGGCACCTTAGAAAGAAGTTGCACTTATGGGCGGTAGGGAGTGGTTTGTAGAAAGAGGCTCAAGAAAAAAGTGTCTAATATGGAAGTGAGGAGTGAATGGTGGAGGCACCTTAGAAAGAAGTTGCACTTATGGGCGATAGGGAGTGGTTGGTAGAGGGAGGATTAAGAAAAAAGAGTCTAATATAGATGTGAGGAGTGGATGGTGGAGGCACCTTAGGAAGAATTTGCACTTATGGGCGGTAGGGAGTGGTTGGTAGAGGGAGGCTCAAGAGAAAAGGGTCAAATATGGAAGTGAGGAATGGATGGCGGAGGCACCTTAGAAAGAAGTTGCACTTATGGGCGGTAGGGAGTGGTAGGTAGAGGGAGGATAAAGAAAAAAGTGCCTAATATGGAAGTGAGGAGTGGATGGTGGAGGCACCTTAGAAAGAAGTTGCACTTATGGGCGGTAGGGAGTGGTTGGTAGAGGGAGGCTCAAGAAAAAAGTGTGTAATATGGAAGTGAGGAGTGGATGGTGGAGGTAGCTTAGAAAGAAGTTGCACTTATGGGCGGTAGGGAGTGGCTGGTAGAGGGAGGCTCAAGAAAAAAGGGTCAAATATGGAAGTGAGGAGTGAATGGTGGAGGCACCTTAGAAAGAAGTTGCACTTATGAGCGATAGGGAGTGGTTGGTAGAGGGAGGCTCAAGAAAAAAGTGTCTAATATGGAAGTGAGGAGTGGATGGTGGAGGCACCTTAGAAAGAAGTTGTACTTATGGGCGGTAGGGAGTGATTGGTAGATTGAGGCTCAAGAAAAAAGTGTCAAATATGGAAGTGAGAGTGGATGGTGGAGGCACCTTAGAAAGAAGTTGCACTTATAGGCGGTAGGGAGTAGTTGGTAGAGGGAGGCTCAAGAAAAAAGTGTCAAATATGGAAGTGAGGAGTGGATGGTGGAGGCACCTTAGGACGAAGTTGTACTTATGGGCGGTAGGAAGTGGTTGGTAGAGGGAGGCTCAAGAAAAAAGGGTCAAATATGGAAGTAAGGAGTGGATGGTGGAGGCACCTTAGAAAGAAGTTGCACTTATGGGCGGTAGGGAGTGGTTGGTAGAGGGAGGCTCAAGAAAAAAGGGTCAAATATGGAAGTGAGGAGTGGATGGCGGAGGCACCTTAGAAAGAAGTTGCACTTATGGGCGGTAGGGAGTGGTTGATAGAGGGAGGTTCAAGAAAAAAGGGTCAAATATGAAAGTGAGGAGTGGATGGTGGAGGCACCTTAGAAAGAAGTTGCACTTATGGGCGGTAGGGAGTGGTTGGTAGAGGGAGGATAAAGAAAAAAGTGCCTAATATGGAAGTGAGGAGTGGATGGTGGAGGCACCTTAGAAAGAAGTTGCACTTATGGGAGGTAGGGAGTGGTTGGTAGAGGGAGGCTCAAGAAAAAAGTGTCTAATATGGAAGTGAGGAGTGGATGGTGGAGGTACCTTAGAAAGAAGTTGCACTTATGGGCGGTAGGGAGTGGCTGGTAGAGGGAGGCTCAAGAAAAAAGTGTCAAATATGGAAGTGAGGAGTGGATGGTGGAGGTATCTTAGAAAGAAGTTGCACTTATGGGCGGTAGGGAGTGGTTGGTAGAGGGAGGCTCAAGAAAAAAGGGTCAAATATGGAAGTGAGGAATGGATGGCGGAGGCACCTTAGAAAGAAGTTGCACTTATGGGCGGTAGGGAGTGGTTGGTAGAGGGAGGATAAAGAAAAAAGTGCCTAATATGGAAGTGAGGAGTGGATGGTGGAGGCACCTTAGAAAGAAGTTGCACTTATGGGCGGTAGGGAGTGGTTGGTAGAGGGAGGCTCAAGAAAAAAGTGTCTAATATTTAAGTGAGGAGTGGATGGTGGAGGTACCTTAGAAAGAAGTTGCAATTATGGGCGGTAGGGAGTGGCTGGTAGAGGGAGGCTCAAGAAAAAAGTGTCAAATATGGAAGTGAGGAGTGGATGGTGGAGGTACATTAGAAAGAAGTTGCACTTATGGGCGGTAGGGAATGGTTGGTAGAGGGAGGCTCAAGAAAAAAGTGTCTAATATGGAAGTGAGGAGTGGATGGTGGAGGCACCTTAGAAAGAAGTTGCACTTATGGGCGGTAGGGAGTGGTTGTTAGAGGGAGGCTCAAGAAAAAAGTGTCTAATATGGAAGTGAGGAGTGGATGGTGGAGGCACCTAAGAAAGAAGTTGCACTTATGGGCGTTGGGGAGTGGTTGGTAGAGGGAGGCTCAAGAAAAATGTGTCTAATATGGAAGTGAGGAGTGGATGGTGGAGGCACCTTAGAAAAAAGTTGCACTTATGGGCGGTAGGGAGTGGCTGGTAGAGGGAGGCTCAAGAAAAAAGTGTCAAATATGGAAGTGAGGAGTGGATGGTGGAGGTACCTTAGAAAGAAGTTGCACTTATTGGCGGTAAGAAGTGGTTGGTAGAGGGAGGCTCAAGAAAAAAGTGTCTAATATGGAAGTGAGGAGTGAATGGTGGAGGCACCTTAGAAAGAAGTTGCACTTATGGGTGGTAGGGAGTGGTTGGTAGAGGGAGGCTCAAGAAAAAAGTGTCTAATATGGAAGTGAGGAGTGAATGGTGGAGGCACCTTAGAAAGAAGTTGCACTTATGGGCGATAGGGAGTGGTTGGTAGAGGGAGGATAAAGGAAAAAGTGTCTAATATAGATGTGAGGAGTGGATGGTGGAGGCACCTTAGGAAGAAGTTGCACTTATGGGCGGTAGGAAGTGGTTGGTAGAGAGAGGCTCAACAAAAAAGGGACAAATATGGAAGTGAGGAGTGGATGGTGGAGGCACCTTAGAAAGAAGTTGCACTTATGGGCGGTAGGGAGTGGTTGGTAGAGGGAGGCTCAAGAAAAAAGTGTCTAATATGGAAATGAGGAGGGGATGGTGGAGGCACCTTAGAAAGAAGTTGCACTTATGGGCGGTAGGGAGTGGTTGGTAGAGGGAGGATAAAGAAAAAAGTGCCTAATATGGAAGTGAGGAGTGGATGGAGGAGGCACCTTAGAAAGAAGTTGAACTTATGGGCGGTAGGGAGTGGTTGGTAGAGGGAGGCTCAAGAAAAAAGTGTCTAATATGGAAGTGAGGAGTGGATGGTGGAGGTACCTTAGAAAGAAGTTGCACTTATGGGCGGTAGGGAGTGGCTGGTAGAGGGAGGCTCAAGAAAAAAGTGTCAAATATGGAAGTGAGGAGTGGATGGTTTAGGTACCTTAGAAAGAAGTTGCACTTATGGGCGGTAGGGAGTGGCTGGTAGAGGGAGGATAAAGAAAAAAGTGCCTAATATGGAAGTGAGGAGTGGATGGTGGAGGCACCTTAGAAAGAAGTTGCAGTTATGGGCGGTAGGGAGTGGTTGGTAGAGGGAGGCTCAAGAAAAAAGTGTCTAATATGGAAGTGAGGAGTGGATGGTGGAGGTACCTTAGAAAGAAGTTGCACTTATGGGCGGTAGGGAGTGGCTGGTAGAGGGAGGCTCAAGAAAAAAGTGTCAAATATGGAAGTGAGGAGTGGATGGTTTAGGTACCTTAGAAAGAATTTGCACTTATGGGCGGTAGGGAGTGGCTGGTAGAGGGAGGATAAAGAAAAAAGTGCCTAATATGGAAGTGAGGAGTGGATGGTGGAGGCACCTTAGAAGAAAGTTGCACTTATGGGCGGTAGGGAGTGGTTGTTAGAGGGAGGCTCAAGAAAAAAGTGTCTAATATGGAAGTGAGGAGTGGATGGTGGAGGCACCTAAGAAAGAAGTTGCACTTATGGGCGTTGGGGAGTGGTTGGTAGAGGGAGGCTCAAGAAAAATGTGTCTAATATGGAAGTGAGGAGTGGATGGTGGAGGCACCTTAGAAAGAAGTTGCACTTATGGGCGGTAGGGAGTGGCTGGTAGAGGGAGGCTCAAGAAAAAAGTGTCAAATATGGAAGTGAGGAGTGGATGGTGGAGGTACCTTAGAAAGAAGTTGCACTTATGGGCGGTAAGAAGTGGTTGGTAGAGGGAGGCTCAAGAAAAAAGTGTCTAATATGGAAGTGAGGAGTGAATGGTGGAGGCACCTTAGAAAGAAGTTGCACTTATGGGCGGTAGGGAGTGGTTTGTAGAAAGAGGCTCAAGAAAAAAGTGTCTAATATGGAAGTGAGGAGTGAATGGTGGAGGCACCTTAGAAAGAAGTTGCACTTATGGGCGATAGGGAGTGGTTGGTAGAGGGAGGATTAAGAAAAAAGTGTCTAATATAGATGTGAGGAGTGGATGGTGGAGGCACCTTAGGAAGAAGTTGCACTTATGGGCGGTAGGGAGTGGTTGGTAGAGGGAGGCTCAAAAGAAAAGGGTCAAATATGGAAGTGAGGAATGGATGGCGGAGGCACCTTAGAAAGAAGTTGCACTTATGGGCGGTAGGGAGTGGTTGGTAGAGGGAGGATAAAGAAAAAAGTGCCTAATATGGAAGTGAGGAGTGGATGGTGGAGGCACCTTAGAAAGAAGTTGCACTTATGGGCGGTAGGGAGTGGTTGGTAGAGGGAGGCTCAAGAAAAAAGTGTGTAATATGGAAGTGAGGAGTTGATGGTGGAGGTACCTTAGAAAGAAGTTGCACTTATGGGCGGTAGGGAGTGGCTGGTAGAGGGAGGCTCAAGAAAAAAGGGTCAAATATGGAAGTGAGGAGTGAATGGTGGAGGCACCTTAGAAAGATGTTGCACTTATGAGCGATAGGGAGTGGTTGGTAGAGGGAGGCTCAAGAAAAACGTGTCTAATATGGAAGTGAGGAGTGGATGGTGGAGGCACCTTAGAAAGAAGTTGTACTTATGGGCGGTAGGGAGTGATTGGAAGATTGAGGCTCAAGAAAAAAGTGTCAAATATGGAAGTGAGAGTGGATGGTGGAGGCACCTTAGAAAGAGGTTGCACTTATAGGCGGTAGGGAGTAGTTGGTAGAGGGAGGCTCAAGAAAAAAGTGTCAAATATGGAAGTGAGGAGTGGATGGTGGAGGCACCTTAGGACGAAGTTGCACTTATGGGCGGTAGGAAGTGGTTGGTAGAGGGAGGCTCAAGAAAAAAGGGTCAAATATGGAAGTAAGGAGTGGATGGTGGCGGCACCTTAGAAAGAAGTTGCACTTATGGGCGGTAGGGAGTGGTTGGTAGAGGGAGGCTCAAGGTAAAAGGGTCAAATATGGAAGTGAGGAGTGGATGGCGGAGGCACCTTAGAAAGAAGTTGCACTTATGGGCGGTAGGGAGTGGTTGATAGAGGGAGGTTCAAGAAAAAAGGGTCAAATATGGAAGTGAGGAGTGGATGGTGGAGGCACCTTAGAAAGAAGTTGCACTTATGGGCGGTAGGGAGTGGTTGGTAGAGGGAGGATAAAGAAAAAAGTGCCTAATATGGAAGGGAGGAGTGGATGGTGGAGGCACCTTAGAAAGAAGTTGCACTTATGGGGGGTAGGGAGTGGTTGGTAGAGGGAGGCTCAAGAAAAAGTGTCTAATATGGAAGTGAGGAGTGGATGGTGGAGGTACCTTAGAAAGAAGTTGCACTTATGGGCGGTAGGGAGTGGCTGGTAGAGGGAGACTCAAGAAAAAAGTGTCAAATATGGAAGAGAGGAGTGGATGGTTTAGGTACCTTAGAAAGAATTTGCACTTATGGGCGGTAGGGAGTGGCTGGTAGAGGGAGGATAAAGAAAAAAGTGCCTAATATGGAAGTGAGGAGTGGATGGTGGAGGCACCTTAGAAGAAAGTTGCACTTATGGGCGGTAGGGAGTGGTTGTTAGAGGGAGGCTCAAGAAAAAAGTGTCTAATATGGAAGTGAGGAGTGGATGGTGGAGGCACCTAAGAAAGAAGTTGCACTTATGGGCGTTGGGGAGTGGTTGGTAGAGGGAGGCTCAAGAAAAATGTGTCTAATATGGAAGTGAGGAGTGGATGGTGCAGGCACCTTAGAAAGAAGTTGCACTTATGGGCGGTAGGGAGTGGCTGGTAGAGGAAGGCTCAAGAAAAAAGTGTCAAATATGGAAGTGAGGAGTGGATGGTGGAGGTACCTTAGAAAGAAGTTGCACTTATGGGCGGTAAGAAGTGGTTGGTAGAGGGAGGCTCAAGAAAAAAGTGTCTAATATGGAAGTGAGGAGTGAATGGTGGAGGCACCTTAGAAAGAAGTTGCACTTATGGGCGATAGGGAGTGGTTGGTAGAGGGAGGATTAAGAAAAAAGTGTCTAATATGGAAGTGAGGAGTGAATGGTGGAGGCACCTTAGAAAGAAGTTGCACTTATGGGCGATAGGGAGTGGTTGGTAGAGGGAGGATTAAGAAAAAAGTGTCTAATATAGATGTGAGGAGTGGATGGTGGAGGCACCTTAGAAAGAAGTTGCACTTATGGGCGGTAGGGAGTGGTTGGTAGAGGGAGGCTCAAGAGAAAAGGGTCAAATATGGAAGTGAGGAATGGATGGCGGAGGCACCTTAGAAAGAAGTTGCACTTATGGGCGGTAGGGAGTGGTTGGTAGAGGGAGGATAAAGAAAAAAGTGCCTAATATGGAAGTGAGGAGTGGATGGTGGAGGCACCTTAGAAAGAAGTTGCACTTATGGGCGGTAGGTAGTGGTTGGTAGAGGGAGGCTCAAGAAAAAAGTGTGTAATATGGAAGTGAGGAGTGGATGGTGGAGGTACCTTAGAAAGAAGTTGCACTTATGGGCGGTAGGGAGTGGCTGGTAGAGGGAGGCTCAAGAAAAAAGGGTCAAATATGGAAGTGAGGAGTGAATGGTGGAGGCACCTTAGAAAGAAGTTGCACTTATGAGCGATAGGGAGTGGTTGGTAGAGGGAGGCTCAAGAAAAAAGTGTCTAATATGGAAGTGAGGAGTGGATGGTGGAGGCACCTTAGAAAGAAGTTGTACTTATGGGCGGTAGGGAGTGATTGGTAGATTGAGGCTCAAGAAAAAAGTGTCAAATATGGAAGTGAGAGTGGATGGTGGAGGCACCTTAGAAAGAAGTTGCACTTATAGGCGGTAGGGAGTAGTTGGTAGAGGGAGGCTCAAGAAAAAAGTGTCAAATATGGAAGTGAGGAGTGGATGGTGGAGGCACCTTAGGACGAAGTTGCACTTATGGGCGGTAGGAAGTGGTTGGTAGAAGGAGGCTCAAGAAAAAAGGGTCAAATATGGAAGTAAGGAGTGGATGGTGGAGGCACCTTAGAAAGAAGTTGCACTTATGGGCGGTAGGGAGTGGTTGGTAGAGGGAGGCTCAAGAAAAAAGGGTCAAATATGGAAGTGAGGAGTGGATGGCGGAGGCACCTTAGAAAGAAGTTGCACTTATGGGCGGTAGGGAGTGGTTGATAGAGGGAGGTTCAAGAAAAAAGGGTCAAATATGGAAGTGAGGAGTGGATGGTGGAGGCACCTTAGAAAGAAGTTGCACTTATGGGCGGTAGGGAGTGGTTGGTAGAGGGAGGATAAAGAAAAAAGTGCCTAATATGGAAGTGAGGAGTGGATGGTGGAGGCACCTTAGAAAGAAGTTGCACTTATGGGAGGTAGGGAGTGGTTGGTAGAGGGAGGCTCAAGAAAAAAGTGTCTAATATGGAAGTGAGGAGTGGATGGTGGAGGTACCTTAGAAAGAAGTTGCACTTATGGGCGGTAGGGAGTGGTTGGTAGAGGGAGGCTCAAGAAAAAAGTGTCAAATATGGAAGTGAGGAGTGGATGGTGGAGGTATCTTAGAAAGAAGTTGCACTTATGGGCGGTAGGGAGTGGTTGTTAGAGGGAGGCTCAAGAAAAAAGGGTCAAATATGGAAGTGAGGAGTGGATGGTGGAGGCACCTTAGAAAGAAGTTGCACTTATGGGCGGTAGAGAGTGGTTGGTAGAGGGAGGCATAAGAGAAAAGGGTCAAATATGGAAGTGAGGAATGGATGGCGGAGGCACCTTAGAAAGAAGTTGCACTTATGGGCGGTAGGGAGTGGTTGGTAGAGGGAGGATAAAGAAAAAGTGCCTAATATGGAAGTGAGGAGTGGATGGTGGAGGCACCTTAGAAAGAAGTTGCAATTATGGGCGGTAGGGAGTGGCTGGTAGAGGGAGGCTCAAGAAAAAAGTGTCAAATATGGAAGTGAGGAGTGGATGGTGGAGGTACCTTAGAAAGAAGTTGCACTTATGGGCGGTAGGGAGTGGCTGGTAGAGGGAGGCTCAAGAAAAAAGTGTCAAATATGGAAGTGAGGAGTGGATGGTGGAGGCACCTTAGAAGAAAGTTGCACTTATAGGCGGTAGGGAGTGGTTGTTAGAGGGAGGCTCAAGAAAAAAGTGTCTAATATGGAAGTGAGGAGTGGATGGTGGAGGCACCTAAGAAAGAAGTTGCACTTATGGGCGTTGGGGAGTGGTTGGTAGAGGGAGGCTCAAGAAAAATGTGTCTAATATGGAAGTGAGGAGTGGATGGTGGAGGCACCTTAGAAAGAAGTTGCACTTATGGGCGGTAGGGAGTGGCTGGTAGAGGGAGGCTCAAGAAAAAAGTGTCAAATATGGAAGTGAGGAGTGGATGGTGGAGGTACCTTAGAAAGAAGTTGCACTTATGGGCGGTAAGAAGTGGTTGGTAGAGGAAGGCTCAAAAAAAAAGTGTCTAATATGGAAGTGAGGAGTGAATGGTGGAGGCACCTTAGAAAGAAGTTGCACTTATGGGTGGTAGGGAGTGGTTGATAGAGGGAGGCTCAAGAAAAAAGTGTCTAATATGGAAGTGAGGAGTGAATGGTGGAGGCACCTTAGAAAGAAGTTGCACTTATGGGCGATAGGGAGTGGTTGGTAGAGGGAGGATAAAGAAAAAAGTGTCTAATATAGATGTGAGGAGTGGATGGTGGAGGCACCTTAGGAAGAAGTTGCACTTATGGGCGGTAGGAAGTGGTTGGTAGAGAGAGGCTCAAGAAAAAAGGGACAAATATGGAAGTGAGGAGTGGATGGTGGAGGCACCTTAGAAAGAAGTTGCACTTATGGGCGGTAGGGAGTGGTTGGTAGAGGGAGGCTCAAGAAAAAAGTGTCAAATATTGAAGTGAGGAGTGGATGGTAGAGGCACCTTAGAAAGAAGTTGCACTTATGGGCGGTAGGGAGTGGTTGGTAGAGGGAGGCTCAAGAAAAAAGTGTCTAATATGGAAGTGAGAAGTGGATGGTGGAAGCACCTTAGAAAGAAGTTGCACTTATGGGCGGTAGGGAGTGGCTGGTAGAGGGAGGCTCAAGAAAAAAGTGTCTAATATGGAAGTGAGGAGT
Organism: Prosapia bicincta; assembly: GCA_036971475.1. Classification (NCBI taxonomy): domain Eukaryota; kingdom Metazoa; phylum Arthropoda; class Insecta; order Hemiptera; family Cercopidae; genus Prosapia; species Prosapia bicincta. The sequence goes on from JBAIZL010000001.1 coordinate 392,912,145, forward strand.
GGATGGTGGAGGCACCTAAGAAAGAAGTTGCACTTATGGGCGTTGGGGAGTGGTTGGTAGAGGGAGGCTCAAGAAAAATGTGTCTAATATGGAAGTGAGGAGTGGATGGTGGAGGCACCTTAGAAAGAAGTTGCACTTATGGGCGGTAGGGAGTGGCTGGTAGAGGGAGGCTCAAGAAAAAAGTGTCAAATATGGAAGTGAGGAGTGGATGGTGGAGGTACCTTAGAAAGAAGTTGCACTTATGGGCGGTAAGAAGTGGTTGGTAGAGGGAGGCTCAAGAAAAAAGTGTCTAATGTGGAAGTGTGGAGTGAATGGTGGAGGCGCCCTTAGAAAGAAGTTGCACTTATGGGTGGTAGGGAGTGGTTGGTAGAGGGAGGCTCAAGAAAAAAGTGTCTAATATGGAAGTGAGGAGTGAATGGTGGAGGCACCTTAGAAAGAAGTTGCACTTATGGGCGATAGGGAGTGGTTGGTAGAGGGAGGATAAAGAAAAAAGTGTCTAATATAGATGTGAGGAGTGGATGGTGGAGGCACCTTAGGAAGAAGTTGCACCTATGGGCGGTAGGAAGTGGTTGGTAGAGAGAGGCTCAAGAAAAAAGGGACAAATATGGAAGTGAGGAGTGGATGGTAGAGGCACCTTAGAAAGAAGTTGCACTTATGGGCGGTAGGGAGTGGTTGGTAGAGGGAGGCTCAAGAAAAAAGTGTCTAATATGGAAATGAGGAGTGGATGGTGGAGGCACCTTAGAAAGAAGTTGCACTTATGGGCGGTAGGGAGTGGTTGGTAGAGGGAGGATAAAGAAAAAAGTGCCTAATATGGAAGTGAGGAGTGGATGGAGGAGGCACCTTAGAAAGAAGTTGAACTTATGGGCGGTAGGGAGTGGTTGGTAGAGGGAGGCTCAAGAAAAAATTGTCTAATATGGAAGTGAGGAGTAGATGGTGGAGGTACCTTAGAAAGAAGTTGCACTTATGGGCGGTAGGGAGTGGCTGGTAGAGGGAGGCTCAAGAAAAAAGTGTCAAATATGGAAGTGAGGAGTGGATGGTTTAGGTACCTTAGAAAGAAGTTGCACTTATGGGCGGTAGGGAGTGGCTGGTAGAGGGAGGATAAAGAAAAAAGTTCCTAATATGGAAGTGAGGAGTGGATGGTGGAGGCACCTTAGAAAGAAGTTGCACTTATGGGCGGTAGGGAGTGGTTGGTAGAGGGAGGCTCAAGAAAAAAGTGTCTAATATGGAAGTGAGGAGTGGATGGTGGAGGTACCTTAGAAAGAAGTTGCACTTATGGGCGGTAGGGAGTGGCTGGTAGAGGGAGGCTCAAGAAAAAAGTGTCAAATATGGAAGTGAGGAGTGGATGGTGGAGGTACCTTAGAAAGAAGTTGCACTTATGGGCGGTAGGGAATGGTTGGTAGAGGGAGGCTCAAGAAAAAAGTGTCTAATATGGAAGTGAGGAGTGGATGGTGGAGGCACCTTAGAAAGAAGTTGCACTTATGGGCGGTAGGGAGTGGTTGGTAGAGGGAGGCTCAAGAAAAAAGTGTCAAATATGGAAGTGAGAAGTGGATGGTGGAGGCACCTTAGAAAGACGTTGCACTTATGGGCGGTAGGGAGTGGCTGGTAGAGGGAGGCTCAAGAAAAAAGTGCCAAATATGGAAGTGAGGAGTGGATGGTGGAGGAAATTTAGAAGAAAGTTGCACTTATGGGCGGTAGGGAGTGGTTGTTAGAGGGAGGCTCAAGAAAAAAGTGTCTAATGGAAGTGAGGAGTGGATGGTGGAGGCACCTTAGAAAGAAGTTGATCTTATGGGCGGTAGGGAGTGGTTGGTAGAGGGAGGCTCAAGAAATAAGAAGTGGGGAGAAGAAAGAAGAAAGAAGTGGAGAGTGTTTGGTAGAGGCAGCCTCAAAAGAGAGGTACAACGATGGCCGGGATTAGTGGTTGGCTCAACCACCCTCACGACAAGTGTCCCTGATGTTCGTAGAGGGCGGTTTCCTGAGACAGCCTCAACAAAGAAGTGGTACTGATGGCCTTGGGGAATGGTTAGCTGGAGAGAAGTGGCCCTGATCTTCGTGGGAAGTGGTTATTTATTTATTTTATAAACTTAATTGATTGATTTCACTTTTAGTTATTATTTATAAACTTTTTTTAAACTGTGACAAGTATTATTTTCTGCTAAGTACTGAATCATAAAGTTTGATTTAAAATGAATAAATACAAGTACATATCTATAAATGTTGAATCGAAACAATGTTCAAATCGATTTTAAGATTCCTGAAGATTTGCCTAATGATGCTTAAACATGTGTGACTACGTGCTTTCAGTCAAAATATAAATTCGCTGGAAAATAAAACTTCTTCTGGTTCACAAAAATACCAAAAACACCAACAATCAGTGTTTAGGTAGTATGGTATATTAAATAATATCTAAATATAAGTAAATGAAAAATATACAATAAGTGGTAGCATTTGCACAGTAAATATTTAAAAGTGCAAATGCTATTATTAAGTTAATATTGTGGAGAAACATATACAGAGAATAATTCAATAAGTGAGAAGAAGAGAAATGACTCATTATAAGGAACTCTGTAATGACAAGAGTTATTAATGATGAAAGCATAGTATTATGCTTCAAAAAGCTACCTTACGCTATAGCAAGAATTGGACAACTATATTTTCACTAACTATAAATCTCTTTCTTTATATACTATCTACACGCACAGATACTTTTAAGCCGTACGTAGAAATATTCTAAGCACTACTCACAGATACTTGTAAGCAGTGCGCACAGATACTTCTAAGCAGTGCGCATAAATACTTTAAAGCAGAACGCACAGATATTTCTAAGTACTACTCACAGATACTTCTAATCAGTGCACATAGGTACTTCTAAGCAGTACGCATAAATACGTCTAGGCAGTACGCGGAGATACTTGAAAGCAGTAGGCTCAGATACTTCAATGCAATGCGCACTGATACTTCTAAACAGTGCGCATAGATACTTCAGAGCAGAACGCACAGATAATTCTAAGCACTACTCACATATACTTCTAAGCATTGCACATTGGTACTTCTATGTCGTAGTAAGCACAGATACGCCTAGGCATTACGCGGAGGTACTTGAAAGCAGTAGGTTCAGATACTTCAATGCGGTGCGGACAGCGACTTTAAAGCAGTGGGCACAGATACTTTAAAGCAGTGCACACAGATACTTTAAAGCAGTGCCCACAGATACTTCTAAGCAGTACAAAGAGATGTGTCTAAACAGTACCCACAGATACTTGAATCCAGTGTGCACAGATACTTACGCACAGATACTTCAAAGCATTACGCACGGATACTTCTAAACAGTAGGCATAGATACTTCTAAGCAGTACGCCCAAATACGTCTGTGAAGTACACACAGATACTTCAAAGCAGTAAGCACAGATACTTTAACTAAATCACAGTTTTGCGTAACGCACAAACCCGCAAGAGAGCACAAACCCGCGCGCTGTAAGTAGTGCAAGAAGGACGCTACAACGCACTAAATCACAATCGTTGAGACTAGGCCCGTTAATTAAGCAAGCCTAAAGCAAGAGTTGTCACTTGACAATAGACTTAGGGACATCCTATTAAAAGATTGCAGCGACATTATTAGATAATAGTGTCTAAAGTTAGAGTGAATGGAGTTTAATTGAAGGGAATAGCGGGCGATTAGCATTTGAGCCGCTCGACAGAGGGATCGTTTACTCGGAATGCACCTCTGTACTGCCCGCGTTCCCAGTAATGCCCCATTCCGAGTTTAGCTGCTACCACGACGCTCTAATGAAACCTTCTGCTTCCGGGTAATGTTTTAATTTAGTTTAACAAGTTGCTGTTATTAGTTGCGACTTTCATACACCTTTGTTGTTATTTTAGGTTTTGTGTGTTGCTCTAATGAAGCCTGGATTATTTGCAATGGCTCATATCTGTTATTACGTCGGCTATTAGTAAGCGAGGTAATGGTTGAATAGATTTTTTGCGTGTTTTAAGGCCAACGACCTTTGATACGTTTAAAATGAACACTGGTCTTGCGAATAATCTTGGCTCGTTTGGACAAGTTAGAATTTTGCAAGCAGCTCCGTAATACTACTTAGATAATGTTTAGTGAGCGAAATCTGTGTGAGTGTAGGGGAGGGTCGAAAGGGGTAAGGTGCATCAACGTAGGGGCCTGAAGCCAGTTGCGGTTCCTACTTTGTTGTATTTATTTCTTAATTATATATAACTTTAAAACATAAATTATGAATATATATATATATATATATATATATATATATATATATATATATATATATATATATATGTATATAAAATACGTTTTCTTGTTTAATAATTTAAAACAACATAGGTTATTCAAATACAAGAATATTTATTAATTTATATTCAAAACTTTTCGTTGGTAAACAGTAATTACATTTATGTAATTTTCATTCCTGATGATAATGGTACTGTTTACCCACGAAAAGCTTTGAATATAAATTAATAAAAATATTCTTGTATTTGAATAACCTATGTTGTTTAATATATATATATATATATATATTTGTAGCTTTGCAACTCTGTTTTCTTGTATTCACTTATCACTTTCACTATATGTACTTAAAAAAGATTCTTACTTGGTATTTATGCGAGTTACCTTTCAATGACTTGCCTTGTCATCATCATCGGGCATACTATATACGTATATATATATATATATATATATATATATATATTAATTATGGGGATATTTTTTTATTATTTTTTTTTTATTAGCTAATTATTTTCCTGAAGATGCTGGTACTATTTTATCGGCGAAAAGCTTTGAATAAATATATCCATTAAAAGTATTCTTGTTTTTGAAATATTTTAAATTTATTATATATATATATATATATATATATATATATATATATATATATATATATATATTTGTAGCTTTGCAACACTGTTTTCTTGTATTCACTTATCACTTTCACTATATGTACTTAAAAAAGAATCTTACTTGGTATTTATGCGAGTTACCTTTCAATGACTTTCCTTGTCATCATCATTGGGCATACTATATGTATATATATATATATATATATATATATATATATATATATATATATATATATATATTAATTATGGTGATATTTTTTTTAATTTTTTTTTTTTATTAGCTAATTATTTTCCTGAAGATGCTGGTACTATTTTATCGGCAAAAAGCTTTGAATAAATATATTCATTAAAAGTATTCTTGTTTTTGAAATATTTTTAATTTATTATAAATATATATTTTTTTTAAAATGCTCTAGATATTATGACAAAATCCAGAATCCACCAAGCAAATAATCGCTTTTTTGTTTACTTTATTAAATTTTCCACTTGTCATGAGAGTAAAAATGTATTCAAACACATCATTCAAATTTTAAACAATTTCTGGGGGAGGGCGTTAGGACCCCCCCCCCGGGAAGTTACGATTATTTAAACTGTGCCTACTCAAAAAATAAATCCTGAAGTCCCCCTTCCTGGAGCTCTTCTGCTAGAATAAATACTGGAAGCACATCACATCTCACTTAGGTGGAATAAGGTAGGATCAAAGACTTTCCTGGCAATACAGGAGTGGAGGCGTACCTTTTGGTTTTAAATAGTTTTAAGTAATTGGGAAACACTAAATATACGGATGTAACAATAAAAAAAAATACAATAACATTAATTAATATACAAATGCGCGTAAACATAAACAATTAATATAAACAAATATTTTTTAAAGTAAATTCCTTTTTACGTCAAAATTATTTGTTATTTTAGTTATTTTTCATTAAATAAATACAATTAAATATAAATTAAGTAGCATAACCTAAGCGTTGAAACAGCTGTTTTTCCACATAACATATAACATAAGATCAGCTATTTTTTGAAATCATATGTTATCACTTATTTTAAGCAAAATGGGACGAAATAGCTATATTGCATAAATTGCCTTCTTTGTTAAAGGTCATTCTCCCATATTCATTAAATTTAAAATATGAAACAATATATGAAAAAACTGTATTAACATCAAGTGTCATCCACCACAAGTTTAAAAAAATGTATTTGAACTTGAGTGTATGAATAAAAAGTATTTTATTAACGACTGACAATTTAAACTAGGTTAAATATAGGGAGAGTGTGCACTAATAGAAGGTATTACAAAAAACAAAAAAAAAATACAAAATGCCTGAATTCACTTTATTGTTTGTGTAGTGAGTTATTGACTAGTGAAGATGACACGGCACTTGTCTGGTTTCGTAGATGACGTCATAACTCACGAGTGCAGGGAGAATAGCATGGCCAAAGAGTCCATTCACTGCGACATCCCTTCAGCTTATTAGCTTTGTTAAACACAACACATGTACGAAACATAAAGTTCAGTCCAGTTGTCGGGTCAAACTTCTTCACCGCTGTATGATTAAACCACCAGGTGTAGCAACCTTGCAGATTGAAAACGCCAAACAAGAAGCAAACCGAACGCAACACAGACGCCCCGGTTCTTTAAATAATTACTTTGTTTTAAGCACTAACTTCACAACATTTTTACGACCGGGCAAGCTTTATGTTGACTGCGAACGCCAAAAGTTGTTAATTAAACTCTCCGGTTACAACAGCGCGATAAATAACTCAACGTACGGCGGGTAAAAACAGAACAAAATACATTTGTACTTGTTCAGAGAGGAGCACGCCACGGGCAAAGTAGACAACAAAGCCGAGAACCGATGCATATTCAATGCTATGTAAATGTACCCTTCCTTCAGATTAAGGGTTGCTTTTCGCCCGAGTACTGTGTTAATCGGACTCATTAGGCGATGATTACAAGACTCTGCCACGCTTAATTATACGTCTGTCAGTCTGTCCACAACGATAACCGTGAATTTAAATCGTTCTTTTGCTATTCAAAAGAAAATCGTGGTATTTAAGAATGAATAATCTAGAACTGTAATTGAAGAGTCGATAATCGATTATTAATTTTGATCGTGTATGTGGTTTGTACATTCTTAAAAGAAAAAGATTCTCTTTGTATTTGTGAATAATAAATGTTGATTAATAATTTAAAGAATTGACAGACTGTTTTGTTTCAGAAAAAATATAGGTTTTTTGAAAAACAATTATCTAGTAAACAGGGTGATTTAAAATCCATATACTTCCCTTAAAAACAAACAGTTTTCTCTATAATACAGATAATTTACTCAAAAATGTTATATTACTTTTTAATTAGTTTTTCAAGGTTATATTTATTTCGTAATTTTCTTTTGTTTTATGAATAGCTTTTTTTTAATGAAGCCAAAAACTTATACAGTACTTCTGTAGGCCTATTATACGCTAGAATGCAACGTAAAATTGACGAAACTATACCAATTGCAAAATGCGAATGCCCCTGAACGCCAGGTCAGTTTCTCCTGCACGCACGCACACTCTCACCTTTACGAGCGCAGAGGATTAAGACAGACCGGAGACCGGGTCTGTTCTATTGGTCGTTTAATTGGTCTATTGGTCGTTTACAACTTTTCAAGTTGTAATTTTAACTAAAAATAGTTAATAAATATTAATTCCACCTCAAATAACAAGAAACATTACACCAAACAACCCTATAACAGTCTTAAAATAACTAATAATTTTACATTTTATTTTTGTTCGCTTTGTTTCTTTGTCATTTACATACTAAAATTCCGTAAGGCGGCTTTGTTTATACGTCACTTCATTAAACATAAACATATGTAAATGCTTTTCTTATTATTCAGTTACGTGTGTAAATTATGTAATATATATATATATATATATATATATATATATATATATATATATATATATATAATATACATAGGCCAAACAAAAAAGAAATTAAAAGACTGATATCAAGAACACCTCAATGCATACATCAAACCTAAAACTTGTAACTCAAACTTAGCCACACACACCATCAAAAACAAACACATTCCCCACATTAAAAAACGTACACATATGAAAATAATACATAAAGGCCTCAAAATGACAATCTGGGAACAACTACAAATTTAAATACATAAAAATAATATCATAAACGAACAAATAAAATAAAAAAACGATAAATTATTCAACCTAATAGACAAAATTAACCCCAAGAAAAACCTAAAAGACTCGCACAGTGCAGTGAATCCGAAAATAGAACATAACGGTACACCACACCTTGTGACAACGGGAATTCCACACAGTTCGCAGTATACTACAACCCCCGGACAGTGATGCCGCCCGATGATGGAGATACGACCAATCTTTGAAAGTTAACTCGCATAAATACTAAGTAAGATTCTTCTTTAAGTGTGTAGTGAAAGTGATAAGTGAATATATATATATATATATATATATATATATATATATATATATATATATGATGAACAGTTATTATCTGGAGTACATCCGTTCATTCTGCAGTGCATAAATTTCCAGTTCCGACGTTTCGCTAGAATCACATCTTGCATTGACGAGGTGAACCCAACAACAGTTGAAGATCTCGCTCTTCAACTGTTGCTGGGTTCACCTTGTCAATGCTAGATGAGATACTAGTAAAACGTCGGAACTGCGGCTTTATACACTGTAGAATGAACGGATGTACTCCAGATAATAACTATTCATCATATTTTTCCATCCGTGAATTAATACGTATCAGCATATATATATATATATATATATATATATATATATATATATATATATATATATATATATATATATATATATATATATATATCGTGATATTTCACCTTGTCCATTATTTTTCCGTTGCACAGACTTTTTGAAGTTATTACTATTAATTGTAAATAATTTTTTCCACCACTTACTACAATAATTTTAGCTTATGTGATGAGGCACCTTTCGGTCAGTTGTGATTCGACAATGGTCAAGTGACCGAAAGGTACCTTATCACACAAGGTAAAATTATTGCACATAGTGGTGGAAACAATTATTTACAATTAATAATAATAACTTCATATATATATATATATATAAAACATTTTAATAATTAAAATTAAACCCTTATGCCAATACAGTTAACAGTTAAGTGGCGGAAGGAATACCGCTTGTCCTAATCCTCGGTCTTTGTGTGAGTGAGGGCTGTGTTTGTGTCAGTGGCATACCTGACGTTCAGGGGCACTCGTATTTTGCTATTACTGTAATTACATATTAGAATAAAATATTACGCAAGATATTCAAACCCTAGAAAGCGGCTGAAAAATGGAAAAACTCAAGAGAACTTGGAGAAGCGTAGAGAAAAGAAAGGCAAAGAAGCAACAGTATTTAGGCTGCAAGATGAAAGATCAAGTTCTACACTCGGATGATCAGGGGATAAGGGAAATTAAATAACTTGGAGCATCTATAAAAGGCAGTTTGTAAAGTCTGAGGATTGAGTAAGGATCCGTTTCGACCTCAGAAAGCTCAGCGTAGTCAGTGCCGGCCTAATCAGGAACAGGCTTAAAGAAAGAAGTCTGTGGAACTAGAAAGTTAAGAGTTCTGCAAGGGTAGAAAAGGGGGTGACTACAGATTTAACGCCATGTCCTGTCATCCCATAACCATTTTCATATCGGGAGGCTCGTGCGCGGGTACCAGATCTTGGTATACGTTCAACGGTCACCTTACTAACGCCACTGCGAAGGCGACACTAGACAGTTTTATTTTACTACCCTCAAAAGAAAGAGCTATAAGCAATAAAGAACTGCAAATGCCCACGATCAATCGAGAAAAATACGGAACAAAGAACGGAAGATAATATTTATTTTTAATATCGTCACCACTCCTATACAATCGAGATTTCATGAAATCTCTCAATAGATGAATGTTTAAATTCCTCCTCTGAAAGTCCTGTACGGCTGGAAATCTCAACACCAACATATAAACAAATGCTTTGTAGGTGTAAAGTTATCAAATATTGTCGTTCCTTTGGTGGGGAATATTTAAGAAGGTAAACCAGATAAATAATTAAAAAAAACACAAAACTACGCTCGATCCACTATTCTTTCTTATTAATTTTACGCCTGATCCACTATTCTTTCTTATTAATTTTACGCCTGATCCACTATTCTTTCTTATTAATTTTACGCAAATTTCTATGTGAAGTAACCGCCAATAGGGGCAAGGAAAAAGATTTGGATTTTCTTGTCTCTGATAATGGTTGATTAAATGTACATAAGGTTAGTAAAATAATGTAGAAATGGGTGCTTTTGAATTATTTCTTATAAATTCACTACACATTTTTAAAACTATTGAAAACGCAATACAACAAAAAACAATAAAATGTAACTAATACCGAGGCGAGGCCCGTATATAGACATTTCGATGACCATATAACCATCAGAGGGTCATATTACAATAAAAATACAATATCTAGAAAGCCTATTACAATATAATTACAAACATACACTAGTTTGTAATACATTTTATGGTTTGTATTTTTATTGTAATAAGACCCTCTGAGATGAGGCATGGTATATAATCTTGGTAACTTTAGTGTTACTTTCGATTAAAATTTTGTAACATTGTGAACATTCTCAATAGTTTTATTGAAGTGCTGCCACTATACTCATTATATTGTATTTTATCTATACATTTTTACTCTAAAATGCTATCATCGAAGGGAAGTGTAACGTAAATCTTTAAATCTCTTACATGTTCACGTATTGATAAAAATCGTAATTGATTTTGAGACAGAATAAAATGACTAGATACAAATTGAGTTAAGAATGAGCAGATCTCAAGCATGAACAGCTTCCAAGAAAAAGTAGTTTTCCAGAATAAGCAGCTTAACAAAATGAGAAACTTTCAAGAAAGAGCAGTTTCCCAGGAAGAACAGCTTCTAAGATTGAGCAGCTTTTAAGAATGAGTAGCTCATAAAAATGAGCAGCTTCCAAGAATGAGCAGCTTTAAAAAAATAAGCGGCTTCTAAGATGCAGTATATTTCAAGAATGAGTGGCTCTAAAAATGAGCAGCATAAAGGAATGACTAGTTTTCAAGAATGATCGGCAACCAAGAATGAGTAGCTCATAAAAATGAGCAGCTTCCAAGAATGAGCAGCTTTAAAAATGAGCGGCTTTTAAGATGCAGCGTCTTTCAAGAATGAGTAACTCTAAAAAAAATGAGCAGGTTTCAAGAATGATCAGCTTCCAAGAATGAGTAGTTTTCAAGAATGATCAGCTTCCAATAATGAGTAGTTTTCAAGAATAATCGGCATCCAAGAATGAGCAGAGATAAGATTAAAGCTTTCCAGGCCTAGTGCTAATCTCTGAGGGGGAGCCGTAGGAACCACAAATTCTGAAAATAAGCGCGCGATGGTACAGATAAAACCGCCACCTATGTTTCATACTCATATTACGTAAAGGTGATACATTGTATTGATACATTATTCCCTGAAAATACAGTTTTATTGTAATGAGAAATCTTTTCAATTTTAACCTTTTAGCTTTCTAGCACACATGTACCTCCTTTTCCACCCCTTATGAGATAAAAAACTACACTTGTAAAAGGTATTAAACACGATTTCACTGACAAAAGACTTCTCCTTCGAATTATCTAACTAAGCTGTTGAGTGGTTGGACTTACCAGGATCAGCATGAACACCTAGGGTGGTTTTAGTAACTGGAGAGCCTCTTCGAATATTCGTCATCGGCCGTCTTTGTTTCCTGAAACAGAAATTCTAGAGTCAGGTAAATCTATAGTGTCAGTGTCTGTTATAGAGTACAATTTTAAAATATCGTTGAGCAACATTAGACTGAAAATTCCGAAAACATTTACTGGAATTATTTACTTTTAGGGATGTTTTGTAAGGTGCTGAATTTGTTCTCATCAGTGCCAAAGTTGTCTCTTGTCAATAATCCACAGGGCCACTCTTGTCCCTTGATTTGCTCGCTTTTCTAAACGTGAATTAAAGTACAACGCCTAATGTTTACTCAGCAGATAAGATCGTCTCTGGACTCACCGCAATCTAGTCCGTCACTTTCTGACTAAACTCTTTAATAACTACTCAGTAGGGCTCTACTTTATTTCTGCTCGCACCCGGGGTAGACTTCTCCTTTTTGTCCTACTTCTATTCCACATACCCTCCCCTATCCCTCCTACCACATTGGAGGGATAACACCACAGTGTGACACCACTGTAGATATATCTCACGGATCCTAGTAACGAGAGCAAATATCCTCCCTTACATAACAGACCAGTGGTTTCTTGCTCCCAGTTTTATAACAGTTAATATTCTAAAATAAATCGAAATAAAACTTTCAAAAAATACCATTACATAAGCATATCTACCATATAGTGTGGAGAATCAGTTCGGTCGAGAATTCGGTTTAATGCTAGATTCTTCTGAAATCTCTAATAAATCTATTTAATACTCATTTTTAATAATCAAATAATAATAAATATTTAAACACTAATTTGTTTATACACGTTTGACTACAGTTTTCTGCAATTCCTAACGATTCAATATTCTCCTCTGTTTTCTGATGAGTACGATTTATATTTTGAAAATGGAGTTACTCCGAAACGCGTCAACAGAGGAGAATATTGAATCGTTAGGAATAACAGAAAACTGTACTCAAACATATAGAAATATTCCTAACAGAAATGAAGATGAGTATATTAATAATTTCAAGTATTTGTTCCTTAACGCGTTTTAATGAAAAAGTCATCATCATCAGTGGGTAGGTCTAAATATATAAACTTGTCTTGTTAGTAAATCACAGCATTGAATAATGCACTGACCAAGTACGAGACATGTCTGCTGGGAAACATCAGTAAGTAGTGGTTTTTGCCACGAGTAATCAATACGTAAATATTACTAAAATATCTCAAGATGTACAACCCCGGAAACTGGAAGTTTTTAAAATGTTGATATTGTACAAGTTTTCATTTACTCAATAAAATTTGAATATAGCTTTTGGTTAAAAATAATGTTAGTATTTAATTGTTTTTCAAGAAGGGTTTGAACTGTCCGCGAATAATGTTGAGGGGTTTGGAGCCCTCGTTGTAAACCAGTCAAACAACACAACAAGATACAACAAACTGAATAACATGTCCTGAGCGAGGGTAGGCAATGTTCTTTAGCCACGTAAGAGAACGACCCTACCCACTCGAACTGTAGTTTTCCTTGATTCTCCTTAGCTATAGATCTTACACCTTTACACAGGTAAACATCTTATGACCCCAATAGAGAGTAGGTCTTCAGATGTGACTGTACTCATTTCTATACTCTAGACTCTATACCATGAGTTTTACTTCCCTTGAAGCAGTCTACATTTATAATCCCGCATTCAAATCATTTACAGACGATAACGCTTGATTGACAGCCGCAAAATACCACAGAATTAATTATAACCACATGATTATGCTGACTGTGATTATACGGCGTTTTACCAATAATGGCTATATCTAACTACCCAGAATGCATCCAACACTTACGTCACAAGATTTAACCAATCGCGTGGACGTTTCCAGCTCCTCTAATCACTGTTATTATTTACAAGAACTCTATCGACAGACATAACTCTGCAATTAAAGCTTCTCATGACCGATCCATCTTTACCCGTGACAGGGTAATTTTTCGTCTATACAGTTGGCAATTAGTTAAGTGGATAGTATTGTACTTAGGTAGTCGATTATTTGTGATTATTAATTAAGCATCGAAAGTGATGGTGGAGGTGTTTCAGCTGACCGGGCTATTAGTCTTTGTCACCGAGTAGACAACCTGTTTGTGAGGTTGTTTCTGTGCCGGACAAATTGTTTTAGTGAAGGGAATAGTCAAATGTAAACTCACAAAGGGAAATTTTGGTTTTAAATAGTTTTAATTAAGTAATTGGGAAATAATAATTATGTAGATATAAAGATAACATAATACAAAAACAATATATAATATACAATTGTGCGTAAAAATAAACAAGTAATATATATTAAAAACTCCTACTTAGGTCAACAAAAAAAATTTTTATTTTGTTTACTTTTTATTAAATAATTACTATAAATAAATTAGCATAACCTATGAGTGAAAAAGCTGTTCTACCACATAACATAAAACCAGATGTTTTATGAAAGCTTATGTTATCCCTTATTTTAAGGATGATGGGAGGAAATAACTATATTCCAAACCTTGCCCCTTTTGTGAAACGTTTTTCTCTCATATAAAACTAAAATAAATTCATTAAAATTAATTAAATAATAATTATTTTTAAAAACTATACTAACGTCGATTTCACTAAGTGATTAACTTAACTAAGTGTCGTCGATTTCAAGTTTTAAAAAAATGTATTTGAGTTTGAGTGGATGAATGAAACGTATTTTATTAGTGATTGAAAAATTTATTTATATATATATATATATATATATATATATTAAAACAACATTGGTTATTCAAATACAAGAATATTTATTAATTTATATCCAAAGTTTTTCGTTGGTAAACAGTACCAACATCATCAGGAATATTTTGAATTCTATTTATATTTGAATTCTATTTCTAATTTAACATATGTTTTAGGCCTATAGCTTACATTATTGTAATTTTCATTCCTGATGATATTGGTACTGTTTACCAACGAAAAGCTTTGGATATAAATTAATAAATATTCTTGTATTTGAATGACCTATGTTGTTTTAAATTAACAAACAAGAAAACGTATATATATATATATATATATATATATATATATATATATATATTAAATATGGTGATATGTTTTCTTGTAATAAAGTTATTAAATTAAAAATATATCAAAAACAAGATTACTTTCAATACATAGGCCTATATTATTCAAAGCCTTTCGCTGATAAAACAGTACCAGCATCTTCATAAAAGAATTAAACAAAGGATTCAATAATCTTTAAATCCTTTGTTTAATTCTTTTATGAAGATGCTGGTACTGTTTTATTGGCGAAAAGCTTTGAATAATATATGTATTAAAAGTATTATATATATATATATATATATATATATATATATATATATATATATATATATATATATATATATATATATAAGGAGAGTGTGAACTAATAGAAATTAAATTTTAAAATAAGGTACAAAATATTTTATAAACGGCGTCCATAGTGCCGGCCTATATTTAAAGTTAGGTTCACAGATTATTCCCCTTCAATAGATAGACTATAGCTAGTTCTGGACTCATCAAACCAGACATTCGGTTTAGAAGTAAGCCTACTAATACGCCGAAGGGCCAAAGAGCTAAATTACACCCCTAATATCAAGATTTTAAAATGAAGTACTATTTAATTCATTCAAACGTTAAACATTAGACACAACTTGATAACATGAGTTATTTAAACTTGTTGATAATTTAAAGGGGACTCTATGGACATTAACTTAAGTATGCTTACAGGTTGGATTATTGGTAGGATTTATTTAATAATTAAAGTTTAGTGTTTGCAAGAAATAACAAGGTTTTTTTAATTTTTAAAAAAGTACTAAGTCTATGACGTCATGGCTTGATAAAAACGTCGTCCACTGTAACAGGGATTTTGTCACAGATGTAAGCTAATCACTCTAGGCTTTCTTTGTCAAGTAATTCTCAGATACTCAGCGATCTAAAATGATTTTTCAAGCTACCTTAAATCTAGGTATTCCTAAATGTAGTATATAAACATTCTAGGAGATACACTTAAATTAATCATAGATTGACTATATTTGAAATTAAATCTAGGTACGTAAAATACCTTCTAGGAATAACATATCTGTATTTAAGGTATCCTTAAATTTTATAATTACGATTTAAATAAGTATAGGCCTAAGTATTTGAAAATTAGTATAATTTTTCAATAGTTTTTAATGTATTTTGGGAACACCATTCTACAACCAAAGTTAATTCTCAAAAATTTAAACTCGAAATCTCGCTTAACAGTAGTTTATTCAAACAGACTAGTTTCGTCGAAATTTCATCTTCGTTACTCTGAAAGTCCACCACTAATGAGTGTAAACCTATTACTGAAGAAGGCGAAATGGTCGCCGAAACTAGACTGATTAAATAAGCTAGACTTTAGTAAGATTTCGAGAGTAATATTCTAGTAGTTTACCTTTGGTGAAATGTTCTCGCTATATAAACTCTAATTATTAACATATAATTAAATACTATTTAACTACTTTTACAAACATCAATCATTACCTTGAAACATCTCCGACCTAACTTTCCAAACATCAAACTTTTGAGATTACAACCTAACGGCTGTGCTTTTGTTGCGGCTCCATTTTGCTCCTTAAAAATTAAAGACCACTTTACCAAAGTTCGTTCTCACAACCCTTGTTCAAAATTTTTTTAAAAAAGCGAAAACTGGTTTTCTTGGGAATAGACAGCGACGGAACTGGCCTTTTGTTTTTGGCATCAGGGTCCACCAAGGGTCGAAAACCAAAGTCCCCCTCTGGGTTTAAATTACCGAACAGGTTTCCTTAATGGCAACATTTTCAATGCGTTGTTTAATCGAAAGGGTCAAGTCAATCACTCCAAGTAACAGAATGTGTGTGAATAGCCTGGCCGGCGACATTATTTCAACCTAGTATTACGTGGTTGCATCATGTGTTGCCTCACTTTGCCAGTAAAATAATCAGTAATGGCAACATATTTACCTCTTTTACAGCGGTTTCGGTTGCTGCCATAACAAGGGATGGCCTACGGAGTGTCTGAGGCAGAATAGATCATCCTAATTGCTCACAAATCGACAGATTTTCCCTCAATTATATCACACTCTCTTTATATATATATATGAATATTCCTGATGATGTTGGTACTGTTAGCCAACTAAAAGCTTTGAATTGTAAATTCAAATATAATTCTTGTATTTGTATTTTGACTTTTGTTCTTTATTAATACACAAGAAAACATATTGCGATATTTATATATATATATATATATATATATATATATATATATATATATACAAATTTTCAATCGTTAATAAAATACTTTTTATTCATCCACTCAAGTTCAAATACATTTTTTTAACCTGTAGTGGATGACAATTGACGTTAATAGAGTTTAAAAAAAATATTAATTCATCAAATAAATTTAATAATGAATTAATTTTCGTTTTATATGAGAGAAATACTTCTATACAATGGGAAAGTTATGCAATATAGTTATTTCGCCCCATTGGACTTAAAATAAGTAATAACATATGATATCATAGAACAACTAATATGTTATAGGTTATGTGGTAGAACAGCTGTTTTTACTCTTAGGTTATGTTACTTTATTTATATTAACTGTAATTATTTAATACAAAGTAACTAAAATAAAATTTTTCTTCGTTAACTCAAGTAGGAATTTACTTTAAAATATTGTTTATATTATTATATTTACGAAACAACTTCACGACTTCTCGGATATACAGCTCAAATGAATTTATAAAAAACCTGTTGAGACAAAATATTTTCTATCGCACTAAGTCATCTTTGTCAGTTTCGCACGTTTTCGCAAATTTACTTAAACTATAAGTTGGGTAGTAGTTAAGTTCTTTAATACAAAGTTGTAGCTTCGCCGGTCGTCATAGGCAGTATAAACCTTGAACGTTTTTGTAAGTTTGTTTTGTATACAAAGACAACCAAGGGTCAAAAACCATAGTTAAATAAAGGTTACAAAAATGTTTGAAAAATATGACATCGATACTGGGAGTCAAGCAAAAATATGATATCGATACTGGGAGTCAAGCAAAAATATGACATCGATACTGGGAGTCAAGCAAAAATATGACACCGATACTGGGAGTCAAGCAAAAATATGACATCGATACTGGGAGTCAAGCAAAAATATGACATCGATACTGGGAGTCAAGCAAAAATATGACATCGATACTGGAGTCAAGCAAATATGACATCGATACTGAGAGTCAAGCAAAAATATGACATCGATACTGGAGTCAAGCAAATATGACATCGATACTGAGAGTCAAGCAAAAATATGACATCGATACTGGGAGTCAAGCAAAAATATGACATCGATACTGGAGTCAAGCAAATATGACATCGATACTGAGAGTCAAGCAAAAATATGACATCGATACTGGGAGTCAAGCAAAAATATGACATCGATACTGGGAGTCAAGCAAAAATATGTTTCGTACCAGCAGTTTCTATTACAGTATTCCAGACAGGGCCATAGGAATGTCTTCTACATCTCAGTATGGTTTTGTCAAAATATTTTGTTTTCCCTTCCGTTAAATCATTAATACATTTTATATTGTGTAAGTGTTTTTAGTGAAAGTTACTTTACAGGAAATTTATGTTGGAGGAAATAGTTTAATATTTTTACCACTGCCTTGTCCGGGTTGATAACGTATTTCCTACACATAAGACATCCAGACTGAAATAAAAGAGGCGAAGAAGTTTGACAGTAACTCAATAGCAAAAAATGATGATTGTATTTATTAAAATTATATATCCAATAGAATATAATTTTAGCCTTGTTAAACTCGTTTTATTAAAGTTCAGTTTGTTGTTTAAAATTTTAGTTCATTAAAGTCTTTTGCTAATTTTGAACTACTTAACTAAGTGAATATTCACGTAAGCAAGTAAGCAATTACGTATTCACATAGTTAAGTAGTTTAAAATTAGTTTAATCAGTGAATTCAAGATGATTACATCAAGAAACATCAAAGTATTTTGGTTAACGCAGTATAATATTTGATTTACAAATACGTTTGGTGCTGTTTGGCTGCAAGTCACGCTTTGATCGCGAAAAACGTTTAATTTTAAACCGAGATGTGGTGCTTTTAATCTGTGATCCTACACAACCCACATCCTATAACCTTTAGTATATAAGACTATGCTAAACGTCTCTATATAAAACTGACTGGGACACAGGGCTAGACAGCGGAGACAACAGGCATACAAGCGAACAAGGCAGGTTAGATAACCTTACTGACCGGCGATTTACCACTGGTTACAGACATTCAGAAGTGCACACGTTGCTAATAAGGAAAACTGAAAAAGAGAATTCACATCTAACAGAAACAATCCCCTGAAAAACGTTTAACAAATGACTCGTATCGAAGAGATACACTGACTTCATTATTTTTCTTCTGTAAGTTTAAAAAAGCAACAAGTTTTTATTAACAGTTTTAAAGCCCATGAATGAAAACTAAAACAAATAAAAAAACCCTAGTTACAGAATTAAAACACTTACAGAACCCCAGATGCTAACTAATTGGGCGAAAGGTACAATAAAGTCGAAACTGTTTTATTTTGCAGCAATGATGTTTTATTGTTAAAGTAAAATTTTTATTATTAAAATTAAGTGTTTTTAAAATCAGGTGTAGTTTCTTGTTTTTCTTTAAACTTTCAAAACACAAAATTGGAATAAAATTTTAAATTTTCGCAAGAACATGACTGAGAAACCTCTATTGTTTCTATGAAGAAATAAAATTTTAAAACATTATCAAGTATATTCCTAATTAAGTCAACAATGCAAAAATTTTAATACTTTTTTATTAAATAATTACAAATAATATAAATAAAGTAACATAACCAATGTGTTAAAACAGCTGTTCTACCACATAACCTATAACATAAAATCAGCTGTTTTTTTTAATCATATGTTATCTCTTATTTTAATAACACGAAACATTTTTATATCTTACTTCGTCTAATGGAATAACTATATTGCATAGCTTGCCACTTTTGTGGAAGGTTTATCTCCCGTTTCAACTAAATTAATTCAATAATGTAATTTTTTCAATTAATATTTGAAAAAACTGTATTAACATCAAGTGTCATACACTAAGAGTTAAAAACAAAAATTGATTCTGGCGCTTGGGGGAGTTGCGACAGATGTGATAAAATATAGGTAATAGTTTCTTAACCGAAAATTGCCGAAAATATGTATTAATACACTTTTCACTCAATTTTTACATCTTTATTTTAGGAATGTATTTAATACAGACTAATATTTACTACAGTTTAGAATAAAATATTCTATGTAACAAATAAACATTAATCAGATGTTTACAGAGTACATATTTTTTTAATGACATTTCACATCAGATCTTTAAAAATTAAAAGACGGGTCTAAAAATGTTTTACTGTCAAAAATTGGATTGAAAATACATAACTTATTATTGTTGGTACATTGAATCATTTGTATTGAGATTTATCAAATTTATATAAATTAATATAGGCCTATTTTTTAACTGATTAAAACTATTTAGTAATCATTTGCATATATATTAACTGTGCTACAACATAATCTATAACACAAAATAAGCTGTTACATGAAATCATATATTGTAAGGTATGCGTTTCAGAAATAACGTGACGCGAAAGCAATGATTTAAACTAATGTTTTGTTCTCCGCGCGTAAAGAAGTTATCGCTTCAAAACGTATTTGAACTTGAGTGGAAGAACAGAGTGTTTTATTAACGATTGAAAATCCTAACAAGACATATAAAGTAAGTGGAAACTAATAAAAAGTATTGAATAAAATTTAATTCTTAAGGCTTAATATAAAGCATGTTTTACAAAGCTAAATTAAATTATAAAAACATATTTAAAGTATTTAGGATTTATGATTGTTCCACGTAACAGTGATAAATGCAAAAGTTAATTAAACGCAGAGATGATGGGTGTAAACATAAGTTCAATGAGGCAGTGAATAAAGGAGTGAAAGCAATGAGACTGCAGAAGCAGCGTGGGAATGGTGTTTGCACGGTGAGATAGGATCGCGCAAACGTTAACTGCGTCAGCAGCTTCTTGGAGGTGCTTTCTGCTGCACTGACCGAGGATAAGTGCCTGCCACAGACTGGTGAATAGGATGGACGCTTGTCAAGATGGTAAAGGTTTGTCAGGGCATTTCCCCTTAAATGGACACTTTGCTACAAGGGCTAGAAGTTCAAGACAGGATATTCTTACAATTTAACAGTACTTTGACCATGTGTTTTGGAAAAATCAGGACAGTCACGATTTTAAAGTAGAGTTGCGTAAAATATTTGTCCCAAATTTCAAACGCATTTTTGTAAGAATATATTTGTCACATTTGTTGTGCGTACAGTACATTAATACGCCAATATAGTGAATTGTGATTTATTTGCTCTCTGGTAAATTTTAAATTTGAATAAATAAATAAGTCTAAACAAGTATTGTTAATTCTTGGACACTTTGTTGGGACACAGTAATAGATTAGGTTAAGTACATTCTTTCTATCTTAATAGATGCGTAACATAAAAGCCTAATAAAAACTAATAAACCTTTGTGGGTGTAAGTGTATCTTACATTTTACTACATCCAAAAACAAAATTTCCAGATTTTGAGTAATAAAAATATGATCACAGTATTTAACAAAAAGGATAATGTGTGACTCAGACTAACTAGCTCGTAGCCAACATTAAAATCTCTTTCCTAATACCGACGTATCATGACACTACGTAGGCCTAGTCCATGTCCTACAAATAAAGTATCTTATCACAAGTTAGTTCTTAATTTTAGGGGGTTTTGTATTTTATGAGTTTAAATGATATTGTCAAATGTTTAGGGGGCGAAGTACTTTATGATCTACTTTTATTAATTCAAACATTTTTAAGACACAAAATTACCCATATCGTACACATTGAGATTTCCCGAACAGGATTATTTCTAGTTTTTCGTTTTAATAATTCCTCCTTAAATAAAATAAAAAGTTGGATAGGTTTTAAATCCTGACTGGGACACAGGGCTAGACAGCGGAGACAACAGGCATACAAGCGAACAAGGCAGGTTAGGTAACCTTACTGACTGGCGATTTCTCACTGACATTCAGAAGTGGACACGTTGCTAATAAGGAAAAACTGAAAAAGACAATTCACATCTAACAAAACAAAATCCCCTGAAAAAACTTTTAACAAACGACTCGTATCGACATGATACACTGGCATCATTAGTATTCTTCTATAAGTTTAAAGAAGCAACAAGTTTTTATTAACAGTTTTAAAGCCTATGAATGAAAACTAAAACAAATAAAAAAAACTTAGTTACAGAATTAAAACACTTACAAAACCCCAGATGCTAACTAATTGGGCGAAAGGTACTATAAATTCGAAACAGTTTTATTTTTCAGCAATGATGTTTTATTGTTAAAGTAACATTTTTACTATTAAAATTGAGTGTTTTTAAAATCAGGTGTAAAACACAAAAATGAAATAAAATTGTTAATTTTCGCAAGAATATGACTGAGAAACCTCTATTGTTTCTATAGAGAAATAAAATTTTAAAACATTATCAAGTATATTCCTAATTAAGTCAACAATGCAAAAATTTTAATACATTTTTATTAAATAATTACAAATAATATAAATAAAGTAACATAACCAATGTGTTAAAACAGATGTTCTACCACATAACCTATAACATAAAATCAGCTGTTTTTTTAAATCATATGTTATCTCTTATTTTAATAACACGAAAAATTTTTATCTCTTACTTCGTCTAATGGAATAACTATATTGCATAGCTTGCCACTTTTGTGGAAGGTTTATCTCCCGTTTCAACTAAATTAATTCAATAATATAATTTTTTCAATTAATATTTGAAAAAACTGTATTAACATCAAGTGTCATACACTAAGAGTTAAAAACAAAAATTGATTCTGGCGCTTGGGGGAGTTCCGACAGATGTAATAAAATATAGGTAATAGTTTCTTAACCGAAAATTACCGAAAATATGTATTAATACACTTTTCACTTAATTTTTACATCTTTATTTTAGGACTGTATTTAATAAAGACTAATATTTACTACAGTTTAGAATAATATATTCTATGTAACAAATAAACATTAATCAAATGTTAACTGAGTACATATTTTTTTAAATGACATTTCACATCAGATCTTTAAAAATTAAAAGACGGGTCTAAAAATGTTTTACTGTCAAAAATTGGATTGAAAATACATAACTTATTATTGTTGGTACATTGAATCATTTGTATTGTGATTTATCAAATTTATATAAATTAATATAGGCCTATTTATTAACTGATTAAAACTATTTAGTAATCATTTGCATATATAATAACTGTGCTACAACATAATCTATAACACAAAATAAGCTGTTACATGAAATCATATATTGTAAGGTATGCGTTTCAGAAATAACGTGACGCGAAAGCAATGATTTAAACTAATGTTTTGTTCTCCGCGCGTAAAGAAGTTATCGCTTCAAAACGTATTTGAACTTGAGTGGAAGAACAGAGTGTTTTATTAACGATTGAAAATCCTAACAAGACATATAAAGTAAGTGGAAAATAATAAAAAGTATTGAATAATAATTTAATTCTTAAGGCGTAATATAAAGCAGGTTTTACAAAGCTAAATTAAATTATAAAAACATATTTAAAGTATTTAGGATTTATGATTGTTCCATGTAACCGTGATAAATGCAAAAGTTAATTAAACGCAGAGATGATGGGTGTAAACATAAGTTCAATGAGGCAGTGAATAAAGGAGTGAAAGCAATGAGACTGCAGAAGCAGCGTGGGAATGGTGTTTGCACGGTGAGATAGGATCGCGCAAACGTTAACTGCGTCAGCAGCTTCTTGGAGGTGCTTTCTGCTGCACTGACCGAGGATAAGTGCCTGCCACAGACTGGTGAATAGGATGGACGCTTGTCAAGATGGTAAAGGTTTGTCAGGGCATTTCCCCTTAAATGGACACTTTGCTACAAGGGATACAAGTTCAAGACAGAATATTCTTACAATTTAACAGTACTTTGACCATGTGTTTTGGAAAAATCAGGACAGTCACGATTTTAAAGTAGAGTTGCGTAAAATATTTGTCCCAAATTTCAAACACATTTTTGTAAGAATATATTTGTCACATTTGTTGTGCGTACAGTACATTAATACGCCAATATAGTGAATTGTGATTTATTTGCTCTCTGGTAAATTTTAAATTTGAATAAATAAATAGGTCTAAACAAATATTGTTAATTCTTGGACACTTTGTTGGGACACAGTAATAGATTAGGTTAAGTACATTCTTTCTATCTTAATAGATGCGTAACATAAAAGCCTAATAAAAACTAATAAACCTTTGTGGGTCTAAGTGTATCACATTTTACTACATCCAAAAACAAAATGTCCAGATTTTGAGTAATAAAAATATGCTCACCGTATTTAACAAAAAGGATAATGTGTGACTCAGATTAACTAGCTCGTAGCCAACATTACAATATCTTTTCTAATACCGACGTATCATGACACCATGTAGGCCTACTCCATGTCCTACAAATAAAGTATCTTATCATAAGTTAGTTCTTAATTTTAGGGGGTTTTGTATTTTATGAGTTTAAATGATATTGTCAAATGTTTAGGGGGCGAAGTACTTTATGATCTACTTTTATTAATTCAAACATTTTTAAGACACAAAATTACCCATATCGTACAGATTGAGATATCCCGAACAGGATTATTTCTAGTTTTTCGTTTTAATAATTCCTCCTCAAATAAAATAAAAAGTTGGATAGGTTTTAAATCCTCCCAGAACGAAAATAAATGTGTAAAGACATGAAAATTTCTTTTCTAATGCCTACGTATCAAGACAGTACGTAGCCCTAGTCCATGTCGCTACAAATTAAGGACCCTACAACCGGTTTAATTAGAGTTTTTGTATTTTAAGAGTTCCAATCCCATTATTAATTCAAACGCTGATCTTACAAAGTGGCCTAGGATTTAAATCCTGCTAGAACGGAATTAATGTGGGATAACATTACAACCTCTTCCAATTCCAACGTACCTGCCATTAGTGATTCAAACCCTGATCTTACAAAATGGCCTAGGATTTAAATCCTGCTAGAACGGAATTAATGTGGGATAACATTACAACCTTTTCCAATTCCAACGTACCTGCCATTAGTGATTCAAACCCTGATCTTACAAAATGGCCTAGGATTTAAATCCTGCTAGAACGGAATTAATATGGGATAACATTACAACCTTTTCCAATTCCAACGTACCTGCCATTAGTGATTCAAACCCTGATCTTACAAAATGGCCTAGGATTTAAATCCTGCTAGAACGGAATTAATGTGGGATAACATTACAACCTTTTCCAATTCCAACGTACCTGCCATTAGTGATTCAAACGCTGATCTTACAAAGTGGCCTAGGATTTAAATCCTGCTAGAACGGAATTAATGTGGGATAACATTACAACCTCTTCCAATTCCAACGTACCTGCCATTAGTGATTCAAACCTTCGGCACAAAGTAGCCCATGTCCTACAAATTAAAACCGTCCGAAACAGGTTTTATGGGAATAAACTGAAGCTTTTGTTTTTGAAAAGGGCCACGCAAGGGTCGAAACCACGTCCCCCTCGGGCCGAACAGGTTTCCTTAATGCAAACATTCGGCGACAGCTTTTGTTTTAGCGTAAGGGTCATTCCGAGCAGTATGGATTGACATGATACCCAAACAGGTCCGTCCCCTTCAGAGGACAGCTTTTGAAATGTTAATCGACTACGTGACCACGCACTCCCTTCCAGGCTTACCTCCCGAGGACATTATGAGAACTGGCCATTGCGAGTCTCTAAACCAGTTCCTTTTAATTAACGATGCGAGCTATTATTTTAATAGCGTCGCGCTAAGCTGAAGGTTCCCACAGGAATCACGTCACATTTCCGGATGCTTATGGGCAACGGTGGCTATTATTTCTAATTATATTTTACGGGACCACTTTGAGCTCGGTGAACGAGACGGTGTTGCGTCAGATGCACTCGGTGACAATTGCGACCAGCGACATTGGTTCAAGATGGGGGAGGCGGCAGAAGGACGTAAGGACATGACTTTGCATTCTGACCTACTTATAAAATTTAGTCTAAGTTTAAACTGAAGACCAATAAATTTTATGACATTATTTTTAATACGTATTATTATATAGTTATTATAAGTATTATAATAGTATATATTATACTAATATAAGTTTAAATAGTACTAAGTATATCACAAAAAACATCCACAAAAAAATTAAAACAATAACTTACAAAAAAAAGAACTTAACATTATATACTGATTTACAAAACACACACACACACACACACACACACACACACACACACACACACACACACACACACACACACATATATATATATATATATATATATATATATATAAAGAAATAAAGCAATTTACAAATACAAGAATAATTTATTGAACAAGTACATATAGTGAAAAAGATAAGCGAATACAAAATATATATATATATATATATATATATATATATATATATATATATATATATATATATATATATATATATATGACAACGTTTATAGCAGATTTTAAAAACGTCTAAATGATAGAAAATATGGCTTTCCAAAATGTTGGAAAAACTAGTTTTCTAAAACTTAGTCAGTCCATAGCTTGGGTAAATTATGAATGATAAAGGCTAATATCGTACTTAATACAGGAAATAACCTAGGTCTCCCAATAGCAGGTATATTTTGGGTAACTTGGACACAAATGTCCCACATTTCACACAAGGTAGTCCTTGGGTAAGGAGCTTGGCTACTAGTCGACAGGTTATGATTTCGGTTTCCAGTAGAGATGAGCCGATATCTATTCTCGATTCCAGGAATCCCAGATTCTAATGGTATCGGCCCGTCCCTAGTCTCGAGTATTTTCAAAGGATTTTCGTTTGATGTTTCTGCTCTCAGGTCCACTGAGTGAAAATGAGCCCCAAGGTCGAATCTAAGGAAATAATGGGGATTGAAACACTGAGTTGACTACATTACCTTGTCTAGACTCTCCAAAGCCATCTTAATGTTATTATTTATGCTATTACAACTTAGCTAGCACACCTCATTGACAGGAGGTAAACATGGCCTCGTAGGTCGGATGGATGGCAAAACTAGTTACTAGTAAACATTTGTACATACTAGTACTAGTTTTTGAAATGTAACTAAGAACTTACTGTCTAGTGCTTGGGAAATAAAAACGTTGTGGTTAAACAATAACTAAAATAAACCACTACAAAACAAATCTAAAACATTAACAAGAAAAACGTTGAAAACAGAAAACGTAGTCGACTATTGTGAGCCTGTATGTAGCACAGTTCTAATGTAGCCCTCTACCGAGTCAACCCAATGTAGCCCGTGTCGACCCAATTTTTGTATACATTTTTAAGCAAATTTCTTCACTTTTAAGTAAACAAGATTCTTTCTTGTTTATATTATTATTGTACCTTATTTTTTATTATCATTTATATTATTGTAAACAAATTCCTATTGGTTAAATAACAACCAACACTGCTACCAACGCCCCTACTACAAACATCACAGTACCAACGACACCACATTACCGCTACCAACACCACCACCAAGACCATTCCGATCACCTCTAAAAACACAACTACAGCTACCAGGGATGAACACCGCTACAAACACCCACCACCAACACAACTACAAATACCACCCCTCCAACATTGCTACGAACATCCACCACCAACACAACTACCAACACCACCAGTACCGCTACCAACACCCGCTACCAACACAACTACCAACACCACCACTTCCAACACCGCTACCAACACCTACTACCAACACAACTACCAACACCACCACATCCAACACCGCTACCAACACCCATCACCAACACTGCTAACACCACCACCACCATCATCACCACCAATATCATTATTATTACCACAATCAATAAAAAATAAATTATATTGTGAATTGTATAGGTGTTCATTATTTAATGGTCAGGCTATTTGTAAACATTTTAATATAACTATATATATTAAGAGTCAATGAATATATGAATAATATATATATTAGTAAAATAAAATTAATTTATATAATTTCCAGGTTAGTGTAAATATAAACTAATCACAATAATTTGTTTCAGAAATCGCCAACTTAAAAGACTTTAACGGAAATATCCAGTATTTATACAGTTGTAGTTTCAACTTGTTTTTAGAGGCGTCTGCAATGAACGACAATAGGATCGTCTAAACGTTTCACATTCGTAAAGCCGTAGGTAGAATACGTGACAGAGATCCCGGGGATAGCGTGAAAGAATACTTGAAACGATTTGTTCTCCCCTGTTCGGCTTCATTGTTTCAATCTATCTGATCACACAGGACATGCATCCTTTCTTTCAATCCCGCTGCTTATCATATCGATTCCTTTGAGCCAGGTACCATCAGCCCTCCCCAAAGGTATTTGGCTTTATCGTGTTCTGTCCGAACTCAATTCGGATTCGCGTGCCGTGTATCTTCAAGTTCATTACTAGACAATAGATAGACTGTAACTTGGGATATTACCGGCCTCGGAGGCGGCCCAACTCGCACGCAGCTCTATTTCACGACAATTGGGCTGTTTTATTGTAAACAAAGTGTTGTTAAAGAGTACAACTCACATTTGTAGCAAAATTAAACCAAATCAATAAATATTCTCTCAATTAAAAAGAAACAAGTAAATCAACCAACAAAACCAAAGGTGACCAACTAGAACATTAGCCAGAAGGCTGTCCTCACCACATGAAGAAATTCTACATCCTACAGGGATAGGATACCTAAAACATATCTCTGACTTTAGCACTTTACAATAAATAAGTTGTTTAATTTTATTCAATTACAGTTTCTTATGGTCACTTCAAGATTAAACAATAACACAGTGAAAAAATTATGAAAGACAGAGGGTTGATAGATAAATGAGTCAATTGTCATTTATTTATTTAAACAGTGGCATTTCGACAGCTAATGCGCTACCTATGTAACACTGTATTGATAGAGACGATGGATAATGGCGTTACGATACACACACGAGCGCGCGCGAGCGCGCATACACACACACACACACACTCAAGTAATGAAGATTACGTAAGCTTTTTGGTTATTCTATTTTCTTTCTTTTGGTGTTCGCCCCTATTCTTTTTACGTCGCTAAACCTCAGCCGTCGCTTTCTCTTGCCTTTTCAAGCAACCTGCCTTTTATTTATATTTTACTCTCAGTTTTGTATTTTCTTGTAATCTGCAGTATCTTTCAAACAACCTCGTTAATACCATTCTAGTGCACTTTCTCATTGTCTGTGTTCAGGCTTCTGAAACATATAACAAAATCAACGGGCATTTGTTTACATAATACAGTAGAGTGTCGATAATTTGAGGTAGATGGACCGAGACACCCTTGGAACCGAAAACTTGGATTATTGGAGTTTTCATGAATCCTAATAATATAATTAGGTACCCGCAAATTAGGTTTATAGAACTTTATATGAACATTTCTTGAAAATCCGACTCGTTTATTTAGTATATCGTATTAATCTAAACATATCTTGGAAACCCGACTCATTTCCATTGCATACAGAATTGATACGGACATATCTTGGAAGCTCGATTCATTTTCATTGCATACCATATTGATATAAACTTATCTTGGAAGCCCGGCTCATTTTCTTTGTATACCGTATTGTTATAAACATATCTTGGAAACCCGACTCATTTCCATTGCATACAGAATTGATACGGACATATCTTGGAAGCTCGATTAATTTCCATTGCACACAGTATTAATCTAAACATATCTTGGAAGCCCGGCTCATTTCCTTTGCATACCGTATTGTTATAAACATATCTTGGAAACCCGACTCATTTCCATTGCATACAGAATTGATACGGACATATCTTGGAAGCTCGATTCATTTTCATTGCATACCATATTGATATAAACTTATCTTGGAAACCCGGCTCATTTTCTTTGTATACCGTATTGTTATAAACATATCTTGGAAACCCGACTCATTTCCATTGCATACAGAATTGATACGGACATATCTTGGAAGCTCGATTAATTTTCATTGCATACCGTATTGATATAAACTTATCTTGGAAGCCCGGCTCATTTTCTTTGTATACCGTATTGTTATAAACATATCTTGGAAACCCGACTCATTTCCATTGCATACAGAATTGATACAGACATATCTTGGAAGCTCGACTCATTTTCATTGCATACAGTATTGATATAAACTTATCTTAGAAACCCGGCTCATTTTCTTTATATACCGTATTGATATAGATATTTCTGGTAAGTCCAACTCATCATTTTCTTTTAAATAGATAATATCGTCTCAAATTTACATATAGGCTCGAATTTAACAGAAGCTCGAAACATCGAAACTCTACTGTACATCTTTTCTTCCTAAAATTCCATTATTATTTTTTTTGTTCTCATTTCCATATTTTACTAATAGTTTATATAACGAAAATATTACTCACATTTTTGTATAAATTCTTTCACAGAAAGTAATCGATACTTTCTACTTTTTGTTTGTAGATTGCTTTCGTAGCTTGCGAACAAATCTTTAGAACAGTGGGTGCTATGCTTGCTTAACATGTTATAACGGTTATTTATAAAAAGATGTAAACGTAAATAAGAATAGTGACGAACTTATAATACAGGTTATATTTTAAAACCCGTTAAATTCAACGAATAAGTTCTAAAAAGATGTGAAATTTTATTACCAACATATAACCTACTTGAACGTTTACATTGTCCTTTACTAGCGTTTAAGTTTTCAACCGTTCATTAAAGTCTAAGAACGGCGCCATTTTGTCTGCCTAATAAAATAACTGATAAAAACGGTTATGACGTCATTACGTGAGAGAGTGCGTAATTACCGACGATATTTGTAGAACCGTTAAGAAAGCAAATTTTAAAAATGTACAGGAACGCATTGTACTATAGAGGGTCAAACTGGTCTGTCCAGTTGGAATTAAAAAATTTAAAATTTACAAACAAAAGTTGAAGTTACCCCATGAGCAAGTGTTAAAAGGGTAAACAGGTTTCGTCCGAGGGTGAACAGGTTATGCTAAGGGTGAGCGGCTGTGCGATGTTCTCATGGCGTTTTGTTTTAACAGATAAACTAGTTTGGACAGTGGAAATGACCATTCCCAGGACTTCGTTGGGGACATGCCAAATGGACGATTAAACGAGGGGTAAAACAATGCTACCCCTTGTACCCTTAATTTGTATTAGACAAAGTAAATTATTAAAAAGTCTGTTTGCTTGCAAGTGAGGGATTAGCTTCCGGTTTCGTGGTACCGGACGTGGGAAATAAAATCATAGGATCATCATACAATCACCTGCACAATAACATTCTACTTAAATTGTATTTTTCATCTAGTAAGATTATTTTGTAAAAGATTTCATTCAATTCAGGCGGGATATCTGTCTGTAGACATTGGATTTAGTTCAAAATTAGAAACTCGGTGTCGATTCACTTGATTTGCAGGTTAACTATTTTACGACAATACAACAATGCGAAAAATCGTGATTTTTATCTTACAACTGCATAAAATCAAACATTAAATAATTCAGTTCAAATCTTGTAATCAAACTTTCATTCGCTTTACCACATCAAACGATACTGACAGTTTGTATAGACACCTGTCTTCGAAACAATACGTGAATCTAAGTAATACGTGACATTATGAACAAGTAGTATAAATAAAAATTGTTTATAGTCAATCCCTACTTAGGTCAACAAAGAAAAATTTTATTTTAGTTACTTCTCATTAAATAATGACAATTATTATAAATAAAAAGCATAACTTATGCGATCAAACAGCTGTTCTACCACATAACCTATAACGTAAAAAGAGTTATTTTACGAAGACATTCATATGTTATCACTTATTTAAAAAAAAATGGGACGAAATAACTTCCGTCTTTTGTGAAAATTGTTTTTTCTATATAAAACTAAATTTAATTATTTTTTAAATTTAAATAATGAATTAATGTTTAAAAAAAAACATTATTAACCTCAAGCGCCATCCACTACAAGTTTTAAATAAAAACTACTTTATTAACGATTGAAGATATATATATATATATATATATATATATATATGTGTGTATATATATATATATATATATGTATATATATAAATATGTATATATATATATTTATATATATATATATATATATATGTATATATATATATATATATATATATATATATATATATATATATATATAAATATCGCAATATGTATTCTTGTGTATTAATAGAGAACTAAGTCAAAATACAAATACAAGAATTATAATTGAATTTACAATTCAAAGCTTTTCGTTGGCTAACAGTACCAACATCATCAGGAATATTAAACAATTAATTGTTTAATATATATATATATATATATATATATATATATATATATATATATATATATATATATAGGGAGAGTGTGAACTAATAGTAGGAAATGAAAAAAACACAATTTAAAATAAATTTACTATCTACAATCAGTTTAGTTCAAAACTTGAAACCTTATTTTCACCTACTTCCTGACATTAAATATAATTGAAATATTGATAAATCGATAATATTATTAAAGGACTATAACTAGTACTAAAAAAAATGTTTTTGAAATCACAACCATTTTGCAAGATCTAAAAAGAATGAAAAAATGTTGGGAATTTTATTGTCTATGAAGCTCTAACTAATAAACAAACTAGAGACACACCGATGTTAAAATTTAAGTAAATTTACGAAACATTTACTAAGGCCAAAGCTATTAGAACGGACAGAGCTACTTAGCCAGTTGCTTATGTTATTACATCCAAATACTGGCGAAGTTGCCTCGTTGGGATCTTACATTAAGTAAATTTACTTAATTTCTTAGTTTGCTGTCATTATTGTATGTAGTATATAAATAGAATTGCGTTTATTTTTGCTACATGAGAATATTGTAATTTTCCATGACTAAAACCACAGTGCTAAGGGGTGATAAGATAAATTTCACATCTGCATGACTAGTTACATTTATGTGGGCCTACTTTCAACAAATGCTTATGAAATTTTAAAAAACACAACCCTCTCTAACAATAAGATATCACCTAATGTGTCACCCTTTTAGTATAAGTTATAAAAAATTACATTAACCTCAGAAAGCAGAAAACCATTATTTTTCTTTTATAATATTTTTAACTAAGAAGGTATCTAAAAAATGTATATTTCCATTTACATATATTTAAAACTATTTTAAGCAAATCTCTGCCATTTAATAAGCACGTGCAAAAGTAATTGTATACAAATACGTAACGTTTACACGTATCGTGTAATCATGACAAATGAATATTGATTATTAAACATCCCCTATAAGGAGGGCCAAATGGTTAAAACCCAAGGCTTCCACGAACAAGACTTTCAGCATTCTCCGCCGCATCATACGTGGTTGTCACCGTAATAAAGGCCAGGCTTAGCACAGTGTATAAGATAAAGTCGACCCTTCGTAATTTCAGCCGGACAAGAGTTAAGAAATGAAAAACCGACGCGCTAAGGTGAGATGGGGAGGGGGAGAGGGGGTTAATTACTGTCCCCGCCTAATATAATGAAAGTCTAACTTTACCCTCAACTTTTTCATATTATCTTTCCCCGCCGTTAATTACGGCGATATATCCTCTGGACGTCACATGTAGAATCCTGTCCCGGGAGGCTCACCGAATCAGTGACTATTCTTTGCCCTCTCCAGGGCCTGCAGAGCTGGTCAGCAGGCAACGCAATATTTTAAAGGCCATTACCCAACATCGATCTTGCACTGGGATTGTTACAATGTGAACAGCATTTAACATAGAAATTTGTTACTTACTATGCTCAAATGGTTAGACATAGTTACTGTTCTCCTACTTTATATTCTCAAACACCTACTTACTATTCTCAAACATATGCCTACTATTCTTAAACACCTGCTTTCTATTCTCAAACGCCTAATTACTATTCTAAAACACCTACTTACTATTCTCAAACCCTATTTACTATTGTCAACACCTCCTTACTATTCCCTAACACCTACTTACTATTTTCAAACACTTACTATTCTCAAATATCTATTTACCATTCCTCAAACACCTTCTTAATATTCTCAAACACATGCCTACTATTCTCAAACACCAGTATACTATTCTCAAACGCCTAGTTACTATTCACAAATACCTACTTACTATTCTTAAACGCCTACTTAATATTCTCAAATACATGCCTACTATTCTCAAACACCAGTATACTAGTCTCAAACGCCTAGTTACTATTCACAAATACCTACTTACTATTCTTAAACGCCTACTTAATATTTTCTAACACCTATGCACTGCTCACCACAGACAATTTATTTCTCCGTTCAAGATGTTCTCGTATATATTTTCGTACACTGAACAAATAAAATCAAGCAATCGATTGTCTAGCATATTTTCTAACAAAACTATAGCAATTGTTTATGTCTTAACACTATTATTCCCACAAAATTATTAAAATATTTTCTTTAAAAACAAGATTGATGCTAATAACAAAACTATAAAATCAGTGAAATAAAATACACATAGAATTTAACGATAATAAAACACCGAAAAAATATAACCATCTTTAAATAGAAACATGGTTAATCCGACAGCTGTTTCCGCCTTCACTTAGAGGTGATTTCGAGGTTATGTTTAAATCATTTTAAATTGAAGTTTCCTGTATGTTCTTAAATATATAGGCTTATACGATTAAATTATGTAACCAATTAAAACAGCTGTTTCTGTAAAGTACATTACCAGCAGGGAGGTAAAAATGTATGCATTTGCTACATTAAATATTAGCAGCATAGAACATATCTAAGGGTCGATCCAAGAACATCCATTTTTTCTATAACTAAGCCGTTATTTCACAAAGTTCATTGATAACTTTGGGTTTACTTTAAATCCCTGTATACTGAGTTGTTTTACCTTCTACTTTCTTTAAATTAAGAGCCTAATTTCTCTTTTGACTTCTTCCATTCATTTTCTATTACCTTCTCTTTTATCCAATGTCTTAGTCTTGTTCTATATTTATGTTGTTTTGTATTATACCCCAGTGGTTATTGCTATTACATCCAACACTTCCTTATTTCACTCTCTGTACTGTCTATGTTATTTAATGTTTGTCTATTTTCATCTAGACCTTACTACTCGTGTTACACGAGACTTTTTCTCTGCCCTTCTCGTACCATCCGTCTTCTTGCCACTCAGTACAGTCGCAAAGCACTCAATGTGACCCTGACACTCTGTAGGCCTTTGCACCCCTTCAGACGTGCACCCCTTCAGGCAGCTTTTCTATATAATGTGCAGAACGTAGATACCGCGAAGTGCAGCTTATAAGGATGTTCCCCAGTCAGTCGTGACCAATATTAGCACAAGAGAAGGATTTCGTCTGAACTAATGATCTAGCTACACCATTTCAGATTGAAACTGTACTTTATTAACAGTGTTATTTCTGCTTCTAACAAACAAACCATTATGATGATGACACAACGGAACAAGGAGGGGAAATTCAAACTACAGTAGTTGCGTACAATAGATTGTGGGGTGCATCTTTAAAACATCTAAACAGACCGTCTATTTTGCTTTTCTACTTCACAGTTCTGTTTCAGTTGAACCAGGGCCACATCCCCAAGGTCGCAACTTAGCCCCAGCGGAAGTGCTATTGTTACTCTGCATGCCATTTCAGTATCGAGTAGAGAGCAGGTGCGCACCCACAGGGGGGGGGCTAAGAGGGCTGTAGCCCCCCTCAAGAAAAAAAGAAAAAAAAAGTTTATGAAGAAGATTTGGAAAACAACTTAAACGTGTTGATGACAGAAATGGAAGTTTGGCAAGCTTTTCTCCAACAACACAATGCACACCATGTCAATGCAATTGATTTTCTAAATATTTGTGATAAAACAATCTTTCCAAACATCCATATCCTACTTAAGATTTTCATCACTATACCTGTATCCACCAGCACAGCAGAGCGCTCCTTTTCCACTCTTCGGAGAATCAAGACATACCTAAGAAACACGATGTCTGATAGTAGGCTAAATGGCTTAGCCAATCTTAATATCCACAGGGAAATTCCAGTTAACACACAGTGTATTATCCATACTGAAGAAGGCCAAAAGAAGACTCAATTTTGTTTTGTAAGACAGCTGATATAACAAGATTTTGTCAAAATAAACCTAAAATCTTATTTTATCTGCTGGGTTATATCATTCATTTCTATAGTCCCTACTCAAAACTTGCACTCAAAGAGCTAAAATAAACTTAAAGTAATGCCTTAAAATACCGGTTATTCTTACAAATTTTTAAAAAGTTTTCCGTTGGTTGGCCCAGGGTCTCCCGGTCAGCCCCCCCCATAATTATTTTCTGAGTGCGCCACTGGTAGAGAGCAGAAGAGGTGTTACCATAGCCTTACTAACAAGGTATTTGTAAGGTTATACCTCTCTTTATCCTTTACCATAGAGATATCACAGCCCCTAATCTTCTTGCATGATCTATCGCGGGAACATGACAAAGTTTCTTTCTTACCAGGTCATTTCATTACGCTTTTAGCGCGACACTTGCCGTACGGTTTCATTTCACTATCTCCTGATTTTCCATGGAAAAAGCCCATTAGCTTTGTATTTAGGGAATCTATGCTGATTCCTTCATGTAGGATAGTGATACTAAGTGAGTGTAGATGTGAGACGGAGACATCTCGCTACAAGACGACTGTCCCGAGGACTGGCCAGATTTTGGGTTCCAGACCCGGAAGGCAAAAAGTATATCCAACTCCCTTTAGACAGGCGTTTGTGTGTATTTTACCTTCCATAAGACGCTTCGCTGGAAAGTTTCGAACAACATACTGAACAAATGTTTACCAAGTGCAAAGTTAGTTAAAGCTGTCGATAAGTGACTAGAAATGCTAGATGATACAAAGATAAACAACTTTTAACTAAACTTTAGAATGGCTTCATTAATTATTTTCTTCATTGCTATGATTTGAAGACTGTACATAGGGCTTACTCAATAAAGCCATATTAATCAATATAAAGTCCACGCCCTCCTTACATTATAAATCTAAATGTATTATAATGTGGTTCAATACGTTTTTCTTTTAATCCTGGGGTTTGTAATACCTGACGTAATTACTGACACGTTGCCTACTGATGCATTTATTCTGACCTGCCCCTAAGGAACGTAAGGGAGTCGTACATAACGCACCCTCACATATAATGACTAGTTTATCCCTTAATATTTATTTATTATTTCTTATATTTTATTACCTGATGCAACACTAATATTCATACAACGTGAATCCAGATCAATTTATAAATAAAGACTTGTACAAACGACGAAAAAGACTGTCTTTATTTGCAGAAACTGTTTCCGGTTGCTCTAACGCTGAATGATGAGGTATTTGCTCAAAACACTACTAGGTATTGAGATAGGGGGCCTTATATAGATCACAAGGGACACTACCTTACGTATAGCGTTCAAGTCTCTATGTGTTACATTCATTAGGCTAATAAATTTGCAGTGGAATCTCTTGCTATCTCGTTCAGATATTTAAAGTGCCACTGTGACGTCAGAAAAATCGTTACACTTGAATAGTCGATGGAATAAATGCCCACTAAAGTGAACAACTGGGCTCAGCCACGCCAAAGAGAGAAATATACGATCTTATATAATTAATGAAGCACAACAGAAATAAAATTCTATTTCTACACAAAACAAACCAATCAGTCGATAAGTATTTTTAACTTACTTGAACAAACATGGTATACTAAAATAAACACAATTGTAAATGGTATTGCTTTTGTGTAACAAGAGAATGTGTTGATTGATTACATGTAAGCGATATTGACTTACAAGTGTTTACGTAATTTGAGAAAGGAGAATTCATTTGGAAATAATATTTTATACGACATATAAAATTGGCAAATTTACAATTTCTTTGCATTTCAGGTATTTACATTTCCAACAAGCTTCCCTCAACGTGTCTTAAGCAAGGAAGTTCTTCAAAATACACCAGTCTATAGGAAAGTATAATGACCAGAATCAGGAGCGCGGAAACGGGTTTTGGCAGAGGCGGCTGGAGCCTAGAGCCTATGAGGGTTGCAGACCGTAATAGCATTGTTTATTATTTTTTTAAGGTAAAGAAATAGTAATCATAACTACTTAAATGGCTGTTATATTGAAAATTAATAGATAGACACCGCTTAATACTTTGTAATCTATTCTATTGAATGAAATGCATTGGCATTTTTTATTTCATTTTTACTTATTTAAGACACCGGATGTCAAGCCATTCGTTTATTTATTAACAAACCATTCTCAATTCATTCTTAACTGTGAATGTCAACAAAGTCTGTTAAGATCCAAATTATTAAAGTAGTAAAAGAAAATGGAATTAAGAAATAGAACTTACTCATTTGATTAGAAACTCGAAGCGAAGAGGAAATGCGTTTTTTCGGACGGAACCGATCTTAACCGAACAGTTCCGAGGTTGGAACCCGTCTGCAACCTAAGGAGCCTTACGGCGCTGCTTAGCTGTTTCAGTTTGTCGAGATCTTGCAATGCTTTTTCTCCATTAGGAGTGACGTCACTGCAACCAGTTCAAACGACGCTGTCTCCGACTGAGCGAATTGTCACACAGACACTGTGGTTCTGACGTTTTTATTATTATTTATAATGACGGATCATGTCTTATAATGAATAATCGCTTGTAACAATGTAATAAATTTAACATGATAGAT
Source organism: Prosapia bicincta (assembly GCA_036971475.1). Taxonomy (NCBI): domain Eukaryota; kingdom Metazoa; phylum Arthropoda; class Insecta; order Hemiptera; family Cercopidae; genus Prosapia; species Prosapia bicincta. The sequence continues at coordinate 392,950,643 of JBAIZL010000001.1, forward strand.
AATTTTTTAATTTTTTTTGCTATTCGCTATTGCGTTTTGGTTTGGGGGTTGCACAACCGTTCAATCTGCCTACGAGCAGCCACTGGGGTTTAGGGTAATTAAACCTTCTTTAAACCCTTCCAGAAACGTTTACAGCTATTTTTAACCTTTTATTCAGCTAATAATTTCTTTTAAATTGCCTGATTCATGACAAATTTCATATAAATATCTCTCTCGTACGAATATTCAAACACTATAGACCTATCTTCAGGATAGTTTTCATATAAAACCAGTTGTCACAGGTCTGAGAGTTATTATGAATGTAAATATACAATGTTTTCGCTTGGTGACAGCTGTATATATGAGCAATTATTTTACGACCCCAAATTTTTACATCTGAAGAGTTCGAAACGTTCCAGCTCTGGCTAATATTCTTAAAGACTACATCTCTGTCCAAAAAATTTGTAAAAAGAGTCGTAGACTCAATATTTCTCTGCAGAATTGTATTTAAGGAAACGTTTGCCTCGGGGATGAATAAGCTTCCAGTCCTCCCGGAATGCTACCCCAAAATTCTCCCTTCCGACGGAATTTCCGGCTGCCTTACCAAAATATTTTATAAAATATAAAAAAACTGTATTGTATTTTTTTAGATATTTTATTAAAACTTGGTTTAAAATGCTATTTAAACTGTTTTTTTGACAGTGAGAAAATTTATTAGTATTAATACTATTATTATTATTATTATTACTATGATTACTATTGTTACAGTTTGTTTGTAATTTTTACTTATACCCTGCAACTGGTGAACCGTGACGTCACCTTTAAAGAGCGAGAGACCCTTCCTAAGCAAGCCGCATAAGCAGCTGAAGAGTCTGCATTGTTATCTCGGGTGCATGATATAGTTTTCACCTCCTTTCTTACAACGTTTTGGGTTTCCCCAGTCTCCTTCTTTCAATCCCCTTAATTCCATTGTTTCGTACAATTCATCTCTTCAAGAACGTCCTCTTTTTCTTCAACATAACGCGTTTCATTTTGTAGTTTTCCTATTCCACAATCCATTTCATCTTCGTATATGGCCTTACAATCTCAAACTTACCATTTCTATATAAGTAGCCATGTATTTATTTTATTTTACTTATATATATATATATATATATATATATATATATATATATATATATATATATATATATATATTAGTTTTTTAAGGTGAATTATATAAAATATCTTCAGAGATATTCAATATCCGTTGTCATTTTCTTTCCTTTATTTCACTTCTTTAACATTTTTGTCTCCTTATGTTATTGTACCACGTGTTTGTTAAATTTGGATCTTCGTTTTAGTAAATATATGTGTTTGTCCCAAACGGAATTTGATCCGTTTTGTCAACGTGTTTGCTACACTAGTTTTTTATTTCTCTTCCATCCTTGCACTTTTCGTGAACATACTATATCTGAAGTGTTTTAGTAAATCTTTCTTTTCAGTTGTTGCAATTTTCGTAATCTTATATAGTTCCAGTGTTTACTTTTTCTTGTGCCGCTACTATGTCCGTACTATCTTCGACATCTATTTTCCACCATAGTTAAGAAAGTATTAAGGTATACACCTCCTTTTAGCTTCAGTAGAGAGATGTATCTCAAGCATTCTACTTTGCACAGATGGACCATGTTTCATGGCAATCTTCCAGACGAGGCTAGTCATATTTTCTACTTTACTACAAAAACATTTTAGCCCTTCATAAGCGATAATACCTGAAACACTAAGTCGGCTAACAGACGCCGTGACTCTACTGCAGTCGAGTTCATAAGTTACGAGAGTTAAAAATGAATTCCACCAAGTAGGACATGATTGAGGAACGAAGATGTATCTGGCTGTATCAGAGTATAATGTATCTGGCTTTGCCTCTTTCCGAACAGTGTTGTGATTAGAAGCCGAGGGTACTGAAGAAAGGATCTCAGTGAAGTCTTAGCACAAGTGAGTGTGCAGTACTTTAAAGCTGATTTTTGTGAATCTATAATCTAAATATAGAAAGCGAATTTTATTGCAATTTTCCATTTTCCTCTCTATATAGTGTATGGTGTTCGACTATTATTTTTGTTTGCTACTATTTATCGCTTTTTTAATCGTTTTTTATGTATGAAGCTGATGGCAGTCTATAATATCTCATTCTATCCATCTCTTGTTAAGCTTCATTATTCATTATTGCAAGGACTCTTATAATTTTATATACATCTTCAAGTAAGAGATTTCTAACTATGTAAAAGTTGGCTCCGTGCCAAAGTGCTGGGTTTCAAACATGTAGTCATTCAGTTCGAATCCGACTGAACCATTAACTTTTTAAAATTTAATTAATGAATAAATATTTGAAAAAAATGTATTAACATCAGTTGTTATCCACTATAGGTTAGAAAAAAGTTTATTTGTACTCGATTGAATGAATAAAAACTTATTTTACTAACGTAAAAATGTGTACAAGACTTATGTAAGGAGAGTATGTGCTAATAGAAGGGATTAAATAACATACAAGAATAAACAAAGAGAGTAGGCCAGAATACGAATTTATCTCCTGAGAAAGAATTTTTAAGGACTAGGGAAAACCTTCTCAATTGGGAACTAGATTCATCCCAATAGTACTAAACGTAATAAATGTTCAATTTTTGTGGAATTGTCAAAGTATTTAATAGGACCAGCACGTCGGGAGACTAATGCTTTCATATCACAGCTGCTTAATGAAACAAATTTCTCTATACAGGCAAACAACTAATACGGTAAATAAAAAACTCACTAAGCTTTGTACAAACTATTACAAGACATCCCCGTGATGAGATCATACGACCTTATTTCTTATTTTCTCAGCTAACGTATATATATATATATCTACTTGTTTACTTTTCATTTGTCTCTACCAGCAATTCCCTTTAGTTTAATTAATTTATTATTTTAATTAACTTAGGAAAAAGGCTAAAAGAAATTAGCTGTCCAAGACGGAGCGGGGAGGGGAGGGAATGGTCATCTGTCCCTTTCTTGTCGCACTCAGTCTGTCGGACAAATGAGAACAAATTAAGTAAACAGGGAGTGCGGACAGGAAGGGAAAGGTTCCCGTTATCGGAAAAGGGAAAAGCCGGGAACCGGGAACCAGGATTCTTCATTAAGACGTCAATATTTAAAAGCTTTTGTGAGGGAAGAATCTAACGCATTACTTAAACAAATCTATAGATACTGTTTGGAATATTGGGTATTGGGAATAACACAGGGTACTTACTCACCAAATCCTTTCCCAACCCAATCAATAAAGATGAATAAATTATTAGTTTTTTGGTACTTTAAAGTTTACCAATTACACTCACATAATTTTGGGGAAACATTTAATTATTTATTTTTAAATAACAAATTTATATTTGATTTCATTTGGGCTCAGGGTCTCATTCAATGTATTTAACATGGTTTAGGTTGAGAATAATAAAAATACATTGATCAAATTATACATTTATATAGACTAATTAATTTATTTAAACTGAAACTTCATTTGGGTTATGAAACAAAATGCAAGAGCATTATCCAATAGGAACATTATATAATTTCCTAATATGTATACTACATATGTATATATACATACATATATATATATATATATATATATATATATATATATATATATATATATTATAACTTAACTTTTGTTATAATTACAATTATATTTTTAATGTTATTTATTTACCTTACCTATCTAATGTCACACCTTCAGGTTTATAAAGAATTAACAATCTGATAAATTTCAAACATCACTTGAATTTCAACAACAACTTAAAGCAACTGTGGCGTAAATGTTTATATTAATTAAAACAACCTCTCACCATAAATTCAACAAATTTTATTTTAACCTTATGTACATTTCGACTACAAAGTAATCATCTTCAGAGGTATTTTTACAAATAACTTCAGAGTTATTTGTAAAAATACTTCTGAAGATGATTACTTTGTAGTCGAAATGTACATAAGGTTAAAATAAAATTTGTTGAATTTGTGGTGAGAGGTTGTTTTAATTAATATAATCACTTGCATTTATTTCTTTACACATTATACCAAATTTATATTAATATTTTGCAATGACAGGATTGATATCTTAACTAACATTACAATAATAAAGGTGTACTTTTGAGGCTTTAGAAATAAAATAACATAACAAAGATAATAAATTCAGTATTAAATTTTTATAGTTGCTCTCGGGTCGCTAATACGGGAACTTTGCTTCTTAAATTAGAAATGGTGAAACTAGATTAATATTGATAAATTGTAATGAAATTAAAATTTGTTCTGAACTTTACTAAATATAAATTCTGTTGGCTACACTTATATCCAATTGATACTTATAGTTTTGTAAAGCTCCTGGAATCTTGGCCTTGGTTACCTTCTGCGTTTACACTTTACACAAAAACTTACTTTCTTAAAACTTAAAAAACTTTTACGTCGCACTATTATAATTTTTACTTATAAACAAAAAAAACTCTTTACTCCATTTAACTAATTACTCTTTTTACAACACTGCCATCTTCTGTCCCCACCAATCCGTCTGCCCTCTTCTGGAGTTCCCTTAAAACTTCCTCACTTCTCCCGATCATCTAGTTTTTATTGAAATGCCTAATCTCTCCCACAACCAATGTGTTCTTTGTAAGTTCCCACAGTTTCCATCTAACGGTACACGGTTATTTTCCCAGGCTATATCAATCAGTGGATTTTCCCGTCCTTAATAAGTTTGGACCCTTCTATTGTCAAATTGCCGGCAGACAGTTTATAGCTTTCACGGAAAATTATAATGGATGGTACCTGCTTTGTCGGCACTTTACAAAACTATTTGTGTCTTTCTTTGCTAATCCTACAGATAATTATTTTAGCAACTAACTGAATTTACTCTAAAGCCTCGTACTTTATCTTATAATATATATATATATATATATATATATATATATATATATATATATATATATATATATATATATATATAATTAATAAATTTAATATGTTTCAAAAACAAGAATACTTTTAATGAATATATTTATTCAAAGCTTTTCGCCGATAAAATAGTACCAGCATCTTCAGGAAAATAATTATCTAGATAATATATATATATATATATATATATATATATATATATATATACATATATATAAAGAAATAAGACAAAATACAAATACCAGAATAATTATTGAATTTACATTTCCATTGTAAGTTCAATAATCATTCTTGTATTTGTATTATGTCTTATTTCTTTATTAATACACAAGAATACATATTACGATATATATATATTTATTTATTTATTTATTCATTTATATAAATATATAATTATATAATAATTTATATAACTAATAAATATTCTTGAATTTGAATACCGATATTGTTTTTACCTTGATAATGATACGTTTAGTTCATTTAATGTAGCATTAGTTTAGTTCACATTCGAATAATAAAATAGTTTTTATTCATTCAATCACGTTAAAATACATTTTGTTAAATCTATAGTTGATGACAATTGATGTTAATACAGTATCTTCAAATATGTATTCAATAATTTAATTTTTAGAAAAACTTAGATCTTCTGTTTAGATTCGAACTGAATAACTACAGTTTGAAATCCGGCCCTTACCACTGAGCCAACTTTCCCAAAGATAGAAATCTATTACTAAAAATGTATATGAAATTATAAGAGAAAGGTCCCTTGGAGGACCACTTCCTCCTTAGGAGCGAATAATATTTAATTTATTATTTAATAATAATGTTTAACAATTGATAACTAAAATATTCAAGTAATCTAATAGTTTATTGTATATAAGCAATATAAATTACTTTTTATTTTATTAAAGCTATAATCATATGTCTTTGGAAAATCGTTAAAAATAAAGTTATTGTTTCCAAATTAGACAACTTCGAGTGATATCTTTTAAATAAAATATGTTTACCAATTGTTTCTTTAAGAAAAATAATATGGCAGCAGTCATTGAAAAGTGTTATTTTTGTTAAGTTGTAAACATAAACTGATTGTTTCTAATTTAAATAGTTTTATTTAAATATTTCAAGGAAATTAAAAATCGTAGTAGAGCTAATAGTAGGCCTATATCCCCAACATAACATGTGGAGTGCGAATGAAGAATGGACATGAATACAGTTCTCGCTTTCTACGCAAATTCCAATCCCTTCAGGAGCTATGATTGATAATCCCTAGGGAGTAAAGAGTGGTAACGCGGGGGACTGAACGAACAGTGTGTCTCAGACTTCACCCGAGAACCAACGTGTGAGTAGCCTAGTGACGTGGCGAAGAGTTGACACTCATTTTTCAGGAATCGCCTTTTACTCGCTCTCCATCGATCATTCATTCCAATCATAGTTCACAATCATGCTCCTACTTCACAAACCATACATTTATTTAAACTTGGGGATATAGCCTTCGTTGCTGACCAGCGTTGCCGGCTTCCCTAGACAGAACGACCTTATGTCTGACAACTAAGTGAGTGTTGACGAAGCAAATATTTACGACTCCTTCTTCAGGAGTTCTTTTCGCTCGTTCTCTAGAGCAGATAACTCATGATAGGATCACCCATCTCACCCATAGTTCACAACAATGTTCCTGCTTTACAAAACATACATTTGCTATTTAACCTAGGGATATAGCCTTCGTTGCTGACCAGCAGGCTTCCCTAGACAGAATGAAGAAAGACTTTATGTCTGACAACTAACAAGTGAGTGTTGACGAAGCAAATATTTACGACTCCTTCTTCAGGAGTTCTTTTCGCTCGTTCTCTAGAGCAGTTAACTCATGATAGGATCACCCATCTCACCCATAGTTCACAACAATGTTCCTGCTTCACAAAACATACATTTGCTATATAAATATGGGGATATAGCCTTCGTTGCTGACCAGCAGGCTTCCCTAGACAGAACGACCTTATGTCTGACAACTAACAAGTGAGTGTTGACGAAGCAAATATTTACGACTCCTTCTTCAGGAATTCTTTTCGCTCGTTCTCTAGAGCAGTTAACTCATGATAGGATCACCTATCTCACCCATTGTTCACAACAATGTTCCTGCTTCACAAAACATACATTTACTATTTAAACTTGGGGTATAGCCTTCGTTGCTGACCAGCGTTGCAGGCTTCCGGTATCCTCCCGGGACAGGATTCTACATGTGACGTCCAGAGGATATATCGCCTTAATTAACGGCGGGGAAAGATAATATGAAAAAGTTGCGGATAAAGTTAGACTTTCATTATATTAGGCGGGGACAGTAATTAACCCCCTCTCCCCCTCCCCATCTCACCTTAGCGCGTCGGTTTTTCATTTCTTAACTCTTGTCCGGCTGAAATTACGAAGGGTCGACTTTATCTTATAAACACTGCTAAGCTTGGACTTTATTTATGTGTCGCTTTAATTAAACCTGCGCGAAACTAGCGCAGTACTGGGGCAATAAAATAATATCAAACGCTGCGGAGACTTATTGGGTTCGTTTTTGCGGTTTAGATTTGTTTTTATTTTATAGCGGTTTTAGTATCCTTGACAAATTGTGATGCAAAAATAAAATTTAACATTTTAAACTAAAATATTGAAAGTTATTCAATGCAAATATTAACGGCATTTCCAAGAAGTTACGAGAAGTTAAACGAATATAAGAAAAACTTATTTACATTTTACGAATAAATTTCAAACTCATCAAAATATCTTTAAAGCTAACTTATGAAGGAGATTATTGCCCTTAGTGTTAGCGATCCTTATAGGGCAGTATCGAGCGAGAAGTTGAAGATATTTTGAAACGAAAACAACATTTATATGATTTTTTGTTACAAAAATAAATACATGCAAGCTGCGGTTGCGGCTGACATTATCTGTGTTTGAATTTCTCGACCTCGCTTTTGTCTCGATATGCTTTTGAGCATGTTTTTACTTAAACTCTCAAAAGGTCATACTGAATATGACTGTGGGGATCCCCCTGCGATAAAAACATCTTGGATACTGTGTCTGTATACTTAGATGTATTACGGAGCGAAGGATTAAAATTAAAAAGAAATTTATAAAAGAACAGACTTGATGAATGATTTAGGCATGTTCTACTTGTTGAAAAATATGTGAAGAACGTAAAATCCCAAAATATTTCGGGATACAAAATTGTCTAAGGCTACTACTAGGTACCAATCAGCGTGCTAGCCAGTTACTGATGAAGGCGACATCATCGTCGAAACTATTCAGTATGTATTATTAACTTTGCGCGTTGTGAGATTTTGAGTTAACTATTTTGTATTTTACCGTTGTGAATTGTTCTCCCTAGGTAAGCTCTAATTAACTTGACAAAGATACAAATGTATGGGAATTTTGGACATATTTTATTTTCTGTGAAGGGCCCGATTGTTCTTAGCGTATGGAAAGGGAAATTCTGTGTATTTTGGGTTATTTCCTAAAAAACCATATTTGAAATCTTTTTCGTAAAACTGCACAATAATATGTGGAAGTTTACACAAATTTTTAACATTTATTATGCAAAAAAAATAAAACCAATAAACATACGACATTTGTGTTTTAAATTCGTGTTTTAATACACGAAAAACAAAATTGAACTCTGAACGTTGCCAAAATGAAAAAAACAAAAAATACCTATACGCATTTATTTGTCTCTTTGCAATCTAGGATGCATTCTCTTTCGTCTTGTATTCGGTTTCCATTTAAAGCTTCCAGTTGTATTCGTGTCTCATTCATCCTTCACATATGCCCATACTAAAGTAGGTTTCGTATTTCTTTATTTTATTTAGTGACCTTTACATATTCATCTGTCACATATGTTTTCATTTTTTACTTTATCTCTTAGTGTTACTCTGGTATCTTCCTCTCCAAATCATCATTCCCGAGACATTGTTCTGTTTTCCTTTATTTTATTCACCACCCATGTCTCTAAACCGTACCGTGAGCAACTTGGTATTATTGTCTTACCAAGGATTTTGGTTATAGTTTTGTGTATAGTGTATTTTTTACCGCTACCTTATAAAACTAGTAATAAAAAGAAAACAAAAATTTTAAATCAATTCTTACGTAAGTGAATAAAATCAAATTATATTTTGGTTACTCTTTATTAAATAATTAAAATTATTATAAATAAAGTAACATAACCTATACTTAAAACAGCTGTTCTACTACATAATCTATAACCAAATATCAGCTGTTTTATGAAATCATATGTTATCACTTATTTTAACCCAAATGGGACGAAATAACTATATTGCATACCTTGACCCTTTTGAGAAAAGTTTTTCTCCCATATACAACTAAAATTAATTAAGTAAATTAAATTAATGAATTGAAATTTTAAAAACTGTATGAACATCCAGTGCATCCACTACAAGTTTAAAGAATTGTATTGAACTTGATTGAACGAGTAAAAAGTATTTTATTAACGATTGAAATATTGAACAAGATATATATATATATATATATATATATATATATATATATATATATATATATATATTAAATATGGTGATATGTTTTCTTGTAATATAGTTATTAAATTAAAAATATTTCAAAAACAAGAATACTTTTAATACATATATTATTCTTAAGAATAATATATATATATATATATATATATATATATATATATATATATATATATATATATATAATACGTATATATAAGGAGAGTGTGAACTAATAGAAGGAATTGAAAAATTACTAATCTCCAATTATGAACATATTGGAACAATATAAAGATACAAATTACGGCGAGTCAGTTTTATTAAACAAATAACCGAACTAATAAAAATTAAACAAATTTATGAAAGACTTACAGAACAAAAACGTTTTCCATCATTCTAGGAGAGCAGACTATGGATTAATTGCGTCAATTCGCGTAACACTGTTACCTATGATAAAGCACACAGACCTTAATGAGGCAAATATGCTTCACTCAACACGAATACTGTACTCTATGGAATAACAGTTAGATAGCTTACCAGCAAGGGGAATCTTTGTCCGATCCTTGCCTTGTTTGGACAGAAACAAGTATTTATTGCTAACATTTCTTTTTGAAATACTGTCATTTTCTATATACTTAATTTTGCATTGCGTTAAAAAAATATTTGTTAAAACTTAATTTCTAAAACTAGGCAATCGACCATTACTTTATTTTCACTCAAACATTCGCTGAATTTTGGTGCCAATATTTGCACAAAATATATAAGTTTTTTTATTATTTTAACTTCTGTTGTAATATTAATAGGCAGACAGATTTCGATCAAATTACAGTCAAATTTAACATTGAAAACTCATTTCCTAACGTTTCGACGTCCAAACAATCTCATCTTCGGAAAAATTTAATTATTGAAATAAAAATATGAAAAAAACATTAAAATAAAAATATATTATTCGCAATTAACATTAATCTTGCCTTAAAGCTAATATCGCAATTATTATGCAAACTTCATTGCATGTACACGAACTTCTAGGTAAACTTAGTGAAACATATTGACCGCTACAAATATTAAGAAAATACACACCTTTTCAAGTTGCATTTACGTTTACTACTCCAGATTAGTCGCTGATAAATGTTACATTTGTCTACGATTTTAACGAAAATGTATTACTAACATTAAAAAGTGTTACTGTATGTTTATCGTAATGAATTGTATTAGTTACGTCACTCTAACAGGTCGAGAGTCTGGTCCAGTCTGATGCTTACAAGTATCTCCTCGCTTCAGCCAAATACGCTCCTTGAAGAACTTATAGGATGTACCCTGTTATTGTCAATCAGTCACGCCAAGAGAGATTCAAGTCAATGTCTTTTAAAACAGTCAAACCACACTTTATCTAGCCTACATCTGTACCAGCTTATAGCTAGTGAGGCATATGAGGATAGGTGAGGTACGCAGGAAGGGAGTTCGTCGATTAAAGGGGTTGGAAGACAAAGCAGCTGTCTACTCCTTTTTCGCATTTAGGCAAAATGGTGAAAAAGACACAGTGCTTGTGGCGGACCGATACATAGCAGCGAGGCTCGACAGACATTGAGTAAGCGTTTCCCCCACCACTATACATATTAAGCCCATACTCCGGCCACGTCTCTTGCTATGTCCCTTGATTTCCTATTTGAACTTTACATGACGTATTGAGTATATTTTCGTATATTGAGTACACATACGCACCGAAGACCTATTTAAAAGCCCATTGTGGCGCACGTAAGCCCGCCGCGTTCTAAGAAACCTATGCTTCCGTAAACACGACGTTCCAAGTAATTACGCTTGACATAACGACGTATTAATAGTACGCTCCGTGTCCACGAAGGACGGAATAAGAAATTAATTCTCCAATTGAACAAACAGCAATTAAAAGTTCACGACGAACACGCTAATCGCCGGAAAAGGCAGCCACAGCCGGTCGTTATTTTATAATTACAGACCTGTTTCCGGCGACCACTGGTATTTAAAAACACAATTGTTGATGTAATTGTTGACTTTTCTACGGCCGTTTGTTTGTTTAGGTTGCGCCTTTTCAGAGACACACAGGTTCGGTATTGTGCTACATTATATAACCCAGGTTATATTGTATTGCTTAGAGGCTAAATAATGATCACAGGTTTATAACCTCACAGAGAGATAACCTCAAAACGTGATCACACATTATTTAAAAATTATTCGTTACTTTCTACTGTTGTTTTACTTCACATTAAGGCGGGGCAGTCTTCAATATTCTGTATCTCTCTCTTCATCCTTCACGATATCGCTGTTTTAAATATGCAATAAAATATTTTTTTAGCAACAAAAAAGGGCCACATTGACATATACAGGAAACAATACAAATCAGGGAATAAAAAACAAATCCTAAAAACAATATTAACGTAAAATACAAAAATACTAGAAACATAATCAATCAAAATAAAATCACAAAATATATCACACTCAATAAAGAAATTTATACAATTGAATCCCCTGACAGTAATAAATTATACATTGCCCAAACAAAGATGAAATTAAAAGACAGATATAAAGAATACAGTTTCATACATCAAACATTTAAAATAGACCTATAAACCAACCCACACAAACTATCAAAAATAACCACACATCTCCACAATAGAAAACATACATCTAATAAATAAAGTACAAAAAAGCCTAAAAATGACAACCTAGGAACAACTACAAATTTATAAACATAAAAATAATATAAAAAACTATCATATATATTAAAATATATCAAATAAAAAAAAGATAAATTATTCAACTAAATAGACAAAACCCCCCCCCCCATTCAGACCAAAATTAACCCATAGTGCAGTGAAACCGGAAATAAAATAGTACCGTTTTACCACGTGACAAAGGAATTCGTACATGGCAACCTACTTACGAGAACCCACAAAAAAAGCTCGAAAATCGAGCAGTCTTGTAAAAAGCTCGAAAATGAGAGCACTGTAATTAACAAGCTTTCAAAAGTCGACTCGCAAATACACCAAGTAAGTTTGTCGTTCATTTTATACACACAGTCATTAATATCCTTACCCGTACTATAGATATCGTACTGGGATGTTACTGGTAAGGAATATTCTCTAGCGCCAATAGAGAGTCAGTGCAATTTGGTAATGCTGTATGTATTTTCAAGCAACATTTCTATGTCAACTTGATTCTGAAATATTACATCAAAGTGTGACGGCGGAGTGACAAGACGAACTGCCCCCATAAATCAGTGATCGTGTATAATTAGCTATCCCCGATGTTAATGCCCATAGAGTAGTTCACTTCAGCACTCACTCACTCCTGCATCAGATTTTGCTTTTTCGAACCTATTTATTGGAAGCCCATTCAGGAGCTTCTCCTCTTCCACCCGGTGAGTAATGTGGATGCCCCATGACGCTAATGTCTTTACCAGTCAGACACCGCTACAGAGATTTAGCCTTGAGCGGGTGCATTAGCCTAGTGCACTAACCATCCATCACTTTACTTGGTGTTTGTCTTCACGGAAGCGTTAAGTACCTATATGTAGCAATGCTGGTTAACAGTTGGGCCGTTAAATAACTCACGTAATCATTACAGCTTGATCAGTAATTGCAGAACTTCGGCGTCCAAACTGATTCTTCCCTCTGTTTATGTCATAAAGTACCCGTTACTTAGATAAAGTATCACACCCTTAAGCCTTTGTTTACATTTAAAACCTTTCTGTGACCGATTTGGGTCCTCAGATAGTCTGACTGTGATAATATTCCAAATGAGAAAGAACAGGGCTACTTTTATAAATCAGTTTTGCGAACAATTAGTTTTCCTTGATGCTATCCTCTAAAGTAGTACTCTTCAGGATTAACACTTTTGCATTCGCGTTGCCATTGCTGGTAACAAGAGTTACAACTTTTTGAAAAAACCTCCAGGAGGTGTTTTCTTTACAACTTCTAAAATCGTAGATAATTTAGTTTCTTAAATGCAAGTCTTTACTTCAGTTAAAAAAAGGAAAAAGTGACAAGTTACCGAAACAGATGAGTAATTCGAATGTTCTACCACTATAGTACTCTAATGCTGTATCACTCTAGTGTTTTATCACTCTGTCTCTCTAAAAACTACCTCAAGAACAGCAGTGGCGCATTGTTCCGGAGAAACATCTCTCCATCACTACATAGTCTTATCACTCTGTCTCTCTAGAAACTACCTCAAGAACAGCCGTGGCGCATCGTTCCGGAGAAACATCCCTCCATCACTACATAGTCTTATCACTCTGTCTTTCTAGAAACTACCTCAAGAACAGCCGTTGCGCATCGTTCCGGAGAAACATCCCTCCATCACTACATAGTCTTATCACTCTGTCTCTCTAGAAACTACCTCAAGAACAGCAGTGGCGCATCGTTCCGTAGAAACATCCCTCCATCACTACATAGTCTTATCACTCTGTCTCTCTAGAAACTACCTCAAGAACAGCCGTGGCGCATCGTTCCGGAGAAACATTCTCCCATCACTACATAGTCTTATCACTCTGTCTCTCTAGAAACTACCTCAAGAACAGCCGTGGCGCATTGTTTCGGAGAACACATCCCTCCATCACTACATAGTCTTATCACTCTGTCTTTCTAGAAACTACCTCAAGAACAGCCGTTGCGCATCGTTCCGGAGAAACATCCCTCCATCACTACATAGTCTTATCACTCTGTCTCTCTAGAAACTACCTCAAGAACAGCAGTGGCGCATTGTTCCGGAGAACACATCCCTCCATCACTACATAGTCTTATCACTCTGTCTCTCTAGAAACTACCTCAAGAACAGCAGTGGCGCTTTGTTCCGGAGAAACATCACTCCATCACTACATAGTCTTATCACTCTGTCTCTCTAGAAAGTACCTCAAGAACAGCAGTGGCGCTTTGTTCCGGAGAAACATCCCTCCATCACTACATAGTCTTATCAATCTGTCTCTCTAGAAAGTACCTCAAGAACAGCAGTGGCGCATTGTTCCGGAGAAACATCCCTCCATCACTACATAGTCTTATCACTCTGTCTCACTAGAAACTACCTCAAGAACAGCAGTGGCGCATTGTTCCGGAGAACACATCCCTCCATCACTACATAGTCTTATCACTCTGTCTCTCTAGAAAGTACCTCAAGAACAGCAGTGGCGCATTGTTCCGGAGAACACATCCCTCCATCACTACATAGTCTTATCACTCTGTCTCTCTAGAAACTACCTCAAGAACAGCAGTGGCGCTTTGTTCCGGAGAAACATCCCTCCATCACTACATAGTCTTATCACTCTGTCTCTCTAGAAACTACCTCAAGAACAGCAGTGGCGCATTGTTCCGGAGAACACATCCCTCCATCACTACATAGTCTTATCACTCTGTCTCTCTAGAAACTACCTCAAGAACAGCAGTGGCGCATTGTTCCGGAGAACACATCCCTCCATCACTACATAGTCTTATCAATCTGTCTCTCTAGAAAGTACCTCAAGAACAGCAGTGGCGCATTGTTCCGGAGAAACATCCCTCCATCACTACATAGTCTTATCACTCTGTCTCACTAGAAACTACCTCAAGAACAGCAGTGGCGCATTGTTCCGGAGAACACATCCCTCCATCACTACATAGTCTTATCACTCTGTCTCTCTAGAAACTACCTCAAGAACAGCCGTGGCGCATCGTTCCGGAGAAACATTCTCCCATCACTACTTAGTCTTATCACTCTGTCTCTCTAGAAACTACCTCAAGAACAGCAGTGGCGCATTGTTCCGGAGAACACATCCCTCCATCACTACATAGTCTTATCACTCTGTCTCTCTAGAAACTACCTCAAGAACAGCCGTGGCGCATCGTTCCGGAGAAACATTCTCCCATCACTACTTAGTCTTATCACTCTGTCTCTCTAGAAACTACCTCAAGAACAGCAGTGGCGCAGTGTTCCGGAGAACACATCCCTCCATCACTACATAGTCTTATCACTCTGTCTCTCTAGAAACTACCTCAAGAACAGCCGTGGCGCATCGTTCCGGAGAAACATTCTCCCATCACTACTTAGTCTTATCACTCTGTCTCTCTAGAAACTACCTCAAGAACAGCAGTGGCGCATTGTTCCGGAGAACACATCCCTCCATCACTACATAGTCTTATCACTCTGTCTCTCTAGAAACTACCTCAAGAACAGCCGTGGCGCATCGTTCCGGAGAAACATTCTCCCATCACTACATAGTCTTATCACTCTGTCTCTCTAGAAACTACCTCAAGAACAGCAGTGGCGCATTGTTCCGGAGAACACATCCCTCCATCACTACATAGTCTTATCACTCTGTCTCTCTAGAAACTACCTCAAGAACAGCCGTGGCGCATCGTTCCGGAGAACACATCCCTCCATCACTACATAGTCTTATCACTCTGTCTCTCTAGAAACTACCTCAAGAACAGCCGTGGCGCATTGTTCCGGAGAACACATCCCTCCATCACTACATAGTCTTATCACTCTGTCTCTCTAGAAACTACCTCAAGAACAGCCGTGGCGCATCGTTCCGGAGAACACATCCCTCCATCACTACATAGTCTTATCACTCTGTCTCTCTAGAAACTACCTCAAGAACAGCCGTGGCGCATTGTTCCGGAGAACACATCCCTCCATCACTACATAGTCTTATCACTCTGTCTCTCTAGAAACTACCTCAAGAACAGCCGTGGCGCATTGTTCCGGAGAACACATCCCTCCATCACTACATAGTCTTATCACTCTGTCTCTCTAGAAACTACCTCAAGAACAGCCGTGGCGCATTGTTCCGGAGAACACATCCCTCCATCACTACATAGTCTTATCACTCTGTCTCTCTAGAAACTACCTCAAGAACAGCAGTGGCGCATTGTTCCGGAGAACACATCCCTCCATCACTACATAGTCTTATCACTCTGTCTCTCTAGAAACTACCTCAAGAACAGCCGTGGCGCATTGTTCCGGAGAACACATCCCTCCATCACTACATAGTCTTATCACTCTGTCTCTCTAGAAACTACCTCAAGAACAGCCGTGGCGCATCGTTCCGGAGAACACATCCCTCCATCACTACATAGTCTTATCACTCTGTCTCTCTAGAAACTACCTCAAGAACAGCCGTGGCGCATCGTTCCGGAGAAACATTCTCCCATCACTACATAGTCTTATCACTCTGTCTCTCTAGAAACTACCTCAAGAACAGCCGTGGCGCATTGTTTCGGAGAACACATCCCTCCATCACTACATAGTCTTATCACTCTGTCTTTCTAGAAACTACCTCAAGAACAGCCGTTGCGCATCGTTCCGGAGAAACATCCCTCCATCACTACATAGTCTTATCACTCTGTCTCTCTAGAAACTACCTCAAGAACAGCAGTGGCGCATTGTTCCGGAGAACACATCCCTCCATCACTACATAGTCTTATCACTCTGTCTCTCTAGAAACTACCTTAAGAACAGCAGTGGCGCTTTGTTCCGGAGAAATATCCCTCCATCACTACATAGTCTTATCACTCTGTCTCTCTAGAAAGTACCTCAAGAACAGCAGTGGCGCTTTGTTCCGGAGAAACATCCCTCCATCACTACATAGTCTTATCAATCTGTCTCTCTAGAAAGTACCTCAAGAACAGCAGTGGCGCATTGTTCCGGAGAAACATCCCTCCATCACTACATAGTCTTATCACTCTGTCTCTCTAGAAACTACCTCAAGAACAGCAGTGGCGCATTGTTCCGGAGAACACATCCCTCCATCACTACATAGTCTTATCACTCTGTCTCTCTAGAAACTACCTCAAGAACAGCCGTGGCGCATCGTTCCGGAGAAACATTCTCCCATCACTACATAGTCTTATCACTCTGTCTCTCTAGAAACTACCTCAAGAACAGCAGTGGCGCATTGTTCCGGAGAACACATCCCTCCATCACTACATAGTCTTATCACTCTGTCTCTCTAGAAACTACCTCAAGAACAGCCGTGGCGCATCGTTCCGGAGAAACATTCTCCCATCACTACATAGTCTTATCACTCTGTCTCTCTAGAAACTACCTCAAGAACAGCAGTGGCGCATTGTTCCGGAGAACACATCCCTCCATCACTACATAGTCTTATCACTCTGTCTCTCTAGAAACTACCTCAAGAACAGCCGTGGCGCATTGTTTCGGAGAACACATCCCTCCATCACTACATAGTCTTATCACTCTGTCTTTCTAGAAACTACCTCAAGAACAGCCGTTGCGCATCGTTCCGGAGAAACATCCCTCCATCACTACATAGTCTTATCACTCTGTCTCTCTAGAAACTACCTCAAGAACAGCAGTGGCGCTTTGTTCCGGAGAAACATCCCTCCATCACTACATAGTCTTATCACTCTGTCTCTCTAGAAAGTACCTCAAGAACAGCAGTGGCGCTTTGTTCCGGAGAAACATCCCTCCATCACTACATAGTCTTATCAATCTGTCTCTCTAGAAAGTACCTCAAGAACAGCAGTGGCGCATTGTTCCGGAGAAACATCCCTCCATCACTACATAGTCTTATCACTCTGTCTCTCTAGAAACTACCTCAAGAACAGCAGTGGCGCATTGTTCCGGAGAACACATCCCTCCATCACTACATAGTCTTATCACTCTGTCTCTCTAGAAACTACCTCAAGAACAGCAGTGGCGCTTTGTTCCGGAGAAACATCCCTCCATCACTACATAGTCTTATCACTCTGTCTCTCTAGAAAGTACCTCAAGAACAGCAGTGGCGCTTTGTTCCGGAGAAACATCCCTCCATCACTACATAGTCTTATCACTCTGTCTCACTAGAAACTACCTCAAGAACAGCAGTGGCGCAGTGTTCCGGAGAAACATCCCTCCATCACTACATAGTCTTATCACTCTGTCTCTCTAGAAACTACCTCAAGAACAGCAGTGGCGCAGTGTTCCGGAGAAACATCCCTCCATCACTACATAGTCTTATCACTCTGTCTCTCTAGAAACTACCTCAAGAACAGCAGTGGCGCAGTGTTCCGGAGAAACATCCCTCCATCACTACATAGTCTTATCACTCTGTCTCTCTAGAAACTACCTCAAGAACAGCAGTGGCGCAGTGTTCCGGAGAAACATCCCTCCATCACTACATAGTCTTATCACTCTGTCTCACTAGAAACTACCTCAAGAACAGCAGTGGCGCAGTGTTCCGGAGAAACATCCCTCCATCACTACATAGTCTTATCACTCTGTCTCTCTAGAAACTACCTCAAGAACAGCAGTGGCGCTTTGTTCCGGAGAAACATCCCTCCATCACTACATAGTCTTATCACTCTGTCTCTCTAGAAAGTACCTCAAGAACAGCAGTGGCGCTTTGTTCCGGAGAAACATCCCTCCATCACTACATAGTCTTATCAATCTGTCTCTCTAGAAAGTACCTCAAGAACAGCAGTGGCGCATTGTTCCGGAGAAACATCCCTCCATCACTACATAGTCTTATCACTCTGTCTCTCTAGAAACTACCTCAAGAACAGCAGTGGCGCTTTGTTCCGGAGAAACATCCCTCCATCACTACATAGTCTTATCACTCTGTCTCTCTAGAAACTACCTCAAGAACAGCAGTGGCGCTTTGTTCCGGAGAAACATCCCTCCATCACTACATAGTCTTATCACTCTGTCTCTCTAGAAAGTACCTCAAGAACAGCAGTGGCGCTTTGTTCCGGAGAAACATCCCTCCATCACTACATAGTCTTATCAATCTGTCTCTCTAGAAAGTACCTCAAGAACAGCAGTGGCGCATTGTTCCGGAGAAACATCCCTCCATCACTACATAGTCTTATCACTCTGTCTCTCTAGAAACTACCTCAAGAACAGCAGTGGCGCATTGTTCCGGAGAACACATCCCTCCATCACTACATAGTCTTATCACTCTGTCTCTCTAGAAACTACCTCAAGAACAGCAGTGGCGCTTTGTTCCGGAGAAACATCCCTCCATCACTACATAGTCTTATCACTCTGTCTCTCTAGAAACTACCTCAAGAACAGCAGTGGCGCATCGTTCCGGAGAAACATCCCTCCATCACTACATAGTCTTATCACTCTGTCTCTCTAGAAACTACCTCAAGAACAGCAGTGGCGCATTGTTCCGGAGAACACATCCCTCCATCACTACATAGTCTTATCACTCTGTCTCTCTAGAAACTACCTCAAGAACAGCAGTGGCGCTTTGTTCCGGAGAAACATCCCTCCATCACTACATAGTCTTATCACTCTGTCTCTCTAGAAACTACCTCAAGAACAGCAGTGGCGCATCGTTCCGGAGAAACATCCCTCCATCACTACATAGTCTTATCACTCTGTCTCTCTAGAAACTACCTCAAGAACAGCAGTGGCGCTTTGTTCCGGAGAAACATCCCTCCATCACTACATAGTCTTATCACTCTGTCTCTCTAGAAAGTACCTCAAGAACAGCAGTGGCGCTTTGTTCCGGAGAAACATCCCTCCATCACTACATAGTCTTATCAATCTGTCTCTCTAGAAAGTACCTCAAGAACAGCAGTGGCGCATTGTTCCGGAGAAACATCCCTCCATCACTACATAGTCTTATCACTCTGTCTCTCTAGAAACTACCTCAAGAACAGCAGTGGCGCATTGTTCCGGAGAACACATCCCTCCATCACTACATAGTCTTATCACTCTGTCTCTCTAGAAACTACCTCAAGAACAGCAGTGGCGCTTTGTTCCGGAGAAACATCCCTCCATCACTACATAGTCTTATCACTCTGTCTCTCTAGAAAGTACCTCAAGAACAGCAGTGGCGCTTTGTTCCGGAGAAACATCCCTCCATCACTACATAGTCTTATCACTCTGTCTCACTAGAAACTACCTCAAGAACAGCAGTGGCGCAGTGTTCCGGAGAAACATCCCTCCATCACTACATAGTCTTATCACTCTGTCTCTCTAGAAACTACCTCAAGAACAGCAGTGGCGCAGTGTTCCGGAGAAACATCCCTCCATCACTACATAGTCTTATCACTCTGTCTCTCTAGAAACTACCTCAAGAACAGCAGTGGCGCAGTGTTCCGGAGAAACATCCCTCCATCACTACATAGTCTTATCACTCTGTCTCTCTAGAAACTACCTCAAGAACAGCAGTGGCGCAGTGTTCCGGAGAAACATCCCTCCATCACTACATAGTCTTATCACTCTGTCTCACTAGAAACTACCTCAAGAACAGCAGTGGCGCAGTGTTCCGGAGAAACATCCCTCCATCACTACATAGTCTTATCACTCTGTCTCTCTAGAAACTACCTCAAGAACAGCAGTGGCGCTTTGTTCCGGAGAAACATCCCTCCATCACTACATAGTCTTATCACTCTGTCTCTCTAGAAAGTACCTCAAGAACAGCAGTGGCGCTTTGTTCCGGAGAAACATCCCTCCATCACTACATAGTCTTATCAATCTGTCTCTCTAGAAAGTACCTCAAGAACAGCAGTGGCGCATTGTTCCGGAGAAACATCCCTCCATCACTACATAGTCTTATCACTCTGTCTCTCTAGAAACTACCTCAAGAACAGCAGTGGCGCATTGTTCCGGAGAACACATCCCTCCATCACTACATAGTCTTATCACTCTGTCTCTCTAGAAACTACCTCAAGAACAGCAGTGGCGCATTGTTCCGGAGAACACATCCCTCCATCACTACATAGTCTTATCACTCTGTCTCTCTAGAAACTACCTCAAGAACAGCCGTGGCGCATCGTTCCGGAGAAACATTCTCCCATCACTACTTAGTCTTATCACTCTGTCTCTCTAGAAACTACCTCAAGAACAGCAGTGGCGCATTGTTCCGGAGAACACATCCCTCCATCACTACATAGTCTTATCACTCTGTCTCTCTAGAAACTACCTCAAGAACAGCCGTGGCGCATCGTTCCGGAGAAACATTCTCCCATCACTACTTAGTCTTATCACTCTGTCTCTCTAGAAACTACCTCAAGAACAGCAGTGGCGCATTGTTCCGGAGAACACATCCCTCCATCACTACATAGTCTTATCACTCTGTCTCTCTAGAAACTACCTCAAGAACAGCAGTGGCGCATCGTTCCGGAGAAACATTCTCCCATCACTACTTAGTCTTATCACTCTGTCTCTCTAGAAACTACCTCAAGAACAGCCGTGGCGCATCGTTCCGGAGAAACATTCTCCCATCACTACTTAGTCTTATCACTCTGTCTCTCTAGAAAGTACCTCAAGAACAGCCGTGGCGCATTGTTCCGGAGAAACATTCTCCCATCACTACTTAGTCTTATCACTCTGTCTCTCTAGAAATAACCTCAAGAACAGCCGTGGCGCATCGTTCCGGAGAAACATTCTCCCATCACTACTTAGTCTTATCACTCTGTCTCTCTAGAAACTACCTCAAGAACAGCAGTGGCGCATTGTTCCGGAGAACACATCCCTCCATCACTACATAGTCTTATCACTCTGTCTCTCTAGAAACTACCTCAAGAACAGCCGTGGCGCATCGTTCCGGAGAAACATTCTCCCATCACTACTTAGTCTTATCACGGAGGCATAAGTACCTTAACATAGCAATGCTAACAGTTTGACCGCTAGACACAGGCGATCTTTAAATTTTCTTCCGATGAATCTACCAGCTATCGCAGTGCGAACATTCTAATTCTATCCTCCGAGAACTCAGTGATACAATACTGCTGGCGCTATCTGTGGCATATACAAGGGTGACACATGAGTCACCAAAGAAAAATGGTATTTAACAGTATACGGAAAAGCTGACTATTGTCGCCTAAAGAAAGATGTGGCGTACAGACATAGACATAAGCGTCACTGGTCTTACATACAAGCTGCCTGAAATAGACACTCTTATTTGGGGGCCATGGAGAGATGACTACACGTTACACGAACCAATGTTACTCTAGTAGAGAAGATGGATAATGAGGGAAACCCTAGCCGGATTCACTGGAGGAAGGAAATGTCGAAATATATTCGAGTACGTTTCTCTGCCTTTCATAATAATACAATATTTTCCTTCGTTGACGCGATTCGAAATTACTCTTTTTTCAAAACTTACTACAACGTAAGTACTTAAAACTACTTTGAATGTACTGTTTAAGTTTTGAAAATAGAGTCATTCTGAAACGAGTCAACGAAGGAAATTAATGAAATGTAAGGAAAAGCAAAAAAATATAATCGAATATATACAAATATCCCAACAGAAGTAGAGGTGAGTACATTAGGAACAGTCTAAATTTGATATAGTACAGTATTGGTTACAAAAGTTCCTACTTTGTGGAAACATGTGCCACAAAATGTAGGAAACATCATTTCAAGACTGATTCTTAAGGTAAATGTAAAAGAGATGTATTTAGCCCCAAATATTAACCACTTATGTCAGAAAGCTATTAATAAAACTGATTTCCAGACTAGAGTTGATTTATTAATGAATAACTTTTTATATTGCCTATTTCTAAAAATAAGCCCGGTAAAATATTTCCTAGAAAAACATTGTTGGTAAAGCTACCGACTGTTAG
Organism: Prosapia bicincta; assembly: GCA_036971475.1. Lineage (NCBI taxonomy): Eukaryota > Metazoa > Arthropoda > Insecta > Hemiptera > Cercopidae > Prosapia > Prosapia bicincta. The sequence continues at coordinate 392,973,612 of JBAIZL010000001.1, forward strand.
AACGTTTTATTTATTTTAAGTTTAAATAATTAATATTTTTACACATACTATGCATTCCGACACACACATACTTACTCTGTCGTAAAGCAATTATTAATTAAAAAAGCTGTCTCATTTATAAAACACCAGATAAATAACTTGAGAAACAAATATAACACTGCAGAACTGGCCGCCTTCCAAGAACAGAGAAAGAAACACGTGAAGAAAAACCGAACAGACATTGTTCAAGGAGGCAGCGGCACAGCGGTTCCGTCACACCGTCTGCTTTGTTAATTAAACAATTAACACCGGATTACGTCATTGTTAACACCTAGGCGTTGATTGTTAACATATCTCGGATCTTCAGATGGTATCGCGTTGTATCAATTACCCGAGTCATTAAGTATACAAGTACGGGAGCATCGGACCATGAAAGAACTTCCGCTCGTTTGTCTAACAGATAATTAGCAGAGCTAACAAAAGCTTTATGAGCTTCTACAATAGTTCCAGTAATTATTCTGGGTGTAATTATTCACCGAATGTTGCGTTCTGTCTTGAAGACAGACCGGAGAGTTGTGTCTCTCTAGTGCGCTGACAAGTCCGTCCGATCCGAACTGTCAGTTACATCTTCTTTTCTATAACCAGATCTTAATCGTAGCCTATTTTAAGAAGCTATAATAGGGAAGCTGTAGAAACAAAACTGATATTCATAACATTTTAAATAAACAATAAAAACTAAAGGCCAGCATAAATTGTTGCGTAATTCTTGTAAAATTTATCTTCAATATCAAACTCACGTAAAAATTCAATTACAACTTGAAGATAGTTTTCTTATAACTTCTAATACAAACAACAAAAAGTAATGTCAATTCCTATTTTGGTCAAGTATTAAAGAAAAATTTTATGTTAGATTTAGTTTAGTTTTTATTAAATAATTACAATTAATATAAACAAAGTAACATAACCTATGCGTTAAAACAGCTGTTCTACAACATAACCTATAAGATACAATCAGCTGTTTTATGAAATCATATGTTTTAAGCCGAATGGGAACGAATAACTATATTGCATACCTTGCCCTTTTCTGAAAAGTTTTTCTCACATATGAAACTAAAATTAATTCATTAAATTTAAATTGTGCATTAATTATTTAAAAAACTATATTAACATCAAATGTTAAAAAATGTATTTGAACTTGAGTAGATGGATAAAAAGTATTTTATTAACGATTGGAAGTTTGAAAAAGATGTATAAGGAGAGTGTGAACTAATAAAACGAACTGAAAAAAGAGTTGACAATAATTCGAGAGCTATTAATAAGCATGCGAGTATAATATTCATAAAAGCTTCAATATTCGTAGCCTCGTTTGGGGATGTAGCCTCGTTTGGGGATGTAGCCTCGTTTGGGGATGTAGCCTCGTTTGGGGATGTAGCCTCGTTTGGGGATGTAGCCTCGTTTGGGAATGTAGCCTCGTTTGGGGATGTAGCCTCGTTTGGGGATGTAGCCTCGTTTGGGGATGTAGCCTCGTTTGGGGATGTAGCCTCGTTTGGGGATGTAGCCTCGTTTGGGGATGTAGCCTCGTTTGGGGATATCCCCATATTCAATATACATATATACCGCCTAAATGGACTAGCTGTAAAATCCCGAGTATTGGTAAAGTTTAAGTTTTACTAGAAAGTCTAAGCATTTATCAACATGAGTTAGTAAATGTAAGGGTTTTATAAAGAAGAGATGAAATTTCGAGCTTTTACCATAAGAGTTTAAGTGAAGCTAGGTTTTACCAATGGCGGTTGGTATGATTGGTTTTATGAAAACAACAACGAGTAATCCTTAACGATTTCGTCTCCCTAGCGACGAACGCGTGCGTTAAGGTTAGGAGAGGTAACATTTACCGTGTCTCTGAGGTAAAATCTAAAATTTAACGGAAGTATGATGGTAAAACTTCGAAACGAACGATAAAACCAGGAAAGCATGAGGTGGGAAGTCCTAGGTTTTCCTGAAAGATAAAATATACAGGCTTTTACAGCAGCATTTGTGAGAAAATCACTCAATCTCAGAATGACACTTAAAATGAACATTGATTCCGTTCCAGCCAATTCAACTTATGATCTAGATGGCCTATGATATGTAATACA